>CM048745.1:614437881-615172048 GCA_026315105.1 Locusta migratoria
CGGTAGCCCGGATCCTGTTGTAACCTTATTACATTTTTGGTCCTATTCCAATTCTTCAACCATTTAATATAAATTTCATTAAATGTATGGTAATTAACACATATTTAATCGTTATAAAATACTTATTAAGTAAAATCACACATTTACAGGAAACACGTCTGTATAAATAAAATTTAAAAATCAAATTCCGGCTCAAAATAGTAAATTTCATTCGAGATGCTCGAAATTCGTGTTTCTTTTCCAAAAACGATTTTGGTATAAAATTGCGTCCTTTCCTGAAAGACACCTACCTATACAGATAAACATAAAAACCTAAATACTGAAAAGTAATAGAGATGGCGATAAAAAAACATGTAAATTCGCGTTTGTATATAAAAATATTTTTGTTAAATCGTGTTTTTACGATAAACATAACTATTTAGATGAAATCAAAATCAAAAATCTCCCTAAATAATAAATTTAATACAAATCGTTAGAGCCGTTTCCGCGATACTCAATGTATAAATGTGCAAGAATTGCTCGTTTAAATATATTACATGTAAACTATATAAAGAACGCGTGTGTGTGTGTGTGTGTGTGTGTGTGTGTGTGTGTGTGTGTGTGTGTGTTGCACTGCATTTAGAACAAGTAAGAGGTACGTATTTTACATAAAAATTTGATTTCTTGACTTTAAACGTGTGTATTGGCAACTGTGTATTCGCTGTGTTTCGTTTCCATCATCAGTAGTTAGTGAACCTCACGATCTCCGTTCCATGCTGCTTTTGTTCACGCGTGTCCCCCTTTTGACTGTTCTCTGGCGTTCGTAATCATTCAGCGATTTGACAGTTCCTTTCGTTTTATGTTTCGTTGAAATTTGGAATCGTCTCGAGACAGACAATTTTTCTGAACGACAATACGTCTGCACCACGATTCAATTCTTACGATTCTTTTTTTGTATTCGTTCAAATGAACGATTCATTCACGAATCACCAGAACTAATAATAAGCATTTATTCAATTTAGATACTCTATTTTATTGTAATCTCTAAGACTTACTTATTTTGGGGCGTGGTACTATAGACCGAAACAAGAAAAATATTCCTGTAAACATTGTCTCTACTATGCATACCTTAAGATTTATGAGCACTTGACCAGTAGAAGAGATGTATTTCCAAGTATCGAAGATGAGAAAGGACTCATAGCTCTTAAGGTATGCATTTTAAAGACCATCTTTAATGGACACTTTTTGTTTACTTGGTTCATATAAATTCCTTCCAAAACGTGGAAGGCAAAGTAAAAGAGATTTTTTTTTTTTCACCGGATGAAAGTTGAATATGTGCTCTCAAAGTTAGTGAATGACATTTCTGGACATGAATTTCTGTGTAAAACTTGATCTACAAAGCATCCTGTAAGACCACTCGATGTTCATTTATTATGACAGTTAATACGTGACAGGAAAGGTAACATCAGAACTAAAGATATGAAAACATGTACTTCCAATTACTATTAGTTACAACTACGTAGATACATGGTATTTGAATTGTGCATATGTATAATAAAACATACGTTTCATTACCCTACTTTGTAACTAATATAAAAAATCGACACTTAAATTTTCATGTTCCCTGGGTGAATTGCCTGAAGCTTCCACCGCAAATATTGTGGCAATGGAATATGTTATTGATATGTGATTTTCACAGGGTGAATTGGAAGTCAGGGGCTGGTATTGTTAGCCAATAAAATGACTTAATACATAGGAAGTGTTTTTCTAATCTCTGTAAATCTATCGGACCAAACTGCGTGGTCATCAGTCCGTAGCTGACAAACTACTTAAACCTAGGTAAACTAACCTAAAGGCAACACACACACCCATGCCCCAGGGAGGACTCGAACCTCAACGGCGAGCAACCGCGCGCAAGTCGGGTACGAGATATCTTGTGAAAAATTTCCTCACAATGTGAAGCATACGGACAGCTGGCTGAAAATGACTTACAAGTTCGTGGCGTCCTCCATCGGTAATGATAAAATTCAATATGGTGTTGGCCCAACCTCAGGCTTGATGACAGCTTACACACTCGCAGGCATGCGTTCAGTCAGCTGCTGAAGGGTTTCTTGGGGAATGGCAGTCCTTTCTTCAACGAGTGTTGCACTGAAGATAGATATCGATGTAGGTCGGTGAGGCCATCCCAAAGGTGTCCTATAGGACTCTGTGCAGACCAGTCCGTTACAGGGATGTTTCTGTCGTGTAACAACTTCACCGTAGGCCGTGAATTAAGAACAGGTGCTCGAACATTTTTGAAAGATGCAAGAGCCATCCCCAAATTGCTCTTCACTAGTGGGAAGCAAGAAGGGGCTTAAAACATAAGTGAAGGCATATTCTGTGACAGTGCCACACAAAGCAACAAAGGGTGCAAGCCCCCTCCATAAAAAAAATAAAAAAAACGACCACACCATAACACCACCGTCTCCGAATTTTACTTTTGGCACTACACATGCTGGCAGATAACGCTCACCGGCCATTCGCCATGCTCACACCCTGGCATCGGATCGCCACATTGTGTAACGTGATTAGTTACTCCATACAACCTTTTTCCATATTTCAGTCGTCCAATGTTTATGCTCCTTACACCAAGCGAGGCGTCGTTTGGCATTGGCCTGCGTGATGTGTAACTTACGGACAGCCGTTCGACCATGAAATCCAAGTTTTCTCACCTCCCACCTTTCATAGTACTTGGTGTGGATCATGGTACAATTTGGTACTCCTGTGTGCTGCTCAGGATAGTAAAAGGTGTACGTGAAGTTTAAAGTTGTATCTATCGTGTAATCAGACAACAAAAGTAGTTTATTTTAAAGTTACTCATTCAAAACCTTATCTGATATTAGCTGCAGTCCATCAAAATTTAACTGAACACGTACATTGTTCATTAACACAGTAATGCGGTTTAATTATGCCCCTGATATTGATGTATCATATGAGAAACAGTGCATTAAACTGATTGTGTGCGCAACGGATCATTTAACAAAGCAACTGTGACATGTAACACACACTGACTATACACAAAAAATTTGACTGCGAGAAAGATATTAAAAAACACATACCATTTTCTTAATGTTCGACTAAGAGAATTTTATGCAGATCAGTACCTAATTATCAAAACTCAGTATCATGCTCAATGAACTGCAATGTTTAATAACAATCAATAACTACATTTCCAATAAAGAAATCTGTTCAACAAGATTACCAAAATCAATACTGCACTTTAAATCTACAAATAACTAATTATCAAATAAAGGAAGTAGGTTAATCTTCTAGCTTCATAAATGAATCAGGAAAGAAAGGTCAACTTTGATACTTATTATTAATAATCACCATTACATTACCTAAATGATACAACCTTTTCAAAATTACATGAAATGCTATTAACTTCATTCCAGGAAGGTACAACCTTTTTCACAATTATATAAAATGCAATATATTCCAAATACAATCAAACCAACTTGCGGGCACTGCAGCCTCTCCTCTACATCGGAGCCACATACACAACACAACTGCTATCTAAGCGAGCTGAACCACAAGTCTGACTCTCTGTCTCTCCGCATGAGCTACAATGCTATGCGATACATAATCTTTGTCAAAGATGAAACTTCACACCTTCACAGATTTATGTACACATATCAATACACACAGTAGATGCAATATTATACATTTTCTTGCAAGCAAGTTACTCGACACAAAACAGGAGGCACAATATTAGACATTTTCTTACAAATTCAGCAATATACATTTTCTATGGACACATTTCAATAGATGCCTGCCTATTACACTGTACAAAATTCATCAATTGTCAGCGTTTTATGTCAGTCATATGACATGACAGTGCCCCCAGGCTGATACCGCGCACTTCTATTTTATAGAGCCACACACATCGGCGCGTTTACGCGCGCGGGAAATATAAGCGCCGGGAAGTTTGTGACGTAGGGGTTTTTCCGTGGGGGCTGGAAAAACGGAAGCCGAGTCGCGCGGGGGAAGGGGAGAGTCGTGTGGACTGCCGAGGACGGCGGAGCGTGGTTGCTCGTCGCGGCATTTTCTGTAAAAAAACGTGGGATAGCTTTTCGCGGCTGAAGTACCGTTTTTTCGTATGCCTTTTGAGTTAAATGATTCCGGTGTGTGGGCCAAAGTGCGAAGTTGCGTGGGGGCTCGAGTCACAAAAAACATCTTTATAAATTTAAGCACGTGCATAAAAAAATTAAACGTATATAAAACAACATCTTTTATTTTTTCGCAACTCGCCCTGTACGCCCATAAGTCTGTATAATTGGTATGTACTTTTGTTTATCAATTGAAAAATGTATTAAGGCGCACGTGGACGGAACAGCACCAAAGCGGGAATCATTTAATATCATCCCCTAAACGACCACAAAACATTTTTCCACCAGAAAGAGGGAAAAACATGTTCCGCCCCGTCGCAGTCAACAGACGAGGTCGGCCTGTACGCTTTCGACCTGTACGTGTCCCTATCACATCAGAAACAGTGGATCTCGGGATGTTAAAGAGAGTGGAAATCTCTCGTACAGACTTCTGACACAAATTTCACCCAATCATCTGTCTACGTTAGAGGTCCGTGAGTTTCGCTGAGCGCCCCATTCTGATGTTAAAATGTTCAAATGTTTGTTTAGCTCATGGGACTTAACTACGGGGTCATCAGTCCCTAAACTTACAAACTACTTATGGACTAGCTAACACTAAGGACGGCACACATATCCATGCCCGAGGGGGGATTCGAACCACCGACCGTAGTGGCAGTGCAGACCGTGACTGGAGCGCCTCAGTCCCCTCAGCCACCGCGGCCGGTCCATTCTGATGTGTCACGATGTCTGCTGAATAGTTGATATGGAGTCCCTGGCAGTAGGTGCAGCACAATGCAACCAACATGAAATATATATATATGGCGTCTGTTCCGAAAGAACAGACGTCACTTCTGATGCTGCAGTTGTTATTATTTAATATTCACAGAATATATGGCATCATCTGCGATGAAAATGTATACCCAGCCGGGATTCTAACCCGGGTCTCCTGCTTTCTAGGCAGTTGCGCTGACCCCTACACCACTTTTTTTATGTATTTTATTTTTTACACAATTTTTTTTGGGCCTCCTTACCTCCCCTCACAGCCCATCCTTTCGCTCTCCATGACTTGCCTTCCTCGGCGAGCTTCTTTTGCTTTACTCTTTCTTCACTGATTCCATTTTTGTAATAATTCAGATCAAATAAAGGCCTTCTTCGGCTGGATCCTGTATTTTGGATTTCTTTTTTTCTTTTTGGTTTGTTCGCTTTTTCGCCTCCATTGGCGTAGTAGTGGGGAAGAGAAAAAAACGGTTTTTCCTGAAGAAGAGTATAAAAAATGCAATTTCTTGAAGATAGATGGTAGCGGTTGCAAGTGCTGCCCTACTCTGTCTACCCTGTTCATTGGACAATTGAAAAAAAAAAAAAAAAATCCCTTTCCTTCTGTTAAGTGAAAGTCCTCTCCTTGGACATTTGAACTATAAAAGAAAATGGTAATAATGATAAGTACCAAAAAAAAAGTAAGAACTGCCGTTTCAGGGTTCTGTTGAGGCCTTCACGGCTACCGTAGCGGCCGCGGGGCCCACGAAGTCCCCACCGTACTTCGCCCCCAACAGCAGTCCCCTACTTTAGCAAGTTTTTACCTTATTGACGTTGAGTTTAAGTTCTTATCCTATTCCTTGTTTCTCGAACACGATTCTCATCATGTTGCCAAAATTCTTTTTGTGATCTTTCTTCTGACATATTTTGTAATATTGTCCTTGTATAAATTCTCTATATTCCTGTATATTATCTTTTCCCTTCTTGTTTATGACGTAGCAAATATAGTGGGCAAATAACCACAGTATTACATTGTTTTTCTGTGGAGGAAACGAAACGTTTTCTGGGAAGAAAATAAAATTTAAATCGATTTCTCTCCCATCGGTACGCTTAAGTAATGAAACCTGGAGTTTGAGTTCCTGCCATATTTCTCTATATCCTTTACAGAGGAAACGATGGTTCAGAGTGTCAATTTCATTACAGTTCGTGCATTTGTTTGTTTCACTGAGACCTATTGAAAATAGTTTCTCATTAGTACTTACAATGTTGTTTATGACTCTATACCATGCTACCTGCGCCTCTGTAGGAAGTAATTTATTATTTATATTTCTCCAAATAGTTTTCTAATTCTTGTCTGGAAATTTTACTTGCATTTTGTTTTGGTTCTCCCTTGAGTTTAGTTTGGTGACCATATAATGGCAGTTTCTCTTGCTTTTATCCTGCAAAATACATGTCATGTAACTCAGATCTAAATAATATAGACTAATGTGTCCGAAATTGTAATTTATGTTACTAATATTTACTGGTGGCTGCAAGCTTTCGGGTTTAAAGAGACTGAATAATTTCGCTGTTACGCTGTCAGGGTATTTTCGATGAGTTGTAGGGATCTCTTTATGAACAAATCAGTGGTTTTCTTCCGGATGTCCGTAAGTCCTAATCCTCCGTTTTCTTGTTTTAAGGTCGTTGTTCCGATTGCCACTCTAAAGATCTCTCCTTTCCAGATATTACGGCAGACTGTTGACATAATAGATTTTGCTATTTCCTTTGGTACCGGTGGAATTTGTCCTACATGTGTCGCTTTTGAAAGAATAGCGCAATTTATTATTTTAATTTTTTGTTTTATATTTAGATCCCGTAAGTGATTCAAGATGAGGGTACCTCTAATCTTATCTAATATCTTTTTCCAGTTAGAGGCTGAAGTGCGGAGAGGACAACTGTATAGTGTTATACCTAGGGCAGTGTGAGATTCGTCACATTTCGCCCAAGGAATCTGTACATTCGTTAGACCATTCAGGTTCAGGAACGCACTATTTGTCTCGTTTACTTTTGCCCCTGTTGCGTAGCAATAAAACTGGAGGTGTTCTGTTGTTCTGATAACGTCTTCGTCACTTCTTATAATCACTCCAACATCGTCCGCATACGCGTGGGTGACTATTTTCCTTCCTGATACGGATATTCCCTCAAGTGCGTCATTTAATCTACGTAAAAAGGGTTCCAAAGCTTTAACAAAGAACATCATAGATAAAGGGCTTCCCTGAGGAACTCCGTTTTCAATTATAATGTTCTTGGTGTATTTTCCATTGATGGATATCTTCGTATTTATACCTTTTAACAGGTTTTTTTAAAACGGTCACAGTATTTTCAGTTAATCCCATGTATGTCAAAGTTTTAAAAAGGTATTCGTGATTAACTCTGTCGAAGGCTTTCTCAAAGTCTATGAATAAAAGCCCGCCACGTGCTGGTGTGTTGGAAAATATAGAAATGACATCCCTGTACTCACTCAAAGTTTTAAATATACTACGCCCAGGGAGACATGTCTGGTGACCACCTAGTATTTTTTCTAAGACTGGTCTAAATCTGTCTTTGATAACCCGTGCTATTAATTCATAATACGAATTCATTAGGATTATTGGTCTCATTTTGTTTATGTGCTTTATTTCCGAAGTCCTACCTTTTGGAAGTAGTACAGTTGAACATTGTTTAAAATCTGTTGGGACCGCCACACCGTTCATTATTTCCTTTATAATTTCAGTGTATTTGCTCCCTTTGAGATGCCAATAGGTTTTGTAAAATTCTAAGGGCAATCCGTCCGGACCTGGTGATTTTTTCTGGGGGGAGGATTTTAATATATCCAAAACTTCTTCTTCTGTTATTTCTTCACTGATTTTTCTGTTATCCTCTTCTGATATTATGTTATCAAGTCCCGATGTGGATAAAAATTCTGTTACTAGGTTTTCCTGTACCTGCCGACCGTTGTAGAGGGTTCTATAAAATCGATAAGCCTCGTCTAGAATCTCTTTTTGATTTGTCAAGAGTTTGTTATCCTCGGCTCTGAGACATTCAATAAAATTTCTTCGCCTCTGCTGCTGATGCCGTATGAGATGATAGATTGATGTATTTTCCTCCTCTACAACAGTTTGTGTATGTGATTTTATTTGGAGACCTACAATCTGTTGACTTTTGATTTTAATTAGATGTGCCTTAGTTCTGTTTATCTGCATTATTACTTCCTGTGTCAACGGTTGCTCGTAGAGTTCGCGAAGACATGTGTAGTAGAATTCTACTGTGTTTTTCCTCCACCTTGCTCGTTCTTTACCATGCGCTGTTAATATTGCTCGTAACTTTTTCTTCGCATCAGCAGTCCACCATTCAATACTGGACCTGTATTTATGACGCTGCCTTAAGGAGCCCTGCCAGGTCCTCGCAAGTTGCTCAGCCAGGTCATTTTCTGCCAACATGCTTATGTTTAACTTTCATACGGGCCTAGCCCAGTATGTCTTCTGTTTACTTAAATTGATACTGCATCTTACTCCCAGGTGATCGGAGAAAATGGTGGGTATAACTTCGATACCAACTACATGGTTTTTTAAGTTAGCCGAAACATAAATTCTATCAATCTTACTCTGATTTTTTTTTTTGTGTGATATAAGTAAACCTGACCATAGTGGGATATTTTACCTCCCACGCGTCTTTCCAGTTCATGTTCTGGACTAACCCCTCAAGTTCCCTGGATTTATTAAAATTTGGACGCTGGTCCTTTTCATGTAAAACGCAGTTCCAGTCTCCACCAATTAAAACGTCAGCAGGATTGTCATAAAGTAAAGCTAAAATATCACTTTTTTAAAACTTGGCCCTATCTTGTCTGGCATTGTTGCCAGATGGGGCATAAAAATTTATAAAAGTTTTATTTAAAAATTTACATCTAATGCCCCTACCAGATTCTAAAAATTTGGCGTCTCGCAGTTCAATTCCTTCCTTGACAAGGATGGCTGTCCCGCAACTGTGCTCAAGAGCTACGTTTAAAATTTCTTTGTAGCCTGCCACATAAAGATCCCTAATGTACACCTCCTGCAACAATGCAATATCAGTGTCTTACTGATATAAAAAATCTTTAAGAGCAGCCACTTCGGTTGCATTTTGGATTTTGTTAATATTTAATGTTGTTACATTGTATGTTTGCAGCATATAAGATATGGTAAAGAACTTCTTGTTTTAAATTATTAAAGAACTAGATATTTCTTTCTTTCTTATTTCTTTCTTTCTAAATTCTTTCTTGCCGACTATTTTTTCATTTGTCTCCAATAAAGGTCCTCATAAAAGCATCTGCCACGCTTTTAATAAAAGATGTCTTCGTTTTGTTGGCATTGGCATTTAGTGATAAAATGTTTACACTGTCCGGATTAACTTGGCTTCTGTTTTCTGAAGATTGCTGTCTGCCCCTCTCCCCAGTACAAACTTCCTTCTTCTTTTCTCGTTCTTTGATAGATCTCAATTTTTCCTTTAGCGCAGGAGCCATATTCTCTGCCGCTTCGTGTGCTATTCTGCGTTTTTTATTTCTCTTCCGTTTTGGGGATCCGCCCGGAGACACATCAGGTGATTTTTCTGCAGAGTCAGTTGAGGATCTCTCAGCCGACATCTGCTCTGCCTTTTCGTCTGAGTTTGTTTTGTGAGAGTCATGTTGAATCTCAGCGTAATTTTTTTCTCTGTGCTATTGCTTCTCACTCTTCCCCTTTGTGTGGGGCGTAATCGTTTGTTTTGCTAATTACTTTCTGCCCGTTTCCTGTTTTTGACTTATTTTCTGTTTTTGAATTCCCCTTTTACGGTTTGTTGTCTATTGTTTGTTCTGTATCCATTGCCGTCATATCAGAACTCGCTGGCTCTTCATGATGCAGAACTGTAGAGCGCGACGCGATATCGGATTCTGCGGTTGGCGACGCACGTGGGAAACCTTCTGTCATATTCGGTCCTTCATTTATTTCCGTATCGGGAGAGCTTACACAAGTTCCGCCGACGTCGGCACTACTGCTCAATTCAATGACATTTCCGGGTACCGCTACGGGATTTGTGTCCTGCGCCGTTGTTGACAGCTCTGCGGGTCCGCGCGGGTAAGCGGCGGCAGCGTACGTCGACTTGAGGCTGACTGCCTGGCCGGGGACAGCCGCCTCTCCGTTTGGTAGCTGCGGGACACGCCTTCTGCTACATTCGTTTCGAACGTGCGTTGTGGAATTGCATAAGGCACATGTTCGAGGTTGGCCGTCGTATTGCACAAGTGCACGGTACCCACACACACACATATATATATATAAGAGGGAATATGCCTCTGCAATTCTATCTTGATTTGGCGGACGCCGTTCAATACCGGAAACATGTAAGCCTCCGACCATTTTTCGGCAATATTCGAAACAATTCTACCGTACGGACTGAGAACACGGTTGATTTCTTCGACCGGAGTCTCGAAGGGTAGTTCAAAGACCCGTAAGGTCCTGATACCTAGCCCTGCATGAGAGACTAGAACGTCGCTTAACGATTAAACTTAATAACACCACCGCATTTATCTACAATAGCACAGCATAATTCTGGGCTCTCCATCTTTACATAGACAGCATTAGACACAAAGGGTAAATGTACTCCTACCACGTCGTCACCATTTATCTTAACTTTTTCCTCAAACCACCGCTTAATTTCGAAAGCTTTTGGTCTTACGAAACTTCTATCAAATGTAAATTTGATAGTGTCTATCCTCAACTGTTCGATCGTGTTCATTCTGTCTTAGAAACATTCATAACTGAAGCCACAATCACAAATGAAGTGATCACACTAACCTCGGAATCAGCGACACAGCCGTTGTTTACACCAGAACGTATGCGCTGCCGCCGCACGTCCTCCTCGCTCCACGGCTGCGACTCGAATGGCACCACTGGGGACACAGTCATCACCGCACCTGCAAGGACTACCTAAGCACGCCTCCCGTCAGATACAAATTCCCAGCTTCGCCCTGCCCACAGTACTCAAACTCGTAGTTATGAAACTAATTCCCGTAAGAGTAAGGGCTTCAAACTTGTCCACCCCTCCCCACTAACGATAGGATCGTTGCCCGTCACCGGCATATATATATATATATATATATATATATATATATATATATATATATATATATATTTGTGTGTGTGTGTGTGTGTGTGAGTGTGTGGCGTCTGTTCCGAAAGAATGTGTACCCAGCCGGGATTCGAACCCGGGTCTCCTGCTTTCTAGGCAGTTGCGCTGACCTTTACACCACTGGGAGACCCAGGTTCGAATCCCGGCTGGGTACACATTTTCAGCTTTGCCCAATCGCAGTTGATGTCATATATTCTGTGAATATTAAATAATAACAACTGCAGGATCAGAATTGACGTCTGTTCTTTCGGATCAGATTCCACGTGTATATATATATAATATGCCGGTGACGGGCAACGATCCTATCGTTAGTGGGGAGGGGTGGGCAAGTTTGAAGCCCTTACTCTTACGGGAATTAGTTTCATAACTACGAGTTTGAGTACTGTGGGCAGGGCGAAGATGGGAATTTGTATCTGATGGGAGGCGTGCTTAGGTAGTCCTTGCAGGTGCGGTGATCACTGTGTCCCCAATGGTGTAGGGGTCAGCGCAACTGCCTAGAAAGCAGGAGACCTGGGTTCGAATCCCGGCTGGGTACACATTTTCTGCTTTGCCCAATCGCAGTTGATGTCGTATATTCTCTGAATATCAACATGAAAAACGTATGATTTTGGGGGTGTTAGGATACTTCTGATCACATAGTATACCTGTGGGAGCACGCACTAAAGAACTACACGAGTGCGTATACTAGTGATGTGGATTTTCACCAACAAAGAGACAAATGATCATCACAGATTGTGTTCAAAATCATCTCCGGCAGCGGCAGTAAACGCTTCCACTGTGGTATATTAAGGCTGCTGCACGCATGCTGACATTTCAGCGTAGATGTCCGAGCAGGCGGCAGTAAGACGTCGTTGCATATCATCTGGTGTAGTCGCTGTGAATGATAGACAACGGATTTTTGCTTTCCCCCGCAGGAAGTCTACAGGAGTCAAATCCGGGGAATGGGCCGGACAAGGCCTTTGCGTCCAGCGATTTGGAAACAATTCGTGTGTACCTGCTGTAGTAATCCGTGCATTATGGACTGGGGAGCCAAAATGTTGGTATTACTGCCATTATATTGGTACCACAGGGGAACGTTTTCTAACAACCGTAGATGGTCTGTTTGGAGGAAGCGATATGTGAGCGCGTTCAGTGTGCAGTCTATGAAAAATGGGCCTCGAGCTGATGATTTACCACAAATTTACATTCCATGGACGCTGACTTCCACCTGACGAATCAAACGGGGATTGTCATAAGACCAATACTGCATGTTTCGGTGGTTTACCTGGTTATGATTGGTAAATGTGGCTTCATCACTAAACAAGAAACACGATGAATCTGGAGTATCCTTTCGTAAAGTCCTTGTACAGAAGGTAACGGGGTCCCATAATAGTTTCCATGGATCTCTTGATGGAGTGAAGTGTGATACGGATGGAAGCGATGTCGATGGAGAATGCGTACGATACTTACTACTTCCTCGTGCGATTTCGCGGGAATAAACGTGCGGATCAACCACAACAGCAGCCAAAATATTACCCCAATTCTGTCGTCACTTGTTTACTTCTGTTACGTTGTCTAGGTGTTACACTACCTCATTCACAAATCAAATGTTCAAATGTTTGTAATTCTCTGGGACCGAACTACTTTGGCCATAAGTACCTACACTTAAAAACTATCCTAAATTAAGTTAAACTAACCCAAGGACAACACACACATCCATGTCCGAGGGAGGATTCGAACCTTCGACGCGGATGGCCGCGCGATCCGTAACGTGGCGCTCCAGACCGCTCGGCTACTCCCGCGCGACCTCATTCACGTAACTGATTGAAGAGGTTGTTAAATAAATGCCGAGATGTGAAAAAAGATGTTCAGATGTTTGTAAAACTATTAAGAATATATATGCCGAGATCTCTCCTCTCCCCCCCCCCCCGGTCCAGTAATTCAGACATCAGCGTCGTTGTCTATCATGCAGGGAGTCCTGGTTGTTAAGAATAGATGAATCTTTTAAGGGTAAAATCTCGACTCAGTATTTCATCATTTAGTGCACACCCAGTATTTCATTAATCAAACGCAAAGTTAAATTGTGTAACTCCCAGTGATGGTGTATGCAGAGAAAAGGGACTGGTTTCATTATCCATGCATTTTAGTTATATATATATTGTCTATTTTTAATTGTTGCAGTGTGTATGTCTTGTTATTATTATGTGTTTTCCTTTGATTTGTCTAGGTTTTATTTTTCATAGCCCAAATATTTTCACTATATTTGTCCTTTTGTAAATTTTTTACCCTACGTATTTCTTGTTATTATTATATGTCTTCTTGTAATTTGCCTATGTTTTGTTTCATATTTGATCTTGTATTTATGAGTGCCTAATGATTTAGATTTCGTCGCCATTTTTGTTGTGATTCTCATTTTATCCACTGCATTTCTCAGTGCAAATCATCCTGGTAGACTCATGCAACACTAAAGTGACAAATGTCACCTAAACAGGTGACGAATTAACCCTTCACACAAAATTTCCTTTTTGTCATTTTGCCATAAATATGTACAAAGTTGGAATGCTATAAAATCACCAGAATTACAGCAAAAGAAAAACGAAAAATGTAAAAAAATAACAAAAGAACTAAATAATTCACTACTGTAACATGAAAAAAGTGTATTATATCTCTATTCAGGGTCATTCGTGATACAAAGAGACTGAAATACAAAAAACAAATTTGTAAATATTTATCTTGTACAGTATAATGAACAAAATCTGAAACAGAAAACAATGATATACTACTGTAACATCGATTTAACTTTTATCTTCGTGTATAAAAGTTGAATAAACGTTTTGAAAAAGAAAAGGTTCGATTCCCGGCAGGGGATTGGGTGTTGAGTGTTGTCATCATCATCACTTTTATCATCATCGACATGCAAGTCGCTGAAGTGGCGTCAAGTTAAAAGACTTTCATTAGGCGGCCGAACAATCTACCGGCCAAAAATGCCATACGATCATTTCATTTCGTGCCGAGATCGCATGCTGAAAATTTTATTTTATTTTAGATGACCGGTTTCGACAGTCTTAGTTGTTATCTTTAGATCTGCATACCTACTTTTTTTTTAATTTTTTTTTATTTTTTTTATTTTTTTTTTACAAAATAGCACCTCAATTGACATAGTGTTTCATGTCTAAGGTTATAAAGAGTAAACATATGGGACCAAGCTATTGTAGTCATCGGTCACTAGACTTACAAACTACTTAAACTAACTTACACCTATCCTAAGAACAACACACGCTTGTCCGAGGGAGAACACGAACTTCCGCGCAGTCCCTGACATGGTTCCTAGATGGATTTCCTTCTACACAGTGGAAGTTTCTTTCTTGTCCTTCGCTCTTACAAAATTTACGTTTGCTGCGAAAGTTATGTATTTTACCATATGATCTAAGAAATGTAACTGATTGACGCTACTTGAATGAAATGTAACTGAATGTGTTTGAACTTGTTCTACCTGAATGCCTTTGCACAACGTTATGCTAATCTGACTGCGTATTTTTTTAAAACTGTATTCTATGTGGATGTCAAGGTATTTCAAAACCTATCTGACTGCGTAATGTTTATTATAATGAGACACAAACTGCTAATTGTTTCTGTATGAAAATGTCGTAACAATGTTAAATGTCTGAAAATTACTGATACTAAAAATCACTGTATTAATAATTCTGGCCCTACAAACTTGTTTCTGACTGAACTAACAATCTTTAACGGAATGTAACGAACACAATACTTATCAATGCAATCTGACTCAGTGCAAACACTTGTTAACCTGTTCTGAACACTGTATGAATTGTTCTACCCTGAAATCTGTAAATCATACTGAACTGTAAGCATGACAACGAAAGTTAATATTTCTCACTTTCACTTACTGCATAAATTTGCGCAACAACAAACTGCTTCCTGCTGTACTAACTATTGAAAAGCTAACTACAGAAAACATCTATGGCACTTTTAATAAAAATGTGAGGAGGGATAAACTGGTAATCTGTTTAAGAAACTCGAACTAATAATAAAAAAATGAAATATCTGGTTTATTTTCTAACTGATGTAACTTCATGAAAATTACTAACAATGCCATGTTTTGGATTTTAAAATCTTTCAGAGAAAAATATAACTCAGATATTTAACCTGCCTACAAAATTATTTTTAAACAAAGGTAAACATTTCTTTACTGTTAATAAATTTAACTCGATTCACACAAACAATGTTACAACAATACCATATTTCAAGAACCCTACCCATGAAATTCCTATTTCATAAAATACGCAATCTCAAAACTAAACTATTACAATAAATACTTTTCCTAACACAGAAAGGAGTCCCTAGCATGAATCGTGAGACCACAAACTAACAGCCGAAAGGACAACTGCACACAACCACGGTCCCCACACTTCTGCAATCTCATCCGTACGCCTAGCAAAGTCTGCCCTCTCAATAATCACAACCCTACTTCCCGGCAACAATACTATCACCGTATCCAATATCGATAGTACTTCCATCGAAAAATAAGCTTGCAACCAAAGATAAACAACCCATGCCTGACTAGCTTGATACTGGTATCAAATTCGCAGTACATTTGAATATGAAATGTATACCTTCCCATAGCAGGTATCTCACATCATCCCCTTTCTCCCTATCAAGAATTTGATAGGATTTTGTTTGTTTTATTAAACAACATAGAGAGAGATGATAACCTTTCAACAGTACAGGCACGAACTGCGTTCTTCCTATACAGATCGGTCTTTCTGCATTAGTAAGTCCCATTGCCCACTCACAACCTACTGCTTGGACTGTCACGTACTGACTAGCAAGTCACAGTGCACTCAGTAAACTCACTAGCAGGACGTAAGCAAACATAACAACACCGTACCTATCATCTACGGAAGTGGCCTGTGGAAAACAATATTGACGGATTGGAAACTTTTGAGGATACGAAATCTCCTAAATGAATGTCGTTAGAGTTCTGAAACAAACACCACTTACATATTAATTTACCCAACTTTAGTTTGTTCGTGCCATAGGGATTTTTCCGTTTAATAAACTATATGTTTGCATAACTCTTGATTTGTATTATTAAAATCTGTTTATTGGCTAACAATACGAGCCCTAGACTACCAACCCATCCTGAAAAAAAAAAAAAAAAAAAAAAAAAAAAACGCACATCAGTAGAACTTACCATTTACGCAATATTTGCAGTGCAAGTTTTAGTGATCCACCCTGTATAAACAATTTTCATTCTGGTTTTAACCAGCTTCAAAAGTTCTTGTATCAATGTTTGTTGTTTTTCCTGCATGACATGGAATGAGAGAAAGTTGGATGAAATTATGACAAATTAAATAGGTATTATGACCAGTCCCAGCAGTGCAAGCTCTCTAGCAAAACGTGTGACTACGTAAATTACGGATTATTACATCAACTTTATTAATGCATTTACAACAGCAGAACATAGCAGTTGTCAGCACGTCCGATACGCTCCTAGCTTTAACATCTGGTTCATTATAATTCTATCCACAAATATTTAACTGCTGTAACAGAAATATAAATGTGTCTAGTTTTGGGAAAGAACCGAATGTCATCACCACTAGCAATCACAAAACCAGTACAATACATCGCCTGCTCTACTTCACTAAGACTACGTGAGACGTAAAAAGCCACCAAATATGCGCTTTGGATTATACCACGTCTTTGTGGAAATTGAGAGAGATTACTGGAAAAATGTCACGTTTTGCTAAATTGGCACTTAAGAAGCAACAGCCAACCGCCAATCATAATGCGGCCATCCCCTTGCGACCTTCGTATCGGTACTCACGAATAAGAAATGGGCAATACATAACTCAGAGTAGTAAAAGGTTTATGGCTCTTTGTCTCTGTTCAACGAGGCGTTATGCGTAGCAGTTTCAACTGGCACCAAGAGACCTGATTGGTTGTTGGTAGCAGGCAATGAGATGCTGCATAGTTCTTAACTTAATAAAAAAAACTTCTTGTTTAATCTATACCTAAGGCCGGTATAACACGGTCACACTTCTTTGTCAAAAATTTACATAATATATTTACATCATAAAAAATTGATGGTGTAATAGAGAACTTTGACATATCTCGCCTTTCGTCATGTTTTCAAACAAGGCCTTTTGTTTTCGAATAATCGCGGTCCAAAGCTAGAGTGATGCTAGCGCTCCAACCGGTTACATTTCGCACTGCAGTGAACAGAAGACAAACGACTTTTATGCGATTGGATAAGGTATTTCTTGTCAGAGAGGACACAGTTCGTAGTAATCGATGGTAAGGCATCGACTAAAACAGAGGTGATATCGGGCGTTCCACAGGGTAGTGTTATTGGTCCTCTGTTATTCCTTATTTACATAAACGATTTAGGGGAAAATCTAAGTAGCTCTCTTAAGTTGTTTGCAGATGACGCCGTCATTTACCGTATAGTAAAATCATCTGAAGATCAAAACCAACTGCAGAACGATCTGAATAAGATATCAGTATGGTGTAAAAATTGGCAATTGGCTCTAAATAATGAGAAGTGTGAAGTCGTCCACATGAGTACGAAAAGAAATCCGTTAAACTTTGTTTACAACATAAATCAATCAAATGTGAAGGCCGTAAACTCCACAAAATACCTAGGAATTACTATTACTTCAGACCTAAACTGGAAAGAACACGTAGATAATATCGTGGGAAAGGCGAACCAGAGACTTCGTTTTATTGGCAGAACCCTTAAAAGAAACTGCATACATTGCGCTTGTCTGTCCATTTTTGGAGTGTTGCAGCCCAGTGTGGGATCCTTATCAGGTGGGTTTGACGGAGGACATCGAAAGAGTCCAAAGAAGGGCAGCTCGTTTCGTATTGTCACGATATAGGGGAGACAGCGTTACGGAAATGATACAGGATCTGGAATGGGAATCATTACAACAACGGCCCTTATCGCTACGGCGTGGGCTACTTGCGAAACTCAAATCGCCAACATTCTCCTCAGAATGCGAAAATATATTGTTGACTCCCACTTACAAAGGTAGAAATGATCATCAGAATAAAATACGAGAAATCAGAGCTCGAACGGAGAGATTCAGCTGTTCTTTCTTCCCACGCGCTGTTCGAGAGTGGAATGGGAGATAAATAGTATAATTGTGGTTCGATGAACCCTCTGCCAGGCACTTAAATGTGATTTGCAGAGTATCCCATGTAGATGTAGATGTAGATGTATGATCAAATCTATTGCGAGACACTAGATATGATCATATTTTTTTTTTTTTTTTTTTTGACGAAAGGCGAGATATGTCAAAGTTCTCTATTACACCATCAAATTTTTATGATGTATATGTATTATGTAAATTTTTGACAAAGAAATATGACTGTGTAATACCGGCCTTAGCGCCAGCCTTAGCGCCATGTCAAAGATTTACATCAAAAAAATATTAAGAACTTTTGATGATATTTTTATGTCAAAGATTTGATCAAAAACTTGACGGTGTAATACCGACCTAACCTTCTTAAGGCTACATACACATCACTTCCTTTTTAAGTGAAAGTTGGCTTAGGTATAGGTTAAATAAAAAGGTTTATTTTTTTAAGTAAGTGTGGCCGCGTAGCGCCCGAATCCCCAGTTAAGAAATATGCAGCATCTCATTGGTTCCTACCAACAACCAATCAGGACTCCCAGCGCCAGTTGGAACTGCTATGCATAACGCCTCCTCTCTGTTCATAGGGGTGAGTTATGTATGTCAGCTTCTATGCCCTAAACAGCTACCCAAACTGTTTAAATAAGATAAATAATTAATGTGTAGTTTAGCCAGTCTATCAATCTGCAGATGATGACGCGAAGAATATATTTAAACAAACATAAATTAAAGCTCTGAATAACCAACAAAATGGATTCTGAGAATGTTTAGAAGAGAGTAATTCAAGAAGTAATTATTATAAATGGAGTTAACTACTCTTTTTGGACATGAACATTCGGAGGTGGTCCTGCTTTATACATAGGTAAATAACTGAATAATTCCCCAGCTATTGTTCATGAGAACCACAATAAGTATCACACGCACTTGAGAGTAAAAGTTCAAAATTATCACTCGTAAATTAATGAAGTCCATCGAACATTGCAGCTCCAAATTAATACGAGATTAATTACAGTATTTGTTGTACAACACAGTTTGTCATCACACGAGTACAAGATAGCTGAATTATCACAGTTCCTCAGCCCTACTACCGTCCATAGTTTATCACTTTTCAACAGGAAACTAAGGTCTGCAGTCAGAGTCTCGTAAATTTTCTAAGTCCACACATGCCTATCTCTTCAAATCACAAGTTCGTAAAGGGCTTCAAACCGCCTAGTGACAACCTCTCACTCCCACGTCCAAGTTATGAGTCCCCCAAGCGTTCGAAAGCGTGCTCTACCCGCTCCCTAAATTGTATCCTACCGCTCATCTTAACGCCTCATCTTTAAAATACAACTTTCCTTCCAAAATATTATACATTTGGATATCACAGAATTAAATCCTTTGACCACCTCTCTACAAATGTTGTTTACATTTAACAAACATATATACATTTAACAATACTAAAATCGGTTGAGACTGAAGCTCTTTGCTCAGGTAGCTATTAAGCGTGGCGTCTCACTGTTCAAATATACTGTCGCCTTCGAAATATAGTTACATAATTAATATTTAATTTATCATGGCTTTTTATGCAAATATGTTCAGTTCTTGTCCACAAATACATAGAATTGTTTATGTATAAATTATCTGCTGCATATCTACTATTTTTAGTTGCCCATGAAATATTTAAGAGGCAGTCTACAACATAGAAAACGAACGTTACTAAGAATAATATTAAATATAATAAAATACATATATAAATGCAATGCGCTTTGCTGGGTTCATGTTTTGTGATTGTGTGGTGGAATCTATGTTCTGACACAAGAATATTACTACCTCAACAAACAGCAGAATAAGAGAGTAAAACAAAGTTTATTGAAAGAATACGGAAATAATGTGGTGCGTCTTTTAAGATAGGTAGCGTGGTGCAATGTTGCCCATTTGCTTCTTAAACTGTTACTGGTAAACACTACGTATCAATAATTGTAAATATAAGTCTTATAATACTATTATTATAGTACTGAGATTTATTTGCATTTTATCTGTAAGGGATATTGAAATTATAATTACGGCGTTTGATTCTCCCAAATCTCCGGAATCCATTCATACAGCGTGTCCAGAAAAGGACTCCCTGATTTCAAAATTAAATATCTCGAAAACAAAGATCGGTAGAGGAAAGCAGTAAACGGTATGTTTATTGTGAAAGCTGTAAGAAGTTTATTTTATTTTATTTTCCTGTGTTGTTAGTTGTTGAAGTTCTACCACCTTTGGTGGCTGGACTTCCAAGTGTATAGGATAGGTAATTTTTCTCTTTATTTTATTTACTTTTGCAGGACAGTGGCCTCACTGGGGGTCTTTTGCCCTACATACTTATAATTGCCTTCACACCTCTTCTATGATTGCCCTGGGGACCCTAACCCTGTGCCAGGGCTATGGTTGTATTGTAGCTACATTTGCTAGCTGTCTTGTAGATGGCCTGAGTATCTCTATTTTTCGAAGAGTTTTCTTGTTCTTTCCTCTATCTGTGTTTTTATCATGGGTATGTCCAGTTCCTGGTGTATGTCCACTGTCCTTGTCCATCTAGGTGCTCTTAATATCGTTTTGAGACATCTGTTTTGTACTATTTGAAGTTGGTTTATGTTGGTGTCACTAGCAGTGCCCCATGATGCGCACCCATATAAAATTGCAGGTAAGATTGTACTAGTGTATAGTCTTTTCTTAGTTATTTGTGTCATTTCTCTGCTACTGAGGAAGGGATAAAGTCCGTGAGTGGCTCTGATTAGTTTATCCTTCTTATCCATGATGTGGTTTTTATAAGTTAGGTGGTGGCCTAAATTCACACCTAAGTACTTTGTAGACGTTGTCCATTCTATTTCTTGGTTGTTTAGTGTGAGTCTTCTCTCTAGTAGTGGTTTCTTTCTCGTGAAGAATATTGCTTTGATCTTTTGTGGGTTGACCTTAAGTTTGTTGTTGGCTGCCCACTTTTCGAAGATGGTTATCTGGCGTTGCAGTCGGTTTATCATATAGTTCAGTTGTCTTCCACTCGTTAGCATCGCTGTGTCGTCTGAAAACTGGGCTAATAAAGTATGTTGTAATGTAGGGATGTCGTTGACATAAATTGTGAACAGGGCCGGCGATAACACCGAACCTTGCGGTATGCCTTCATGCTGAATCTTTGTCTCCGATTGTTTTCCTTTAATTTGAACGAAGAAGCGTCGATCAGTGAGGAAGCTGTCTATGATCTTTATATAACAGTCTGGTAAGTCTGTTGCTCCATGGAGTTTTGAAATGAGCTTGTCACGCCAGACTTTGTCGAAGGCTTTTTCGACATCTAAAAAGATGGCTGCCGTGTAGTTGGAAATATTCATGTTGTATGCTAGATATTCTGTGATTCGTAACAGTTGTATTTCAGCGGACAATTTTGTCTGAAAAGCAAATTTTTCCGGTCGGATGATGTTGTTGTCTAGCAGTGGCTGTTTAATCCCTGTCAAGATTATTCGTTCCAGTGTCTTCCCCATAGTGGATAGAAGACTGATTGGTCGGTAGTTGGACGGATCCTTTAAGTCTTTCCCAGGCTTGGGTATTGGTACGACTTTAGCTAATTTCCATTTGGTCGGAAAATACTCTTGCGTTTGGCAGCTGTTGATAATTCTCGTTAGTAAGACTAACGGTTTTCGCGGCAAGTTCTTGATTTCATCGTTGGATATCCTATCTGGACAAAGGGCAGAGTTGGAATTTAGGTTCTTTATTATCCGTTTTAGTTCTCGTGGTGTTGTCAGCTCTGGTTGGTCTCGGCTCCTGTTTGTATGGATTTCTCTTGCCTGTTGTATTGTTCTTCTGTCTTCTTCTTCGTCGTTTTGGTAGTCATTAAAGTCCAGGGTATTTTGAACTTCGTAATTGTTAGCAAATAATTCGGCTCTTTGGAGTGGATCGTAAACTAGCGTGTTATTGTCCAGTAGTGCTGCCTTCTGTTGTTTAGGTCTTCTGAGCTTCCAATCGTCTTTGGTTGCTAGGTGTAAGGCGTCCATGCGGTCTTCCCAGACTTCAGTGCGCCATTCTTGGATTCTTCGTGTTAATTCCCGTGATAAAAGTCTGCGGTATTCCGGATTCCGTGTACGTTGCCACATTTTCCTCGCTCTATTTCTTAAATATTTGAGATCTTGTAGCGCTGCAGGGAGCTCTCTGTAGTATGAGAAGTCAAAGTACGTGATTGTAGACGCCATTTTTGTTGCCTTATCTTGGACTTTAGTGTAGCTTCATCAAGTTGGTCTCTGTTGCCCAGTGGTATGGTTGGTCTGACACTGTTGTTTAGGCATCGACTGTATTGGTCCCAATTGGTCGTAATCTTAGATCGGGGAAGTGGTTCTTCAATTGCTCTCTCCAGCCTGCCCAGCACTGGATTGTGGTGAGAAGTCAAGTCTGAGATAGATTTAAGGTTAAGATCTGGGTTGACATTTTTGACTACCGCAACATCCAGAACGTCAGGTATTTGATTTGGGAATGGTGGAATGTAAGTTGGATCTTCTGGAGCTACAGTTATGGCACGAAGTCTTGGTTCCATTTCGTATAGTTTGTCACCTTTTCTGTTAACCTCTTATGGAGTTCCATGCCATATGTTTGGCATTTAGATCACCTCCTAGGATTACTTTTTCGAATCTGTCGAATATTGCTATGAGGTCGTTTTCTACTATGTCCGCAGCTATGTCTGGAGCTACAGTTATGGCACGAAGTCTTGGTTCAGATTTCGTATAGTTTGTCACCTTTTCTGTTACCTCTTATGGAGTTCCATGCCATATGTTTGGCATTTAGATCACCTCCTAGGATTACTTTTTCGAATCTGTCGAATATTGCTGTGAGGTCGTCTTCTACTATGTCCGCAGCAGGGCTAATGTATCCTGCCACGAATGTGATTTTTCCTTCTGTCGTTTCTATGGTTACTGCTGTCGCTTCCAGGGTTTCCAATTCCGATAGGATTTCTACGTTATGTGTAATGGTAGATTTCAAGAAGATCGCAGTTCCTCCTCCTCTTCTGGCACGGCGATCGGTTCTGTAGCCGATCATATTCTTTATGGTAAATCTTTGAGATGGCCTTAGGTGAGTTTCGGTTAAAAGCACTATGTCTACTTTATGTCTTTCAAGAAAGTCGGTCAGTTCATCTTTCATGAATCGAACTCCTGTGGCGTTAAAAATGCAAATTGTTAGGTGTTTCCTTCGTTGGGCTGTAAAATCCATTAGTCTGTCGAAAACATCGTCATAATTCCTTCTATCACAACCATTATCTTGGACAGAAGATCTGGTGCTTGGTTGAATTCTTTAGCTGTATCTGTAATGATGGCGAGGAAGTTATTTTGCTTGAACATTGTTAGAATATACGAAAATCCTGATATGGCTTTCAGAAATTCGGTCATGCTGTTGGGTTGATAGCTTTGTTGTTGGTTCCTTTTTTGACGAAAAACATCGCTGTAAGTGCGTCGTTGTTGTGACGTGTTTGATGTTGCTGTGTTGGTAGACGTTGTTGGTCGTCGTATTTCGCTGAATTGAAAGAGTGGACTTTGTGATTGGCTGTCCGTTTTCTGGGATGATTGTGCCTGAAGCTGGTACTGAGCTATTGCTTTTTGGAACTCCGGACATCCTCTCCATGATGCTGGATGGCCTGTTTCATTGCAGTTAGCGCACTTCGGTGGTTCGTTTTTCGGATAGGAACAGTCTTTGGTGTGGTGGTGTCCCATACATCTTACACATCGGGCTGGCATTGTACAATAATTTGCAGTATGAAAGAATTTCTGACATCTTTTGCACTGTGAGGATTCGTTTTTTTTGGATTATAGTCCTCAACTTTAACTCTAGTGTTAAACATGTATTTCACCTCGTAAATTGCGTCGTTGTTTGGTCCTCTAGGAAGTGTGATATTATACGCTGATTGTGGTATGAGTTTCCTTGTCTGCGTGTCTCGTTTTTTAAACTGGTGGACAGCTGCAGCTTGGATGTTTTGTTGCTGCAGTTCCATCATGACTTCGTCTTACTTCTTCATGAATTCCCTTGATCACTACTTGCAATTCTCTGCAGGCTGGTGTGTGAAGAGAGGCACATTGTTGTCTCTGAAGAACATTAAGTGTCGCCTTGTAATCGGTCATATCTTCAAAGTGGAATTTTATTTGGTCCCCTTTGTATATTGCCTTCAGGGGTCCCTTTAGGTGTTGTTTTAGGGCTGCATTCAACTGCAAATAGTGCCCTGTATAATTTATTGTGACTGGAGGTATCTTTGGTTTTGGCGGTGGTTTAGTTGTCTTTCCGGTTGATGTTCCAGGTTGTTGTATGTCTTGATTGGAAAGGTCTTGTTTGGTAGAGTTTTGAAGTGGTGCAAATCTATTCTTCGTCGTAATCGGTGTAGACTTCTTCGGTGCTTCAGCTGAATCGTCGCGTTGTTTACGTTTTCTGTTTTGTTTCTTGCCTTTGGGCATTTGAAATTCATGATCAGGTGCTGTTTGATTGATATCACAGTCCATGTCACTTGCTCTCGGTCCAAGCTTCTGTGTTGCCTCTTCTTTTAGCCAATTCTTGGCCTCTTCTGTCCCGATCATGTTGTTTTTGTTTGTATTTGGCAGTTTTCTCTTGTATGACTTGTATGGATGGTTTGTCAGTCGGATTGAAAGTCCTTGGTTTGTCATTTGATGTTGTGTGGTGTCATGGGGGGTCCTATTAGCGGTATCTGTCTCAGCCCTGTTGTCCTGGCCTGGCCTGGCTCCTCAGCGTCCCCTATGCTAGCCATACCTAGCAGTGTGGCTAGCCCACACTATCTCGCCTACCCTTATGTCGGCTTAATTCAGACACGACAATTTTGCTGTGGCGTTGAAAAACACCGTTCTGTAGCGACAAAATTTGCTCTCCGGTGCACAGCACCTTATTGCGCAAGCGCAGCTGTGTGATGAGATCGCTCCATGCACGATGCGTACGGTGCCCTCACTAGCGGCGAACTGAAGAAGTTTATACAGCAGTTTGAAATAATAGTTACAAAAGCTGCTAACAGATGGCGCTGTAATTGCCATACGTAATGCCTAGTATAAATAGTGATCCGAAGCCCAGAGCGATCAGTTCCACTATTGAAACGTGAAAGGAGGTTAGCGTACCGAAGGAAGAGATTAAAACCATGTACTCCATTGAACAATGCGTTTTTCTGGGGCAAGAGTACCACAGGTTAGAAGAGAGTCCTACGGCAACAAGGCGAAGTTTTGAAGCACGATTTAATGTTCCAAAAGGACCCGATGCGACAACCATTCGTACGCTCTTCGCAAAATTTCAACGAAAAGGCAGCGTAACTGATGATCTAGTGGGGCATGTTGGCCGCAAGCAAACCACAGCTATGCCTGAAAATATCGCCACAGTTTCTGGAATTATTCAGCGAAATCCAATGTCATCCGTCCGTAGAATTGCATCTGAGACTGGTTTGAAGCCTTGCAGCACGCAGAAAATACTGAGAAAGAGCCTATCATTCAAAATTCAAACGCACCAGGCCATACCCGCACGAACTGTGCAACAAAGGGTTGCCTTTGCTAATCAGATGCTCACAATGATTGATAGTGAAGGATTTGATGTTGGCTGCATCTGGTTTACAGATTAAGCACAACTCCACCTGAATGGCTACGTGAATAAGCAGAACAAGTGTTTCGCTTTCTTGAGGAATACGTCGGGAATCGAGTCATTGCTTTGAAATATCTCAAATTTACTGGTGCAGGCATGGATTGGCTTCCATATTGGCCGGATTTGACTTCCAGTTTTTTTTTTTTTTTTTTTTTTTTTTTTTTTTTTTTTTTTTTTTTTTTTTTTTTGTCGGGCGCAGTAAAAGACATGGTCTACCCGAAGCATCCCGCCATGCTGGACGAGCTTGAAAGGCGATCTCTGTGGCATGTGAATCCATTTCGATTGAGACACTACGAAATGTGATGGCGAATTTCATTCTTCGATTGAGCTACCTCTTTAGTGCCAATGGTGAACATTTTGAAAACATTGTGATGTGATTGTTTGCAAAGTGTGTTTTCATACGATTATTTCACTTACGTATGCTGTCAGCTGTACAGCGTACAGCGCCATCTGTTAGCAGCTTTTGTAACTATTATTTCAAACTGCTGTGTAAACTTCTTACAGCTTTCACAATAAACATACCGTTTACTGCATTCCTCTATCGATCTTTGTTTTCGAGATATTTAATTTTGAAATCAGGGAGCCCTTTTCTAGACACCCTGTATAATTATATTTGTCGTATGACCATTCCCTGATTTTATATGGATTTTTAGAATAATGTGTGTGGCTATATTGTATTTTAGTTAAAATCTGGAATAGTCGCCCTCGCTCATCCAAGACTGCCGTTTCCTGTTTCCGAGCAGATTAGGATAGGATTTCCCTAACGACGTGTATTCCATTTACTGGTTCCAAACTGTTAGCCGGTCGGCTGGGGAACCCAACAGCTTGCCAAAACTTACTTTTCCCATGGAAACAATCTGCTTCCCCCTTTATCTGTAATATCACAGCCCCACTATCTACTTTTAATTCTACTTTTTAATATTTGGTAACATTAAATCCTAGTTTTATTGGATCTTATATGTACTATAAGCAAGTACGTCTCTTTGTAAACGTTATTTTAACTAGTGCTGCGTTACTTCGGTTATCTTAGTTCTGTGATTTGCTTTGACAGACCCTATTGACGTGAAAATCTCTGCTAACCATCAACTGGTAGCACCGTTGCTTTTCACGGGCACTTACCTGGGTCAATGTTCTTGCCTTCAGTGGTCGTTTTCGAGAATCTGCGGTGTGTTAGACCTGCAAGTAGCCCAACTTACCTCTCGCAGTAGCCCCTTGGTCTAGCACATTAACTTAAAGTACAGTTTCTACGGTCTACATTTTTAAGAGGACCTCACTCGCTCTATATGTGCCACCACTCCACAGTTTTTAAATTCTGATTTGTTAGTTTTAACATTTTCTGTTTTAACTTGTTGACACGGAGTAATGAGCTGCGATTGACTAGAGCATTTGGCTCTATATTTTGTTTTATAACAACTTTTATGTGAATTACGGGTCTCATAACTTCTTCAGTGACATCACAAATAGACTTGCGCATAATAGTTCGCGATCGGCAGCGCTCACTTTAGTTCGCGGCTCTGCCGCGAACTAGTTCGTTCTTTTAGTTCGTCCGCTTCCAGTGACGGCTGAGCTTCGTGGCATGCAGGTGGAGGGGGAAGTTCCCCCACCTAGCTGCTTCATGCGCTTGCTGCTTGAGCCACTAACGATATTATGCAAACCAAAAGAGACAGTGTGTGGATAATTTCTCGCGTTTTAGAGTTATCTCTTTATCTTGGCATTATGGAATTTATTAGTGAGATATTACAGAGTGCAGAATACTTAAAAACAGAAATTTGGTAGCACTGAATATGTAATCTATGTAATCTGGCTCTCATCGGCAGAAGCAAACACGTGATTTTTAATTCTGCTGCGCGCCCTCTCGCTATTGCCCGTCGGTCTTCGGAAAAGAATCAAAGGAACTAAGAAGCGAGATACGTTTGGCATGATAGTTTGCGACCGATAACACATGTTTTAGTTCGCAACCGATCGCGCATATTTTAGTTCGCGACCAGTAGCTCTCCTTTTAGTTCGCAGCTCGGCCGCGAAGTAGGTCGCTCTTTTTAGTTCCTCCGCTCTTTTTGGCTTATGCTACCGCTACTAAAAGAGCTCTTTGTTTTGTTATGACAGCTTTTTTATATAACGATCAGTGTTTCCCAAGCGTGTGCTATTAGCTGTATTTTTGGGTATTGTCTATGAAACTACAGTTGAGATGCATCTCAGCTCGAAATGACGGTAACTGGCAGAAGGGAATCAGGCGATTCTGCGCGCTCTCGCGTCCTCTCGCTGTTCACCGTCAGTCTTCGGAAAAGGAGCGGACGAACTAAGAGGCGAGGGATCTGCGAACTAGTTCGCGTAGTTCGCGAACTACACAAGACTAATCACAAGTGTTTTGTTTGTTAATTCCAGTCGTCTGTGCAGTTTGCTGTGTAACGCAAGTGATATTCGCCGACTGCCAATAGTTGCCTCGCCTATGGGAAGTCGGTCACACGGTGGACGCCTCCAGACGTGACGAGCAAGCGCATCCTGCCCTCTCGGCCCACGTGCTCCTTTTGTCTTCTCGACGCGAAGGCCGCCGTGCTCGCCTTCCCAGATGCTCCACTGCTGGCACTCTTCCAGACGCCAAGTCGCCAGCTAGAATCTGCCGCCGTACATCACGTTTTCCTAACACCTCGGCTAAGCCATTGTTCTAACCACGCCACACTTAATCTCTGGCTCTGGAACAGGTTCAGGATTCTTTCTCAGAAAAAAATGGCTTTTAGATTGCACATCTAAAGTTACAAGTTTGTGTAACTAAGGAACCAAAGTGCTAGGGTCACCGGTCGCTAGACATAAGGCCTACACAATACTTAAACTACCCGTGAAAGGTATCTGTTTTAAGGGGCATTTAAGTGGGCTGAATATTAATTGAATATTTACTTTGAAAAAAGTAGAACTAAAATGGGTACGGTATCTTTTACATTATAACCTGAAAACTGTTTTGATATGAACGACAACTACATTTAATTAGTCGAGAATGAGGTAAGGCTCTTAAGCGCAGAAGTAACAGAACGTGGAAGCTATTTCTCTGTTTATTTATTTGTTGTTGTTATGGTCTTCAGTTCGGAGACTGGTTTGATGCAGCTCTCCACCTTACCCTATCCTGAGCAAGCCTCTTCATCTCCTCATAAGAACCGCAACCTAAATCCATTTGAATTTGCTTACTATATTTATCTCTTAGTCTCCCTCTGCGATTTTTACCCCACACACTTCCCTCCAATGCTAAATTCACAATTCCTTGATTTCTAAGAATGTGTCCTATCAAACGATCACTTCTTTAGTCAAGGCATGCCAGAAATTCTCTCCAATTCTGTTCAGTACCTCCTCAGTTACGCGATCCACCCACCTCTTCTTCAGCATTCTTCTGTAACACCACATTTCAAAAGCCTCTATCCTCTTCCTGTCCGCCTGTTTATCGTCAATGTTTCACTCCCATACAAGGCAGCACTCCACACAAATGTCTTCAGAAAGGACTTCCTTATACTTAAATTAATATTCGATGTTGAGAAATTTCTCTTTTTCAAAAACGCTTTCCTTCCCATTGCCATTCTGCATTTAATATTCTCTGTACTGCGACCATTATATGTTATTTTACTGCCCAAGTAACAAAGTTCATTTACCACCTTTATTGATTCATTATCTAATCTAATTCCTTCAGCTTCGCCTGAATTTCTAAGACTGCATTCCATTACCCTTGTTTTGATTTTGTTAATGTTCATCTTATATGCTCCTTTCAACACACTGTCCATTCCGTTCAATTGCTCCTCCAGGTCCTTTGCTGTCTCTGACATAATTACAATATTATCAGCAAAACGCAAGGTTTTTATTTCTTCGCCCTGAACTTTAATTCCTTCTCCAAATTTCTCCTTGCTTTCCCTTATAGCTAGCTCAATGTACATATTCAGTAGCACTGGGAAAGGCTACAACCCTGTCTCACACTCTTCCCGACATCTACATTCCTTTCACGACCTTCAACTCTGATAACTGCTGTCTGGTTTTTGTACAGGTTGTAAATTACCTTCCGTTCCCTATATTTTACTCCTGCTGATTTCAGAATTTATTTGTCTAATTTATGGTCCTGTTCTTGCACTTACTTCTGAGTGAGATAAAGTTTTCAATTCTCTCAAGAATTACAGCAACACAGGAACAACAGCAGCAAAGGCACCAGCAACAGGCAAGATCATAAATAGATAATTCATGTATAGAAAGTATATAGGGAAAAAACTACGTGAATTGAATGATGTAGACAGACACATTTTTAGTTTCAATAAAGGGTTCTATATTGACTTTTAAGCAAATTTTTTACACAAATGATAATATTAAGAATTCTTTTCAAAAACTCACAATGAACATTAACAATACAAAATTTGGGCATAGCTTTAACAATGACAAAATGGGGACAAAGCACGCTTCTACTTGATATCTAACCTGCCATTACTAAATGTCTTATGCTTTCTATCGCTGGCGCATATCTACGTCAATGAATACCTGCCTCAGACAGACTCATCAGATCGACAGCTCTCGACTCCTCATACAACTGCCACAGGGAGACTCTCCTAGTAGCTAAAATCTCTGCACCCAGTAATAATATTTATCCAAAAATATAAAGATATGCTCAGAAATTTACATGGAATCAAAATATAAAATTAAATATTCTAACATTGTGAAAATACATAACATTTAGATAGAATTGAAAATATAAATTAAATGTAGGAATCTTATATCTTGTGCTAAAGACAGCATACATAAGCATTCAAGAGAAAGAACTCGAAACTCCGGTGGGAGCGGCCGCGGAATCGGTAAAATGAGGCCTCAGACCACGGGACCATCAACGCGTGACAATGCAGTCTTAGCATAAAATTTGTTTCTTACTAATGTAGAGCGTGCTGTGATGACCTATCTTGAAAAGATATGAATACAGTTTTTTTAATTTAATTAATTTATTTTTTAATTTTTTTTTATGAAAAGCAGAAAATGTAGTTCAAACTACAGAAGCAGCTTACAACATAATCGAGACATTGGAAATGTTTTAGTATGCTATGTTCATATCTTACAATAGTTTATGATGTATAGAGATTAGATTAGATGTACTTTTCGTTCTGGTAGATTCCGAAATGAGGAAATTCTCTTGGATGTAGAACATGTGAGAACAAAATACACAATATATACTTACAAAAAGAGAGAACATGTGTTAATGTACCTACCACAGATTCCAAATGTAATTGCCCTTGTGGATGTGAAATTGGCCAGGACAAACAATTATCTGAAGAATATTTACATTTTAAAGGACATAAAACTTATTACTACATACTAATATACTAGGTGCATATTACAATTCTTAGTATTTTTTTTTACAACACTGATTTACAAAACTTGTACTGAAGTCAAAGTGAACACAGTATTCATATTATACACAATAAATTACATCGATCACTTCTGGTAAGAAATTAATCAATGGAGTAGAAGGGGTTGGCCACAAAAAATCATTCAGACTCTTTTCAAACTGTACTTTATTGTGAGTTAAATTTTTTGTGGCCGCTGGCATGTTATTGAAAATGTGTACTGCTGAATTTTGGACACCTTGCTGAGCCAAAGTAAGTGACTTTAAATCTTTATGCAAGTTACTCTTGTTTCTAGTATTGATTCCATGGACTGAGCTATTGGTTTGATAAAAAGATATATTTTAACGACAAATTTAATTAGAGAATAAATGTATTGGGAAGCAGTAGTAAGTATCTCCAGTTCCTTAAATAGCCCTGTACATTATGTTTTTGAGTTGACACCTCAAATTATCCGTAACGCACGTTTATGTGCTCTGAAAACTTTTGCTTGGCCTGATGAGTATGGGTGATGCGAACAGGAACCACAATAACACACACGCACACACACACACACACACACACACACACACACACACACACACACACACACAGAGTGCGAGAGAGAGAGAGAGAGAGAGAGAGAGAGAGAGAGAGAGAGAGAGAGAGAGAGAGAGAGAGAGAGAGAGAGAGAAAAGAAGAAGATACATAAACCTTTCGGAGAAGCAGAGAAACGTGAAGGACGTCAAACTGCCATTCAACTTCTCGACTTTCCTTGACCTATTCTCTTTAACTCTCGAGTCAATAGATGTGTTTAACAATATCGAAAAGCTGCTAGATATATAACTTTTAAGGGAGACTAGTGCTTTGGTTGAAAACTAACCTGAGGGAAATTGTTACAATCCAAGTTGTGGTGTAAATTTCTGACATTGATAAAATATGTGACAATATAATAAATTACAACATTATCGTAAGAAATCTGAACTGAAACAATAGAAATTGGCTGAAAAATTGACAAAAAGATTATCTTATCTTTAACAGGTCCAATGTATGGAACATGGAAGCGTGTGAGTAACTTGAATGAAACATCTGCCAATTAACTGGTGAAATTAAACTATGGTTACTAATAAAACAAGACATTACAATTTATATCAGGTAAGCAGCCAAACATGGATACGAAACAGTAGTATAGGTATCAGAAAAGTAGGTAGGAGATGATAGTTTACATTGTCTGCACAGGGTTATGATAAGATTCTGCAGGCAGAAGTGGTGAGTATGGAAATTGTGTCTGATCATTCAGTACTCAGTTTGGTGAAGTGTACATATGTTTATTGATTTTCATTATTTCAAAAACGAAAATGAGCAAGTACTTATAGCCTCGTCGTTCTTCACTTTTGGAACAAACCTGGGAATAATAGGAGCAAGTGACAATGATACACAAAGTACCACTCCCCATACACAGCGAGTGGCTTATGACGTAAGAATGTAGTTGGATTTGGGTGTTCTACAAAGACTACATTAAACCTGACCATGCCTGATAACAACACTGCACGCCAGCAACACCAATGAATGTTCTAATTGTCTCAAAGTATTAAAACTGTAAACATTTACATATCCGCCAAATGTGTGCGAATACAGGAGTGTTCCAGGGAGATATGATAGGACCGTTATTTTATGTATATAAATGATCTGACGGAGAGAGCGAGTTGCAATCTGCGGCTGTTTGCTGATGACGCTGTGGTGTACAAGAAGGTGTCATTCACTGAATGATTGTAGTAGGAAGAAGGATGACTTGGACCAAATTTCTAGGTGGTGTGAGGAATGGCAGCTAGCTCTAAATGTAAAAAAGTGTAAGGTGATGCAAACGAGTAGGAGAAACAATCCCGTAATGTTCGAACACAACTTTAGTAGTGTGTTGCTTGACAGAGTAGCCTCAGTTAAATACGAGGGTTGGAAATTAATTAGTGGCAACACTGCTGTGGAGCCACTATGGCAACGGAATCTACTATTGTCATTAATAGCACACGTTGTTGACATACCTACCTTACCTCCGAGCAAATAGACTAGCACCTCCAACGTCATCGGCGTGCGCACAACTGAGGGAAACACAGTTACTTGTGAGCTAGCGGTCTCATCCTAACGCATTAGGTTCCTCCAAGGCTGATCGTCAATGCACAATATTACTGTTCGTTTTTGGATCATTAAGTGCGACCAGGTTTGCTAAAGAAGCGGCAACACTTTATGAGCAACCCACACATCGTTTTGCACGACAATGTACGGGCGCATACAGCAGAAGCTGTGACTGCTCTGTTCGGTCGATGGAACTTCTGGTGATTTCGATTTTATTCCGAAGATGACGGAATCACTTCGTGGCATTCGCTTCAGAACTGTACCAGAGATTTGACCGCTCCATTCGCACCATCAACAGAACAGGCTCTGCTAACTGTATACTATGCCTTCCACATCACTGGCAACGGATTCTTCACATCGCTGATGACTTCCTTGAAGGACAGTAACATATAACGCTTTTGTATCAGTTGTGTTTATAGGTGCCACTATTTAAGTTCCAACCCTCGTATGTAGACGCAACGCTGCACAGAAATATGAAATGGAACGGGCATAAAAGGACAGTCGTGCGGAAGGCAGATGCGAGGATTTTGGGAAGATGTGATTCATCTGTAAAGGATACCGCTTATAAGACGGTTGTGCGTCCCCGACTTGAGTACTGCTCAAATGTTTGGTATCATGATTATATCGGTTTAAGGAAAGACATGGCAACAATTCAGAGGTGGGCGGCTAGATTATTTAATGGAAGTTTCAGTCAATGCGTGAGTGTTACTGAAATGTTTCGGGAACTCAGATGGGAGTCGTTGGACGAAAGGCACATTTTTTTTTTCGAGAAACACCGTTAAAGAAATTAAGAGGACCGGAATTTGACGCGGACTGCAGAACAATTCGACTACATTTCGCTTAACGACCACAAAGTTAAGATCAGAGAGATTAGGTCTTGTACAGATTCATACAAGCATTCGTTTTTCCCTCATTCTATATGGGATGGAACAGAAAAGCAAGTAACTAGTAGTGGTACCGCTGAGTACCCTCCGCCACGCACTTTTGGGTCGATTGCGGAGTATATATGTAGACGCAGATGAATACGATGTTACACTGACATTCAGCCTGCCCTCTGACATTCAGCCTGTCCTCTGGGTGTTTCACTTTCATTTGTTTTAAAAAATGCATATTGGTAACCATCATCGGTTTATATATTTACAACTTGACCAGTTTCGGTTATGAACCATCATCAGAAAAGTACATTAAACAGACTGATTAAGTTGGTGCATTTTCTGTCAGAATATCCACGTGAAACATAAAAGCTACGTAAAATGTCACTTGACATCAGGTCTAGAAGATAAATGAAATAAAGCCAGGCTGTACTATCCCTATCATATGTCTACATCTACATCTACTTGGGATACTCTGCTAATCACATTTAAGTGACTGTGCAGAGGGCTCATCGAATCACCCTTATACTATTTACCTTCCATTCCACTCTCGAACAGCGCGTGGGAAGAAAGAACAGCTGAATCTCTCCGTTCGACCTCTGATTTCTCGTATTTTATTCTGATGATCATTTCTACCTATGTAAGTGGGAGTCAACAATATATTTTCGCATTCGGATGAGAATCTTGGCGATTGGAGTTTCATAAGTAGCCCACGCCGCAGCGATAAGCGCCGTTGTTGTAATGATTCCCATCCCAGATCCTGTATCATTCGCTGTCTTCCCTGTATCGTGACATTACAAAACGAGCTGCCCTTCTTTGTCCTCCGTCAAACCCACCTGATAAGGATACCACACTGGGCAGCAATACTCCAAAAAAGGACAGACAAGCGTAGTGTATGCAGTTTCTTTACTAGTTCTGTTGCATGTTTTAAGGGTTCTACCAATGAAACGCAGTCTGTTGTTCGCCTTTGCCACGACATTATCTACGTGTTATTTCCAGTTTATGTCTGAAGTAATAGTAATTCCCAGGTATTTTGTGGCGTTTACGGCCTTCACTTTTGATTGATTTATCTTGCAAACAAAGTTTAACGGATTTCCTTTCGTACTCATGTGGACGACTTCACACTTCTAATTATTTAGATTCAATTGCCAATTTTTGCACCAAAGTGATATCTTATTCAAATTGTTCTGCAGTTAGTTTTGATCTTCAGATGATTTTACTAGACGGTAAATGACGGCGTCATCTGCAAACAACCTAAGAGAGCTACTTAGATTTTCCCCTAAATCGTTTATGTAAATAAGGAACAGCAGATGACCAATAACACTACCCTGTGAAACGCCCGATATCACCTCTGCTGTAGTCGATGCTTTACCATCGATTACTAGAAACTGTGTCCTATTTGACAGGGAATTCCCTACCCAGTCGCAAATTTGGGGCGATGTACGATAACCACGCAATTTGATTAAAAGCCGTTTGTGAGGTACGGTGTCATATGCATGACAATGCAGCCTAACATTGTTCTCCTAATCATGAAGACCTAATATCAAGTGATATTTTACGTATTTTTTATGTTTGATATGGATATGGTGACAGAAATGTACCAACGAAATCAGTCTGTTTAATTTACTTTTCTGATAATTGTTCATAACCCAAACCGGTGAAGTTGTAAGTATAATAAACAGCTGATTGTTGGTAATATGCATTTTTAAAGTATATTACGGCTCCAGAATTAAAGTTTTCATTCTGAAGCGGAGTGTACGCTGATATGAAAGTTCCTGGCAGATTAAAATTGTATGCCGGAACCGGGACTCGAACCTGGGACCTTTGACTTTCACGGGCAAGCGCTCTACCGACTGAGCTATCCCGACACGACTCACGATGCCGCGTCACAACTTCCGCCAGTACCTCGCCTCCTACTTACCAAACTTCACAGAAGCTCTCCTGCGAACCTGGCAAGACTAGCACTGCTGGAAGAAAGGATATGGTGGAGACATGGCTTAGCCACAGCCTAAGTGATGTTTCCAGAATGAAACTTTTCACTCTACACTGACGGAAGTAAAGTTGTGCGGCGGCATCGTGAGTCGTGTCGTAATAGCTCAGTCGGTAGAGCGCTTGCCCGCGAAAGACAAAGGTCCCAGGTTCGAATGCCGGTTCCGGCACACAATTTTAATCTGCCAGGAAGTTCCATATCAGCGCAGACTCCGCTGCAGAGTGAAAGTATCATTCTGGAAACATCCCTAGGCTGTGGCTATGCCATGTCTCGACCATATCCTTTCTTCCAGGAATGCTAGTCTTGCTTCTCGCAGGAGAGCTTCTGTGAAGTTTGGAAAGTAGGAGGCGAGGTACTGGCGGAAGTAAAGTTGTGCGGCGGCATCGTGAGTCGTGTCGCAATAGCTCAGTCGGTAGAGCGCTTGCCCGCGAAAGGCAAAGGTCCCAGGTTCGAATGCCGGTTCCGGCACACAATTTTAATCTGCCAGGAAGTTCCATATCAGCGCAGACTCCGCTGCAGAGTGAAAAGTTTCATTCTGGCACTTGGAAATAACTTTTGAGATTTGGAGGGCCCCCAGGACAAAAGGCACAGAACAGTCTAAAAATAAAATGGCTTTCGAGATTTGGAGGCCCCAGAACGAGATGCAAAGGGCACACACACACACACACACACACACACACACTAAAATCCCTTGCTTTCCAGGTAATTTGTAAACACCTGATGGTTGGCAATAGGAATTTTTAAAGTATGTCACGGCTGTTTCCACTCATTTCAGTAAAAATTTGAACTTTATTATGTCAGGCAGTGACTTGTCTATAGCTGTAAAGGGGAACTCTGGTCGGCAAGACAACCCAGTTTGATGACATAATCTGGGAAGGTCCCGTTCCGTGACGGGCGCAAAGTAACTGTAACGGGGAAATAAACTTTCGATAATGGTTGGGGGCATTCCGGTGAGGCAACTGCGCGGCGCGTGTAGCAATGTGAGTGTAGCGTCTGGTCTGCGACGTCGCGTGGAAATGCCAGGCGGGAGCGGGGCGCCCCACCCACCACCACCACCCACTGTGCGTCTGCCGCTGGCTGCAACACGCCCGCAGCCCGCCGCGGCCCCACGCCCACGTCTCAGGCGGATCTGACGAGGAGGGCAGCCTTTCACTGCCGCGTCACTCCTCACTTCTGCAACAAAAGGCCACACTCCGCCGAGAACTCTCTCTGTAACTGTGTACAGTACAAGTCCGATAGTTCGGCAGCCAATAATCCGGAAACCCCGATGGTTTTCCTTTGATTCTGCCGCTACTGACCCTAAAAATACAAGATGGCGCATCCACCATTTTTATTCCCGTAGCTCGTAAGTTATACTGCAGTGCTATAGGATTTGCGTCACGACACTTTTGAACCGTGGCAATATCGATATGTTCATGCCACGCTCATCTTTGGTCGTATGATCTTTGGAGAGGGGCGTGGTCAGACGTGCGCGCCGGGCTTGTGGTGGCATTTTGAAGGCGGTGGACGGCACGCGGGGGGACTGGACGGACGTTGCGAGTGTGTCGGACCACGTGGTGCTTGGGAATGTGTGCTCTGCAAGGCAGTCTATTAGCTGGTTGACGTGTGTGATAGCAGTTTACAGCACTTGAAAAAAAAAATGTTTGTAGAGCTTATGGGACTTAACTACGGGGTCATCAGTCCCTAAACTTACAAACTACTTATGGACTACCTAATACTAAGGACGGCACAAAAGCCGCGGTGGAGTAGCCGAGCGGTCTAAAGCGTCTCGCTGCGGATCGCGCGGTTGCTCGCCGTGGAGATTCGAGTCCTCCCTGGGGCTATGGGTGTGTGTGTTTGTCCTTAGGTTAGTTTACCTAGGTTTAAGTAGTTTGTAAGCTACGGACTGATGACCACGCAGTTTGGTCCGATAGATTTACAAACATTTGAACATTTGACGGCACAAATATCTATGCCCGAGGGGGGAATCGAACCCCCGACCGTAGTGGCCGTGCAGACTGCGACTGACGCGCCGCAGAAGGCTCGGCCACCGCGGCCGGCGCAGCACTTGAAATCATAAAGATTACCTGACCTGGTCGGGTTTGGAGGCGATCTGGTCGTTTTATAGTTTTCAAAATGAAATGCCAAGATCGCACATTAATAATTAATTCACTGACGACCGGTTTCTGTGAACTGTGTCACCATCATCTGGTCAAATACATATTACAAGCTGGTCATCTTGTTAAAAAATTGGGTATAAAATAACAAGTGCAACATTGCACTTCATTGATGACCAGCTTGTAATATGTACTTGACCAAATGATGGTGACACACTTTACCGAAACCGGTCGTCAGTTAATAAATTATTAATGTGCGATCTTGGCATTTCATTTTGAAAACTACTTGAAGTTATGTCAACGGCGCGAGCCGCTGTTCGTGGAAAACAGCCAGTGCATGAGCTGTTTGCCTTCTTGGCCTTGGGTCTTGTTCGACCGTGAATGAAGCTGTTATGCTATTGTACAGACCAAGGGTGAATGAAACGTGTAAATTCCGTTTGTCCTGTGAGTGGTGGCGGCGTTTCTTCACTTCAAACACGGTGAGCTGTACATAGTGATTCTGAACATTCTCGGTTGTCGAAGAGCGTTATTGGGGAACGTTCTCCGCTATCCGTTTTCGTCTGCATGAGTTTGCCCGGTTTGAATAGCAGTGTGTTCATTGAACATTCCTATGCCTTGCTCAGCCTCCGAGTATTTATGTTGTAGTCACAAGATACTATTGTGATTTGAAAATTTAAACTGTTTCATGGAAACCTCGTTATTGTGAATGCTGATCGGTTAAGTAGTGGGCAACGCAGTCTATGCAGCATTTTGTTCCCATAAATTTCATGTGTTTTTCCCTGCTGTGCGTTCCATGAACTTGTTTGTATTGGCAACTCTAACTGAAACTTACTGATGTTCACGCTAAGTGTTCTATGTCCGCTGAACTATTCAAATTCGTAGGCGTGTGTGTGCTTTAGCTGCGCCGTTACGTATACGTTAAGTTACAGAGCTAAGGATGGTTACAAAGCTGATTTTGTGATCTGGCACAATTTCTGCTACTATGAGCCAGGTGTAAATTACCTTTGTATTGTATTTGCAATGAAGTTCATTGTTTATTGTCTAGTATTTCATTAGACTTTAATGTCAAGTTTTAGGTCTATTATTTCGTGTATTTTATCATGTTTTAACGGGTGTTGGAGTACCGGAGCTGCAGCTACGGCCCGGAACTGTATACCGGAACCCCGAGCAGCTGACTATGTCTGGGCGTCCGACCACAACGTCTGCCCGTCTGTTTTGATGAAGGACTACGGATTGGCGCATATATTTCTTGGGTTGATATGTTTTACTTGTTGTGTATGGAGCCTGATTCTCTTTGCTGTGTTTGTCATGTATTTAATTTTATCGTCCCTGCTATGGTCTATAAGAAGTTTAATTACGATAATTATTAACTGTTGTCCCCATGCAAATTGAGAGGATGAATGATTGTTTCTAACTTGGTAATTTTCATATATGTATATGTATATTACATATATGTATATGCTCCAGGAAGGACGCGAACCTCCACGGCGAGCAACCGCGCGCTCCGCAGCGAGGTGCTTTAGACCGCTCGGCTACTCCACCGCGGCTGCCGAGGTTCCTTTCATTGTTTTGATTACAGCATTTTGCGCTATTATAACTGTGGTGATTGTCATATCATAGTGATCTGGGGAAGTTTTCTTCTCAACATTTAAACAGTGAAAAATGTTCTCGAAACTCAGACCTTCATCAAGCTCTAAATCGGAAGTGAAGCGTAAGCACATAACTCTGACCATTAACCAGAAACTGCAAATCAAACGCGAAAGGTGAGAACAGAAATATTTTGATAACTAATTTAATATTGGTTCGTCAACCATTGATGACATAAAAACAAAAGTACGAACAAATTAAATTTGCTTCTCAATCGGTGCTTTTGAACTCATTGACTTACATACTATTAACTGTTATAGCCAAGCAACAATGTTCTCGTAAACAAAAAGATATTCCTGATTTTTAAAACTTATATCTTGTACAGTACTGTGTATGAATATAAAGCAAAATGTATTGGAAAAGTTGGCACCGTTCTAATTTTGAACTGAATTTATTACTCTATTAATACCCTATTCCTACTCCCACGGCAACCCTACCAAACTCTCATTTACATACCTGGCGAACATTTTTGCCATCCTGTTCTCTAAATTTCTAAATTACATACACATACACGTAAAGTAGAAAATAAAAAATTAAAATATTGGCAACACTTACAGACTACTGCTAAATATGAACGGAAATAGGATGTGCATCTTACACGCCAAGCCCTGATCTCTCCATCACCTCCCCTACCTGTAAGCTAATTTCTTACCTTCCTCATTGTCCTCTTTAGGCCTTTGTATTAGCTAGCCGAAAAACCGGCGCTGCTCACCTATTTATTTATTCCAATACGCTCTACCCTTTTCTCTCTCTGTGCATCCACTCCTTCCTTTCTATCAAACTCTTTTACTCCTCCTCCTCCTTTTCCACCGCCGCATGCCTACTCCTCCTTTGTCACCTCTATGTACTCATCCATCCCCCGTATCTCTATCAATACGTACCCTCTTTCTCTGCCTGTTCCCTGTTTATTTCCTCCCTGCCCACTTTATTAAAAAATTACATGTATCTATCAATTTTCATCGTGATCTTAAACGGTGTCTAATTCTGGAGTAACGTGTCCTCCATCATGCGAGGTACGATTTCTTACGCAGACAGTGACGTTTGTCTAGTTGTGAAAGTGAAGTGTGCAAAATTTCATCGTGATAGTATTAAAACTGTAGAGTTGCGTGGAAGTCAGTTGTAAGATATCCTTCGCCATGCATCGTACAAAATCTGATGCAAACAGCGCAGTTTCTCTTTCTTTGGAGGACAAGTGTGCAAAATTTTATGCCTGTCAGATGAACGGCATGGCAAAGTAATAATAATCCGGAGTTACCAAAATTACCAATCTCAATAATTTCGCTTTTACGGAGCCAACTACCGGGTCACAAAGTGAATTTAAAAACTCCAGGAACCCCTCTAAAAATAAAATAAATAAATAAAAACAATAAAATAAAGTGGAATCGGTGAAAGGTTAATAAGGCGTTCAGTAACACAAACGCCGTTCTTTCAACACGTTTGCGTGTTTTTTCTCTTTTTCTTGCTACATGCGTTGTTGAGGTTTGATTTTTTCGGGGCATTTTACTGGAAATAATACATATCACAATTATAATTAAAATGAAATACAATGAATTTGTAAAGCTGGGTTATATCGTATGTAAATTTGGAGAATACATGTAACGTGAAATACATTGTAGCATCAACGGAAGATTTGAAATCGTATCTTTGATTGATTGTTATGAAACAGAAAATAATTTCAACAACGCAAATAGTGTTAATGACACTTCATCGAACTTTTGCAAAATACAATACCGCATTCCATAGATTCGAAAGGAACTAATTGTTATTGACTGTATAAACGCAGTAAAACTGAAGACAATGAAACTGATACAAACAGAATTACAATTTATTGTCATTATGCACATTCTATTTTGAAGTCAACTTTTCTACTGAAACCATCGATGTCGTCTTCCATAGTAGTATCACTTTGAAAAGACTAGTACATTAGCCTAGGATATTTTTGTATTAATGGCTAAAGGCCGCGGCAGAATAGCCGTACGCACTAAGGCGCCAGCTGCAGCGCGGGCGGCCGTTCGCCGTCGGGGGTTCGAGTCCTCTTTCAGACATGAGTGTTTTTGTCCTTAGCATAATTTAAGTTAGTGTAAGTAGTTTGTAAGCCTAATGACTGATGACCAACATATTTAAGTCCCTTAGATTTACAAACATTTGTTTTAGTGGCTAAAGGTAAAATCGGTTCTTCTGTCCACAGTGGAATTAAGTGGTCACGCAATTCCAGTGAGTCAGAAAGTGCTATCAATGTTTTACAACTGGAGTCTCTTGGTCAAAGTCTCCTTTCATAAAAATGCTTAAACTGCACTTTTTATACTTTACAGCGAAATCAAAAATCTGTAAACCTATTGAACCAAAGTGGGGTGATCCTCAGTTTTTAGACTTACAAACTAATAACTTACCCTAAGGACAGCACACACACACTCATGACCGCCCAGTCCGTAGCATGACGCTTTAAACCACGCGGCCAATCCGCGCTGCTTTTCAGCAAAATTATGTTATATTTGTTTGTGGCAAATTTGTGGTTTGTTACTTGTTTTTCCAGATTTCTGTTCCAATGAATTGTCTATGGACAACGAAAGCATTCTTTTTATGTCTTACTTTCCTGACATTTATAATACCATGAACAGTGTACAGCCTTTCTTGTATCTTCTTCAGTACACATTTTATGTGTAACCTTTCATAACGCGAGATGCTTTTACAACACCATTTTAAGTAACAGTACTATATTTATGTAACTGTTTTGCCTCCCACGCTACTCCCACCAAAAATAGATTCTTTTACAGTAACATTTTCTTCTGTGTTTTCGAATTATCTTCCAACACCCTGGGCTCCATGCCAGTTTCACCCTCAACCCAGACATACCAGTAGGTTTTACTGCTCTTCCAACTCATTTCGTAAGACATAATGTTGGTTACAGTACTTGACTTAACAGATGAGACCGGTTGCAGAAGCAATTACAAAATTCTGAACGTGGTCCATAACATGTAAATAATTAAAAAAAATTCGCAACTGTTGGCTGTTAATAAGATAATAAATCCTGTCAAAGTTGGTAAGAATCTTAGGCAGGAGCAACGTTTCTTTGTAAATTAAACCACAAGGTTTCAGCATCAGGCTTATTTTTTGCTACAAGTGTGTTATAACCTCGTATCTTGTGCCTTGTTGGTATTTTACTCGGTCTGTGCAGGCAGACGATGTTGTGAACCATCGTTCCGTTTAGCAACACTAGACCAGAGACCGTTAAGTGGCGCTTGGTCTACTTGCAAAACAGATTTGGATTGTGGCTTGTGATGAAAAACTGAAAATGAGACATAAGCGAAATAGAACATAGTCTTATCCAATATTTCATGCAACAGTTACTAAGAGGACACCAGTGATTTTTTCCGAAAAATGGGTGGTGTTGTTGCCCATTAAAAATGCTCTCACGTCTGAAAATGTAAAGGAACAGTGCGTGGTCTAGTGATGCAGAACACGGTCCATTGAGTAAGGGCGAAGCTAATCGTGATCGGCAACCGATAGTGGCGAACTTTCTACATCACGGTATGTCCTTGTGTCAAAGTTCCCAGAACTTACGTTTCTCGAAGAATAAACAATTATATTGCTTCCTACGATTACCTCCTCAATAGATCACTACGATAAAATTACAAATTACAGTCTACAGGAATGCTTACCTGTAGTCTGTTTTCCTCGACACATACGCGACTGGAAGAGGGAAAGGAGGAACTGACACTGACGCGTAAAGTATTTTCCGCCACACACTAGTTGGCTTTAGGAATATTGATGGAACTGCCTTTTCATCTCCACATAACTACTGCGACCAACATTCATCTGCTATTCTGAATTATTCCTTAGCTCCTCATAGAGATTTTTTTGTTTCTTTTTCGAGTAATCAGTCACTGTATTACGCATTACCACTTTGTTAGTCGGTGGATCAGAAAAAAAGCGTACAGATTTGATACTTTGTTCCGTGCTATTGCAGTTCTGCCAGTCCCCAGACGGCCCCTAAAACCCGAGATAACAACTAACACTTTAATGTTACAGACAGCCTACCTCGCAGGCGGAACAAACACATTGCTTCGCCTACCAAAAATAGTGACAATCCCATATATAATGGTGAAATGAGGGCGGAAACTCATCGTCAACAAGAAATGGATATAACTCACATTAAGTTTTACAGATTGGGTTCGGTACACTACACAAGACAGAACTGCCACAGCCTCACAAATAAAGACTCGACACCCACTGCTGTTAGAGCTATTACCAACTGACAGCTGTAACGACACTAGCGCTCCTAGCGGTGGGCAAGCCGCTGAGGAGTAATGTTTGTTTACAATTATTTTTGTACCTAAGTAACGAAATAGTTACTGTAATATTTGCGGTACACGCATTAGTAAAATATGAAGAGACATATATAATGGAGAAATTAATGTAAAAACAGCCCAATTACACATATTAAGTGGTATAAAGAACGATTTCGTGATGAATAAGTACTTGCGAATGTGTGTATATTTGCAGCTTATTCCGCTGCAAGTAAGTAAAATATAAACATAAAAGAAATATAAATATTTATTATGGTCTGTTCAACTATGACAGACAGTTTTTGACACTTACCAATTCGATTTGGAGTCTAATGATTCGCTTATCTTTTACACTTCACTCATCTTTCTTATACGCGCACATGCGTTGAGTGTAATTATTTAACTTAAAAAGCCAATATTTTGAAGAGTCTCGGTTTGTGACTCAGCTGTAGTAACAATCGTGGAATTCGAGTCTTCTTTGTTGGGAAACAGTTTGACTGCTTTTGTCGGTTTATTTTCACGTCTGTAAGGTTTTTCTTTCAGCTACAGATATGGTAGGTGATTTGTTACGTCAAATACTGTCATTATTGCAGTCTGAATAAGCTTCCTACGTTCCACTCTCAATGATTTTACAGGAATTGCAGTGAAGAAACCTTAACGTTCCTGAATGTAAAAGCGACGTCTTTCGGCCAAGAAACAGGTATTCTGGAGTTTTCTAGACATTTATTTATTTATTTCATAGAAAATGAAATTTTTCAGTAAAAACCAGTAGGTTATAAGGTGATTAAGAATAAACTGTCCTGTAATGTACCGTTTCATACCTTGTCAGGGCTCTTAGGAAGTGTAAGCAAGACAAATGTTTCAAATATTTGTAAAGCTACGGGGTCATCAGTCCCTAAACTTACAAACTACTTATCAACTACCTTATACTAAAGACGGCACAAATATCCATGCCCGGGGAGGGATTCGAACCCCCGACCGTAGTGTCCGTGCAGGCCGTGACTGGTGCGCCACAGTCCCCTCGGCCACCGCGGTCGGCTAAGCAAGACACATGTGGAGTTACTTTTAAATTATTAGCTATTATTATGGCACAACATACGTTCCCTAATGTAAAAAAAATTACAATCAATACAAACGTTGCTATTAGCACTCATTTAATATTGTATTCAGAAATGCAGCTTGCCGCCCGCTTTGAGCGTTGCTATCGCTGTGTATAACTAAAATCAGAGTGCCGTGACTGTATATGTTACACTGTGGTATTGCTACGTAGCCTTCTGATTGGCCCGAGGAAGCAACACACGCCAGCGTTGCCGCCGCTTAGTGCAGTTCGTTGTCGTATGCAGATAGTGGATACTACAAGAACTAACCTGCCCGGATTCCGCTGCCGACCACCGCTACGCCTTAGGACCTTCTCAGTGTTAGTGATTTGGATCGTGTTGGTGAACCGCTGGAACTTTGACGATAGCCTGTCTCCATCACTGGATGTAGTGAACTTTACCACTCTCATACTGGACTCTGAACGATAGTGGCGTTCTATCTGTTCACTGGTTCAGTGAACCAGCGGAAAAAAGCTCACCGTGAAAAAAAAAAAAAAAAGAAATAAAATAAATAAATAAAATAAAATAAAATAAAAATAAATAATAAAATAAAATAAAAGGTGACGACCTGTCTCCACTCCTCTTCAACTGCGTCCTAGAGAAAATAGTAAGATAATGGAAACAAAAACTAAAAGATCATAAGCTATACCCAATCAGACTGCGGACTAAACACAAATGTATTGAAATTCACTGTCTAGCCTTTGCGGATGATTTTGCCATTCTTTCTGAAAACCTAAAAAATGCAGCAATCCAAATTAATCTCTTAGAAGAAACAGCCAACAAAGCAGGTTTAAGAATTTCTGTGGAGAAAACAAAATTTATGACAAACATAAAAAATGCTCCAGAAATCCTACTAACAGATATTGGGCCGATAAAGAGGGTAAATGAATTTAAATATTTGGGAGAAATGATTCAGGAAAATGGCTTAGAAAAATTGCTATAGAAGAAAGAATACATAAAATGGAGAGAGCATATGGTATAACGAGGAGCATTTGAAACAAAAAGTCTCCGTCTAAAGATCTGAAAATACAGCACTACAACACATTAGTAAAGCCAGAATGACTTTATGCAAGTGGATGTTTAGAACTAAATTACAAATTACATAAACTTGAAGTCCTAGAAAGAAAAATCATTCGAAAAATACTTGGTCCACTAAGAAATACAGAGGTATGGAAACTAAGAATTAATGCAGAAGTTTATCGCAACATAGAAAACATAACCGTAACACTATGGGAGAGGCGACTGCTATTTTTTGAACATTTATACCGAATGAACAGCAACAGGTTAACCAAACAGATTTTTAAATATCTCTGGGACAAGAAGTCAACAATACCATGGATTCAAGAAGTTAGGAAAGATTTGGAAAGAAACAATATAAGTGAAAAAGATGCAACAGAAAGAGAAACTTTTAAGAAGAAAGTGTTAAAAATGGAAGGATTCCAAGGCAGGAGGGAGAAGAAGACAGGAGTAAAGTGGACTGAGGAGAGAAAAAGGATGCATAGTGAAAATACGAAACAATACTGGAGGAAAAAGAAAGAAGAATAAAGGAAGAAACATTGAAATTGGTGCGTGGTCCTTAGATGGCCGAAACGAAGATAGAAAATAAAATAAATAAAAAGTGTTTCTAAACTATCATTATGCGTTTCGTTCTTATATAAAATCATTTTATATACACATTCAAAGTATGTTTATCACAAGAGAAACATTCTAGTCGCGGAGACAGCACGTATAACGAGTGCTAGCGCGGCCGCTTAATATAGGCGGCAGTGGCCGTAGCGCTGTAATGCGCATGTGCGGATAAGCTACAAATTCTGTTCTCAAACCCCTTTGCCTTGTCTGATCTCAGTCAGTCTATACTCAAACAAAAGTTTTGAACAATGGCGCTTTGCTGGCCTAAGAGTGGAGCTTCAGATGACCTATCCTGCAATTACCTTGAAGTACATACATTTTCAGTTCTCTATCTAGTTTTGGTGTGCTTTGAGTCATTTCTTCTTCTTTTGCTCCTGTGTTTGATGAAACCATACTTTTGAGTGTCTACACCTTCTTTCAAAATATTTTCATTTGTTGTTGACAATACTTGATCAAACATGGTTGACATATAACCTGTGCAAAGTTTGGGAGCGGTAGTAACAACCGAAAATTTTTCAGTTGTATATGTCTATGTTCTTTGAAAAGCTATGTACATATTTCAGCATGGGAACAACGAAAGTTATTAATGATACGCTATTTCGGTGTGGAATGCTTTTGTGGCAACTAACCAACGCGCATTTTTATTGCAGTATTCTGTTGTCACTTTCATCTTTGTTCTCAAATTTCACGTACCAAACGTTTCTTGTTTCAGCATGATAACAAGGAAAGTTATTAACGACATCTCATTTCGACGTGGAATGCTTTTGTACCAGATGACCTAGGTGCATTTTTAATTGCAGTATTTTGTTGTAATTTCGTCTTTGTACTCAAATTTCGTCCACCGATGTTCATAACCAAACCCTTTGACAGCAATTTTATAAGTTTTTAGTAAACACAATATAAATGTATACTCGACTTTATGAACGCAGCTGTTATAACACATTAACAACAGATTCAAGTCGATGGTAATGATTGTTCGTTATAGAAATTACTGTTCAATGTATGTTTCGCAGCTCGTTTGGACCATGTACTAGCATTATTTTCACAGCAGAACTTTCGTTGTTATTGCAAACTTCATCTAACTGTTCGAACTGGAGCTGTATTACTGACAGGTTCGTGAGATTTTATTACCTCATTTTTAGGAAACACTACTAGTCTCGTCAGTTCGCAGCTTCCGTTTAGTCTGACAAAACTTGAAGTACATCCGTATTCAGTTGCCCAGGGACGTAGCCAGGATATTGTCAAAGGGAGGGTCCGACTTGTTAAAGAGAAATTTACAAAGGCTCATGTTTTCATTTATTCTAAAAACAAATTTAACATATTTATATTTTATGTACCAAGTCTGCGTTTGTTAGACCTTCTTACAAAGACTACAGTATTTTATATACAAAATTCAGGAAAACATTCCTAAAAAGTTATTTCAATATACGCCAGCAGAACCCTCAGTTGTTATTACAAAAGAATTCAGATGATCAGAAAGAGAAGTGTTTCTTTATTTGAACACTGGCAACGACACGGTTGCCTGTGACCAAGCTCGCTGCCTGTCAGCCACAACTGTAGCTCAGTGTTTTGCAAAATTTGCATTAATTTTTGCATCAGAATAAATATCTTGCATATTAATTTAGAGAGCGAAGTCTATAATCGGTTAATGCCCATTTATTTTATTTCCAAGCTTATTGGATCTTTTACTCTTGTTGTCATTGCAACGTATCCATCCTTTGGATAAAATATTACTCTTAAACCTAACTTTAAAAAAGTATTACACGTACTGAGTGCGGTGCCTTATGATATAATGGAATAATGCCACTCCAAATAAGACTACACTGCTAACATTAAACCACGGTAAATAAATAAATAAGCTATTAAATAGTACGTATTTTAACTTACCATAACGCTGGTGGACGAATGAAGGTCGGTTTTTCTCTTTTTTCTGGTTATGAAGTTATCCATAATTGAAAACTACTTTAACAGCACAAAAGAAATTAACGGCAGCAGTTACATTACATTCCCCTGCAAGTAAGAACTGTAGGGCTTAGCATAGCAATAATGGAGTAAGAGCAACAATGGACAAAGGCTAACGGAGGACTGGGCAATAGCCGATACTATTATAGCTGTATCGATAATTAAATTCTATAGATGGTTCTGTTGATTGTCGATATTGCGTATCTCTTTTTCGTCGTATGATTATAACAATATCATTCAGTTTCACTACACGGTAGCTAGGTCATGTGTTATTTCATTTAGTCCCTTCGGAGGTTAGAGTCCACCATCGACCATGCGTGTGCGTGCGTGTGTGTGTGTGTTGTTTTCAGTAGCATTTTATTGTTTAGGTGACAGAGGGAGAGGGGTCCGGAACCCAAGAACCCCCCCCCCCCCTTTGGCTTCGTCCTTGAGTTGCCAATCTTTATTTAAACAGTTCCGCGTTTAACAGATAAAATTCCCTAGTCGGTGTGGCATACCAGCTGTCAGCTGTCAGCTGATACCCTTTCTTGGCGGACGACAGTTCATTTTGCTTGAAACATGGCGGACATAGAGCTACTCTATGAAATTCAAGAACCAAACATTGTACGGATAGCATACATATGTCATTTCTAAGAAAAACCCTGAAACTTTTTTTTTCATTCTTATCGACACATGTTTGGAACCGAGTACGGTACGAAGCCACCAACAAGGAAGGCCATTAATCACTGGTACAACAAATTCGTTACGACGGGTTGCTTGTGCCCGGCAAAGAGAAGCGGACGTCCCAGTGTGAGTGAAATTAATGTGGAGCGCGTGCGAGAGACATTCATAAGGAGTCCAAAGAAATCGGTGCGTCGTGCACCCCGTGAACTCGAAATGTCTCCATTGACAACGTGGAAAGTCGTGAGATGAAGCTGTCTATGAAACCATTCAAATTGGAACGAGTGCAGAAGCTCAATGACGACGATAAAGACAAGCATTTTGAGTTTTGTTCGCAGTTGCAACAATTGAATGGGGATAGGGATGACATTGTTGATCGTTTAATTTTTAGTGATGAAGCCACTTTCCACAGTAATGTGAAAGTGAACAGGCATAATTGTCGAATCTGGGTTACAAAGCAACCATACGAATGCACTGAATTTGAACGTGATTTCCCAAAGTGCCTTGTCACATGGAAATCTTTACGTGCCATTGTCCTTCGCCGAGATCACTGTCACTGGATATTCTTACTTGGACATGTTGCAGGCTCTTGAGTGTTTCCTAGTACACCATTGTGCCATGAGTGTTGCCTGTGGCGGTGTTCATGAAACAAAATTCAGGTTTTCTCTTCAAAATGACATATGTATGGTATCTGTACAATGTTTGGTTATTGTGCTATAAATAATTGAAAGTGTTCCCGGACTTTATCTGCATCCTGTATATTGGTTGACTCTCCGAGACAAATAACTCTTGGAACTTCCACAGAAAGCCATGCCGCGGCACTGAATATTCCTGTTGCAGCTTCTACCACTGTAGTTTCCAAAACATATCCGCATTCACAGCTGCTAAGTGAACCTGCGTTGCTCACAGCTGGACCTTATCTATCTTCTCTCTAAATCCTATTCGGTAGTACGGATGAGGAATATTCATGCCGAACGAGTGTTTTGTAAGTTACTTCCTTTGTTGATGAACTACACTTCTTGAGGATTCTTCCAATGTATTTGTCTTACCCACGATTAATTTTTTTGCGGACGGTCCCTTTCAAATAACTCCTTATGCATATTCCCAGAAACTTTGAGGGAGTATCTGCTGCCAGTGATTATACTGCTAGTGCGTAGCTATATATTAAAGCATATGACCTTTCTATGTATTAACACTAGGTTTCATTTGCTTGAGAGCCAATTGCCACTAGCTGCAGCATGCAGTCATATTTACATTCAGTAATAAACGATCAAGTATATTTTTTGAAAATAATTTCAGGAATTTTTCATAGTCACTAATTTTATTTCAAACTGTATTCTGTTGTGAATGTGTTTCTTTGTTCAAGATGTTCTTCTGGGCTCGGTGCGGCGGTGCGAATTTTGGGTGGCCTGACGTCGCTACAGGTGCACCAAAGAGGATCTAGCGTCTTACTGGATTCCGAGGAACACTGAGAAAATAAGATGGATTATTATTCAGTCTTGATATTGAGTCAGTATCAAAAGGATATAAAGAAGCTGTCTATAAAAAAGTGCTTTAATAAATAAGTTATTGAAGACTAACTGTTATTGAGTCAGTATAGATTAATAACTCAGTATGGGAGATTTATATACACTAAAAAGTGATTTTCCATATGGAAGAGCAGGATCTGGAGACGAAGAAATTATCTTCTTTTGGAGATTTTTTTATATTTTTTTAAACACTATTTGGTGCGGTCCCTCGCAATACGCTGCTGATCCTCCTGCAGTTTACTACAATATTCTAGTGTTGCGACATCTCGATATACAACAGAGCCATCCACGAATAGCCTAATTGAACTATCTACGAGGTAACTTAAATATTAATTGTGAAAAGAACGGTCATGTAACTCCCCCTTGCGGCACGGCCGAAATCACTTTGACGTCAGAAGACGTCTCCGTTGAGAACGACAGGTTGCGTTCTGTTTTCCTGGAATCTCTCTTGTCAATGTTCATCTTATATGCTCCTTTCTACATACTGTCCATACACGTTGCTTGCAGTGGCCATTTTAAGCAGCAGCTGAATTGTATTTCACTGTAAGGTTTTAAAATAAATGCCTTTTGCTACTGCAACTGAAGGGTTTTATTTTTATATTTTTAATCACCCATACGCGTTTCGCCCTTTCTCTCAAGGCATCATCAGTGGGTGTCCTGAAATATTTACATCTTTTTGTTTTCACATATAGGTTAAGTCTCTTACATATCTACAAAACATTTCATTTCAGATTTAAAACAGTTCGTTTTTTGGTATAAATGGTGTACTTACAGCACTTGTTACTCCACTTCAGTCTTATTCTGGCAACCAGGTCGAAAGGTTACACTGTTTTTCGAACCACATTGCAGTTCTCTGATTCTGCTGTCACCTGCTGCCATACTGTGTCTACTGCTGTTTGTTTTGTAGTGTTGCCAACCTTAGCTTATTTGAAATTCAACTGTTTCATTGAAAATGTGTTGAAGGTATCTTTGTGTGTGTGTGTGTGTTTGTGTGCATGAGTGTGTGTGGGTGTGGGTGTGTATGTGGGTGGGTAGGTGGTTTTTTTTTTTTTTTTTTTCCTCTCTGTTTGAATGAGTGTGTGTGTGTGTGTATGTGAGTGTGTGTGGTGGGGGGGGGGGTTGTGACTATGTGTTGGGGTTTGTGTCTACCATATGGTCAATCAGTGAGAACAGTGATTGATTGGTCAGGTTTATTTGGTCATTTAGTAGCATCTTTGTCTCAGCTCACCAACTACAATGCAACTCATGTGATGGAAGGTATATAGGACAAACCAGCAGAACATTCGATACCCGATACAAGGAACACATCAGGGCATGGAAATACAGAACAAACCACTCCACTTTTGCAGAACATCTAATAGCATATAACCACAAACCCACCACAATAGAAAAAGACATGAAGGTAATTAGAATAAATAATGAAAAACATCTCCTAACATTACAAGAAAATTATCACATATATAAAACAAAAGCTGAGAAAAAGATGCTACTAAATGACCAAATAAACCTGACCAATCAATCACTGTTCTCACTGATTGACCATATGGTAGACACAAACCCCAACACATAGTCACAACCCCCCCCCCCCCCCCACCACACACACTCACATACACACACACACACACTCATTCAAACAGAGAGGAAAAAAAAAAAAAAAAAAAAAAAAAAACAAACCACCTACCCACCCACATACACACCCACACCCACACACACTCATGCACACAAACACACACACACACACAAAGATACCTTCAACACATTTTCAATGAAACAGTTGAATTTCAAATAAGCTAAGGTTGGCAACACTACAAAACAAACAGCAGTAGACACAGTATGGCAGCAGGTGACAGCAGAATCAGAGAACTGCAATGTGGTTCGAAAAACAGTGTAACCTTTCGACCTGGTTGCCAGAATAAGACTGAAGTGGAGTAACAAGTGCTGTAAGTACACCATTTATACCAAAAAACGAACTGTTTTAAATCTGAAATGAAATGTTTTGTAGATATGTAAGAGACTTAACCTATATGTGAAAACAAAAAGATGTAAATATTTCAGGACACCCACTGATGATGCCTTGAGAGAAAGGGCGAAACGCGTATGGGTGATTAAAAATATAAAAATAAAACCCTTCAGTTGCAGTAGCAAAAGGCATTTATTTTAAAACCTTACAGTGAAATACTGTCCATACAGTTCAATTGCTCCTAAACTAATTCCTTCAGCATTACCTGATTTTCTGACATTCCATTCCATTATCCTCGTTTTAGTCTTGTTAATGTTCATCTTATGTCTTCCTTTCAAGACACTGTCCATTCCACTCAATTGCTCTTCCAGATCCTTTGCAGTATCTGACAGAATTACTATGTCATCAGTAAAACGCAAGGTTTTTGTTTCTTCGCCCTGAACTTTAATTCCTTCTCCAAATTTCTCCTTGCTTTCCTTTATGGCTTGCTTAATGTACAAATTGAATAACACTGGGGAAAGGCTACAACCCGGTCTTACACCCTTCCCACCTCCTGCATCCCTTTCATGCCCTTCAACTCTGACAACCGCTGTCTGGTTTTTGTACAAGTTGTAAATAACCTTACGCTCCCTATATTTTACTCCTGCTGATTTGAGAATTTGAAATAGTGTATTCCAATCAACATTGTCGAAAGCTTTCTCCAAATCTACAAAAGACAGAAATGTAGGTTTGCGTTTCCTTAATCTATCTTCTAAGCCGTAAAGTGACTATTGCCTCCCGTGTTCCTACATTTCTCCTGAATCCAAACTGGTGTTTCCCAAAGTCGGCTTCTACCAGCTTTTCCATCCTTCTGTAAATAATTCGTGTTAAAATTTTGCAACCATGACTTATTAAACTGATTGTTCTGTAATTTTCACACCTGTCTGCACCTGGTTTCTTTGAAACGGGGATTACTACATTTTTCTTAAAATCCGAGGGTATTTCCCCTGCTTCATACATCTTTCGCACCAGGTGAAATAGTTTTGGCATGCCTGGCTCTCCCAGAGACTTACGTAGTTCTGAGGCAATGTCGTCTACTTAAGACACAGTATATCTGGAGACGCGTTTCAGAATTCTTCTGTAGGAAGGAAAAGATGTGATCCAGTAGAGAAATTCTCCTGTCGGAGCACCAGAGGGGTTGCTGTTTAAAAGACTCTGACAGAAAAGTGGAGAACCAGTGGGCCCAGTCGGAATTCCGCCTTCCTCACAAAACATTTTGGCAGGTGAACATATAAGCGCTTTTTTGTATTCAAAGATAGTAGCAGAAAGTGAGAGACGATGGAAGAGAGGAGTTGCTAGCTGGAGTGAGCACAGAATAAAGACGGGAGACAGACAGTGGTGGTAAGAAGGATACACTATGGAATCAAAAGTACCCGGACACGTGCTTCAAAATGACTTATAAGTTCGTGGCGCCCGCCATCGGTAATACTGGAATTCAGTATGACGTTGGACTACCCTTAGCCTTGTTGGCAGCTTCCACTCTCGCATGCATACGTTCAATCACGTGCTGGACGGTTTGTTGGGGAACGGCAGTCCATACTTCACGGAGTGCTGTACTGAGGAGAGGTATAGATGCAGTTCGGAGAGGTCTGACAAGAGGTCAGCGTTTCAAAACATACCAAAGGTGTTCTATAGCATTCAATTAGGACTCTGTGAAGGCCAGTCCATTACAAGAATGTGTAGTGGGACGAAATATTATTACCGCTACTACCTCACATCAGCTCAGTTTTGCAGGTAAAAATATGTTTTTTATGTTGTTAATAATTTGTAATATAATATTTTTTGTGTTATGAGTTTTTAAAAGAAATGTGTGTTGTTTCCTATGTTTCATGTGCGGTGACAAAGGAGCAATCTACGAGAACAGCGTCTTCTCTGCGGAAGCCAAAGATGACATAGCTGGCCTCCATCTTCGCAGGTCGACAGCCGCACAGCAAGAGAAATCCTGTTTGAAGACCTCCGTTGCCAACCGTCACAATGAAATAAATAAAATAAAAGAAATAAATGTATTGTCATAAGTTGTTCATGATTGTATGTTCAGAAAAAACAGTTTCAGTCTTTATGTTGAGTCCTTAAGAGAGAGAGATCAGGCTTTGTGTTATATATGGATTTGTTACTTAAGAAAATAAAACGTTACGTTTTACTTCAAGTGTCAGTGTTTGAAGAAAAGTTACTTCATTTGTTTAGAAGAACGAACATTTATATATTGTGCTGAAACTATATCACGAGTTATTTACAGATAATTTGGACTTCAGGTACTTAGCTATAATTTTATTGATTATAAGACAGCGAGTTTCGTATTTTACATAGCGATATATTTTGTCAACTGATTCAACGAACAATATCTATGGTTTACAAAACATATGACGAATTTTCAGCAAGAACTATATACCAAATTTTGAACTTTGAAGTATTTTGTTTTAGGAACAGTTTTATTTTCTCTTATCTTGCACAATGACCTAGAAAGAAACATTTGAAGATTTTTTCTATAATTGAACCATGAAGTTTCAGTTATACTTCGACTGTAGAGGAAGGGCCAGGATTGAAGTCCAACACGATCATACTGAAGAACTTTACTTTTGAACCTGCAGGCCGTGTCCCACTACAGATGTTAGGCCCGGCGCACACTTGACGCAGCAGAGGCAGAGGATAGGCCTCCGTCCGTCTGTAACGCATGCTTTCTAATGGGGCAGCGCACACTTAACGCAGCCGAGGCGGAGGGCAGGCGTTTCCTCGGTCACGCCTCTGTCCGGTTGTCCGAGGCGCACAGTTTTCCTGCGCCTCTGTTCCACCTCTGTCGCAAAGTGAAATTTCAAGTCATCGGATATGCTTCGAAAAAAATTTTTTTTATGTAGACCAATATAAGCTTCATCCTTCTCTGTATTTATTTTCTTTGTAACACTTTTACTTTTTGCGTAAAAAAATTAAAAATACTATTTTCCGATTTGTGCGTGTTTTGCGCTAACGCAGCTTCCACAATCGATTTTGCAGAAACTACTCACAAGAAAAAAATTATTTTTCTGTATCATATAGGCAAAAGCAACCACATGACGTTGGGAAGGTTTTCTTATCGTTATTGTACATAGTTATTGTTATAATAAAGAATAAATTACAACGCCGCGCATATTTTGAAGAGTTTGCAGTGAAAAAAGTAGTCACTGGCTAGTTTGCGTTTGCTGCGTTTTACACCATACATTACTGCGAACGAAATGTAGCTAACATATCGAAATTGTTTTTAATGGTGGAATGAGAGCCATATCTCTTTCGATTCTCGAGAAAATACGTGAAACACACGTTTGACGCGATGCGGTCGGTAGCTACGCGGCACACGCGCGGCTGTTGCCGCCTGCTGTGCCGAGTGCGGAGCTGCCTCGTGTTTGTCTTCTTCGTACGCTGTCGATACAGACCCAAGCTGGAAACGAACAACTTACTGAAATAGAAAGACACCGAGAGTCATAAACCGAACATGCTGATTGTGTATTTTTACGGTCTATAGTCCCTGGTTTCAGTAAACTTTGTGGCAAGCATGAAATCACTATATAAGCTAAAATTCCCGTTACTACTGAATAATAAGTTCGGCGAAACCAGAAGGGACGTGCAACGACTTTTTTTTTTTTTTTTTTTTTTTTTTACTATCAGGGACCTTCTTCAATTTCTTGAAACACAATGTCCACCCCTTCGTCGAGCTTCAGCTCACTGCTAAACCATAGATGATGCTAGGAACGTCTCTCGTCAGTATTTCTCAACCTGAATTCTATACTACTTTCAAAAATTCAACATTTGCAAAAGTATTAGCATTAGCTTCACTAATTACTAACAAATATAATGGCTGCTGAAGGTAATTATCATAAGAAATGTTGACAGAGACAAAATAGGAATGCAATGTAATACAATGCTGCATGTACATTCACAGCTGCCGTCATAGAAGAAGAAAAAAGCAAACGTCAGTATCTTAGTACTCAGGAGCATGGAAGAGCTGCGAATATAGACCTAAGTAAGGAATCACTTTGCGTATAAATGCAGTTAAACAAGGAAACTATGATTTGCAAAATTTTTCATATCGACTTATCTTTCAATTTAAGACATATGAAAAGCATACCAGGTGTTACCGAGAAGAAAAGTGATTCTAATCGTATATACTGCACCACAATCATGATTAAATATGTCAGTTGTATAAAGGTTCTTTCAATTATTGAATTTGCTGTGACACTTGTTTCACTGAATTATAAAAGAAATGAAAGAAAAATAAATCTGACTTTAATTAAATTCCTAAAACATATCCCTAACTTTTCTTTAGCGGGTATGATGTGTCACACTATTTTTCGTCTCAGTTAAGTCCTTCTTAGTCAGCACGTGACTCTCTTTGAACTGTCGTCTGTTTAGTCGGAATGAGCTTCCATGGACCAGAGAAGTTCAGCATGTATTCGTCACTTTTGCCTTTGCTCAACAGACCTTTAACTGCTCTTATACTCTATCAGAACACACATACAAACTAAATTAACTGAGTTTTGAAGGAGATTCAGGAATTAAATCTGATTACATGGAGAGGTTTGAAGTGGACAGGCAGCACGTGCTGTTGCAAGCAGCGCTGCCCTCTGCCTGCGCTGCGTCAAGTGTGCGCTGACCAGCAGAGGCCCTGCGCCTCGCCTCTGCCTCTGCTCTGCCTCTGCTGCGTCAAGTGTGCGCCGGGCCTTATTGTCGTGCAACCACTTCGCCACAGGCCGTACATTATACAAAAATGTTCAAATGTTTGTAAATCTATCGGACCAAACTGCGTGGTCATCAGTCCGTAGCTTACAAACTACTTAAACGTAAGTAAACTAACCTAAGGACAACACACACACCCATGCCCCAGGGAGGACTCGAACCTCCACGGCGAGTAACCGCGCGCCCCGCAGCGAGACGCTTTAGACCGCTCGGCTACTCCACCGCGGCCGTACATTATAAACAGGTGCTCGATCGTGTTGAAAGATGCAATCGCCATCCCCGAATTGCTCTTCAACAGTGGGAAAACATTAATGTAGGCCTGTGCTGTGATCGTGCCACGCAAAACAAGAAGTTCAAGCCCCTCCATGAAAAACACGACGCATTTTACTTTTGGAACTAACACGCTGGCAGATGATGTTCACCGGGCATACGCCATACCCACACCCTGCCGTCTCATTGTGTACCGTGATTCGTCACTCCAAACGACGTTTTTCCACTTTAGTTGTGCATCGTTTACGCGCCTTACACCAAGCGAGGCGTCGTTTGGCATTGACTTGCGTGATGTGTAGCTTAGGGCACGACCAAGAAATTGAAGTTTCCTGACCTCCCGCTTATCATAGTAATTGCAGTAGATCCTCATGCAGTTTGGAATTCCTGTGTGGTGGTCTGGATAGATGCCTGCCTGCCTGCCTCTTACTCTCTTGAACTGTCGGCGGTCTCTGTCAGCCAACAGACGAGGTCGGCCAGTACGCTTTCGTGCTGTACGTGACCCTTCACGTTTCCACTTCACTGTCACATCAGAAACAGTGGACCTCGGGATGTTTAGGAGTATGGAAATCTCGCTTACAGACTTCAGATACAAGTAACACCCAATCACCTGACCACGTTCAAAGTCTGTGAGCTACGCGGAGCACCCCATTCACCTCTTTCACGATTGACTACTGAGGTCTCTGTTATGGAATACCTGGCAGTAGATGACAACACACTGCACCTAACATAAAAAAGTATGTTTTGGGGGACGTGCAGATTCTTTTGCTTACATGGTATATGTAGCCATATACGTAGGAACAAGACTGTTAATCGACATTCCTATACAGATTCGTACAGATGGCGCCACTGAACTACGTAGTTTCGCTCGTACCCACGCTACGTCAGTTTTACCAGATTTATAACCTGACTACACTTACTTTGCAAATGGAAGTTTCTAATTTTATCGTGTTTCTTAGTATCTTATCACAAGTTCCAGTAATACTGGGTGATCAAAAAGTCAGCTTAAATTTGAAAACTGAATAAATCACGGATTAATGTAGATAGAGAGGTAAAAATTGACACACGTGCTCGGAATGACATGGGGTTTTATTAGAAAAAATAAAAAAAAGGGGGGGGGGGGGCAAAAAGGTGTGCCAGATGTCGCTTCATCTGATCAGAAAAGCAATAATTAGCATAACAAATTAAGAAAAAGCAAAGATTATGTTCTTTACAGGAAATGCTCAATATGATCACCATCATTCCTCAACAATAGCTGTAGTGAGGAATAATGTTGTGAACAGCACTGTAAAGCATGTCCGGAGTTATGGTGAGACATTGGCGTCGGATGTTGTCTTTCAGCATCCATAGAGATGTCAGTCGATCACGATACACTTGCGACTTCAGGTAACACCAAGCCAATAATCGCACGGACTGATGTCTGGGGACCTGGGAGGCCAAGCATGACGAAAGTGGCGGCTGAACACACGATCATCACCAAACGACGCGCGCAACAGATCATTCACGCGTCTGGCAATATGGGGTGGAGCTCCTCCTGCATAAAAATCGTACGTTCCAGCAGGCGTTTATCAACTAGGATGGGGATGATGCGAGTCTGTAACATATCAAATGTTCAAATGTTTGTATAGCTTATGAGACTTAACTACGGGGTCATCAGTCCCTAAACGTACAAACTACTTATGAACTAGCTAACACTAAGGACGGCACAAATATCCATGCCCGAGGGGGGATTCGAACCCCCGACCGTAGAGGCCGTGCAGACCGTGACTGACGCGCCGCAGTCCCCTCGGCCACCGCGGCCGGCGTAACATATCGGCGTACCTCTTACCCGTCACGGTAGCAGTTACAAAACCAAAATCACGCGCCATCAGTCGGACATTTTTTGAACTCTTTTTTTTTTTTTTTTTTTTTTTTTTTTTTTTTTTTTTTTTTTTTTCTAATAAAACCCAATGTCATTCCAAGCATGTGTGTCAATTTCTACCTCGCTATTTACATTATTCCGTTATTTATTAAGTTTTCAAATTTATACTGACTTTTTGAGCACCTGGTATTTACCTAAAGACAATAACGAAATAGTCCGGCCGCGGTGGAGTAGCCGAGCGGTCTAAAGCGCCTCGCTGCGGAGCACGCGTTTGTTCGCCGAGGAGGTACGAGTCCTCCCTGGGGCATTTATCTAGGTTTAAGTAGTTTGTAAGCTACAGACTGATGACCACGCAGTTTGGTCCGATAGATTTACAAACTTTGAACAACACTGAAATAGTCGGTTATCATGCAAATGGTGCAAATGTGGGGCCGGCCGCAGTGGCCGAGCGGTCTGCGGCGCGCCAGTCCCGTTCTGCACGGCCACTACGGTCGGAGGTTCGAATCCCCCTCCCCCTCAGGCATGGATATTTGTGCCGTCGTTAGTATTAGCTAGTTCATTAGTAGTTTGTAAGTTTAGGGATTGATGACCCCGTAGTTAAGTCCCATAAGCTCTACAAACATTTAAACCACTACATGTAACGTGATACTTCTGCATTGCCGCCAGTGCTCCAAAATACGTGAATGTCCATCCTCTACCGCAAACAGCACAATCGAGATGTACGTATTCTAATTCAAAACCGTTTACGTCGTTACACGTGTTTTCTATACATAAATGCGCATTTCAAACTCCTAGTCGCACCGCTGTCGTCCTCGCAGAGACGTGCTCAGTTTATCAAAGGCTTCCGATCGCGCACTGCTAGGGCTCAATCGTGCTTTCCCCGGCTTCGCGCCATGCTGTTAGAAGCTGGTGAATAGTGCATGAGGCGGTGCGCAGTTTATTCGCGCGCCTCGCCGCTGCTGTTAGAGGCGTGAACAGCTGCCCGCCCCTTTCTAGTTCTATTTTACGACGCCTAGTCCGCATCGCAATCGCCGGCCGCCGCTAAAGGGTGCCGGGCCCGGGGATTAGCATCGCTTTCTTCGCGAGTTGCCAGAGCCGGGGAAACCTCAGAAGCGGCCCGGCGGACGCCAACTGCGGTTGCGTAACAACGCCGCCGCTGCCAGCGATGCTGCGCCCGTCGCCGGAAGCGCTTAGAGCCGCCGTCGCCGCTTCACTTAGGGCGTAGCGCGCGGGTCGCTTGGCACGCGCCATGCGTGCCATTTTCCTACAGTCTGGTCGCGCCTTGCAGCAGGCAGCTATGCAACTTGGTCGGTCATTCACTTTGTGAGGGCACGAACTGCTTTCCTTGATTCTTTAGTGATTTGCTTTCCTAAAAAATGGAAAAGCTGGTAGAAGCCGACCTCGGGGAAGATCAGTATGAGTTCAGGAGAAATGTAGGAACACGGGAGGCAATACTCACTTTACGGCTTATCCTAGAAGATAGATTAAGAAAAGGCAAACCTATATTTCTAGCTTTTGAAGATTTGGAGAAGGCTTTTGACAATGTTGATTGGACTAAACTCTTTCAAGTTCTGGAGCAAGCAGGACTAAAATATAGGGAGCGTAAGGTTATTTACAACTTGTACAAAAACCAGACAGCGGTTGTCAGAGTTGAAGGGCATGAAAGGGATGCAGTGGTTGGAAAGGGAGTAAGACAGGGTTGTAGTCTTTCTCCATTGTTATTCAAATTGTACATTGAGCAAGCTATAAAGGAAAGCAAGGAGAAATTTGGAGAAGGAATTAAAGTTCAGGGTGAAGAATTAAAAACATTACGTTTTGCCGACGACATAGTAATTCTGTCAGATACAGCAAAGGACCTGGAAGAGCAATTGAACGGAATGGACAGTGTGCTGAAAGGTGCATATAAGATGAACATTAACAAGAGCAAAACTAGGGTAATGGAGTGCAGTGTAAGGAAATCAGGTGATGCTGAAGGAATTAGATTGGGAAATGAAGCAATAAAGGAGGTAGATGAGTTTTATTACTTGGGCAGTAAAATAACAAATGATGGTCGCAGTACAGAGGATATAAAATGCAGAATGGTAATGGGTAGAAAAGCGTTCTTGAAAAAGAGAAGTTTGTTAATATCGAATATTGATTTAAGCCTAAGGAAGTCCTTTCTGAAGGCGTTTATGTGGAGTGTTGCCTTGTATGGGAGTGAAAGGTGGACGATAAACAGTGCGGTCAGAAAGAGGCTAGAGACTTTTGAAATGTGGTGCTACAGAAGAATGCTGAAGATTAGGTGGGAGGATCGCGTAACTAATGAGGAGGTACTGAACAGATTTGGAGAGAAAAGAAATTTCTGGCATACCTTGACTAAAAGAAGGGATAGATTGGTAGGACACATTCTTAGACATCGAGGAGTTGTGAATTTAGCGTTGGAGGGAAGTGTGTGGGGTAAAAACCGCAGAGGAAGACCAAGAGATGGATAGAGTAAGCAGATATAGACAGATGTAGGTTGCCGTTCTTATGTGGAGATGAAGAGGCTTGCTCAGGATAGGGTATTTTGGAGAGCTGCATCAAACCAGTCTCCGGACTGAAGACCACAAAAAAAGGTACATTATTGTATCTTCTCTCTACAAGTATAAATGAACAAACAAAACTAATATAGTGCTAAGGTGATGTATATTAATTTATGGTCTTGTTAATTTTTTTTCACTTTGTGAGTGTGAAAGTTTGCCCCAGTTCTGACTAAAACTTTAGATTGGGCATATAACTTTGGCAACAGCATCTCAACAATATTGATATCTATCTTTCATCTGAACTTAGTCATTAGTAATTTAATTTAGCTGACTGTACACATAGAAACGCTCGTTTTGTCATGCAATTAATTACTTTCAAAATAACAACTAACTTGACTCCCATTAGTATCCTGTAAATTAATTTTCTTTGTAGTGCCTACCACGTGCAATGTAGCACAATCACATACGTACCAAACAGTGTAACATTAACCATTTTATCAAAATTCTATGAAAGGGGAAATGCAACACTACTCGCTACAAAAAGAATACAATCTACGATTTGTGACATTATTATTATTATTATTATTATTATTTAAATCTTCTTTTGGATGCTAGTTTAACAATGTCTACAATTTCTACAATTTCAAAACTAATATCATAAATGGCTTGTAATATCTCCACCTCTGCAAGTTTCTTACATAAACAGAAAAATCTAATATCTTCATCACAAAGAAAGATGATTAATAACACTGCCTCCACTGCTTAGTAGGGCAGCCTACTCATTCAAGACTGTTACCACAGCGACTCTATACCAATCACTACTATACTATACTGCTCTCTCTCTCTCTCTCTCTCTCTCTCTTACCAGCGATAATGTATACCATCCAAAGGTATGAGATCCACTCAGGTTACAATCACTTTGGCATACAAATTACAGACAGTAAAAATTGTTCATTTATTATATGAAAAGCAATTTATATCTACTTAGAGATATATCTATTTATATCTACCTAGAGAGAGATAATAACCTTTCAAGGGTACAAATTCCTTTGTCGGATATTTTTGTGATTTTTTTAAAATGGTGATATTATTGCAGCCTCTCTCCACAAGTAGAAATGAACAAACAAAACTAATATAGTGCTGGTTGATGAATATTAATTTAAGGTCTTATTAATTAACTTTTTCACATTGTGAGGCTCCAAATTTCTCTTTTAGTGACTCTTTTTTAAAAAAATTATAAGATTATTGTACCTTCTCTCTATAAGTATAAAAATATAAATGAACAAATAAAACTAATTTAGTGCTGGGAAGATATATATGAATTTTTTCCAGTTTTTAAAATTTTAAAAGCTGACTTTGGTCCCTAGTTTGTGCGTTTTTTTGTACTTGTTGTCCGAAGTACTCCTTAAGAGTTTCGTGCGCAGCCGAAAGTAGTCGGGTTGCCTTGACGTCACAGCAAGCATCGACAAGAAGCCGACGGACCGTGTCCAATTCCCGAGGACTATTGAAGACCGGACCCTTGTAAAAAAAGAGAATAACATAACTTGAAATATAGCCAATTTGCTTCTGGTATTCGTATGATACAGCTCGAGTTAGTTTGTAATTGCCATATGTCAAACAAATTATAATCCTTATTTCAAAAGACTGTACTATTGTTCGTTTAGTATAATGATGTTGACGGAGAATCAGAAGAACAATATTTTGGAGAGTCTGTCGGCGTCTTTTTAATGAAAGGCACGTCAGTCATACTCCAGAAAATCATGGAACCTCGCAGTTTCAATAACCATTACACAGGGCGAAGCACTTAACCGATCTCCGGAATATTAGTAAAAACAAAAATCGGATTAAAAAAGTTACATTAAACGTTGTTTACATCGAAGAGGGACATTCATTAATAAAAAGCTCCCTCCCTCCCCCTGCACCATCCCCCTGACATTGAAATCTTAAATAGGAACCCCTAATTATTATTTTAGAAATGATTTATATGTAACTTTTGTATGAAACATTTTTTTCGTTTCCTGATAGATGGTGATAGAAAAAAGAAAAAAAAATCGCAAATGAGCTGAAAATGCTTAAGAAAAAAACGGTAATATCTCAAACATATACACACGAGATTAGGAAAATGAAAATAAAGTTTCTGATAATGCTTTAGCGTGACACCTCCCACAACCGAATGAAGCACATACCTTGATCATGGTCTCATGCCGTGGTTAAACAATTCCTTGTAGTTCAATGATTCGCACTGTACACATCTCTACCCAATTTTTCACCGATGTTAACGACTAGGGTAATGGAGTGCAGTCTAAGAAAATCATGTGATGCTGAAGGAATTAGATTGGGTAGCGAAACAATGAAGGAGATAGATGAGTTTTGTTACTTGGGCAGTAAAATAACAAATGATGGTCGCAGTACAGAGGATATAAAATGCAGAATGGTAATGGGTAGAAAAGCGTTCTTGAAAAAGAGAAGTTTGTTAATATCGAATATTGATTTAAGACAAAGGAAGTCCTTTCTGAAGGCATTTATGTGGAGTGTTGCCTTGTATGGGAGTGAAAGGTGGACGATAAACAGTGCGGTCAGGAAGAGGCTAGAGACTTTTGAAATGTGGTGCTACAGAAGAATGCTGAAGATTAGGTGGGAGGATCGCGTAACTAATGAGGAGGTACTGAACAGAATTGGGGAGAAAAGAAATTTCTGGCGTACTTTGACTAAAAGATTTGATAGATTGGTAGAACACATTCTTAGACATCGAGGAATTGTGAATTTAGCGTTGGAGGGAAGTGTGTGGGGTAAAAACCGCAGAGGAAGACCAAGAGATGGATAGAGTAAGCAGATTCAGACAGATGTAGGTTGCCGTTCTTATGTGGAGATGAAGAGGCTTGCTCAGGATAGGGTATTTTGGAGAGCTGCATCAAACCAGTCTCCGGACTGAAGACCACAAAAAAAGGTACATTATTGTATCTTCTCTCTACAAGTATAAATGAACAAACAAAACTAATATAGTGCTAAGGTAATGTATATTAATTTATGGTCTTGTTAATTTTTTTTCACTTTGTGAGTGTGAAAGTTTGCTCCACTTCTGACTAAAACTTTAGATTGGGCATATACCAGAAATCGTCATATTTGAGCTTTTTATAAAGACCATGGATGTGCGTCGGTTTATTGCGCTATACAACTCTGAGTTCAGTCTGCGTGCTAAAACCCTTTGGTTAATAAAAACTCATCAGCAATTTGTTTGTTAACTGCACAACGATCTCAATGTCGTGTTTGAGCAATCCAGCAGCATGACAGAAAGAACGTATAACCTTTGCATCAGAGTCTTTTACTGAATTACACAAAACTGTATTAAAAAAAAAAACAAAAAAAAAAACATTAACTTTGGCAACAGCAACTCAACAATATTGATATCTATCTTTCATCCGAACAACAACAACAACGACTGCAGCAGGGTAGATATCATTTCCTCGCACTTTGAGACTGATAAAAATGTTGAAGGAACTCTTCAAATGTATGGTAACGCGTTCAATGGTACCAACGATCCTTCTGCAACAAATTTTCGCAGTAATGTCCAACTGTTTGCTGAAACTGAAAGTACAAACCAAGAGAAAGAGCCCGATGTCTATTTTTGAGTTATTACTATTTTTGAAACAATTTTCAACTGTTTTATATTTGATCACTAAAGCGCCATCAATCATGAAATTAAAAAAAAAAAAGAATTTTGATAGAATAGCTACATATTTTACCAAGGAGAATACAAATCTGCAATAAAAAAAAGAAGAGAATTCCTATTTCAGATTTCAAAAGTCACCCTCCTCCAGAGCTTTATGTTAACGGATGTCCCTCTTGGAATTGAACTTTTATTGCCATTTTTTTAATCCGATTTCTATTTTTTCCCAATAGTCCTAAAACAGTTTTAAATGCCTCATCTTGTCTAAGAAACAGTTCCACTGATGAGGTGGATGCTGTGATGTTTTACTGGTAGCGGCAGAAGGAGAGGAAGAAACAATGGGCTTTGTGGGTGCATCCGTACATAGAATGGAATTTTTATCATAGGCTGTGTACACAATGACTAAGTTAGAAAGAGAGAAGGGTGTCATTAAACAGTGCAATATGTTAAAAATCACTGGTTCTGTGAACCCCATTGGACTTACATTACCACCTCGTGGCAAAATGAACAACCACTGTACCACGAATGCTATTTTAGATATCATTTAGCAAATTATTTTATGACTGCAATGGGATCACTCCTTTGACAGCGGAATTGTATTTGAAAGACACCCTTACTCATAGTTTTTGATTAAGTATTTTTTTATTTGAATTATCTTTATTTGCATGTGTTTGATGTATATAGTGAAATTATTATACAGTGAAGATAAAAATGAATATATTCACTTCTTTGCCCAATTAATTCCACATTTTATCTGTACAATCCCTCCTTTAATATTCTCGGATAGTGTAATCGTATAGCTCAGGATGTTTCTCCACGTCTCCCAGTTGTTTGATGTTGAACAACTACTATAGAGAAAGTTAATGTGTATTGTTATTGACCTTATTATTCCGCGGCACTGAAAGAGTTTGTAATGAAGTCGGTATTACAAGTTCTGACTATAAAGTTCGGTAAGTAATCCTGTAACATTAACATAGATGAATTACAAACATCAGTTACCTTACTGTACTTCGAATTAATTTCCTCCCATAACTATGCACCGTAGAGCTGTGCGATACATATCCTGAAAACATTGCACAATGTCTTCCTTTGGGTTGGTTTTCAAAATAGTCTTGTGTAGTTCGCGAACGAAATAGTTCGAAAGAGCGCTCCCACAGGCGAACAACGCGAACTAGTTCGCAGATCCCTTCGTCCGCTTTTCCGATGACTGACGGGTAACAGCGAGAGGTCGCGAGAGCGCGCAGAATCGCGTGATTCCCTTCTCCCAGTTACCTTCATTTCGAGCTGAGATGCAGCTCAGCTGTAGTTTCATAGTTCACTGCCACAAGAAATCTGTTTTAGAAATAAAGTACTACGAGTACTATGTATGCAAAGAAGTTGAATACCATTGTATCATCGATTCGTGTAAATAACTGGTTTATTTGCCTAAGTATTTGATGTCAAATTGCCCAAAAATACGGGTAATAGCACACTCTTTGGCAACACTGATTCATTATATAAAAAAGAGCTCTTTTAGTAGCGGTAGCAAAAGCCAAAAAGAGCGGACGAACTAGAAGGAGCGGACGAACTAGGAGCAGCGGACGATTATGCCAAACGTATCTCGCTTCATAATTGGATTCTTTTCCGGAGACAGACGAGCAATAGCGAGAGGGCGCGTAGCAAAATTAAAAATCACGTGTTTGCCTTCTGCTAATGAGTCATTTCGAGGTGAGCGTCTGCCTGCTAGATTACATAGTTCAATGCTACAAAATTTCTGTTTTGATGTGTTCTGCACTCTGCAATACCTGACTAATAAATTCCAATAATGCCAAGATATAGAGATAACTCTAAACTTAAATGCGGTAAATTATCCACAAACTGTTTTTTTCTATTTATTTTTTATTTATTTATTTATTATTATTATTATTATTTTTTTTTTTTTTTTTTTTTTTTTTTTTTTTTTTTTTTTTTTTTTTTTTTTGCGTGATATCGTTAGCGGCTCAAGCAGCAAGCGCATGAAGCAGCTAGGTGGGGGAACTTCCCTCTCCACCTGCACGCGCAGATCATGCCGCTCAGCCGTCACTGGGAGCGGACGAACTAAAAGAGCGAACTAGTTCGCGGCAGAGCCGCGAACTAAAGTGAGCGCTCCCGATTGCGAACTATTGTGCGCAAGTCTGTTTCAAAAGCCTCGTCACGTTTCGTTGGATGTCAGGAATATCGTCAAATATCTTGCCTTTCAAAGCGAGTTTGAGTCGAGAGAGTAGGAAGTCTGGAGGATTGAGATATGTCGAGGATGGTGGATGTTCAAGTTGCACGTTTGCCCACACACAGTCATAATCGTCATCAGTTCCTGGCAAGAAAGGGAATGGTACAACATGAACATCCACTATACTCGCCGGATCTCAATCCCCCAAATTTCTTCCTATTTCCTCGACTCAAACTCGCTTTGAAGGGAAAGATATTTGAAGATATTTCCGACATACAACGGAAGGTGACGAGGCTTTTGAACACCATTCCAAAGGAAGACTTCGTGCAAAGTTTCCAGGACTTGTATCGCAGAGCTCAGTGTTGCATAGTTATGGGAAGTGACTATTTCGAAGGACAGTAACTGTAGTTCATAGTTCATTTATGTTAAGTTGCAGGACTATTCACTGAACTTTATTGTTAGAGATTGTATTTGACTTACTAGGCACGTAATGTTTGAACCTATTGGATGTCGTTTATGAGGAGCGCAATGTAAAATTTGTGCATTTGCCAGAACATGTTATATATTACGTACTTATTTATTTGTTAAAAGTTCGTTTTCTTGCACTTAGATATCTGGGGATCTTAAGTGTTCTGTGTGGTAGAAGAAGGGAGCAAAAAAATCGGGCAAACACACGTCAGACTATCTGCATGATGTGCGATCCGCTGGTCACGCTCGAAGTTTCCCAAACACTGCAGGGCACAGGAGAGGAGCGTCGCACGCAACGGCTTGGAGACGAGTAGGAGACGACTGCTAATCGACGCGTGTGCGGACGGCCTTAGCGCACATGCTACACTCTAGTGGGAAACTCTTTTCAGACGCCCTCCCTTCTTCAGTAGTTCTTGACAATTAAATTTAACCCTTTTGTTCTCGCTATAAGTTCAGTGGTAATCCGTGTTCTCACTTCTAACTTGTGCTACAATCGCTGTTAGTGTGCTAACTACATACAGAATGTCAATAAGTTCGCGAAAATGGTTCTATTTCTACGTGTGAAGTGACTTGTGTTGTATATGTCTACTTTTATATTTACGAGGGGGATAGTATTCATGTATATTTGCTGGATATCAATGAAAATACATAAATATTACAAGGTAAATTAGTGTATGAAGTGCAGTGGGTATGGTCATGTAATCGGCATAGTTATTGTTTGTTTCTTGGAGTTTAGAATGCCTGGACTCACGCCAGATGAGGCTTTGAGAATTTTGTACGCTTTGCCACAATCCCAAAAACATTACAACTGTTTTGAGAAGAAACAAAGATGGAAGCAAAAGTGTTGTATTCTGGCCATTGGCTGTGGCAGTAGTAGATCGATTTGAACAGCTGCGCGAACAGTATGCTGTAGGTCGTCGTTCATGGACGTGGTGGCACAGACTAGCAATTTCTCTTTCTTGTAGATTTGTCAGTTGTCAGTGCCTTACTTATGTGGACGTTACACAAGACAGAAACAGACCAGCTGACATTTAGATTGCATTTGGAAAAGCAGCTCATCTTCTCAAGTCGTAAGCGAAGAGGAAGGCCTGTTCGTTTTCAGACACTAAAAAGAGGCGTGTCTGGAGTTCCATATGAAGTTCGTCTGGCGAAATGTGGAACTCATTTGACAACAAAAGGTACTACAATCAGAAGGTGCCGCCAATGTAGCACCAAAAACAAAGAAAAGAGGACAACAATAATGTGTAGCAACTGTCGTGTACCATGCATCTCTAAGTTCCGTAACATGTCACCTTAGTGAACTCAATTGACAATATGAACTAACACAAAAGTAAATCACATGTTTAATATGCTTTTTGTACTAAAAAAATTAAGGTCATACATTTTTTAAATTATTAATTCCAGTTACTCCAAAGTTCGGTGGGGACAATAGTTCGCACTAATTTTTTCATACCTGTAGGCAAAACTCTCATTTTCAAGATTTTAACTATGATTTTATGTATGGCTTCTTAGCCCAATAAAGTATTCGTAAAAAGTCTACAACTTCTGGAAATAATTTCGTGACTAAGAGTTAAGCAAGAAATTTCTAATATTAACTTCCAGTGATCATTAACATAATTAAATGGGGAGACTTGAAAAATTATGCCCAGGGCAGCATGAAACGAACTTAAATTTCAGTGTGGTGACAGGTCCACCACGTTTGAGGCAAATTGAACTGGCGTCCGCCATGATATTTGGGGTATCGACTGACAGCTCGTAATCCACATCCACTCGAGAATTTCACCTATTTACAGTTTCACGTTTTAAATAAAGATTTACTGTTGAATACAGATATGTATCAAATTCTGTCAGGCTTTTTCGAAGCTTCGAATTGACGAGGCTGGTAGTATATTTCCTAAAAATACGGTAATGAAATACCACGAACCTGTCAGTAATACAATTCCATTTCGAAGTACCGGGTGATCAATAAGTCTGTATAAATTTGAAAACTCAATAAATCACGGAATAATCTGTGGAATGACATGGGGGTTTATTAGAACAAAAAATAAATAAATAAATAAATAAATAAATAAAAACAACCTAAAAAAACATAAATCCTCGACTACAGCTATTGCCCAGGAATGATGGTAAACCTATTGACCATTTCCTGTGAAGAACATCATCTTTGCTTTGTCTTAATTTGTTATGCTAATTATTGCTTTTCTGGTCAGATGAAGCGCCATCCGTCGGACTTTTTTGAACTTTTTATTTATTTTCTTAATTTTTGTTCTAATAAAATCCCATGTCATTCCAAGCATGTGTATCATTTTTTAACCTCTCTATCTAAATTATTCCGTGATTTATTAATTTTTCAAATTTATACTGACTTTTTGATCATCTGGTATAACAGATAGCTAAGGTTTGGAATAGCAAAGAAAGTGCAGCTGTGAAAATACTTGTTTTGATTTTAATGCAAGTTCATGGTTTGAACGCGATGCGAAACGTACAGTGAAGTAGTAGTTGTTATCACGAACAATTATGACCATGGATTTGCAATTTTAGTTAATGTGTTGTAACAACTGCTTTCATAATTTATCTGGTGTTTTCTAAACCTACTAAGTCTACAAACTTGCAAAAATTAAAGGGGTTTAGTTGCGAACTTTAGTGGCGGAATTTGCGTACAAAGACGAAAGTAACAACGAAATACTGCAGTCAACAATGCGCCTAATTCATCTGCCACAAAAACATTTCACGTGGAAATAAGATGTCGTTAATAAGCTTCCATGTTGCCATGCTGAAGCAAGTAACGTTTGGTACCTGAAATTTGAGTACAAAGACGAAAGTGAGAATAGAATATTACAATAAAAATGCGCCTGGGTCAGCTGCCGCAAAATAAGGTATCATTAATAACTTTCGTTGTTACCACATTTAAATAAGTACATATTTGTTGCAAAGAACAGAGACATATACAAGTGAAAAAATTCTGCCTATCACTAGTGCTTCCACACTTTGCACTGGTTGCATGTCAACCATGCTCGATCAAGTATTGTCAACAAGAAATGAAAATATTTTTAAAAATGTGTAGATACTCAAAAGTGTGGTTTCATCAAACACAGGAGCGACAGAAGAAGAAATATCTCAAAATACACTAGGTAGAAAATTGAGCATTCTTTGGTATGGCGGGTACTTCAAGGGAATTGCAGGATAGTTCATCTGAAGCTTCACTCTTGGGGCAGCTAAGTGGGGAATTTTGTTTGAGTATAGACAGACTGAGATCAAACAAGCAAAACATTTGGTGTTCTTGGACGAAGTACTTGTCGTTTTATCACTTCGAATAAAGAAAAGTGTGAAGTAATACACATGACCACTAAAAGAAATCCGCAAACCTTAAGGTCGTAGATTCTACCAAATACCTAGGAGTTACAATTACGAACAACTTTGACTGGAGAGAACACATAGAAAATATTCTGGGGAAGGCGAACCAAAGGTTACGTTTCATGGGCAGAACGCTTCGAAGATGCACCAGCTCCACCAAAGAGATTGCCTACATCACACTTGTGTGTCCTCTCCTGGAGTACTGTTACCCCTTGCGGGACCCTCACCAGGTGGGACTGACGGAAGACATTGAGAAGGTTCAGAGAAGGGCAGCTCGTTTTGTTTTAGCACGTTACGGGGGGTAAAGTGTCACGGAAATGTTGCAAGAATTGGGGTGGAAATCATTAAAAGAAAGACTTTATTCATTGCGGTGTGATCTGTTTGCGAAGTTTCAATCACCGACTTTTAGTTCTGAATGTGAAAATATTTTGCTAGCACCCACCTACTTAGGGAGACATGACCATCCCCATAAAATAAGAGAAATCAGATCGAAAACGGAACGATTTGGGTGTTCTTTCTTCCCGCGCGCTATTAGAGAATGGAACGGTAGAGAAAAGTTATGAAAGTGGTTAATGAACCCTCTGCCAGGCACTTGAATGTGATTTGCAGAGTATCTATGTCGATGTAGATGTAGAAGTGTACTGACCACCAAACTTATGGCGGCCGAGTTTACAGAAATTGCCGCAAAGAGCGCTGTAACTCGTGTGTTAAACATTCTATGAAAATTAAGCTCGTTAGTAACATCTCTGACAGTCTTGGTCAGTAATCGATATGTGTGCGAACTCCATACAGGCCGCCAGGTGGCGTACGCGTGTGCGAGCACGTCGACGACAGAAGAGAGGCAGTCGCTTTCACTTACTGTCTAGATTTAGCAGTAGGGGGCCATTCAGAATGTAATCGGCTGTCCCACCATGATTACGTTGTTTTCTGATCGACTGATCACATTGTAACTTTCCTAGAGACGACACAATAAAGCTACAACATTTTTGCAGTTCTTTATTAAGAGAATATATTTGTAACTAGATGACCCGGTGACCTTCGTATCCCTTACCTCTTAATATAAACTATATTAATTTAAATTGTATGTATTTTAGACTCAGTAGCTTTATAAAGGCATCATCAGATAGTCTGAATATCGTCTCGATAGTGGGCGGAAAGAGTGAGCAAATCAAGCACACCTGTCCAGGTTAATGTGCATGTCACATTCGTGGAAGATCAGGGAAGGTTTAAACGGTGGTAAAATATGGAAAAACTGCGAGATAAATTTAGATTTAAAACATGTAAAATAATGATTGTTGTTGCGTCGGGTGCGTTCAGAAATATACTTTGAAAGAGGAAAGTTCGTTTTACACAATCTGAACCCATGTATGAACTGTCAAAGATAAAAATGAATTGCTGTGCGTTACTCTTGCTAAAACTCGAGAACGGCTGAACCCATTTGGCTATATATCATTACATAAACCACTGAATCTGTTGTGATGAAATATGGTGTGGAGATAGCTTGAGCGCTGAAGTACCGGATAAGATATTTAGAAAGTGTGTAATTCAAGATATTTCTTTTGATTTGAAGTATATAAAGTGAAATAAGAGCTAAGTGACACGAAGTTCACCGGGTCATCTAGTCGACCCGGCAATGCTTCGCAATTGCTAATATATGTGTACTCTTGCTCTGAACGTCAAACGTGCAAAATTTTATCGCAATCGTACGAATGGTATTGATGTCCCAAAGAAAAGACCTTCCTCTCACTTTGAACGTCGAATCTGCAAAATTTTGTCGCAATCAGATTAATGGTATTGATATTTTAGAAAATCTCTTTCTATTTTTTCTGAATTTTACAATTTTCCGGGAAAATTTTCCAGATTTTTATTTCATAAGAACGTTACTCATGCTTTGAATTTCAAATGTGGAAAAATTTAACGCAATTAGACGAATGACATTGATATTCCATTGAAAAAAGCACTTTCAGTTCCTCGCCGATTTTCAAATTTTCCGGGGAACTTTCCCAAATTTTTAGTTAATAAGAAAGTGTATTTTTCGTTGAACGTCAAATGATCAAAATTTTATCGCAATCGGATGAACGGTTCTTAATTTATAGTGTTGACTACATTTAGAAACACATTGAAAAACGAATTTGGTTCGAATTTTGCGACTTTCCTTTTTAACTGTGCCTATTTTTTACTGGAAACTTTTCTAAGACCATAATGAACAAAACAAAAAAGAATTATCCCTCTCCGTCGTGCTAATAGTCAGTTATAGTGCTGAATTCAATCAAAATTCTCAAATTTTCCAATTTTCTGGTAGATTTTCCAAAAAGTTATAGTGATATGATTATGACTCCACTGTTGTAATAATATCTATGCACCGAGCGAGGTGGCGCAGTGGTAACGCACTGGACTCGCATTCGGGAGGATGGTGGTTCAAATCCACCTCCGACCATCCAGATTTAGGTTTTCCGTGATTTCCCTAAATCACTCCAGGCATATGCCGGGATGGTTCCTTTCAAAGGGCACGGCCGATTTCCTTCCACATCCTTACCCAAAACTCCGAGCGTTAGCTCCGTCTCGAATGGCCAAGCAGTCGACGGGACGTTAAACCATAAGCATCCATCCATCCATCCATAATATCTATGCACCCAATACGTAACCCACTGTCAACCTTTCTCAAATTTTCCAATTTTCTGGTAGATTTTCCAAAAAATTATAGTGATATGATTATGACTCTACTGTTGTGATAATATCTATGCACCCAACACGTAACCCTTTTAGGAAAAAAAGGAGAAAAGATACTTGGGAGTGGCGGGTCCTGAAACACCGACCATGTGCATCACAATCCAACACGCTGCCCACTACACTACAGCGAACAATTACGAAATTCGTTCTTAATATTCGTACTATTCATATCAGTTGTTAACTGATGCTAATATGGCATTTTTAGGCACTAGATTATCATTTATCGTACGAAGAACGACGTGTAAGTTAAAATAAGAAAATCATCAAATACGCAACGCAAGATGGCGTATGCCAGAGAGAGTTCTGGGCGTGGAATGTCACGTGTCATCTGCGAACGGCTGGTTTTCGTAAAATCAATGAACGGTGTCAAATCGCCTTTTTTTTTTCAAATATCTCTCAAACGATACGAGATATGAAGAAACATAAGAGAGCAAAGTTGTAGAGAATTTACTCCTCTACAAATTCGGTTATTCAATTTTCGTGTCAGATGAAAGGTTCGTTTTCAATGACAATTAGATTACAAACGGCTTTTTTTTGTATTACTGCCGTATTTTATGTCCTAAAAATTTTAAAAAGGGCAGTTCTGGTCTCTGGCGGCCTGTAATAATGTCTGAAAAATTTGGTGCTACTCGGTTGAACTGTTCGTCTTAAAAAGTGGGAACACGTTACGGACAGATAGTCAGACATCCCAAAATCGCCGTTATTTTTGCAAATATCTCTAAAACGATACGGGATATGAAAAAACATAACAGAGCAAAGTTGTAGAGAGTTTTCTCCTCTAACAATTCGGTTATTCAGTTTTCGTGTCAGATGAATGGTTAAGCCGTTATTTTCATTTAAATTTCGAGCTGTCAAAAAACGACAGCAAAGGCCCACTTTTAGTGTTACTACCGTAACCTAAAGTGGGCCAACCGAACCAAATACTCAACGATGCAACCCAGAAGAAAAAAAGAGCGCAAAGTATCGCTCTACGTGAAGGAGGGGAAAAAAGGTCATGGATTGCTCTCGTCGGAAGTTAGAGTCCTCCCTCGAGCATGGGTGCGTGTATGTTTCGTTAGTATCAGATTAGGAAGTTTGTAAGTCTAGGGGCCGATGACCTCAGCAGGTAGGTCACTTAGTTTTTCAAATATTTGAATTTTGAATTTAAACCCGAAATGATGCCCCCTAAAAAGTCACTTTTTCGCACGCGGTGTTTTCGAACATATTAATAGCGTACATTGTATGATGTTGATAAATATATGGTTTGGTCAAACACTGTATTTTGTGTATCTGCATTAGATAGGTATGATAGGTGTCCGTTATTAAGGATTACTGACCCATAGTCTTCAAATGTCCTGCAGTTATCTGTCTCTTCACCCACTCGAGAAACACTGTGTGCATTGAAATCCCTAACGGCAAGTAAGGTGGTTCCGTCTGGTTAATTATTTTGTCCATGTTCTGTCGTGGTTGGATTCTGGTTATGGTTGGTCAGTAACCAGAGATGAGGCAGCAACTGAATTTAAGTGCTTCTGCTTGAAGCTTTTCTTCCGGCGGTAGCCTTACAGGTAAATATATGTATGAAACTTTTCTCCGGACAGAAATCGCTACACCTCCCCATCCATTCACTCTGTCCTTTCTTGTAACAGCGTATGCCGGAAACACTACATCTGAAGTTGCCTTAAAGCACGTTTTCGAGAGTGCTGCAAATTTATTTCATTTCAGGGGAAATTTTATTTGCTCCATTATAGTCAATATAAAGTCAACATGATCGTCTGCGTCTTAGAGAAGTTTACTTTGTGAGGAGCGCACGTGCACGGACTTGAGATTAATGGCTGTATTGGTCGCTAAGAAGGTACGTGAGCTGAATGACATGTTGCTGATGTCTCTCTGCGGAGAGCTCATGTTTACTTTCATGTTGTGTCGAAGAGTGTAATGGGTTGGTCTTGGCAGCTGTTGTTGACTTAACAGTTATTTTAATGGTGCGCCATAGACGTTCTATTCAGCAGAGTAAATTCCAATATCTTTCGAGTGGGTTCACAGATAAGCAAACAGATTTTCTGTCCGCAACATTATATTGGGATTGTCACGTGATCTTGGGACAAATCTACAGATCGCACGTTTTATCTTGGACTTTCTGTCATCGGTGTAAATCGTTTGACATTTTGTGTCGCTCCGAAATGTTTACATTCGTAGCCAACCATATATATGTATTAAAAAACGATATGTAGACATTCAGAATACAATGCTGGTCCTTATGCAGTTGTAGCTTGTATTGTCGTGCACGGTATTAATATATGTGAGAGCGCCGTTCTTTCATGGGTCTTTCTATCTCCGTATCTTGGACAGAAGGGAGAAAATGTTTCCGGTAGCTAATGATACTTTGTATACCTATCAGAAGAATTGGTGGTGTATAATAAGCCTACAGTCGATGGGGTATCTATGGAGAATTGAAAAGTTCTCGAGTATCAAACGGGGTTGTATCGTAATTTCAACATTGATAAACGCCGGGAAAACTTCATATCGCGTATCTGTGGAGAGGCCAGATAAACGTGTTGTTCTTGATGAGTGGCAGCAGCCCAATCAGTAGTTGCAGGGGCAACAGTCTTGATGACTGACTGATATGGCCTTGTAACATCACGAGTTATTTACAGACGAATGGAAAAACTGGTCGAGGCCGACGTTGGGGATGATAAATTGGGATTTAGGAGCAATGTAGGAATACTTGAGGCAATACCATACCAGTTATATTAGAAAATAGATTAAGAAATGGCAAACCTATAAAAATAGTTCAAATGCTTGTAAAGCATTCTTGGTTATTAGTCCGTAGCTTACAAACTACTTAAACTAAGGTAAACTAACCTAAGGACAACACAAACACCCATGCCCCAGTGGGGGATTCAAACCCCCGATGGCGAAAGGCCGCGCGCACCGCAGCACGGCACCCCAGTTCGCACGGCTAATCCGCCGCAGCGCAAATCTATATTTCTAGCTTTTGTAGATTTGCAGAAAGCCTTTGACAATGTTGACTGAAATATATTCATTCAGATTCTGAAGTCAGCGAGGATAAAATATTGGGAATGGAAAGGTGCAACAGGAACTAGACTGCAGTCATAATAGTCGAAGGGTATGGAAGGCAAGCAGTGGTTAGAAGAGAGTGAGCAGTCTTGTAGCTTTTCCCCAATGTAATTCAGTGTTTACATTCGGCAAGCTGTGAAGGAAAGCAAGAAGAAATTTGCAGAAGGAATCAAAGTTCAGGGGGGAAGAAATAAAAACACAGTGGTTTGCCAGTGACTTTGTAATTCTGTCAGAGACAATAATTTTGACAAATTGCAGCAAGTTGCTTAAAATAATTACAAACATTTTTATCTAGATTTCGATTACACTAAGGTAGTCATCATCAGAAAGTAAAATGATCACTTGAGACTTTTACAAAAATAAGGAAAGCTCGTGTTGTGTAAAGGATTAAAAAACCAAATGGTTGTTACAGGCTAGCAGTCTGAACAAATAATAATAATAATAAAAAAAGCTGCTAAGGGGCTGCTGATGTGCCAGCAGATTAAGGCGTCATGCCTTTCATTAAAAAAAAAAAAGTTCAAATGTTTGTAGAACTTATGGGACTTAACTACGGGGTCATCAGTCCCTAAGATTACAAACTACTTATGAACTAGCTAAGATTAAGGACGGCACAAATATCCATGCCCGAAGGGAGATTCGAACCCCCGACCGTAGTGGCCGTGCAGACTGTGACTGGAGCGCCTCAGTCCCCTCGGCCACCGCGGCCGGCTTTTATTTCTTTAGACCGCTAGCCTGTAACTACCATTTGGTGTTTTAATCCTTTACACAACATGAGCTTTCCTTACTTTTGTAAAAGTCTGATGTGATGATTTTATTTTCTGATTATGACTACCTTAGTGTAGTCGAAATCTAGATAAAGATATTTGTAATTGTTTTAAGCAACTTGTAGGGCTGCAATTTGACAAAATTATTTAAAATCCAGTTGCTGCATACATGGCCATGTTCAGAAATATCTGTCACAGAGAGATTCAACAAAGGAGCGTATAAGATGAACATTAACAAGAGCAAAACAAGGGTAATGGAATCTAGCCTAAGAAAATCGGGCGATGCTGATGAAATCAATTAGCTAAGGAGATAATCAAAGATGAGTTTTGTTACTTTGGTAGTAAAATTACTTAATGATGGTAACAGTAAAGACGTTATAAAATGCAGAATGCCAATAGGAAGTAAAGCGTTTCTAAAAAAGAGACATCTGTTGACATCGAGCATTAATACGTGTTAGAAAGTCTTTTCTGAAGGCATTTGTGTGGAGTATTGCCTTGAACGGGAGTGAAACGTGGACGATAAACAGTGCGGACAGGAAGGGGATAGCAGCGTAACTAATGAGGAGGTTCTGGACAGAATTGGTGATATAAATGTCTGACATACCCTGACTAAAAGTAGGTATCGATTGATAGGTCACATTCTGAGATAGCAAGGAATCGTCAATTTAGCTTTGGGGTGAAGTGTGTAGGGTAAAAGTCGGAGAGGGAGAGCAAGAGATGAATACAGTAAGCAGATTCAGTTGGATGTGGGCTGCCGATCTCGTGAGGAGATGAAGAGGCTTTCACAGGATTAAGTAAGGTGGAGAGCTGCATCAAACCAATCTCCGTGCAAAAGACCACCACCACAACAACAATGTGGTCAAAATTTAAATAAATGCGCCACATATTCATGGGTGGTTCTCGAGAAAAACAGGAAAAGCTATTTTAATACAAAATCTACAAACTATGGGGATGGAAACGTCTATGTTTTATTCATTGCTAATCATCGAAATTTTGACTATATGTTCTTAAGATGTTTTTGTCAAAATTTTGACCCTTTTCATTACTTTATCCGTTACACTAATATTCTGAACGGCAATGGTGTACGAAACATTTTTTTTTTTTTTTTTTTTTTTTTTTTTTAAATAGATAGCCTTATTTCAGTTCTAGGCAGTCAGTGGAAGCGGAATTATAGTGGCGGCTGGTGATAATGTGCTAATTTGCTGCAGCACACTGTAAATATATTACTAAAATTATGCCATTTCTCTTCGAATGCAAGCGAGAAATCGCTGTAAAATTACATCCTTTCTCTTGGAATGCGATCCAGATATCACAATAAAATTATGCCAATTCCCTTCCAATACGTATTACAATATGCCATTTCTCTTCGAATGCAAGCGAGAAATCGCTGTAAAATTACATCCTTTCTCTTGGAATGCGATCCAGATATCACAATAAAATTATGCCAATTCCCTTCCAATACGTATTACAATGCTAGTAATAAGGATGAAAACACATTTGGAGCTCTCTCGCCGCGATAGCTGGAAACCAGCTCCGTGTGCTGAAGCAACACCACCTAGAGACAAGGCCTTACAACAGGCCGTGCCTACGTCACACTTAGAAGCCGCGGCCGCCATCTGACTGGCCGGCCGCTGGGGCACGCCTACCGCCGCGTAGCGGACGGCCAGTGAGGTAGCGGCCTGGGCCTCTAAGTGTGACGTAGGCACGGCCTGTTGTAAGGTCTTGTCTCTAGGTGGTGTTGGCTGAAGTGGGATTCAGCCACGCTGGTACGTGCACACAGATGCGGCGCAGTCGTCTGTTCGCTAGTGCGCATGAGCAGACGTGACGTCAGGCCTGGCGACTCATGTGTGCTGAGACCGACTGCAGTACCAGATCAATATTTATCTTCGCACTGCGTGTAACGGTTGCGGAAGAATAGTATATGACGAATATTGCGGCATACAGAGTCAAATAGCGCGCTGGCTCAGGAGTCTTTCGCGTTCTCTCAAACCTACTTGTGTGAGGCTCGTATTCAAATACCTCTGAGTCCAATTTTTTTTTTAAATGCAGTACTGGTGTCTCCCAACCTCCTGGGGCGCATCACGGTGGACGTCCTAGACCTAATAGGCAGTGACCACGCCCCTGTCCTACTTACCTTTGACCACCGCCCCCGCCCTGCCCGCGCTCCTCGTCCCATGCCCCCTCCCAAACTCGTCCATGATTATTCCCGTGCCGACTGGGATGCCTACCGTCGCTCCATCGACACCTCGGTCGAAAGCCACCCACTACCCCTCCATACTCCCGCCGATATTGACCATGCCTCCTCCTTTCTCCAGCAGACCGTTGCTGACGCGGTCCATGCCCACATCCCTACCCGGGCGATCTATCCTCACCGCCCTACCCTTCCTCCACAGGCCGTCCTTCTCCTCCGCGAATCCCGCCGTCTGTACCGCTCCTTTCTCCGGACCCGTGACCGGGATACTCTCCAACGCCACCGGCAACTCCAACGACACATACGAAACCTTTTGACCGCGAAGAAACGCCGGGACTGGCGTCAGACATGCACCCGCCTTAACTCGCTCCTCCCGGTCTACTCCGCCAAGTACTGGCGTGCCTTCCGCCGCCTTACTGGCAGTCACTCCTCCCCCCACTACCCACTTCTCCATGATGATCGTCCTTTCCCTGACAACGCCAGTAAGGCAGAACATTTTGCCTTCTACCTTTCTGATGTATTTTCCATTCCTGATGATCCCCTTTTTGACTACTCTCTCTTCCCGGATGTCCATGAGCGCACCGACACCTCCTCTCCTCCGCTCGCCCCTGGCTTCCAGTACTTGGACCGCATTCCTCCCTCAGAATTGAACACTCCCATTACTGCCCGTGACATAATAGACACTCTTCGCACGAAACGAAACACCGCCCCCGGTCACGACCGGCTAACCTACCGCCACCTTCGCGCATGCCCCCTCTCATTTCATGAAGTCCTTGCCAAACTCTACAACATCATCCTTTACACTGGCTTCTACCCCGACCTGTGGAAAACCTCCCGTATTCTCATGTTCCTCAAGCCCGACAAGCCCCCGTCCCAGACCTCATCCTACCGTCCCATCAGTCTTACCTCCGTGTTCAGCAAGGTCCTGGAAACCATCCTTTCTCGTCGAATCCACCAGCACCTCCACCGCCACCAGTTTCTCCCCCCCTCCCAATGTGGCTTCCGACCCTCCTTCTCCGCCGACGACCAGCTCCTTCGCCTGACTCATCTCCTCTCCATCCAACTCAACTCCCGTCGCTCCGCAATTTTTGTATCCATCGACATCCAAAAAGCCTACGACCGAGTATGGCATTCCGGTCTCCTCTTCAAGATCCAGCTCTACGCCCTTCCCATTAATTACGTCCGCCTCATCGCTTCCTTCCTTACCCGCCGCCCCTCCTACGTCACTGTCTGCAACTCCAACTCCCGTATTTTCTACCCCTCCGCCGGTGTGCCCCAAGGCTCAGTCCTCTCTCCCCTCCTCTATCTCCTCTACTCTGCCGACATGCCTCAACCCAAACCTCCCGTCTATCTCCTCCAATATGCTGACGGCACCGCCTTCCTGGCCCTCGCCCCCTCCCTTGCCCGTTCCCAGGTTTTGCTCCAGTCCCACCTCACCGAGTTCGCCTCCTGGTGTAACCAGTGGCTCCTCTCCGTCAATCCCGACAAATCCCAGGCAATAGTCATAGGTCGTACTACCCGCACCTTCCGCCTCCACGATTTCTATCTTACCCTTCACAACCGACCCATCCGTCACACTCCCACCCTCAAGTACCTTGGCCTTACCCTTGACCGCCACCTGTCCTGGACTCCATACCTCAAATCCCTCCGTGAGAAAGCTCTGTCCCGCCTAAACCTCCTAAAACTCCTTACTGGCCGGACGTGGGGCCTCCACCCTTCCACTGTCCTTCACACCTACAAATCAATCATGCGCCCCGTCCTTTGTTCCTTCCACCCCGCCTGGATATCAGCCCCTCCTACTTTCTACAAGTCCCTCCAGATTCTAGAACGCCACGCCCTCCGCCTCGCATACCGTATCAGACTCCCTTCCCCCACGCGGATCCTCTATGACCTCATCCCCTTCCCTCCTCTCCTACAACACCTTGAACATCTCCGGCTCCTTTACACATCACGCAAAATAGAGTCCCAAAACCCTCTGGTCTACCCTATTCTTACAAATCCCGGGCCTCTGCCACGTCTCCGCCAAACCGTCCCTCCCGGCCTTCACCTCCATACGCTCCGTATCCTCTCCCAAGGCAATTTCCGCACCCTTCCTCTACCGGATACCGAACTTCGGCCCGATATCTACCCCTCCTACCAACTCTGATCCCTTCCCCGTAGCATCAGCGCCCCGCCCCTCTCTCCCGTCCCTTTTCCTTCCCGCCCGCTTGGCTACCCCTCTCCCATGCCCAGAGTCTCGTCACTCCTTCCCTCCTTACGCTCTCTTCCCTCCCCTTCTCCCCCTCCCCCGCACTTCCCCCGTCCCTGCCCCACCTCCCCCCCTCCATCCCCTTCCCACTCCCTGCGGGGGCGTCTCGACTTTTTATCTCCGTGTTCAGTGCAAGTGTCTCCAGTGTCGTGTGTTTTAGTCAGTGCCTCCATAATCGCCGTCCCCATGTTTTATTCTATACGCCGTCAGCTGTCTCCGTGTGTGAACTTCGTGTCTCCGCAATGTACTTTTAAACTTGTCACCGTGGCCGGTTGTTTTTACTGACTGTGTGTGTGTTTTATCGCTACTCGTCTCTTTTTTGTTCTCTGCCATATGTTTTGTCCCATTTATACATGTCCGTTTTAGTCTGTCGAAAACTCTGTCTGTCAATGTTTTTAATTTCCGCAATTTTGTTCATCTTTTTTATATTTTATCTCTTCTTTGTGAAATGTTTGTATATCACATGGCTGAAGAGCAGCCACCGCAGCTGCTGCCAGCCTGCCAGCTGTTTCTACGGCTGGCTTTAAAACAACAATAAAGGAAAAAAAAATTTAATGTATGTAAATAAAACTTCAGTCACAAACAACATTAGTAATGTATAGCCAACATGCGAGTGAAACTGCGCTTTTCAGCCAAGCAGTTTCATTGGTCACTTGTGTAGAACACATATGACGTGGTGGGGATATTGCTAAGCTCCGTTGTTTCCATTGTCAGTCACGCTTTTTATTTTAGTATATTTTGTTTCCTGTTTATTTTTGTAATATTGTAGCACACTGGTCAAATTTTGTACGAGCCGCCATTGGTTGCACCAACACTTGCCTTCTTGGTGTCTGAGGATCTGGGCTGCTAGATCACCAGACTTGTCGACAATCGAGAATGTGTGCAGCGCTTCGACCCAATGCCAACAAACAGAGATGAACCAGATGATTGGAGTGTGGAAGGCTATACCACAGGCCGGCGCTGGCGTCTTGTAGGGGTCGTTGCCATCACGTATGGGTAAGTTATCAGGACCCTTCGCGGATTTTTAGGTCGTAAAAAGAGTATTTCAGGCACCTTAAATAATCTCTTAAATTACCTCATATAGACCAGATGAAATCTAAAATAGGACCCAAAAAGTATACACCAGAAGAAATAAATGTAATGTGTCGCGGACACGAAAAGGTACACAACAAACATCACAAAACAGTAATGTTCAAACTCACACTAATCTTGTTGACGTGGTCTTCGGTCCTCAGACTGGTTTGATGCAGGTCTCCACGCTATCCTGTCTTGTGCAAGCCTCTTCATCTGAGAATACGTTCGGCAACCTACATCCTTTTGAATCTGCTTACTCTATTTGTCCTTCCCTCTACGATTTTTCCCCCACACACTTCCTTCTACTGCTAAGATGATGATGCCTTGATGTCTCAGAAAGTGTCCCACCAACCTATTCCTCCCTCTTAGTCAGCATATGCCAGAAACTCCTTTTCTCCCCAATTCTGTTGAACACTAATGTTGGATAACAAATATTGCCTCTTCAGAAACGCTTTTCTTCCCATAGCCATTTTACTTCGTCAATCAGAAGTTATCTTGCTACCCAAATAACAAAACTCATCAACTACTTTTATCGTCTTATTACCTAATCCAGTTACCTCACAACGCCTGATTTTCTGGCACTACATTCCATTACCATCATTTTACTCTTTTTAATGTTCATCTTATACATTACTTTCAAGACAGTGTATATTTCGTTTAACTGCTCTTTCAGGTCCTTTGCTGTCTCTGGCAGAATTACGTTGTCGTCAGCAAACCGCTAGGTTTTATTCCCTCTCCCTGTACTTCAATTCCCTCTCCAAATTTCTCCTTTCATTACATCAGAGCTTGCTCACAGATTGAACAACATTGGGTAAAGGCAACAATCACATTTCACTCCCTTCCCAACTACTGCGACCCTTTCATGCCCTTTGACTCTAATAATTGCTGTCTTTTTGTACAAGTCGAATATAGATTTTCGCTCCCTATATTTTACTCCTACTATCTTCAGAATTTGAAAGAGTGTATTCCAGTCAACGTTGTCAAAAGCTTTCTCCAGATCCGCAAATGCTAAAAAAGTAGGTTGCCCTTATCTTCTAAGGTAAGTCGTAATGTATTGCCTCGCGAGTTCCTACATTTCTCCTAAATCCAAACTGATCTTCCCAAAGGTCGAAGTCTACCAGTTTTCCCATTGGTCTGTAGATAATTAGTGTTAGAATCATGCATCCATGACTTGTTAAACTGATAGTTCTGTAATTTTCACATTTGTCTGCAGTTGCTTTCTTCGGAATTGGAATCACTATATTTTTCTTGAAGTCTGAGGGTATTTCCTCTGTCTTATACGTCTTGCATACCAGGTGGAACAATTTCTTCATGACTGGCTCTCCTAACGACCCTTGCATCTCGCGCTCCTAAGCCTGCAGTTGCAGTGACGTCACAGAGCTGTTTTCCCTTCCCCTTCCATTCCTCGCCATAGTGCTGCTTGGGGCCCATCAAAGCGGGGCCCCATGAAGTGGAACATCATCGCCGTGCGGGAGTAGCCGAGCGGTCTGGAGCGCCACGTTTTGGATCTCGCGGCCTCCCGTGTCGGTGGTTCGAATCCTCCCTCGGTCATGGATGTTTGTGTTGTCTTTAGTATAAGTTAGTTCATAAGTAGTTTGTAAGTTTAGGGACTGATGACCCGCAGTTAAGTCCCATAAGCTTTACAAACATTTGAACATTTGGAACATGTTCCTTGTGCCTACTGAAATCTTTTACGAGGTGCATTCAAGTTCTAAGGCCTCCGATTTTTTTTTTCTAATTATCTACTCACCCGAATCGACGAAACTGGCGTTGCGTCTCGACGTAATCGCCCTGCAGACGTACACATTTTTCACAACGCTGACGCCATGATTCCATGGCAACGGCGAAGGCTTCTTTAGAAGTCTGTTTTGACCACTGGAAAATCGCTGAGGCAATAGCAGCACGGCTGGTAAATGTGCAGCCACGGAGAGTGCCTTTCATTGATGGAAAAAGCCAAAAGTCACTAGGAGCCAGGTCAGGTGAATAGGGAGCATGAGGAATCACTTCAAAGTTGTTACCACGAAGAAACTGTTGGGTAACGTTAGCTCGATGTGTGGGTGCGTTGTCTTGGTGAAACAGCACACGCGCAGCCCTTCCCGGACGTTTTTGTTGCAGTGCAGGAAGGAATTTGTTCTTCAAAACATTTTCGTAGGATGCACCTGTTACCGTAGTGCCCTCTGGAACGCAATGGGTAAGGATTACGCCCTCGCTGTCCCAGAACATGGACACCATCATTTTTTCAGCACTGGCGGTTATCCGAAATTTTTTGGTGGCGGTGAATCTGTATGCTTCCACTGAGCTGACTGGCGCTTTGTTTCTGGATTGAAAAATGGCATCCACGTCTCATCCATTGTCACAACTGACGAAAAAAAAGTCCCATTCATGCTGTCGTTGCGCGTCAACATTGCTTGGCAACATGCTACACGGGCAGCCTTGTGGTCGTCCGTCAGCATTCGTGGCACCCACGTGGATGACACTTTTCGCATTTTCAGGTCGTCATGCAGGATTGTGTGTACAGAACCCACAGAAATGCCAACTATGGAGGCGATCTGTTCAACAGTCATTCGGCGATACCCCAAAACAATCCTCCCCCCCCCCCCCCTTTTATCGATCATGTCGTCAGACCGGCTTGTGCGAGCCCGAGGTTGTTTCGGTTTGTTGTCACACGATGTTCTGCCTTCATTAAACTGTCGCACCCACGAACGCACTTTCGACACATCCATAACTCCATCACCACATGTCTCCTTCAAATGTCGATGAATTTCAATTGGTGTCACACCACGCAAATTCAGAAAAAGAATGATTGCACGCTGTTCAAGTAAGGAAAACGTCGCCATTTTAAGTATCTAAAACAGTTCTCATTCTCGCCGCTGGCGGTAAAATTCCATCTACCGTACGGTGCTGCCATGACAATGAACGCGGCCTCATTTTAAAGCAATGCGCATGTTTTTATCTCTTTCCAGTCAGGAGAAAAAAAGTCGGAGGCCTTAGAACTGGAATGCACCTCGTATTGCTCTGTCAAATTCTCCTCGCAGCATAGTATCTCCTATCTCATCTACCTGTACTTCGTCTTCCATTTCTAGATTACTGCTTCAGGGACAAATCGTACTAAAGGGCACCATGGGCCAGCCCCGACCAGAAAATTTGTGACACACTTTTGCAGCATTTTATCAAACAGTTGGAATGTGACATGATCCCTTCGACATCCTAAATCAATTTCCAATGACGCGATCAAATGATTTCTCCTGCCTCCCGCCGCATCATATCTGAGGGCCCGCTAGCATCTGCCCTACGGAGCTCTCTTCATTACGCAGCCATGCCGACAGCCGAGGGCTAGCAGCGGCTCGCCCATTCTACCCTTGCACCCCGCGCTCCTAAGTCTGCAGTCGCAGTGACGTCACAGAGTTGTTTTGCCTTCCTCTCCTCACCCCTTGCCCTAGTGCTGCTTGGGGCCCGTCCAAGCGGGCTATACTTGTGCTCCCACTCCCCAAATGTTTGTTAAGCTTATGGGACTTAACTGCGGGATCATCAGTCCCTAAACTTACACACTACTTACGAAACACAAACATCCATGCCCGAGGGAGGATTCGAACCTCCGACGCGGGAGGCCGCGCAATGCGCAACGTGGCGCGGCCCTACTCCCCACCCCTCGCACACCTGTCCACAGGTTCGCAGAGTTTTGGGCCGGCGACCTTGGGCCCTTAGCACCTAAGTTAAAACGTATTATGAAATGTTCAAATGTTTGTTAAGCTTAAACTTGAAACTACTTTCGAACTAGCTAACACTAAGGACGGCACAAATTTCCATGCCTGAGGGGGGATTCGAACCCCCGACCGTAGTGACCGTGCAGACCGTGACTGAAGCGCCTCAGTCCCCTCGGCCACCGCGGCCGGCTACGTATTATGAAGCTGTGTCGTTGCAACTTGAGTGTTCGTAAACTAAGTATAAAATGAATAAAGAAGACTCTTTGCTTAAAACGCCCTATCACTTATTACGAAAGAAGCTACAAATCAAGCGGTTAGGCGCACATACACCAAAAGATTTCTTAATGTCTCAACTCGACGGAAAGAAGAAGAGAACTTTCTGCTATACACGGTTCTGTAAATAGTCTAGGCTAACTGTGAGTGAAGAGAAACAAAAAATGTTTTGTTTCTACTGTGTGTTGTTTTGTGGTGAAGGATTGTCCACAACAGTCGACTGCAAGGATCTAAAGCATTTAAGAGAACGAATTAAGAAAGACGAAGAAACTAGACTTCATTTAGAAAATTAACATCGCTGCTCAGATTGATTCTGCGTAGCCGGCCGCGGTGGCCGAGGGGACTGAGGTGCTCCAGTCACGGTCTGCACGGCCACTACGGGCGGGGGTTCGAATCCCCCCTCGGGCACGGATATTTGTGCCGTCCTTAGTCTGAGCTAGTTCATAAGTAGTTTGTAAGCTTAGGGACTGATGACCCCGTAGTTAAGTCCCATAAGTTCTATAAACATTTGAACATTTGATTCGGCGTATGAAACGTAAATTCAGAAACATAATGAATTATTTACGAATAACAGAATAGTAGGGTGCTTAATGTTTTGTGGAACTCATGAGTTAGAACTAAGAGCTCACAATGAAAAACAAGAATCAGCAAACCATGGGAATTTCTTAGGCTTCTTATCTCTTGTGGGAAATCTAACAGTGTATCAGATGAAACTTCCTGGCAGATTAAAATTGTGTGCCGGAACCGGGACTCGAACCTGGGACCTTTGCCTTTCGCGGGCAACCGCACTACCGACTGTGCTATCCCGACACGACTCACTATGCCGCCTCACAACTTTACTTCCGCCAGTACCTCGTCTCCTACTTTCCAAACTTCACAGAAGCTCTCCTGCAAACACGCAAGACTAGCACTCCTGGAAGAAAGTATATGGTGGAGACATGGCTTAGCCACAGCCTAAGGGATGTTTCCAGAATGAAACTTCACTCTGCAGCGGAGTGTGCGCTGATATGAAACTTTCTGGCAGATTAAAATTGTGTGCGGGAACCGGGGCTCGAACCTGGGACCTTTGCCTTTCGCGGGCAAGCGCACTACCGACTGTGCTATCCCGACACGACTCACGATGCCGCCTCACAACTTTACTTCCGCCAGTACCTCGTCTCCTATTTTCCAAACTTCACAGAAGCTCTCCTGCAAACACGCAAGACTAGCACTCCTGGAAGAAAGGATATGGTGGAGACATGGCTTAGCCACAGCCTAAGGGATGTTCCCATAATGAAACTTCACTCTGCAGCGGAGTGTGCGCTGATATGAAACTTCCTGGCAGATTAAAACTGTGTGCCGGAACCGGGACTCGAACCTGGGACCTTTGCCTTTCGCGGGCAAGCGCACTACCGACTGTGCTATCCCGACACGACTCACGATGCTGCCTCACAACTTTACTTCCGCCAGTACCTCGTCTCCTACTTTCCAAACTTCACAGAAGCTCTCCTGCAAACACGCAAGACTAGCACTCCTGGAAGAAAGGATATGGTGGAGACATGGCTTAGCCACAGCCTAAGGGATGTTTCCAGAAAGAAAATTCACTCTGCAGCGGAGAGTGCGCTGATATGAAACTTCCGGGCAGATTAAGGAGAGCTTCTGTGAAGTTTGGAAAGTAGGAGACGAGGTACTGGCGGAAGTAAAGTTGTGAGGCGACATAGTGAGTCGTGTCGGGATAGCACAGTCGGTAGTGCGCTTGCCCGCGAAAGGCAAAGGTCCCAGGTTCGAGTCCCGGTTCCGGCACACAATTTTAATCTGCCAGGAAGTTTCATCTGATACACTGTTAGATTTCCCACAAGAGATAAGAAGCCTAAGAAATTCCCATGGTTTGCTGATTCTTGTTTTTCATTGTGAGCTCTTAGTTCTAACTCATGAGTTCCACAAAACATTAAGCACCCTACTATTCTGTTATTCGTAAATAATTCATTATGTTTCTGAATTTACGTTTCATACGCCGAATCAAATGTTATGTTTATAGAACTTATGGGACTCAATAACAATAAAGAACAAACTGCGTAACTGTCCGCCGTAGTGTACTGGGTAGTGCGTTGGGTTGTAAAGAACCCGCCACTACCAAAAACTTTTTTCTCCTTTTTTTCTAAGAGGGTTACGTGTAGGGTGCATAGATATGTTGTAGTCAAATCAGTATAATTCTTTTTATTATTTACATTATTATTGTTGTCCGACATGTTCGCAAAAAATTATAAAACCACAAATCTAAAGTGGGCCGTAAAACACGTCAGTGCGATTTTTTTATATATTGACTTCAGTGCTTCTATCTTGTGATAGTAGAAGAAATAGGATTTCAAAGCAGAAATAGGCAAACGTAGGCGTTAACATCGAAATATGTCATTTTAGGTGCCATAATATTAGCGGTTTTAGTTTTAATTAATCATGAAACGCATACGTACATGTTTATTTGCAACTACGAACTCAGGAAAAGGTTTTAACCTAAAGATCCGCGGCCTTTCGCCAATCCTATAGAAACCTGTCTATAGGAGACTTGCTGAACCGAGATGAGTGAAATGCTGGTTATGTGTTCAGACCGTACGAATGTACATGTCCTGTGAATGTGAGTTTCCTATGTCCAGTCCTTCAAGGTTTTCTTTTTCTTCCGTTGGATGCCGACATTTATAATCTGCGTCTCTGCCCCCCCCCCCCCCCTTCTCCTCTCCATAGGGTGTGCCGACACTGTGTCTCCTTTTCCTCATCTCGTCATCAAACACGCCTACGGCCGTTGAAGCTATAAGAGTTCTGCCTGACCACCCGTACTGTTCCTCTCGCTGCTGTTGCGGTAATTGCCGAGAGAACTACTAGATGGCAGCACCTAACCAGTCGATAAGCTCGCGCGCAGCACCATCTTGCAGCATGATAAAAACAATTATTTCAGCTGTTATTCTGAGTCTTTTATTTTTTCAAGCGGTCAGTGTAATCGTCACAATATAACCGAAAAAAATTGTGGTATGATGTCAAAAATCTACTCCGGTTGTTCAAATCAAAGAAAACAGTGGTTTCGTTGGGGAAAGCGCTGTCCTTATTTGTCAATGAATTGCTCGTGCGAGGACTTTTTTCTTTTATTTATTCAAGAAGTTTTTCTTATTTTTCCTTTCCGATGCAGTTTGCTTGGTTTTTCCTAACTTGTCGCTACACTTTCAAGTAGGGAAAGGACGACTGGAGCATCGAAACATCAGATACTGGTATTTACAGGGCCGTATTTAGGCAGAATTTTGGGGGGCGGCAAAATTTTGCTGTCGAAAATTGTTTAAAAATATTATTTTAATGTTAATTTAATCATCATTGTGGCATTTCGTAATTTATTGGCAAAGTGTACGCAGATATTTCTACTTGTCAGGAAACTCTTTCTCTACTACTCGTAAACACGTATAATGTCTTTCATGTGGGAACGTTTCAGCCGGCCGCGGTGGCCGAGGTGACTGAGGCGCTCCAGTCACGGTCAGCACGGCCACTACGGTCGGGGGTTCGAATCACCCCTCGGGCATGGATATTTGTGCCGTCCTAGTTCGTAAGTAGTTTGTAAGTTTAGGGACTGATGACCCCGTAGTTAAGTCCCATAAGCTTCACAAACATTTGAACATTTGGAACGTTTCAAATGTCGGTCAGTAGGAGTGCGATCAGCCTGTCTTTCGGCCACGCTAAATCGCCCTTGCCCGCGGTGTTCAGCCGACTGCTTGTGATTTTCTACGGAGACCGCGGCGTCTGACTAAGTCTTTAATATCCACCCATGCTTACATTGCCGTCGTACACAACACAACATTGTTCCAAGTGTATCTCAATTTAAAATCAAGATATGTGCTTCGAGTACAAACTGGATATAGTACAGTTGATTCAAATGTTTGTAAATCTATCGGACCAAACTGCGTGGACATCAATCCGTAGCTTACAAACTACTTAAACCTAGGTAAACTAACCTAAGGACAGCACACACACCCATGCCCCAGGGAGGACTCGAACCTCCACGCCGACCAACCGCGCGCTCCGCATCGAGATGCTTTAGACCGCTCTGCTGCTCCACCGCGGCTTGTACAGTTTGTTCTGCTGTAATTGATATAATGAAACCACAGTCAATTTCCAGTATTGTACTGAATGTTTATTTTTTGCAGTAGTTCATGGTAATGGTATGGATGGGAGATCTAGATTAAGTGGTGCTGCATATAGAGAGAAAGCTGAAAAGAAAAGACAGAGGGACAGTAAGCTTTTACAGAAGGTACCGCGACTGGACTGTTATTGTAGTGATAAAAGCGACAGTGAGCTGTGTCTTCCTAAACATTCAGCTGAAGCTGCGATTGAGAACTGCAACAATGAACAGTGTAACTTTGGAAGAGAAGGTCAAAGTAGAGTTCTAAACACCACACAGATCCAAAAGTACTGAATTTTGGAGGTCGAGGAACATGTCAGGAGTCTACATGTTCTAAAGCAGAAAAATCTTTCTGTCCCAGTAATAGCCCATTTTATTGAGAAACACTGATCAGACAATGAATGGTTAATATGGTATTAATCAAAACAAAGATGTTGATTTTTCTATGTCCTCACGGCGCTACGGGGATGGATCGCAGCGATTTTGCAGCAGGAATCTGTTTCAGAGTGTTTTGGTAAATGGGAAAGTTATGAACCGTGACTATCTTGTATATTCTCCTAGTCAAGGATCATTGTTCTGCGCATGCTGAGAATTATTCGGTGGTGCATCTCAAATGCTTAAATTTGTTTAAAGTTTATGGGACTGCGGGTTATCAGTTCCTAAACTTACAAACTACTTATGAACTAGCTTATACTAAAGATGACACAAATATCCATGCCCGAGGGGCGATTCGAACCCCCGACGGGGAGCAGCCTCGCGCATCGTAGCATAGCAATGCGCTCGGGCGCTCCGCCGCGGCTGATGCATCTCAATTTGCAACATCCGGTTTCAGTAATTGTAGCCATACTGGAATACGAATAGGGAACATGAAAATTCTGCGCCGGCCGCGGTGGCCGAGGGGACTGAGGCGCTCCAGTCATGGTCTGCACAGCCACTACGGTCGGGGGTTCGAATCCCCCCTCGGGCATGGATATTCTGCCGTCCTAGTTCGTAAGTAGTTCATAAGTAGTTTGTAAGTTTAGGGACTGATGACCCCGTAGTTAAGTCCCATAAGCTTAACAAACATTTGAACTTTTTTTTTGTTTTTTTTTGTTTTTTTTTTGAAAATTCTGCCTCTCACATAGACTGCTTGTTAAAATTGAAAAACAGAGCAAACTAGATGAACGGAATTGACAAACATTTACTAATCCAGAAAAAAATGTTCAAATATTTGTATAGCTTAGGGACTAAACTACAGGGTCATCAGTCCCTAAACTTACAAACTACTTATGAACTAGCTAATACTAAGGACGGCATATATCCATGCCCGAGGGGGGATTCGAAGCCCCGACTGTAGTGGCCGCGCAGACCGTGACTGACGCGCCGCAGTCCCCTCGGCCGGCTACTAACCCAGAATGAGCATGAATTTGCGTATTGGAGAAATGTGCTGAACAGAGTTGTTTCTGTAGTTCAGAAGCTATCTTCTGGTGGTCTACCATTTCGTCGAGACAAAGAAGTATTTGGCTCTGTGAAAAATGTGAATTTCATAATGTGCGTGGAATTAATTGCAGAGTATGATTCTTTTTTGGCTGAGCATATAGCAAGGTTTGGTGACTCCGGAAAAGGATGTACTTTATACTTGTCACCATCAACTTATGACCTAAAACATACCTAATGAAGTTATTTCTTCTAAATAGTTTTAACTGATTGTAGATGCTACACCAGATATATCCCATAATGACCAGTTAAGTGTAACCATCAGATATGTAAGTGAAGACGGGTTCTTAGCTGTAAGAATCCTGTTTCACAAAAATTGCAGGCTATACCGGAAAGGAGCTTTCTGAAGCAAATTTGAATTCTTTACAACTAGATGGACTGAAAATGAAAACTGTAGAGATCAGTCATACGATAATTTTGCGAATATGTCTGGTCTATATTCAGGCTTGCAAGGTAGACTCAAGGGCCAAAACTCTTCAGTTTTCTTCATTCCTTGTTCAACTCACTCGATTCTTGAGCTGTACAGCCGGGATAAAGTTTTTTTTTAGTTAATTCACGGTCTACACAAATTCTTTGCAGATTCTACAGGTAAGTAGACGGCAAGCATTTTTCGATTGCACAAATGCGAAACTTAAGTCACTGTCTACAACTCGATGGTGTGCACGTGAGGATTCTTGTAAGAGTTTGAATGCAGACTGGAAAGCAGTGTTCTCTGTATTAAGAATAATTTCAGGGAATGAGAATGGTAGAGTTAGATGTGAAGCTGAGGGTCTTATTAGGAAGTTGAGTGGAATTGAAGTAGCTATATTCTGATACAGTTTGGCAAAGTAATTAAAAAACTGCAAGCTGAGGATGTAGACATTTCTATTTCTGTTGAATTGTATGCTCTCTTGCAATGTTTTTCGCTGAGCTTAAGACATCTTTTGCCGCGGCGGAGTGACCGAGCGCATTGAGGCGATATGCTCCGGGGCGCGAGGCTGTTCCCCGACGGGGGTTCGAGTCCTCTCTCGGGAATGGATGTTTTTGTTGTCTTTAGTATAAGTTATTTTATAAGTAGTTTGTAAGTTTAGGTACTGATAAACCCACAGTTAAATTCCTGAAGCTTAATGGACGTTTGAACATTTTATCAGAGATCGTTTTCAATTCACAGGGATTCAGCTGAAAAGAAACTGATGGAGATTAGGAATTCGGATTCAGTTCTCCCTCCTTCAGCAACTAAAAATCAAGAAAGGAAAACGTTAAACTAGACACAAGAGATTCTTCGATGATTAATCTGACTCAGAAAAAGAACTGAAATGTTCTTAAGAAGAAAAAAGATCAGATGCTGTTGATATTTGGAGGAGAATGGGAACATCGTATTCTAACATTATAAAAACTCTTCAAGATGAGTTGCAGAAGAGAGTCAATGTCTACAACGAATATGACTCCAGATTTTCATTTCTCTCAAATATTACCGAATTAGAAGCTGTTCAAATTTATGATGCTGCAGATAAACTTAAGAGTCATTAATAATTCTGACATTGAGAACCACTTTGGTGAGGAATGTATACATTTTAAAAGTTATCTTGAAAGTAGCCTGTTTTTAAAATAAGGGAGATCTCGGGTAGTTGAGATCCGCAAATGAAAATTAAAACACACACTGTTGCTCTAACTTACTTTATGAGTGGCCACAGTACATGCGCAACGAAAATTTTATTAACTGCTCACTACTTAGGGAGTAGCCAACGTTTTAACAAACGCAAATCAACGTTAAAAATGAATTAAACATGGAATGGGGAGCATGAAATCATAAAGCAGACGTTTAATACTTTAAAATCATAATATATTCAGTAAAATAACAAGCAAATAAATGTGGGGAGACCAAATGAAGTACACCTTGTACAAAAGTGAATCAAATCATATAACTACTGCCCGTATTAAAATTGTTTCTGCTCTTTATGAATATGGAGGTAAACGTGGGAGGAAATTTGCAAACACACAATGGGTAGCTGAAAGCACATTGCCGACCGCGGTGGCCGAGGAGACTAAGGCGGAGCAGTCACGGTCTGCACGGCCACTACGGTCGAGGGTTCGAATCCCCCCCTCGAGCATGGATATTTGTGCCGTCCTAGTTCGTAAGTAGTTTGTAAGTTTAGGGATTGATAACCCCGTAGTTAAGTCACATAGTGAAAAAAAAAAAAAAAAAAAAAAAAAAAAACATAATGCTTAGCGGTGCATCACTCTGCGGGAAAACATGAAAGCAGCGGCGAAACGAAGCGTCGGCAGCGTACTGACGAGATGGCAGGTGTCTTGATCACAAATTTTTAAATATACTGTGCACACTACTCTGATGAAAGAAACCACAAAATTATCAATTTCCTGCGAACTTTTCTAATAAATAAAATTTTGTTTCTAATGATGGTGCCGAGCCTGGCCATGTTTCAAAGCCTCCGATACACTTATTTGATAAATATAAACCTCCGTGAATGGGATTCAAAACCCTCCATGAAATGGCAGAGAAAACGCGACTGCAGCTCAAACGCGAAAGTGTTGTGCGGTGAAACTGTACCTTGTCTTTCCCTACGATGACACCAGCGCGTAGAAGGACGTGATGAAGTTGTTATTTGTTCTTCTAAGACACGAGAATATTATCCTTGCTCTCCTCTTTCATCCGCTTCCACCTTTCTCGTCGCATCGTTTACAGTTCATTAGGACGATAAAGCTGTTTTTGGTGGCCCATTGTTATAGTGTCCAAGTGTTAATTATAGCTTTAATATCTACAGAACTTTCACATCAAACTTTTGAATTACAGGACACTGCAACCATTCAATGATGTTGGCTAATGCGCGAAAGGAAATGTATACGAACGGAACAGTGGTAGCTTGCTGTCCATTGAATTTTGTGAGCTACACTCTGACGTTTCACCTGTCTTTCTTACTTATAGCAAAGCTGAATTAAGTTTGTAACGAGGGTAAAATTTGTCGGACACAAACGCTGTAAAGCAGACAATTAGCAGCCGGGTTAATTGAGTTCAAAGGAAGAAAAACGAGATAGATTTTCAGAAGCGACAACAGTTCTAAGACTCACCAAAATTTCAGTTTGTTACGACTCAAAGTAACGGTTTCACATTTAGAGGCGTAACAGATTTTGTAGCGTGCCCCGTACCAAAGACATACAAACGACTTCAGTGTATGTGGAATTCGGAAGACATTAATGAAGAATGTTACAGCGATGACTTTCAGTTCGCTTCACAGCTTGCGCTGTGTGTTAATTTATCATATTTTGACGGTAATTACGTAAGGCGTACTCTGAAGGGCAACGGAAAGGCTGGCAGTTGCTTATAAATGGGGTCGTACGTTTCAGGCAACGACAAGACTCCTGCTGAGTCGTTCATTACCCTGTTTTCCCTCGCTTCACTCATAAATGAAACTGGATAACGAGCGGCAGTTAGATTAGATTAGATTAATACTTGTTCCATAGATCATATATACGACAATTCGTAATGATGCGGAACGTGTCAGTTTAGTAAATATTGTCTATACTTGACAATCAATATTTTAAGGATTTTTTTATTTTATTTAATTTTTTTTTTTTTTTTTTTACGTTTTATCTAAAAATTTATCTACATTGTAGAAGGAGTTGCCATTCAGAAATTCCTTTAATTTCTTTTTAAACACTAGGTGGCTATGTCAGACTTTTGATGCTACTTAGTAAGTGACCAAAAACTTTTGTGGCAGCATAATTCACCCCTTTCTGAGCCAAAGTTAGATTTAACCTTGAATAGTGAATATCATCCTTTCTCCTAGTGTTGTAGCTATGCACACTGCTATTACTTTTGAATTGGGTCGGATTGTTAATAACAAATTTCACGAGTGAATATATATATATTGTGAAGCTACAGTGAGTATCCCTAGATCCCTAAATAAATGTCTGCCGGATGCTCTTGGGTGGGCTCTAGCAATTATTCTGATTATACGCTTTCGTGCAATGAATACTTTTTTTACTCAATGTTGAATTGCCCCAGAATATGATACCATATGAAAGCAGTGAATGAAAATAGGCATAGTAAGCTAATTTACCGAGATGTATATCACAAAATTTTGCAATGACTCTGATGGGATAAATTGCTGAACTCAGACGTTTCAGGAGATCTTCAATATGTTTCTTCCAATTCAGTCCCTCGTCAATGCAAACACCTAAAAATTTTGAATATTCTACCTTAGCTACAGATTTATGTTCAAAGTCTAAATTTATTAATGGTGTTATGCCATTTACTGTATGAAACTGTATATACTGGGTTTTATCAAACTTTAATGAGAGTCCATTTGTAGAGAACCACTTAATAACTTTCTGGAAGATATCATTTACAATTTCATCAGTTAATTCCTGTTTGTCAGGAGTGATAGCTATACTTGTATCATCAGCAAAAAGTACTAGCTTAGCATCTTCGTGAATGTAGAATGGCAAGTCATTAATATATATTAAGAACAGCAAAGGACCCAAGACCAAACCTTGTGGGACCCCATTTTTGATAATTCCCCAGTTAGAAGAATTAATTGTTTCATCTATATCATGTGAAATGCTTATTTCAACTTTCTGCACTCTTCCAGTTAAGTATGATTTAAACCATTTGTGCACTGTCCCACTCATACCACAATACTTAAGCTTATCTAGTTAAGAAGTAATATATGTACAGTGACATTCTGATTAAGTGAATTCTCAAATTAATATATACACCCTTATTTTAAGTTAGGTGGAAATATTAGAGCAGGTGAGAGTATTTTGTTCATTTTTAGTAACATATCTGGTGTACTTGACACACAGGTTTGTAACTTACGAGGGAATAGTGTTTTGAATTGCACTACGAAGTAGAAATATTTCACCATTATTGAGAAATCCTTAGAAAGAAGTTGAGACGAAAACTGAAAAGCACTCGTATACAAGTTTCACCCATCAATGTCGTAGTGATGTATAACAACGTGGAAGATGCAAATCCATTCTAGGAGACAGGAAAAGAGATTTCGATAAATGGTAGCAGATAATCATCATAGTTCAGAAGAAAATTTGTTTATTGTTTGTTGTTTTGGTCTTCAGTCCTGAGACTGGTTGGGTGCAGCTCTCCACCCTACTCTATCCTGTGCAAGCCTCTTCATCTCCTCATATGACCTGCAACCTACATACATTTGAATCTGCTTACTGTATTCAACTCTTGGTCTCTCTCTACGACTTTTACCCCACACACTCCACTCCAATGTTAAATTCACCATTTCTTGTTTTCTAAGAATATGTACTACCAATCGATTCCTTCTTTTTTAGTCAAGGTGTGCCAGAAATTCCTTTTCTCCCAGATTCTCTTCAGTACTTCCTCATTTGTTACGCGATCCACCCATCTAATCTTCAGCATTCGTCTGTATCCTTTTCTTGTCTAACTATATATAGTTCACGTTTCATTCCCATACAAGGCAACACTCCACGCAAATGTTTTCAAAAATAACTTCCTTACTCTTAAAATTAATATTCGATGTTAACAAATTTCTCTTTTTCAGGAACGCTTTTCTCCCCATTGCCATTCTGCATTTTATGTCCTCTGTACTGCGACCATCATATGTTATTTCCTTTGTAGAGCCCCTCTATATATTCTTCCCAAGCTTTCCATTCTTTCGTTCTTGATATTCATACAGCTACTTTTATTGTCTGCGAATGTCTTTTATCTTTCCCCTCGTTATACATTCTTCTACAGACTTGCGTTTGCCCTTGAGTCACTCCTTAGGCATTTTGCACATCAATCTCATTTTTTGTCACCCGTACTCCATTTACCTGCTTCATTTACTGCATTTTTATATTTTCTCCTTTCATCAGTTAAATCCAATATTTTCTGTGACATCCAAGGACTTTCTATACGTCTTGTCTTGATACCTATGTGGTCATCGGCTCCTATCACTATTTCATCTCTCAAACCTACCCATTCATCTTGTACTGTATTACTTCCTCCTGTTTTCTATTACTGTCGCCTGAAGCTCCCTCTGAAACTTTCAAGAACATCAAGTTTCTTCAATTTATCCAAGTTCCATATCTTTATTTTCCTACCTTTCTGCATTTTCTTCAATTTCAGTCTACAGTTCGTGACCCAAAAGACATGGTCAGGGTCTATATCTGCATCTGGATATGTTTTACTGTTAAAACAAGGTTCCGAAATCTATGTCCTATCGTTATAAAATCCATCTTGTACGTTCCGGTGTCTCCTGGTCTCTTCCACGTATCCAACCTTCTTTTATGATTCTTGAATCAAGTGTTTGTTATGATTTTAACGCTGCGTTTTGCAGGGTAAATAAGGTTCATTTATCATTTTTTTTATTTGTTTTTTTTTTGTTCCATATGATCCACTTCAGGAGTAAGACTCCATGGTCATGGAACAAGTCAATACATTAATTGTTACACAAGAATGGTAATAGAAAAATTTTAAGTAGTCCTTTGCACACGACAATCTTAAGACAAAGTGAAAAGAATCAATAAAGAAAAAATAAATTAGCTTAATTGTTTAACTTTTCTAGAAGTTCCTCGACAGAATAAAAGAAGTGAGCCACGAGGTAACTCTTCAATTTAGATTTGAAAGCATGTGGATTAGTGCTAAGATTCTTTAGTTCTTGTGGCAGCTTATTGAAAATGGATGCAGCAGAATACTGCACCCCTTTCTGCACAAGTGTTAAGGTGGTGTGGTGCAAATGTAGATTAGACATCTGTCTAGTATTCACCGAGTGAAAGCTACTAACTCGTGGGAATAAGCTGATATTATTAACAACAAACGACATTAAAGAAAAAACGTATTGTGACGCCAGAGTCAAAATTCCCAGACTACTGAAAGGCAACTGTATAAATTTCTGTAGCATTATTTGCTCTTTGGTACACAAACAGAAATAGAAGGTGTTTCATTTTATGGTCTATGCTAGGTGAGGTGGCTGGTTGAATTGCACCGTGTGATGGTGTGCTCAGCTGTAATCGATCATTTGATCCAGATGGGGATTTCTAGTTAGATGTTTATTTACTTCGTGCTTGTAATGGATTTAGTTTTCTACGTTTTTCAGCTATATACACCACTGCAGTGTGGACTTGATATCTATATTCTTGCTCCAGTATATGATCTGCAAAGATACAGTCTGAGTTTTATAATCTACAGCTAAGTTCACAGTTTTGAAGACTCCGTGCATTGATTGCGCGTTAGATTTAAATTCTAAAAAAAAAAAAAAATAATAATGGCGGAGGGGGGGGGGGGGACGAACGATCCTTCGCCCCCTTCTTGGACCCGCCTATGGACACTGTCAAGCAGCACGTTACTAATGCTCCATTCGAACATCACGGGATTGTTTCTCCTGCTCATCTGGATCACCTTACATTTTTCTACATTTAGCGCTAGTTGCCATTCCTCACACCACCTAGAAATTTGGTCCAAGTCGTACTGCAGTCAATCAGTGACCTTTATGCACACCACAGCATCATCAGCTATCAGCAAACAGCCGCAGATTGCAGCTCACTCTGTCCGTAAGATCATTTATATAGATAGAATATAATAGCAGTCCTATTACATTTCTCTGAGGCACTCCCGTTTTCCGTACTTTTTGCCCAATATACAGTTTGTTGCAGTCAAGGCAAGTGACCGCATAAAGCTAATACACATAAAACGCCATATACACAGAAATTAAGCTTTCGGCCATTAGTCTTAGTCAGAAGAAAGGCATTCACACTATGACACAGGCACACTTCGCAGATACACAAACTTCATCTCCGGCTGCCGGCCGATAGCTCGGGTTCTTTGTGTACGAATGGCTTTTTCATATGCCTGTCGTAACTCGTAGTACGTCTTTGCGGTGATTTGAAACTACAGTATGTTCGGTGATTCGTTATGAAGGGGAAGCATGCTTCTTTGTTCATGCGTGTTGTGAACAGGGGTTATTACAGTTTCTGTGTTTTCAGGATTTCTATAGATTTCGAAAAATATGTGTATTTGTGGTAATATCTATGTTGAGGTCTAAGACGTTAAAGGATTTTTCACGAAGCTCGATGATGAACTGTATGTTTTTGTGTTCTAGGAATGCGTTTTATTGCCTGTTGGTGCCAGTCGACATACACAGTACATCATCTACATATCTGAATCAATATTTAATATTAGACCTAAAGCGTCATTATATAGAAAACTTTTACAGAAATGGTCCATTATGTTTTTGTCTGCATATAGTACACAGATAATGTTAATGATTTTTCTGTAGTCATGTCTGAGTGGGCAGTTTTATGTCTACTACTTGTACAGGGTTGACACCTGCTCTGTGTCATAATATCAAGACATTCTTTAATTGGTATGTTAGTAAGCATGCTGCTAAGATCAAAGAATACCAGTTTTGCACTGTGTGGTATAGACAAATCTTTAATTTTGCTAAACATGTCCACAGAATTTTCTACTACAATCTTAGATTTGAATTTTGTTTCGGTTTCGTTGCAGAAGTTTAGTTCCTTAGCTGTTTTATAACTAAGGTTGTGTGTATGATGACACAAGAGGTCACAATTAATATACTTCTTATCGTAATTATTGAAGTCCACACAGTTTAAGATTATTACGTTCATTCTGACTAAATACTTGGCTTATTATGCATTTGCAGGTTTGGATAAAGTTTTTAATTCCTTCGTTAAATGTTTTGGTGAGATGTTCGGTGAGTATATGGAAGGAATTGGGTGTGAAGAGTTGTTTTACTTTATCAACATAACACTTTTGTTCGTGAGAATTAAAGTATTACTTTCATGGACATTCATAAGAATGTTATTGTTTGAGTGTTTTTCTTCTTTAAGTCCTCAGTTTGTTCAGGTCCATGGATTTAATGTAGGAGAGTCAAATTAATTTTGGTGTTTCACGATTTACTATGTGTTTAGTTAACATAATGTTATTTTCACTGCATTCAATACCAACTTTTAATACATTCTAACTGTTTTTGAATGGTTTATGAGAGGCTGCATATGTTGTTTATTATGCGTTTTGTTGTAAGAACATTTACTCAGTTATGTAACTCACTTGTTCACGTACTTCACTGTCAAAAACATAGAAATTGCATAGGTGTAGAATACGTGAGATTCGCGTATGTATCACTTTTATATATGTACTCATGTTGTCTCTGATGTTGTACCAAAGTTAAATAACATTGACTTTTATTAGCCCAGAAGATAGTACCCAAATGATATTTCCATGCTTAATAACACTTGAAAATTGCAATAAACGTATTAAGGAAACGTTATATTGATATCTTGATATCTTAATATCTCTTTCTTTTATATACAATCATGCTATAAAAAGCAATAGGAGCCTAAATTAACTTATTTAGACATCTATACAGCTGGGTAAATGCCACTGAAACCTATTCAAGCATAGAATATATGCTAAAATGCCATTTTACGTAGAATATTGAAATGTTATCATACAATTAATGCCTATAAACGTCGAATGTCGAAATGTTATCTTAAAATTAAAGCCTGTTATCTTTAAAATAAGTACCCACTGCTATTTACGTACCTAATAACAAAATTACTGTTAAAATATGTGCTAAAAGTCTTTTTCACAAAATGATCCTAACAGACAACTCCACGAGACATTGATTGGACTGTCTTTACTTATGGCGAAGGAGAATACCGGGTGATCAAAAAGTCAGTATAAATTTGAAAACTTGATAAATCACGCAATAATATACACAGAGAGGTAAAAATTGACACACATGCTTGGAATGATATGGAACTTTATTAGAAAAAAAAGTTCAAAAAATGTCCGACAGATGGTGCTTCATCTCATAAGAAAGGCAGTAATTAGCATAACAAATTAAGACAAAGCAAAGATGATGTTCTTTACAGGAAATGATCAGTATTTCACCATCATTCCTCAACCATAGCTGTAGTCGAGGAATAATGTTGTGAATAGGACTGTAAAACATGTCCGGATTTATGCTGAGGCATTGGCGTCGGGTGTTGTCTTTCAGCAACCCTAGAGATGGTCGATCACGATACACTTGCGACTTCAGGTAACCCCAAAGCCAATAATCGCACGGAATGAGGTCTGGGGACCTGGGAGGCCAAGCATGACGAAAGTGGCGGTTGAGCATGACGCGCGCAAGAGATCTTTCACGCGTCTAGCAATACGTTTTTTTGGTTCTAGTAAAACCCCATGTCAATTTTTACCTCTCTATCTACATTATTCCGTGATTCATTAAGTTTTCAAATTTATACTGACTTTTTGATCACCCGGTAGATGTGTACCGTATACACGTTTACGATGGAAGTTAGCAGTTACAGTCCTACATAGGCTTGGTTATACTCTATTAAAAACTATTTTTGGCACAACTTTGTTGTAACTGTTATTTAGCTAGCAAATATCTTTTGACGGACATAAAAATATGGAGCATAATAATAAAAAAAATGATATAATAAAACCACCAAAGAGTACCGTATAGAGGATGCCAAAGAAGTTGCAGAAATCAAAAGAAGCAAAAACTATGCCTGGTGGTATGATGACACATGTGAATCAGTCCTCAAGGAAAGGCTCAGTGCATGGGAACAATACTATTCCACTAAATTGACTGGGAAGCCTACAAAATCCAACGTGAACAAACAGCCAGGGCGATCAGAACTGAAAAAAAGTAAGTTCGAAAAAGCGCTCATTGAAAAGATGGAACAAAATTTTAGGAAGAATGAAACAAGAGTACTACAGAGTCTTCAAACGCAAAAAACACCGGCTACAAACCGCCGCCATTATGCTTCCATCTTTTTTATGTACTGGCGACTTCAAATGAAGAAAATTATCAGATTCTATCAAAGTACTTTCGAGACCTACTGAACTGTAATAAACCTCCCAATCCTGTTGAGAACAAAGAACCACTGCTTAGGTGCCCAGAGTCCACACCGACCACCTGACATAGATGAAACGCCACATTGCCCGTCTCAGAAACAACAAAACTGCCTGGAGAAGACTCAATCATAACAGAACTGTGGAAATATGCTTGAAAAGAATCGCTTGAAACCTTGCAAAAAAACAAATCGAAAAAATCTGGAATGAGGAACTACTGTCTAAATATTTGAAAACGGGCCTGATTCATTCTTTACACAAGAAAGGCAGTATGAAAGACATTAACAACTACCGAGGAATATCCCTGCTATCGGTAACTTATAAAATTTCTTCACTCGACATTCTAGAGCGCTTAGAAGCTCAAGCAATAAATCAAGTAGGTGAATACCAAGGAGGCTTCATAAACAGTCGCTCAACAGCCGAACAGATGTATAATCTCAAAACAATAATCAAATATTATAGTCTAAGATCCAAACACTACGTGTAAGTCTTTGTGGGCTTCAAGAAGGCATTTGAATCCATAGACCGGGAGGTCCTGCTGAACATCCTAAATGAGTTCGGAGTTGACTTTAAACTGCAGGGATTAATTAGAGTATAAGGGAAAGTAACGTCAGAAAATCAGGCGTTGATGAAGGAATTGGATTAGGTAATGAGATAAAAGTAGTAGATGAGTTTTGTTCTTTGGGTAGCAAGATAACTTCTAATGGCTGAAGTAAAGAAGATATAAAATGCAGAATGACAATGGGAAGAACAAGCGAAATTTGTTGACATTCAATATTAATTTAAATGTTAGGAAGTCCTTTCTGAAAGCATTTGTCTGGAGTGTAGTATTGTATGGGAGTGAAACATGGACGATAAAAAGTTCAGATACAAAGATGATAGAAGCTTTTGAAATGTTGCGCTACAGACGATTGATGAAAATTAGATGGGAAGATCGCGTAACTAATGAGGAGGTACTTAACCGAATTGGAGATAAAAGGAGCTTCTGGCATATCCTGACGAAGAGAAGGGATAGATTGGTGGGACACATTCTGAGACATTAACGAATCGTCAACTTAGCATTAGAGGGAAGTGTGTGGGGTAAAAATCATAGAGGGAGACCGAGGGACAAATACAGTAAGCAGATTCAAAAGTATGTAGGTTGCCGAACTTATTCTCAGATGAAGAGACTTTCTCAGGACAGGGTAGCGTGGAGAGCTGCATCAAACCAGTCTGCGTACCGAAGACCACAACAACAACGCAAACGGATACAAAATCCAAAGTAAAATACCTTGGGTGTCTTTCGGATTCCTTTGAGGTCAAAACAGGGGTCAGGCAAGATGATGATCTGCCTCCAATGCTTTTCAACTGCGTCCTTGAAAAGTTCATCAGAACCTGGCGCGAAAGATTAATGGAGACCAACTATAGCCCGTTACGAATTGGTACCAAGTCGAAGGGGATCGAGGTAGATTGCTTGGCCTTTGCCGACGACATTGGCGTTCTGTCAGACAACATACTCACCGCTAGAGTTCTAATCGAACTGTTAAAAGAAATTGCTGAACAAACTGGTCCCGGGTGGACAAATTCAAGTACCTAGGTGAGATCGTAATGGAAAATGGACTGGACAAGAAGCCCTTATTGAACAGATACGCAAACTAGAAACAGCCTACCAAACATCCCACACGATCTATAACCAGAAACACCTTTTCCAAAACACTAAGATACGTCACTATGAAACAGTTTTGAAACCAGTAGCTTTGTATGCAGTTGAAACCTTATCCTTAAATGCTGATAAAGAACTCCTCGAAGAACTGGAGAAAAAAGAGGGCAAAATCATTGGAGAAATCCTAGGAAGCAATGGCATCTATTTAAACAGATTTAAAAAGGAAGTCTACAGCAAAATATAAAAAAAATTACAGACACAATCCGTATAAGATGGGTACGATTTTACGGTCGCCTCAAACGAATGGACGGAAATAGGTTAATCAAAAATATACATTTTTTATTCAAAACCAAAAAATACGATGCCATGGTTTAAAAACACCAAAGACGACCTCCAGATGCTACATATCAAACCCGAAGATGCCTTTGACAGAGTTCTTTTCCGAAAAAAGATAGTGACAAACGGAGTAACCCGAGATCAGCATCCGAAAAGAAGACACGGTGTCCCTTGCACAGAAGGGCGCAAGCAGGCCCACTCACAACGAATGAGGGAAGTCTGGGCTTAGAGAAAAGCCAGGCTCGGTGCTAAGTTCAGCGAGACTTAACGTGGTCCTAGTTGGCCCCAACGAATAATACATAATATGGTTTTCTGTTCTGCAGGACCTAATTGAGGAGCAAGACACCATGATCATGGAACAAGTCAGTAAGGTAAGGTAGCCGTATTTCGGATACCATTTACATTTTCACATGAAAATTCGTTCTTGAACTCACTATTCTATATCCTTCAAGGATCCATGTTCAAAATTCGTGTATTCTTAAAATATTGTGACGTAATTTAATGGTAGTAAAGAAGTGCTCCTTTGACAACTCCTGAAAAAGGGTTCCTAATTTCGGATGGTAGTGGTCCCTAATTTCGGATGGCTTTTTGAAAGATAAAAAGAAACAACTTTATTTCAAAAACATTAACTGGCACTTTACATTACTCGAAAAACATAATCACATATGTTTTTCACCCACGTTTTTCTGTACCCGCACACAATTCGTGGGCCCATTGGAGACATTTAATGCATCTAATCCATTTCTCACCACGTTGATCATTTCTGTAGGGCTCAGAACAGTAGAGGCATGCCTCATCTGCACTATCTTCATCGTCCATACTAGCCAAGACTGGTTCGGAGAAAGAGTCATTAGAGTCAGTATTTCTCTTTCTACATCTCCTCTTTCTGAACGACTGAGATGCCTACTTTTATATAGAATGTCTTTTTTTAAAAGTTCTTCGTTTTCAATTTGTAGAGGCTATGTTCAGATTAATTCTTTTTTCCTCAGACCTCGCTAATGAGAATTGTAGTTCCAGTTTTACCTCCCTTGCTCGAATTTGAATTTCTGGGCAGAGCATTGTAAATTCATATTTGAAACATATGTCCTGTATACTAATAATTTCTGCTTAATTCAACTTATGACACACAATACACGTCACAAATTAGTTCCCAATTTCGGATATCCGAAAATAGGCACCGCCAAGTATCCGAAATTTGGAGCTTTACAACACTACATTTACCATGGCCGATTGGAATGTGTAGGTTATGTGATCGTAAGTTCACTTACACGCATTCATATTAGAGTAAATATGTTGCTTAGACATACCAAATAAAATGTAACAAAGCCTTACCTTCTGCGTAAAAAATTGGCTCAGAAAATACAGCAAAAAACTCGAAACGCAATAAAACACGTTCTAAGCTTTCAACTACAGTGGATCTCTAACAATAATTGAATAACTCCCAGCATGCTTTCCTACTACTAACAGAAGACAACTGAAATGATTTCCAGAAGATAACAGCACCTACTATATGAGAAATTCCCATATCCGAAATTGAGAACCTATCCGAAATATGGCTTCCTTACCTTACTTGAAATTTTAACACAAGAGCGATAATAGAAAAACTTAAAGTAGTCCTATGCACAAGACAATCTTAGCCCAAGTAAAAAGGATCAATAACGAAACAAAGGAATTAGCTTATTTTTTTTATTTTCCAGGAGTTCCTCGATAGAACAAAAGAAGTGAGCTATAAGGTAACTCTTCAATTTAGACTTTAAAGCGCTTAGGTTAGTACTAAAATTCTTGAGTTCCTGTGGAAGCTTATTGATAATAGATGCTGCAGAATATTGCAGCCACTTACATCCGGACTGGAAGGGGATAACAATGAAGTAGAAATTTATGCCACTAAAGAATATTGTTCAGCTAATAATGATCATGCAATAAAATGCAATGTCTGGGAATGTCGAGAAACTGAATTCTTATGTTCTAATTGCCTACCTTTTCTGTGTTTTCCACTGATTGCACCTCTTCTGCCTGGGCGAAAAGCAGTAGTGAGAATATTAACTGTGACAACAACTGCTTCTCCAGGCTGGAAGCCGTTACATTTTCTAGAATGCAAAAAGGAAGCGGACGTACATCAATGAAAAGGCATTTATGCATTGGGATACTTGAACACTCAACGATTATTAACTACATTTGCTGCAGCTGCCACTCCTTTGAGCTGTGTAACACTCATCTAAAAATTATGTAGCCTTCTTTCCATTATGATATTCATTACCAGCTACAGGACCCAGTTTTTCTTCGGGACTTGATATAAGGTTTTGATGTAGTTGGAATAAAAGGATAAACTGTATAATATTAGAGATAAAAATTATTCACATATTTTATTTACTGCAATACTTCTCTACAAACGACATTTTTCATTTTACTAATAAAACATAGTCGTGGCAAAAGTGGGTGTGATGTATTTTTATGTTATGTACTGATTATGTGATCCTGTTTTCTTATTTTGTATATATGACTCTGATGATGGCTAGTTACGTAGCCGAAATCGATCTGTGGTTAATAAACAGATTTATTGCGACTGAGCGCTGTGTTATTCACAGTAATTATATCAACGGTCGCTGTGCGGAACAATTGTGGATTCAAACATAGTCAAATTAATGATGAAAACATTGTCTAGCAAATGTAATTGACCCAATAAATTGAGCATGCCACGATATGCAACGAAACAAAATTTCAGCCAGCTTCAATTATTTTTAATTTTATTTTCCTACGTCCTGGGCGGAGTTTCACGGCTACCTTCCCTCAACCCTATGGCGAATAGCGTCCACTGTAGTGGACGGCTTTTACTGGTCGTATTTATGTGCACCTGCTTTCGTTTCAAAGTTCGTAAACAGCTTTACGATAGATGGGGCACTGGAAGTGTCGATGGCTAAACTAACAAACGTAAATTTTTCACGCGAACGCATTAGCGTGTCAAGCGTGAAGTGCAGCGAGTGTTCTAAAACCTCAATTTCACAAGAAAGAGAAAGTACATTTTCATTAAACGCAAGGTGCTTCTATGTCCAAATTACTTCGGAAGTTTACGTACAAATTGGAAAACTAACAGGGGGGACTCTGGAGGTCCCAAGTGTCACAGTTTCCACTCCACTGACATGACTATTTTTCTTTGCAATAGAATAATTTCAATACATTTTTGTATTTTAGTACAACATCGTTCTTTACTATAAAATCCCCATTTCAATTTTTCCCCTCTCTTTTTGGTCCACTTTAGGTTACGGTAGTAACACTAAAACTGGGCCTTTGCGATCGTCTTTTGACAGCTCGAAATTTAAATGAAAATAACGGCTTAACTATTCATCTGACACGGAAATTGAATAACCGAATTTGTAGAGGAGAAAATTCTCTACAACTTTGCTCTGTTATGTTTTTTTCATCTCTCGTAGCGTTTCAAAGATATTTGCAAAAATAACGGCGATTTTGGGATGTATGTCTGTCTGTCTGTCCGTCTGTCTGTCCGTAACGTGTTCCCTGTTTTTAAGACGAACCGTTCAACCGATCAGCACCAAATTTTACAGACATGATTGTAGGCCCCCAGAGACCAGAACCTCCCTTTTTCAAATTTTTCGGACAAAAAATACGGTAGTAAAACAAAAAAAGCCGCTTGTAATATAATTGTAATTGCAAACGAACCGTTCATCTGACACGAAAATTAAATAACCTAATTGGTAGAGGAGAAAATTCTCTACAACTTAGCTCCCTTATGTTTTTTTCATATCTCGTATCGTTTCAGACACATTTGAAAAAATAATGAAGATTTGACACCCTCCATTGAATTAACGAAAACCAGCCGTTCGGAGATGTCACGTAACATTCCTCGCGTATTTGATGATTTTCTTATTGTAACTTACACGTTGTAATTTCAAAGCAACGGCACACTGAGGAATTAACAGACACACGTCGTTTTTCGAACGGTAAATGATAATCTAAAGTCTACAAATGCCATATTAACATCAGTTAACAACGCCCATGAATAGTATGAGATTAAAGAGCTCCTGCTTTGATTTATAGCCATAGCGTATTGGGCAAGGTGCTGGACTGTGGCGCGAAATGTCGGTGGTTCGAAACTCGCCACTACCTTTTCCTAAAAGGGTTTCGGACACTCTTATTTAATATTCACAGAATATATGACATCAACTGCGATTGGGCAAAGCTGAAAATGTGTACCCAGCCGGGATTCGAACCCGGGTCTCCTGCCTTCTCGGCAGTTGCGCTGACCCCTACACCACTGGGGACACAGTGATCAGCGCACCTGCAAGGACTACCTAAGCATGCCTCCCGTCAGATACAAATTCCCAGCTACGCCCTGCCCGCAGTACTCAAACTCGTAGTTATTAAACTAATTCCCGTAAGAGTAAGTGCTTCAAAGTTGCCCACCCCTCCCCACTAACGTTAGGATCATTTCCCGTCACCGTCATATTATATATATATACATGTGGCGTCTGTTCCGAAACAACAGACGTCACTTCTGATCCTGAAGTTGTTATTATTTAATATTCACAGAATATATGACATCAACTGCGATTGGGCATAGCTGAAAATAAATATTAAATAATAACAACTGCAGGATCAGAAGTGACGTCTGTTGTTTCGGAACAGACGCCACAAGTATATATAATTAATTATTATTTAGATTATTATTTTGGTCTAAAATGTTTGCAAAAACTTATAAAACTACAAATCTAAAGTGGGCCGTAAAACATGTCAGTGCGATTTTTTTAATAATTTATGCCTCACAGGGTTAATGCTTAATGACTACCCTCGTGAATGATCCCCTGTCACAAGCAGCTTCCACGTTGAGCTGGTCAGTGTACAGCGTGACAGCGAGAGTCGGCAGTCGGCGAGTAATTAGCGCGTTCCCCGGAGTGCCGGAAGGCTTGGTGAGCGGCGGCGCGACCTCCGGAGGTCGTCCGTCAGTGCGGCAGCTGTGCCGCGGCGTTTACGCTGCCCTGCCGGCTCATTGAGCGGCCGTTCACGGTCGCGCCGCCCGCGGCACCATTCCGGTCACGCCCCGGCGGGACGGGTCGGCGAAAGTGCGCGCGCCGCGTAACCGCGGACGCTCCACTAGCGCTTCCGTTCGGTCGCAACACCTGCGCAACGCCCCTCTACTACTTTCGCTGTTTCGGCAACTTAACTGTTTGGCGCGCCGCTGGGGCGCTCCATTGTCGCCGCCGTTCCGGTTCTGTTTCCTTTTATTGCGACTTCCGTGATCGACCGAGATATCTCCACTGCCACACAGCAAACAGTACTTAGTTGATGATGGCTTTTGGTCTTCCCTCCACATGTTTTGACTGACCGCATCACAAATTGGACGTGCTGGGTCACATACGCAGTGGCGCAGCCAGGATTTGGTTCTGGGGGAGGGAGCTAATTTTTTCACAATAAAGCCTATTGCATTTATTAATCTCTGACTTATTTTTACACTATTTATAATTTAACCAATTATACTACGAAAACAATTGCACAAGAAATAAAGTGAATAGGATTGCATTAATTTAAAATGAAGAAGAGCAACGTAGGGGAAATGGACTGTATACAAGGTGTCACAAAAAGGTACGGCCAAACTTTCAGGAAACATTCCTCACACACAAAGAAAGAAAATCTGTTTTGTGGACATGTGTCCGGAAACGCTTAATTTTCATGTTAGAGCTCATTTTATTACTTCTCTTCAAATCACATTAATCATGGAATGGAAACACACAGCAACAGAACGTACTAGCGTGACGTCAAAGAACTTTGTTACAGGAAATGTTCAAAATGTCCTCCGTTAGCGAAGATACATGCATCCACCCTCCGTCGAATGGAATCGCTGATGCAGCCCTGGCGAATGACATATTGTATCACAGCCGTCCTCAATAAGACCACGAAGATTCTCTACATTTGGTACCGGGGTTGCGTAGAGAAGAGCTTTCAAATGCCCCCATAAATGAAAGTCAAGAGGGGTGAGGTCAGGAGCGCGTGGAGGCCATGGGATTGGTCCGCTTCTACCAATCCATAGGTCCCCGAATCTGTTGTTGAGAAGCGTACGAACACGTCGACTGAAATGTGCAGGAGCTCCATCGTGCATGAACCTCATGTTGTGTCGTACTTGTAAAGGCACATGTTCTAGCAGCACAGGTAGAGTATCCCGTATGAAATCATGATAACGTGCTCCAGTGAGCGTAGGTGGAAGAACATGAGGCCCAATCAAGCCATCACCAACAATTCCTGCCCAAAATCTGTGTTGATGGCGTGAATAGGAAGTACAGTACATAATAATGAAACAATTGGGTATTTTGACAATTGTCTGCACGAATTATTTCAATTTACATTTAAAGAGAAATACTAAAATGAGCTCTAACATGGAAATTAAGCGTTTCCGGACACATGTCCATATAACATATTTTCTTTCTTTGTGTGTGAGGAATGTTTCCTGAATGTTTGGCCGTACCTTTTTGTAACACCCTGTATAATCAGCTCGTAAAATAATTAAGCAACTTCTACGTTAGTAGCAGAAGAGAAAGGTCTGTGTAGTTTAATTAACATGAGACTCTATGTCTAAAACTGGAACTACAATAACACTATTGATTTTCATAAGATTCCACTCGGTGGCGCCGCTACCTGCTAGGCAGCGAGTCGCCGCATATGAACAATGCAATAACTTCAGCATAGCAGTAACAATAGCGACAGCAACAAATAGGAGTAACAATAGCGACTGCATCAAAGCTGGTTCCAGAGATATTAAAACCGCTCACAGTAACAGCAGCACACGTTCTCAGTGGCGGCATCACGTTGGCAACCCATTATCACGTTCACCTGTGATTGGCAAATTATAATTACGTCGTGATTTATTACATGTGTACTATTTCAAATTTCTGGTGTCGACCTTTTTGCAGAGCTATGAACAACTGGGTCCCACAGGGCTCGATCTTCAGTCCTTTGTTGTTCTTAATGTATACTAATGACTTGCCACTCTATATTCACGAATGTGCGAAGCTGGTGTTTTTAGCTGATAAGTCTTTTAATCACAATACAAGAATTAACTGATGAAATTATAAATAATACCTTTCATAAAATCGTTATGTGGTTCTCTGAGAATGGACTCTTAAATTTTAATAAAACAGAGTCTATAAATATAATGGACTTTAAATTATTCAGGCTAGGTAATCTTTTTGTTCCCCACTGTACATTGTCTCACGAGTACAATTAGCTGTGTAGAATTTGTAATTTCTTGTTCAATGCCATTGAACTGAACAGCAGAAAATTAGTACGTTATAAACTTCTTTCCATTCAAAATTTTGTTTGGAAGAAATCGATCACCCCTGGGCATTTCTGAAGTGATTTCGAAAATCGAGAGAAAAGTACATGAACATTGCAGTTGTATTCCAAAAGTCACTAAGAGCGACGTTCTTGATGCGCATTGTACTTTGTGTATGTACAAAACACAATATGCCGATATAATTGGTCGTGGACCTATCACTTGTTTCAGTTTGACCCAAAAGATTTACGACACCGTTGTTGTTGTTGTTGTCTTCAATCCGCAGACTGGTTTGATACAGCTCTCCACGCTAACCTGTCCTGTGCAAGTCTCTTCACCTGAGAATACTTTCGGCAACCTACATCCCTTTGAATCTGCTTATTGTACTCGTCCCTCGGTCTCCCTCTACGATTTTTACCCAAGACACTTCCTTCTAATGGTAAGTTGACGATTCCTTGATGTCTCAGGATGTGTCCCACCAACCTATCCCTTCTCTTAGAATACGCCAGAAATTCCTTGTCTCCCCAATTCTGTTGAGCACCTCCTCATTAGTTACGTGATCTACCCATCTAATTTTCATCACTCGCCTGTAGCACCACATTTAAAAAGCTTCTATCATATTTTTGTCTGAACTCCTTACTGCCCACACTTCACTTCCATACAATGCTACACTCCAGACAAATGTTTTCAGAAAGGACTTCCTAACATTTAAACTAATATTAAATGTTAACAAGTTCCGCTTCTTTAGAAACGCTTTTCTCCCCATAGTCATTCTGCATTTTATGCCTTGTTTACTTCGGCCATCCGAAGTTATCTTCCTACCCAAATAACAAAATTCATCTACTACTTTGAATGTCTCATTACCTAATCTAATTCATTCAGCATCGCCTGATTTGCTGACATTGCATTCCTTTACCTTCGTTTTACTGTTGTTAATGTTCATCTTATAATCTCTTTTCAAGACATTGTCCATTCCATTCAATTGATCTTCCAGATCCTTTGCGGTCTCTGACAAAATTACTATGTCATCGGCAAACCGTAAAGTTTTTATTTCTTCTCCCTGCACTTTAATTCCTTCTCCAAATTTCTCCTTGCATTCCTGCACTGTTTGCTCAATGTACAGATTGAACAACAATGGCGAAAGGCTACAACCCCTGTCTTACTCCCTTCCCAACCTCTGCGTCCCTTTCATGCCCTTCGACTCTAATAACCGCTGTTTGGTTTTTGTATGAGTTCCCTATATTTTACCCCTGCTACCTTTTACGACACCATGCATTAATTTTTTTGTGCATTCTGTTTATTTCTTCTGTTGTAAATATTGTTGTTTTAGTACACAAAAAACCCTATATAATGTATATGATCGAAAAACACGAGAAAACGGTAACGACATCTTTCTTAGCGGAAATATCTCAAGGACAATGAGAACATGTATTGAATAGTAAGGCGGGTGAAGTGGCTTGCCAACTATAAAATGGATTTCACAAATTGCATCAGAAAAGCGCGAGACATGACAAGAGTAAGAAGAACCCCAAATCGACACAGGACAAAAATTTTGCCGCCGTGACGAAAGTACTTTCTTTCTGGGAACACATGAGAAATACGGTGTCTCCGAAACTGAAGGCTACGTTTCACTGCGACTGCGCTGCTGTTTTGTTTTCACGACCCGTGTTCCCTACGCCGGCGTGACCAATGGAATTCCAGAGGCGGCGCGTGATCCGCATGCAAGAGACAAGCACGGCGAGCGTGGGTAAAGCCGCGAGGGGCCTCTGTAGCAGGGCGGCAAGCGGCCGATTTAGAGCCACCGCGTGTCCCCACTGCCACCGCAACGATACTTTCTCCCCACGGGGCGACCAATCATTCCCTAGGCGGCGTTGAAATGTTTCTAATCCTACTCGATCAAACTGCAGTGGTGATCAGTCCCTAGCTCGCGATCACTCGCGTTGTTAGAAAAAATCTAAAATTTACGATTTTAGTTGAATATTCCATCACATTTCAAAGCCAATGAACTATGCACTTCAAATAAACTTTAAAGTCTTGACCACTAACTTAAATATATTGAGGCCTTACGCGTTTCGACGTTCCGTCATTATAGAAGGCTACAGCAAGACAATGGAATTAATATTCATCAAACATTTCGATAAAATATAAATGAGAACACAATCATCACACTCACCATATGTTTTAAAACTTATTAAAAAGTGAAACTAAACATTCCTTTTAAAAATGACTGTCAAAGACATATGTCAAAAATAAAATAAATTTAAAATTCTCCCAGAACATCCCTGTAGGATGGTCAAGTGCATACTAAATTCAGCGATGAGGTCAGTTATTAAGTGGAGAATCAGCCAGATGGCGATGTTGTCATTCTACTTCTCTCTCACTCACATATCCGCACTCACTCCCTCTGGGATTTTTTTATTATTATTATTTAAAAAAATCCCAGAGGGAGTGAGTGCGAATATGTGAGTGAGAAAGAAGTAGAATGATAACATCGCCATCTGGCGGATTCTGCACTTAATAACTGACCGCATCGCTGAATTTAGTATGCACTTGACCATTCTACAGGGATGTTCTGGGAGAATTTTAAATTTATTTTATTTTTGACATGTGTCTTTGACAGTCATTTTTTTAAAAGGAATGTTTAGTTTTACTTTTTAATAAGTTTTAAAAGATATGGTGGGTGTGATGATTGTGTTCTCATTTATGTTTTATCGAAATGTTTGATGAATATTAATTCCATTGTATTGCTGTAGCCTTCGATAATGACGGAACGTCGAAACGCGTAAGGCCTCAATAAATTTAAATTAGTGGTCGAGACTGTAAAGTTTATTTCAAGTGCATCGGTATGAGCACGTCTCATAAATCTCTAATGGAGACAGCAATCAATGAACTATCCATCTAAAAATGCATTCTTTCATATCTCGTGATTCAATTAATGTGTGACTCGACAATCAAATTTCAACAATAGCTTGTTAGTTGTAGCATTATTTGAAGTTGTGCGCAGTATTAGATTTTTTTCTAACGCGGGAATCTTAAGGTAACAATTACTTCTCCTTCCGTGGAAAACGGCCTTGCTTCACTTTTAGTCTGTTCTTTGTACTTGTAACATGCGGCTGTGTTCGTTTCGTTTCTCCTGAAACTGTTCAGCACATGTTACATCTTTTATGAGCAAAGTAGATATTCTTATTGAGTTTTACGAATTGAATGAAGCAATTGTTTATACAGAGTACATGACATTGTCTGTCGGATATGGAAGTATATAAAACTGAAAAACAATGTAAGGGGCCAGCGGTTTCTTCTTGAAACACAATATTCTGCTTTAGAACGGTCGACAACATCTTCACCTCCGTTTTTGAGATTGTAGAGTGTAAGTACTTTAAGTTTGTTCGCTTCGCCACTGTCAGCGTCTACAGAATCGTTGCTGTCGACGGTGCATAACATTAGAACGTTCTTTTCCTGTTTATTTTTTGAGACGTATGAGGAAATAAAGCAGTTGTTGCATGGTTTTTCTCCAAATGCTGCTATTTAGTTGCCTACATTCCGGTGGAATTTCTCTTTTATTCTTCCGTAGACTACTAACGTGAATCGATGTTTGTCATACATTTTGTTACCCAGTGGTATAGATATAAAATAATTGTCCACCGTCACGTTTCTGCCTGTTTTGTCAATCGGTCTAATCAATCGTAACGCCACGTTCTCTGCATCATTTGCAACTTGATATGGCCCAGTAGGATGTCTGCCTGCATATACTTCTATATTTAGCGTATAAAACGTTCTGGCATCACAAAGCGCATGTACCTTGATGCCATATTTTGCAGACTTGTTTGCTATATACTTACTGATTTTGAAACTTCCGCGGAAACTTCTCGTCTATCGTTGTCAGTGCTTCGGCACTATAGCTCTTCTTGCAAACATCCACATATTCGTCAAATTACATGTTCCATATCATGTTTATACTAATTTATAATGCTTTGGTAATTACAAAGAAATGATTTATTGTATAAACGTGTCTTTTTCTGGCACAAAGAGATGAAAAGGTGCAAGATCTCATTGTTAGAAAAAATCTAACACGGGAGTTATCGCGTGACAACAATATACGCGAGCGACCGCGGGCTAATCTTTCAAATTGCTTAAAGTGACTTATAGTAAGAAAAAGACACATACACACACCAATGCCAGAGAGGACTCGAACCTCCGTCGGGAGCAGCCGACCACTCCGTAACATGATTCCTCAGACCACGCGGCTAATCCCGCGTGGCTGGGGGTCAGCTTGGGTGCTGCCTCAGATGCAAGCTGGAGTCAATCAACTTTTGTTATTGCTGTATCTACATATAGCAGACAGTTGGTCTGATCATGTGGGTGCCAGACAGGATGACGTAATAGTCATTTGGATGCTATAATTTCTATGCTACTGAAGTAATGAATAATGAAATAGAAAAATAATATTATCATATATATATTTTTGGTAAAAAAAGGTAAAGCAGTTTGGTAAAAAGGTAAAGCAGTCAACAATCCGAAGATTGTTTGAACACCACAGTGCTTTACTAGTCATGGTCCTGTTTGGAGGTGGTATGCCGTTGCCTTCCTCCGACCTTCAAACTGATTTACCCAGCCAGTTATAGGGGGACCTGCAGTTTAACGTGGGTTCCGAACCACGGTGCTACTCGGTATTTTTCATATTAGCAATACTGCCAGAGGTGAAAGAAGTGGAAAGTGACAGATAAAAAATTTAGGAACAGGCGCGGATGGACCCGCGACCATTTGGATTTGGAGTCTGGCACTCTACCACTGTGCTACGGAACCACACGTGTGCCCGCGGTCGAGTAGCCGAGCGATCTAAGGCGCCTCGCTGCGGAGCGCGCGGTTGCTCGCCGTCCGAAGTTCGAGTCCTTGCTGGGGCATGGGTGTGTGTGTTTGTCCTTAGGTTAGTTTAACTTAGTGTAAGTAGTTTGTAAGCTATGGACTGATGACCATGCAGTTTGGTCCGATAGATTTACAAACATTTGACCATTTGATACCCGGCGAACAGTCGTAAATGGGACATGTATTTACGGTTGCTCCCATCAGCCACCGCTCGGAGTATGTTAATTAGAATTTTAACGCTAATCATGGATTAATTAATGGTGCAAGATTAGTAGTGACTCACTTAGGTGAGTACATCATCACTGCTAAATTCATTGACTGCGATAAAACTGTGATAATACCCCGCATTAACCTCATACCTTCTGATCCAACCATGCCTTTCGAAATGATAAGAACACAATTCCCAATAAAAGTAGCATGCGCTATGACCATAATAAAGCACAAGGACGGACGTTTCAAAGGGCAGAATTATTATTTACTAGAACCTGTTTTCTCGCTTGTAAAGTTATACGTGGCTTTTTCACGAATTCGAGCATTCAGAGATATCTATGTTTGTGCTAAAGACTCATTATAACTACTAACATTGTTTTCAAATACGTTTTCTAAAATAAACAAGGTTTCAAAAAATAAAATAAACGTGAAAAAGCCAATAACTGATTTTTTGTGTTTCACTATTAATGATATTGTATTTAATTTTGTCTTAGAATGCGGCTAATATTTGTTACTACTATATATATCCACTCCCATGAACCACAGACATTGCCGAGGTGGGGTGGCTTGCGTGCCTCAACGATATAGATAGCCGTGCCGTAGATGCAACCACAGCGGAGGGGTATCTGTGGAGACGCCAGACAAACGTGTGGTTCCTGTAGAGGGGCAGCAGCCTTTTCAGTAGTTACAGGGGCAACAGTCTGGATGATTGACTGAGCTGGCCTTGTAACATCAATGTGGCTTTGCTACACAGTTACTGCGAACGGCTGAAAGCAAGGGGAAACTACAGCCGTTATTTTTCCCGAGGACATGCAGCTCTACTGTATGAATATATGATAATGGCATCCTCTCGGGTAAAATATTCCGGAGGAAAAATAGTCCCCCATTCGGATCTCCGGGCGGGGACTACTCGGGAGGATGTGATCATCAGGAAAGACAATACTGGCATTCTACGGGTCGGAGCGTGGAATGTTAGATCCCTTAATCGAGTAGGAAAATTAGAAAATTTAAAAAGGTAAATGGATAGGTTGAAATTAGATATAGTGGGGATTAGTGAAGTTCGGTGGCAGGATGAACAGGATTTCTGGTCAGGTGAGTACAGGATTATAAATACAAAATCAATTGGAGGTATCACAGAAGTATGATTGATAATGAATAACAAAATAGGAATGCGGGTAAACTACTATGACCAGCACAGTGATCGCATTATCATTGTCAAGATAGATACGAATCCATCACCGACAACAGTAGTACAGGTTTATATGCCAACTAGCTCTGCCGATGATGAGGAAATCGAAGAAATATATGAGGAGCTAAAGGAAATTATTCAGACAATTAAGGGAGAGGAAAACTTAATTGTTATGGGAGACTGGAATTCGGTAGTAGGACAAGGAAGGGAAGGGAAGATAGTAGGTGAATATGGTCTGGGCAAAAGGAATTAAAGAGGAAGCCGCCTGGTAGAATTTTGCACAGAACATAATTTAGTTATAACAAACACCTGGTTCAAGAATCACAAAAGAAGGTTGTATACGTGGAAGAGATTTATTTTATTTATTTATTTATTTATTTACCCTTCTTGCGAACCAGCTGCCTTTGGGTATATAGCTGGTCGTGATTACAAAATCTATGTGATACATTTATGCGACTATGATACATTATTTTCTTTATACATTTACAGTAATTAGATACATAATACAAAGAAAAGCGTAAAAACTTATCATAAGGAAAATAGAAAGGCAACTTAAAAACATCAACTATTTTAAGAAGAGAATAATAGAAGATAGGAAAGATTGCTTTGAGTGACAGTCTGAAGAATAAGAGAGGAAAGTCCAGGGTGGGAGGCCTCGGAATTTACTTCGAGCCCTGCCATCCTGGAGTTTTCTCATTTTGAGACTCTTATGATTGGCTATATCTGTAGGTTATATTTCGCAAGTATTTATACGTCCTCTGTGTCGGGGCTGTCATCTGTGGTGTAATCTGTACTGTTTGTGCTTTCAGTGTCAGATTCATCGTAAGTGTTTTGTCTTCTGTTGTGGGCGTTTCGTGTTGCATTACGTCTTACGTTCTGTGTGTACTCGTGTTTTTTTTTGTAGTGAGACTTCGTCCGTCAGCCTGTTCATTATGTCCCATCCGTTCTTATCTCGTATTAGTTCGTTTAGGTCTTTAGTCGTGTCAAACATAGTGTGAGTGTGTGTTTTGTAGAGCTGACAGTATATGACAGTGTGTTCTGGGGTCCCAATTTCTCCACACGTACAGCATGGATTGTCACTGAGACCTACACGTGTGAGGTGTGTGGGGTAGGGGCCGTGTCCCGTTAGGAAGTGGATCATACCCCGGCTGGGATTGATATGACCCATTCGAAGACGTTCCCTTATATTCGGGAAAAAGTCATAGACACGTCTTCCTTTCTCGCAGTTTTCCCATTCCCTTTGCCATGTGTCCATTCTCCATTTAATTAGTTGCCTCCGTTCTGTTATCTCTTGTCCAACAAGTTCGTGGACCTTGTCGTATTTCCCCGCCTTCAGCCAGTACATAGCAGCTCTTAGTCGTATGGTAAGGTCTATTGGTGGTATCCCCAGTACCACGCAGAGTGCTTCGTCTGAGGTAGTGTTGAAGGCTCCAGTTAGCCTTAATAGGACACTTCTTTGACCTTTCCTAACAGTGGCAATGTTGGTCTGTAGTGCCAGACGCTGTGCCCATGAACTGGCCGCGAAGCAGATTACTGACTCGAAGAGGGCTATGTGATATGTACGTAGTGTTTGTGTAGGTAGTCTGTACGTTGTGGTGTTTAGCCTGGCAAGTTTTTGAGTCATCTTGGTGGCCCTGTCGGTCGTCAGTCGTATATGTACATTAAAGGTCAAGCGTTCGTCCAATTGGACGCCAAGATAACGTGTATTGTGTTTTCTGCGTATTTTGATGTTGTTGTGTTTTATTGTTGGGTCCCTGATTAGGGTTCCTTTTAGTAATATGTAGACTGTCTTATGTGCTGCCATCTGTAATTTGTTCTGTGTGCACCATTGTCCTATAGTTGCCAGGACATGTGTTGCCTTGTGTTCTAATTGCATTCTCGAGTCAGCTGTAACCAAAACAAGTAGGTCATCTGCATACGCGACAGTGCCTTTGACCAACTCCTGTTGCCCCAGTAGGTTCAGGAGTGGTTCAAAGGTTATGTCCCAGAAGACGGGTCCACAGATCGATCCCTGGGGGCACCCTTTGGTGATTTGCTTTACTACCTTTTGAGAGTCCTTACGCCATTCGACTGCCCTATTTTTGCAGTAGTCTAAAATACTGTTATAAAGGGCCTTAGGTACCCTTAGCTCCCGTAGTCTTGTGAACAGTGCCGGCCACCAAAGATTATCAAAGGCGCCAGCAATATCCACAAGAATGGCCAAAGCGTATTTGAGTGTTGTTGAGTGGACCATATCAGTTGCCGCATGTAGGGCGTCATCAATTGACTTGCCTCGTCTGAAACCATACTGCGTAGGATTAAGTCCTAGTAGCTCCCTGTGCGACTGTATACGTTCGCACAAGAGACGTTCCTGGATCTTAGCCAGGTTGTTAATTAGGCAAATTGGCCTATAGGATTTGGGGTTCAGTGGGTCCTTGTCAGGTGCTTTTTTAATGATCACTGCATTTGCCAGTTTCCAGGGAGCAGGTACCTGTCCCAGCCGTAAGGCGTCATTTAATAAGTTGGTCATGAAGGGTATGATCTGTGGTGCGGCCATTTTGATGGTTTCCGAGTAAACTCCATCAGGGCCTGGTGCTTTCCTGTTTTTTAGTTTGGAGATTGCAATGGCAACCTCTTCCTGAGCAAAAGGAATGGTGACGGCATTGTTGTCATATTCAGTGTTGGTGTTGTGTCTGAGTGTTGTGTGGAACGCATCATCATCTCTGTTGGTGTCGTCAGGTAGGAGTTTGTTTAGCAGATATTCTGCTGAACTTCTCCATCCCTCGGTGTTTGTGCCGTCTTCACGTTTCAGTGTCGATAGAACAAAAGGTGTTTTGATGCGTTCCGTGCAAATTTTAAAAGGTTCTCCCCATATGTTTGTTTGTATCTGTTGTTTTATGTGTGTGTTCCAGTGTTGTTGTCTGGTCTGCAAGAGTGCGTCTTTGTAAGTCTTTTTGGCTGTCAAATAGAGTTGTTGCCAGTATCGTTTTTCTTGCTCGGTTTTAGCCCTTTGGTACCATGTTCTCTTACGTCTTGAGTCCTGTCTTAGTGCAGTTAGTCTGTTGTTCCAAGGGGATCTATTTTTGTTCAGTTTTGCAGTCGGTACGGAGGAATTTTGCGCTGTCTGTAATATAGTCGTCAGAGCATGAGCTCTTAGGTCCACCGATCCCATTAATTCATTTATATGAGCGTCCTCTATTATATGTTGTAATTTGCTTCTATCCGCTTTGTTAAAACACAGTCGTCGTTGTGTCTCGTCGTTGTGTGTACGTGTAGATGTTATGTGTATTATGATGGGATTGTGGTCGCTATGGATGGCACCGTCAAGTACCCGCCACCCCGTCACTAGTGGAAGGGTTTTGGAGTTGACAACTGTAATGTCTATACGACTACTAGTTCCACCTGGTCCTCTGTAAGTAGGCGGTTGGTTGGGTGAGTTAGCCACGAATAGGTTATTGAGGTCAAGGTGTTGGTTGACCATTTCCCCTTTGACATTAGTTGTGTTAGAGAACCAACGAGTGGACCAGGCGTTTATGTCCGTGGCAATGATTAAGTGCCTGTTATTAGTAATATTGGATAGGCAGTCTATGTAGTGTAGATAGGGCTCAATGTCGTGCGAATATTGCGCATACATTGAGGCAACTACCCACTTAGTCCTTCCTATGATTATCTCCACAGTGACAAGGTGCGTGGTACAGAGGTGAGATATCTGTGTGATGGTGTATTGCGGATTAGTGACGATTATGGCTGCCTTAGCGTCCGTATGGTGAATGGTTGTGTATTTGTGAGGCATTCCTGTAATTTTGCCGTTTCTTAGGTGTGGTTCCTGGAGGCACACAATGTCCACTTCCTGTTCCTCTATTAACCTGGTTAGTTCCATACAGGCGAGTGTACTACCTTGTGCATTTAGTTGTAGAATTTTCATGGGTAGTGGGTCCAAACCATGCATCTGGGACCCTCAAGTGTAGGATCTAGGTACACCCTCCCGTATGCCCTAGCCATGTCTCGGTAGGCTTCCTCCAGGTTGAAGCTTTCGCCTCTCCTGGAGCAAGCCTTTCTAAGGATGTCACAGAGTCCAAGTCCGTCTGTGGGGAGATTGAGTGCCTTCAAGACTAGTCTGTCAGTTTGTTCTGCTATTGGGTAGCAGACATTGGCTCCTTTAGGGTGCATTTGTCTTGTCACTTGTCTTAGGGCTGCCTGAAAGGTATGTGGATTTTCCAGTCTTGATAGTTTTGCATTTTCCTCCATTGTCCGGTAGTCAAGTTCATATTCAGCTCGTCGTCGTTTGTCAAGGTCTAATTCTATTACTAAGTTTGTAGGTTGTGTGGTATTAGAGTCAGATACAGTGGTGTCAACCTTGTCAGTATGGGTTATGTCGTTGTGAGTAATTTCTGTATTAGTTGTCGTTGTTGGTGCCTCCAGGTTTGGTTGTGTGTTGGTGTATTGGTGTGTATTTGTGTTGTTTTGTGTAGGTGTATATTTACCACTTGAGTCAATGACACCCCCCGACACAAAGGCGATCGGTCTTATTTTGTGTTTACATTTGTCTACGTTATATATTTTTGGTGTGGAAGCGTTTAGAGTGAAGTTTTTTTTAGTGATTGTTATTTCTTTAGGGGTACTATTTATTTCATCCTCCTGTATGTTCTCATCTGTTATGTCTAGGCCTTCCTTTATTTCCACTACTCTTTTGGCTACTTTGTTTAGGTTGACTGCGAAAAGATCCTTTGTTTTTATGTAATCTATGTTACTGTCTGTGTGTAGTGTTGGTTCTGGTTTTTTGGTGTTGAGGCTTTTAGATTTTTCATCCTCCTTAATGTCTACTTCAAGGATCTCGATACCATTTTCTATTTCTTCTACTTGCTTAGCTAGGTTTTTTAGGTTGGCAGTGATCCTATCCTTAGGTATATTGTGACTTTGGGTGTTGTAAGTTATATTTGTTTGAGTTTCCATGTCGGCTGTTTGTTTATCCTCACGTGGTGTTAGTTCATTACTACCTAAATCTAAATCTAGTTCATTATTAACAAAACCTATATCTACAGTGTTAGTAAGAGTTAGATCTATTTCTAATTCTTCTATTCTATACATTAGGTTAATTTGTGCAATCATACTATCAAGAAAGCATCTTTTGATTATTCTGGCGTCTTCATGGTTTATGGCGCCGCGCCTACTCAGGTCCTCGACGTATTCTGCAGCGTACAGGAACTGCTGTTGTGCGACGTCTGAGGCGACCAGGTACGGGATGCAGCCGAGGTCCAGTTCACCGACCGGCGGTGGAATGAAGCCCATCTGCCGCCGCCACGCGATGGCGCGCTGCCATGAGCGTGCCCTGGTCGACGGTGACTTCTTCCTCTGTTGAGGGGGGTGGTGTTGTTGAGGTTGTGGGTGGTAGTGGCTTCCTGGTAACTCTTGTTGTTGGTTATAATCCATAATCGGTGTTATTTATTATCTTGTCCAAGAGGTGCTTATGTGTTACACAGTCTGGTCCTCCTTTGTGGCTACATGTTCGTTTGCGGTACATGCACGGAATGCATGCGACTTCGTCATTTTGACAGTCAGCTTTGACGTGCCCTGGTTTGGCACATCTGTAGCACACAGGTTCTTTTAACTTGCATTGCTTAGTTGAGTGGCCCAGATCTTGACATGTATAACATCTTGATACTCTAGCGAAGTCTTTAACTTTTAGGGATTCAAAATCAATATATACTCGTTCGGCCTTGATAAGAATGCACCATATTCTGGGGCTAACTTCAAGTACATTGTTGGCCTTATTGCTTGTTTTCCGTCCGGTTTTGAATTTAAGACATGCCTCTTTGTTAAATTCGTCCTTGGGGATGTGGTCTCTGAGATTTATTTCGTATAGTTGCTCCATAAATTCTTCATCCTTAAGGTATGTTGGAACCTGATGGATTATAAGCATTGTCTCCTCTTTCTAGATTCCTCGCATTGTATATTTCGAAGGGTGGCGGTCTTCTCAGCAACCTTAGCAGCGTCAGCCTTAGTAGCCGTTTCCACGATTACAGTGTTGGTAGTTGACCTGATTCCCTTGATTTTGACCCTGTCTTCTTTTGGATTGATTGTTCTGGTTATTTCGGCCATTACCTCTTTAGTCGATTTTTTATCTGTTGCCTTGAAAAACAGGACGTTTCCCTGTTTTTCTTTAGCCCTCTGTATTCTAGTTTCGATGGCCGACGACTGCCTCGGTGTTTGCGACGGGGCTGCTGCCATCATTGCATACGTGGGTGTCTGACTGGTCGTCCTGATTATCTTGTTTTCTTCTTTTAATATTCGTAGCTCTGCCTCCAGCTTGGCAACTTCTTCCTCTTCTGTGATTTTTCCTTGTAATTTTTGAATTTCGTCCTGTAGTTTTCCATTCTGAACTTTTAAACTGATAATGTCCAAATCCTTCGAATCCAGGTCGCCGATCAGTTTGTTGTTTTGCTCCTTCAGTATGTCGATTTGACCCTCCAGTCTGGCAAGTTGCAGGCTTTCGGCTGAGTCCAAATCGTGTCTTGATATTTGCACATTGGCGATTTCAAGGGCCTTATTGAGTCTTTTGTTCTCGTTTCTCAATTCAATGATTTGTCCTTCAAGTTTTGATTCACGGAGGGCAGCCTGTATAAGGTATTTTTTGACGTGTGGAATAACACTGGTGCTTAACTTTCTAATTCCTCTGTTAGGTCTTTGATGTAGGCGTCAACATCTGCAAGTTTGTCCTCGCACACACTTGTTTCGCTTTTGACGGAATCAAAGGAGTCTCTTCTTGTACTAAGCCTTTTGGAGATTGGTGTCGACTCCATGTTGGACGTCATGTTGGACGCAAGACCGTACCGCCTCCGGCGGCGTCGTCCGCCGCTGACCGCAGCCGGGCAGCGACTGAGGCGATAGGCCGCGCGGCGCCGAGCCTACCCCGCGGCACTCGCCACGCGATGACAGCACTGCAGTTGCGTAGCAACACGACACGCCCGTCCTCTGGCGGCTGAGCCGCGATGCCTCGCACCCAGCAACGACGCGCAGCGCACTGGCCCACTTAGCGGACTTAGCAGTTCTCAGTCTATTGCGTTACTGTAGTGTAACACCAAAAGTAATTGTTCGATATGTCCAAAGTCACTATGGAACGTAGCGTTCACTATGACCTTACAGTTAACCGTATTGGTTCATTTGTGCTACTTTCCAACTTTAAGAAAAGGCCTAACATATGGTTCATACACTAACACTATACCAATGTTTACTTGTTATTATCGGTTTTGTGCCCATGTAATGAAAACAGTTATGCCTAAAATACTCTGTTCTACCTCACTATGTGCTTCACACGCTATGTTTACTACAGAAATTATCCTTGTAATATATCACTGCTAATAAAGTATTATAGTACAGCTCTGGAGAAAGGTCACTTATTCCTATGTAAAACGTTATAGTTCACCTTAAAACGTCACACGAGTGTCTTTCCTTTGGAATAAAAGCACAAGAAACCAGTTTTTAGCGGTAACATATGGTACAGCAGTCTGCAACGGTCTGCCGCGTACCTGCGCCAAACACTTTTCACACGGTTTTACAGCTGGATTCCGAACCTTTCACCTTGAAATTCCACACACAGCACAAGGAGGTCTTTCCGAACACACACGCGATGTTCCGAAACGTATTCGTACAATTTTACCCTTCGAAAGTAGAGAGAGTCGCGGAGCGCACGACAGCAACGTCCGACCAGCGCGAGCACTGGGCAGTGAAGAGACCAGGAGACACCGGGAGATACCAGATAGATTTTATAATGGTAAGACATAGATTTCGGAACCAGGTTTTACAGTGTAAGACATACCCAGGGGCAGATATAGACTCTGACCATAACTTGTTGGTTATGAATTGTAGGCTGAAACTGAAGAAACTACAAAAAGGCAGGAAAATAAGGAGATGGGACCTGGATAAATTGAAGGAACCTGAAGTTCTTAAGAATTTCAGAGGGAGCTTTAGGCAACAATTGACAGAAACAGGAGAAAATAAAACAGTAGAGGAGGAATGGGTAAAATTGAGAGATGAAATAGTGAAGGTAGCAGAGGACAAAATAGGTAGGAAGACAAGACCTACAAAAAATCCGTGGATATCACAGGAGATACTAAATTTAATCGATGAAAGGAGAAAATATAAAAATGCAGTAAATGAAACAGGCAAAATGGAGTACAGACGACTAAGAAATGAGATTGACAGGAAGTGCAAAATGGCTAAGCAAGAGTGGCTAGAAAGCAAATGCAAGGATGTAGAAGAATGTATAAATAGGGGAAAAATAGATACAGCCTACAGGAAAATAAAAGAAACATTTGAAGATAAGAAAAACAGCTCAATGAGTATCAAGGACACTGATGGAAAACCAGTTCTCAGCAAAGAAGGGAAAGCTGAAAGGTGGAAAGAGTATAATAGAGGGGCTCTACAAAGGAAATGAACTTCGAGACAATATTGTATGGAGGGAAGAGGATGTAGATGAAGATGAAATAGGAGATACTGTACTGAGAGAAGAATTTAAACAGAGCACTGAAAGACCTAAGTCGAAATAAGGCCCCTGGAGTAGATGATATTCCCTCAGAGCTACTGAAGTCTCTGGGAGAACCAGCCATGACACACCTGTTTCACCTGGTGTGTAAGATGTTTGAGACAGGCGAAGTACCCTCAGACTTTAAGAAAAATGTTATAATCCCCATTCCAAAGAAAGCAGGTGCAGACAGGTGTGAAAACTAGAGAACCATCAGTTTAATAAGTCATGGTTGCAAAATATTAACACAAATTATATACAGAAGGATGGAAAAGCTGGTAGAAGCCGACCTCGGGGAAGATCAGTTTGGGTTCAGGAGAAATGTAGGAACACGGGAGGCAATACTCACTTTACGGCTTATCCTAGAAGATAGATTAAGAAAAGGCAAACCTACATTTCTAGCTTTTGTAGATTTGGAGAAGGCTTTTGACAATGTTGACTGGAATAAACTCTTTCAAGTTCTGAAGCAAGCAGGAGAAAAATATAGGGAGCGTAAGGTTATTTACAACTTGTACAAAAACCTGACAGCGGTAGTCAGAGTTGAAGGGCATGAAAGGGATGCAGTGGTTGGAAAGGGAGTAAGACAGGGTTGTAGTCTTTCTCCAATGTTATTCAATTTGTACATTGAGCAAGCTATAAAGGAAAGCAAGGAGAAATTTGGAGAAGGAATTAAAGTTCAGGGTGAAGAATTAAAAACATTGCGTTTTGCCGACGACATAGTAATTATGTCAGATACAGCAAAGGATCTGGAAGAGCAATTGAACGGAATGGACAGTGTGCTGAAAGATGCATATAAGATGAACATTAACAAGAGCAAAACTAGGGTAATGGAGTGCAATGTAAGAAAATCAGGTGATGCTGAAGGAATTAGATTGGGAAACGAAGCAATAAAGGAGGTAGATGAGTTTTGTTACTTGGGCAGTAAAATAACAAATGATGGTCGCAGTACAGAGGATATAAAATGCAGAATGGCAATGGGTAGAAAAGCGTTTTTGAAAAAGAGAAATTTGTTAACATCGAATATTGATTTAAGCCAAAGGAAGTCCTTTCTGAAGGCATTTGTATGGAGTGTTGCCTTGTATGGGAGTGAGACATGGACGATCAACAGTGCGGACAGGAAGAGGATTGAGGCTTTTGAAATTTGGTGCTACAGAAGAATGCTGAAGATTAAGTGGGTGGATCGCGTAACTAATGAGGAGGTACTGAACAGAATTGGGGAGAAAAGAAATTTCTGGCATACCTTGACTAAAAGAAGGGTAGATTGGTAGGACACATTCTTAGACATCAAGGAATTGTGAATTTAGCATTAGAGGGAAGTGTGTGGGGTAAAAATCGCAGAGGAAGACCAAGAGATGGATACAGTAGGCAGATTCAGACAGATTTAGGTTGCCGTTCTTATGTGGAGATGAAGAGGCTTGCTCAGGATAGGATATTGTGGAGAGCTGCATCAAACCAGACTCCGGACTGAAGACCACAACGACAACAACTATATATATATATATATATATATATATATATATATATATATATATATGCAGCTCCACTACTATCTTACACTATCTGTCACTGATCAGGGTAAGTTCGAATTATTCGCACGGGTCAACTGGTAGCACTTATTTATAATGATCACAATACTGTTCTCAATCTGTACGGCTCAGATTGTATGCAATGTCGCAATATTTGACAGTAATTATGGCCAAATTCGGTGTGATTTTGTTGTTGTTGCAAATTACATTGTTATGTTTTACTAATTTTGTCTTTATTTTGAATATGTCATGGATATTTTCCCCCAATTCACTGTTATTGTTTCCAACTTCATTGCTTTGTTTCAAATAACAATAAAAACCATCTAGACCGCTAAAATTATATTTCCCACGGTGTTTCGCCATGTGCCATAATCACCAATATTAATTAGCAATTTTGTTATTGAGTTTGCACTAAAAATCATTCTTATTACAAGATTTTGGAGTATGAAATCCTTTGCTTCATGCGTTTTCCTTGTGCCTCTACCCAATGCCAAAAATAATAATTAAAAAAAGAAAAAAAGAAAAAAAAACGAGTATCACATTATGGAATAAATAAGAGCAAACTATTTTACCTGTTTAATTTATTTTACTTTATTCTTGTTACTTTAGCCATGTTTAAGAAAATTCACATTCCAAATAGTTTTTTAGGTTAGAAAGATCAGCATTTATCCAATTTGCTCCTTCCTGTTGAATTTATTATCAAGTAGTAATTTCAGAGAAATTTAGTAATATTTCATATCTCCTTTTGAAAACAAAAGCCCAGCTTAAGTATATTTAAACCACACAACACACATACACAGCTGAATAATGTACCTCCTTTCTCCCCTCTTCTCGAATAGTTGCTTAGTATTTTAGCTGCCATTAATATGAAACATCCACTTCACATGCAGTCTCATCTGAGCTGAGCTCCGAAGTATCTGAACAACCTGAAATATTTATCAAAATAATACATCACACACTTAAACAGGTAAATAAGTAGTATAAAATGCAAAACTGTTGTCAAGAAAGTTTTTACTACTGACGTAAAAAAATCTGCATGGGCTGTTCTGTAGTAGTTTGTTTGAGTTTCCCTGGAAATTACGTATCAGTTACTATATGTAAATAGAACGAGTGTATCACATGCACGACCGCATGTTGCAAGTCCTGTACGCGCCTTTCTGGATCCGGAAAATGTTCGAGTGCTGCCCTGGCCAGCACATTCTCCAGATCTCTCACCAATTGAAAATGTCTGATCAATGGTGGGCGAGCAACTGGCTCTTCACAATACGCCAGTCACTACTCTAGATGAACTGTGGTATCGCGTTGAAACTGCATGGGCATCCGTACCTGTACACGCCATCCAAGCTCTGTTTGACTCAATGCCCAGTCGTATTAAGGCCGTTATTATGGCTAGAGGTGGTTGTTCTGGGTACTGATTTCTCAGGATCTATGCACCATAATTGCGTGGAAATGTAATCACATATCAGTTCTAGTGTAACATATTTGTCCAATGAATACCCGTTTGTCATCTGCATTACTACTTGGTGTAACAATATTAATGGCCAATAGTGTAGTTGTCGAAGATGAATATTTTACCTTCAGTACTATTCTGCAAAATTTCAAAATCGCTGTTGGTTTATGCCCCAACTGTATACTGTCACCAGCAGATATCTGGATTGGTAAAAACATCTAAAATCAATCTGTGTTTCATACTTGGTGAAAGACACAGTGGTTTTCTTCATATATGATTCTTGTTAGGTGTCACAATATTCTTTCTAAGACTGAAAAATATGAAGAAAGATCCAATATCATTTCTTATAAGTTGATTAGAAATTATAACAGCTGTTTCGGCAGTTTACCAATATCAAATGCATCTACATCGTACCGACTTGCATATATAACAACTGGTGTTACTGTCTCAGATATAAGTTTCGTGATGTTTTCGTTCTATATCTATATCTGACCTACTATGGCTTTATGTAGCGTAACATAGCATTTTAATCTTAAGATATTTACATAACTACACAAAAATCTTATAGTGGAAACCTTATAAAATCGCATTAAACAAAATATTTAGAAATCGTTAGAGCAAAATACAATGCTATTTTAAATGTGTTTATTTCCGTCAACAGTTGCATTATAATTGTTTAATAACATGTTTCGATCACTTGGATCATCTTCAGATCTTATAGTTGCGTCCGCAACTCGTCTGGCTGAGTGCTAATTGGTACCAATTAGTACTCAACCAGACGAGTTGCGGACGCAACTATAAGATCTGAAGATGATCCAAGTGATCGAAACATGTTATTAAACAATTATATTGCAACTGTTGACGGAAATAAACACATTTAAAATAACATAGTGCAGTTGCGGACACTCTCCAATCGACCATGTCGACTATAATGAAAATACAATGTCATGCTGCATAAAAGCGCAGCAGCACAAAAATAGACATAGAATCAGTTAATTAAGATTTCTTGAAATATACCCGAGACAGTGACGTCTGATATTATATATGCACATCAAGACAACATTGTCGCAATTGATAATGGCGAACTGATGTTGTGAATCACAAATAAACTTATAAGCAGTAGTTTTGGACGTTTGTTCACAATGTCCTTTCAAGACAGATATTTCACTGCAGGCCCAACAAATCAGAAAGTCTGCCAAAAAGCATTACCAATGCAAAAAATGTTTTTTTTTTAAACTAAGGTTTTAAAAGATTATTGCAAATTCTAAATTAAGTACCCCAGTGCTAGTTTAAGGCCTAAACACTCTCTACAAATCTTAAGTATTAACCATTTTGTATGAAATGTAATTAACACCCCCCTCGGGCATGGATATTTGTGCCGTCCTAGTTTGTAAGTGGTTTGTAAGTTTAGGGACTGATGACCCAGTAGTTAAGTCCCATAAGCTTAACAAACATTTGAACATTTTTTTTGTAATTAACAAATTAGTAATAGGTAGCAGTCAAAGACGAGTTATTAGTTGAAATAACATTATTTAGAACTTAGAAAAACGTGAAAATAAGTAAGACTGACATTACCAACAGGGGTCGATAGTCACTCTTTGATCAAAGTACTCCATTTGATTTAAAACACACTCAAGCATCAAATTAATTATTTTCCACATCATTAATGCTTGTGAAGTAGCACTGTATTCTTCCGAAGTCTAAAATGCCTGATTAACTACATTTAAAATACAAGAAAGTGCAGTTCTTTATGTCAAGAAGCATAGCATTAAATTACTCATACGTATACCCAGTCATGAGAATCATAAACAAGATTTGCAACTCTTAACTACCTACTCAGTAAAATAATTGCATGTGCTAGGCTGCGTCATTATTAAGCACTAAAGCTACTGAATTGCTGACATTTCGACCACTTTGCAGCAGTCCTCTTCAGGGTGATTAACTGAGTTAATTGCTCGTTGAAACCTATAAAATTATACCTAAAATGGCACGCCATTTTCATTTCCTTACATAAAATCTTACAGATAACGTGATAAATTAACAGTCCAGATTAGAAGTTATACCAAAGGGATCAATGCATTTAAGCTAATATGACCAGGCTTATAACTGCAGAATATTTGTAATAGCTAATATACATCACCAAAACACACACGCGCACAAAAACAACTAGGCAGTCTGATTTACTGGAAGAATCTAATTAATTAGGTCTAATCGTGCTGTAAATCACATTAAACCCCCAATTTACGTTTCCACACCTAAAATTTACTCAAATACCATTTTAGTTGGAATAAAGACAGCGACTCATGTTCAATGCCAGGCAGTTTGATTTAGTGATATTAACATTCACTGCTGTCACTACAATAGAACCAGGCTGACTGTAGGTTATGTACAATAACAACTTTCGATAAAGTTTTCAACATTTACTAATCAGGCTCTATAAAAGTTGTAGACTCTACTTCTTATAACAACTACTAAACAGCAGTATCATCTAATAAATGTCCATCAGCACAGAAAGAACAATGAAAATAAGTAAATAAATAAATAAAAAATAAACCAGAGCAAACACCTTTTTTGAGAAAGGAAAATGCAAGGTTTTTCTTACTTTCATTTTAGGAAGGAAGAAAGATGATGGAGCCGACATCAAAAATATTTTTTTATCAGATTATACATCGTTTATTATGTTTAAGATCTCGTATACTTAATGAGCACTATTAAGTAGTTTTGCATCTGTATGGTATGCATTACTTATTGAATTAAACACATCTTGTTTTGTGGTATTCCTTAAATACATTATTTGCTAGGATGCAAGTATACTTCAAACTAAGTACCACGCATCATACTTATTTAACTTAGAAACTGGCCGCAAAGAGTACTACTAATAATCTAACTGAAGCTTTAAGTGGACCAATATAACTGTCTCATTTAAATCTCACAGCAACTTCGAGATAATTTGCACGAAAATATATGTATGTGTCTATAATCTCTGTATATGATCATAGAAATATGCAAAACATGAAATTCAACTAATCCACTACTGCAAATCTAACATAAAACTACGAAAATCATGAAATTCAACCACAGCGCTACTCAACATTTTTCACTTGAGCAACATTGCCGAAGGTGAAAGAATTGAAAAATGACAAATAAAAATCCTAGGACTTAGTGGGGAACTATCATGGGTCCTGTAGATTGATAGTCTGACACACTACTACTGTGAGCATTAAAACGATAATACGATACTACACCTGGTGCATAAGTTAACAGTATTCGGGAGGACACCTGTTCAAACTCGCCTCATATATGCCCTGTCAGACGTTGCTGTGACTTGTTTCAGATTAAATGGTAATGATGTATATTCAGATTAAATGATTGGGAACTTGATACACACCCTGGTCCTCTTATCTCTCTCTCTTCTCCTTCCCTTCTCTCTGTCCGTCTCTTCCTCATCCTCCCTTCTCTCATTTTGCATTTCCTCCCCCCTCTCTTCGTGTCCATCTCATGTCCACTCTCTTCTTGTTTTCTTGTTCATCCACTCCTCCCGCTTTACCTCCTGCCTTCTCTTTTTATCCATCAGCTCCTCCATCCGTCTTTTTCTGCGCTTTTTTATCTCCTCCCTGTCCTTGCCATCCTGTCCATTTTCTTCGAAGCCCTGTCAGTTTCTTCTTCCTCCTTTATCTCCTCTATACCGTTGTCTCACAAAGAATCTTGTTTAGTGATTTGTTCAATATCTTATGTCTCTGAAATTTCTAGATCGAATGCTTTGAAAGACTGACACAACGTTGCATTTGTATACCTCCTTTTTTTTTATATAGCTAATTTCTTAATACATGTCAGATGTGAATTGTAAAATGGGGAGATCTTTATGCCCGGTCATATCAAATTTCTATATGGAAAAATTCGAGGAACAGGCATTGTAAACAGCAAACAAAAAACCTGCCTTTTGCTTCCGCTATGTAGACGATACGTTTGTTGTGTGGAAGCATGGTAGAGAGGAACTGGATCGTTTTCTCCAACACCTCAACGGAATTAAATCTAGAATTCAGTTTACCATGGAGAAGGAGGCAGACGGAAAACTGAATTTTCTTGACGTGTCGGTTTTCAAAAAGGGGAATGGCAGATTGGGCCATACAGTTTATCGGAAGCCCACACACACAGACCGTTATCTGCACCGGGATTCAAACCACCACCCACAGCAAAAACGGGACATTATAAATACGTTGGCGGACAGAGCAAGGAACATCTGTGAACTGGAATTACTCCACGCGGAATTGAAACACTTGAGTAATTCTTTACTTAAGAATGGCTATTCGTCTAGAGAGATAAGAAGGGCTTTGAGACCGACACGTAGATTTGAAAACGATGAAAGAGTTCCTGTGAAATCCAAAGTCTTCCTGCATTTTAATAAGGATGTCACCGACCGCATAGGTAAAATTTCGACGAAACGGAATGTTGCCGTTATTTACAAACCTACTTGGAAAATACAGAATAACCTAAAATCGGCGAAGGATGTTCGCAAACTGCTGGAAAAAGCAGGAATTTATAGGATGCCGTGTAGCTGTGGAGACGTATACGTGGGTACCATAAAAAGAACAGTCAAAAAACGACTAGAAGAGCACAAGAGGAACCGTAGAAGGGGAGAGATTGACAGATTAGCTGTTGCTGAAGATGTTTTTCAACCAGAGGATCACCTTATTCAATTTGATAAGATTCAGGTTTTAGCAGCCACAAATGGACAGCACGAATAATAAATCCATAAGACCACGGCATAATAGCCCGGAAATTTTTAGTAATATTCAGATGTGAATTTACATAAATTTTATAATGGGGAAAAGTTGCATAGGCCCTATATATATGTATATAAAAACTTCGCTGTATTAGAATGCAACGTTGCGTCAACATTTCAAATTTATAGATCAAGAACTTTTGGAGATAAAGATTTACATTTCTATTAGTATATATCACATCTTGTGAGATAAAATCCGACTATACATCAAATAAAATATTCAGTACTTGTTCCATCCTACAGAGAAAACTGGATAGATTTTGTAGGGATTAATTGCTTCTGAATATAGCTAAGGGAAAGAGTCACTACATGAACGAAAGACCGTTACACATTTAAACAATGTGCTTAAAAGAAGAAAAGTAATTGGAACACGGCCACACTGAAATATACTACTGACTGGCTTCCAGTGGTCAAATTGAAATGGCGTCGTTTGTCCTTATTAAATTGACGTTTTCTCTTAATGGGCATTAATAATTAATCAAACTATCAACGTAATTATTTCTACTGAACATAAATAATGGCAGTAATTTATGGTCCATATGATCGTGGTTCAGACAGTCTTCACTGTACTCCTGCAATAGTAATTACTAGTGCTTCATGTAAGTCATCGTGAGCTATTTAGGCGTAATTCCATTCTTAAAGAATGGTTTCCCTATTGTGCTCGGTAAAAGAACGGAGTAGTTCTAAGACAATGAGTGGGTGGCTTACGAAGAACTGCACGTCTCTCTGCCTCTTAAATATAGAGACCTACACGAGCAGAACGGCCTCAGTAATTGTCGTGAGGTGAAATGGTTCCAGGTGCGCCTCGTTTCTCGGTCAAGGCTACATACTAATTACCTTGCGCGGCGTCCACTTTCGAACAGAGCCCGGGAAGGTCACGCGTATCGGGACTGGTGAAAAATGCCGGTTCATTTTACCATAAAAGGACACCTCCTAATACCAGGTCACACAAAATTTGCGAAAGAGCAACAGAACTTGTCCACCCATGCACCACTTACACGCAAATAGTTATTGCTCCGCAAGATTAAGTCACCATCTTCTGTGCGGAGATAGGAGAAAATGTTATTTTATATTGAGTATTACATAAAACATTGAGATTATTTTCTCAAAATGGACATTTACTATTAATTAATTGTTGTTGCCGGCCGCGGTGGCCGCGGGGACTGAGGCGCTCCAGTCACGGTCTGCACGGCCACTACGGTCGGGAGTTGGAATACCCCCTCGGGCATGGATATTGGTGCCGTCCTTAGTATAAGGTAGTTCGTAAGTAGTTTGTAAGTTTAGGGACTGATAAGTCCCATAAGCTTAACAAACATTTGAACATTTTTGAATTAATTGTTGATATTTGCGTTATGGTACAGTATTTAACTAGCCCAAGCAGAAACCTGAACATGTGAAGAAAGACACTGCCTCATTCTAATTTGGTCATTTTTTACGCAAATCGTAACAACGTTCGTGATATTCTCAATAATTTTCAATTATCAAAGTATATTTTGTATTTTATTTAGTGAAAAATAAAATGTCAAGTAACCGATTTAATATGCATTTAGGTAATATCTTAATTTAGAAAGAATCTCCGATGTTAGTGAACAAAAAGGAAATTTATCATCGTACCTAAAAATCAAACAAGTGCGTTTAGCAATCGCGCTCTAAGAGTTCCGTACATATATAGCTCATCCATTAGTTATGAAGAGTGCAAGTATCAGAATATGTGACATAAATTGCAGTATCTTATATTTCCATGCGTTTAGAAACTTAAATAATTTTACACTGCCAAGGGATCCTAAACAGTATTTCAACTTAATACCTCTAACCATTACTGAGAAAATGGGATCTGAAGGAACCCTGAAATGGCAACAAGAGATTAATTTTCGAAGAAAATTCGTCTGCACCACAAATCTCTTCTTGGAATACATTTTACTTACGGGTTACCGAAACAGTCTATCAGACACACCGTCCCTCAGAATCAACACGAGATGGCCTCAGGGTGTTAGCATAAAGGGCATCATACAAACCATCCCTCCCATTGCGACATTGATTACCACATATCTCGCAGTCGAAAAAGACAGTACACTGCGTGATGAGGAGCAGGACGACGACGTTCCTGACAATCATTCACGTTATTGACTGCCTTGACAAAAAAATGTTTAAATGTTTGTAAAGCTTATGGGAATTAACTACGGGGTCATCAGTCCCTAAACTTACAAACTACTTATGAACTACGACGGCACAAATGTCCATGCCCGAGGGGGGATTCGAACCCTCGACCGTAGTGGCCGTGCAGACCGTGACTGGAGCGCCTCAGTCACCTCGGCCACCGCGGCCGGCACTGCCTCGACATCTCATCTCTAAGGACTTCATGGGGTTCCAAACCAATTGAATGTGATTTCACCAGTTTATATTATTGTGCGACCGCATTGTTTGCTATCGTTTACAGTACGTAACATAGGGAACGTTCAAAACCATTCTACGTAATTTGAACGAAAATGGCATTGAAACAATGAAACTCTAAAGGCTGAATTACTAAATGTCTTTTTCCAAAGCTGTTTCACAGAGGAAGATTGCACTGTAGTTCCTTCTCTAGATTGCCGCACAGATTAAAAAATGGCAGATATCGAAATAATTGACAGATGGATAGAAAAACAATTAAAATCGCTGAAAAGAGGAAAGGCCGCAGGATCTGATGGGATACCAGTTCGTTTTTACACAGAATACCCGAAGGAACTTGCCCCACTTCTTGCAGTGGTGTACCGTAAATCTCTAGAACGGCGTAGCGTTCCAAGAGATTGGAAAATGGTGCAGGTCATTACCGTTTTCGAACAGATGTGCAGAAGAACAGTCCTATATCTCTAACGTCGGTCAGTTGTAGAATTTTACAACATGTATTATCTTCGAGTATAATGACATTTCTGGAGACTAGAAATCTGCTGTGTAGGAATCAGCATGGGTTTCAAAAAGGCGATCGTGTGAAACCCAGCTCGCGCTATTCATCCACGAGACTCAGTGGGCCATAGACACGGGTTCTCAGGTAGATGCTGTGTTTCTCGACTGCCGCAAGGCGTTTGATACAGTTCCCCACAAAAGTTTAATGAGAGCATATGGTCTATCAGACCAGTTGTGTGATTGGATTGAGGAATTCCTAGATAACAGAAAGGAGCAGGTCATTCTCAATGGAGAGAAGTCTTCCGAAGTAGGAGTTATGTCAGGTGTGGCACAGGGGAGTGTCGTGGGTCCTTTGCTGTTCACGATATATATAAATGACCTTGCGGATAACATCGGAAGTTGACTGAGGCTTTTTGCGGATGATGCGGTAGTATATAGAGAGGTTGTAACAATGGAAAATTGTATTGAGATGCAGGAGGATCTGCATCGAATTGACGCATGATGCAGGGAATGGCAATTAAAGCTCAATGTAGACAAGTGTAATGTGCTGCGAGTACACAGAAAGAAAGATCCTTTATCATTTAGCTACGCTATAGCAGGTCAGCAACTGGAAGCAGTTAATTCCATAAATTATATGGGAGTAGTCATTAGGAGAGATTTAAAATGGAACGATCATATAAAATCAATCGTCGGTAAAGCAGATGCCAGATTTAGATTCATTGGGAGAATCCTAAGGAAATGCAGTCCGATAACAAAGGAAGTAGGTTACAGTACACTTGTTCGCCCACAGCTTGAATACTGCTCACCGGTGTGGGATCCGTACCAGGTGGCGTTGATAGAGGAAGTAGAGAAGATCCAACGGAGATCAGCGCGCTTTGTTACAGGATCATTTGGTAATTGTGAAAGCGTTACGGAGATGATCGGTAAACTCCAGTGGAAGACTGCAGGAGAGACGCTCTGTCGCTCGGTACGGACTTTTGTCGAAGTTTCGAGAAAATACCTTTGCGGGGAGTCTAGCAGTATGTTGCTCCCTCCTACGTATATCTCGCGAAGAGATCATGAGGATAAAATCAGGCCGCGGTGGAGTAGCCGCGCGGTCTAAGACGCCTCGCTGCGGAGCGCGTGGTTGCTCACCGTCGGAGGTTCGAGTCCTCCGTGGGGCATGGGTGTGTATGTTGTCCTTAGGTTAGTTTACCTTAGTTTAAGTAGTTTGTAAGCTACGGACTGATGACCACGCAGTTCTGTACGATAGATTTACAAACATTTGAACATTTGATAAAATCAGAGAGAGTAGAGCCCACACAGAGGCATACCGACAATCTTTCGTTCCGCGAACAATACGTGAATGGAATAGGAGAGAGAACCGATAGTGGTACTCGAGGTATCCTCCGCCACACACCGTCGGATGGCTTGCGGAGTATGGATGTAGATGTAGATGTAGATGTAGAGGTAGATATAGATCTGGAGCAGCAAATGACGTTTATGTTTCTTCCGGTCTCCTGGTTTGTGCCTTCCTGTGGCAGGATCACAGGTTATAGCGACAGTAAAACATGCCTGTGAACGGGATGTTGTAGAGCACACTTTGTTCCTTACAGCCAATATGCAGTTTGTGGTACAGAGAGGAAACCAATTAAGAATATAGTAATTGAGAATAATTCCCGATTTGGTTTATTGGCCACGGACAACCTTCCGGATTGGTGATGTTTCCTGCACATAAGCAGGATTGTTCAGAGTTCCACGTTCTCACCAGGTGATAGAACGACGAAATAACTGGTGTCGCACATTCATGTAAAATTATAGCAAGGAGGACCAACAGGTCCTTCCTATAATGTTACATGAATGTGCGATACGAGTTATTTTGTTGTTACTAACACAAAATGTTTAAAATGTTTGTATAGCTTATGGGACTTAACTACGGGGTCATTAGTCCCTAAACTTACAAACTACTTATGAACTAGCTAACACTAAGGACGCCATAAATATCCATGCCCTAGGGGAGATTCGAACCCCCGACCATAGTGGCCGTGCAGAACGTGACTGACGCGCCGCAGTCCCCTCGGCCACCGCGACCGGCTGTTTCTAACACAGCAAAATGCAGATTATCCTATTATAAGGGCCTGAAGATGATGGCTTGGTCCATTGAAACTGGTTGCCAATCAGTAATAAAATGAGAATAAAGCTGTAGATGTGGTTATTCATTACTAAAATTCGCAGATATCGCACGTCCAACCACTAATATTTACCCTTTGCTCACAGTTCGTATAACCACAAGGAGTCGAACGTCTAATTGTTTACCCCGCCCACCGTTTTACAGTTATAGGCGCTGTTTGTACTTTTTGCAGAAAATAAAACTCCGACAGCAGTAATTTTAAGCAGTTATTTAATTACGCCGTCAGGTTCGGCGCCTCTGCAAATACCGTCACTCTGCCTCCGGGAACCAGTTATTACAGCGGCTCCCATTTATAGCCACAATCGAACAGATGTTTTATTGGCTCGCAAGTGGGGCCCTGATTATGGTGCCACCGAGGCCCCAAAACTTGTTACGTAACTAAATAAGTCGTTAAAATTACGGCTGTTAGACTTCTATATTCTACCAGTCATTGCCCAGCCGCATTTCACACTTTCTTCGTATAAGAGATGTAGTTGATGAAACAAGTTATACACCAGCGAGAACATTATGACAACCTCCTTAATAGTCTTTGTATATCCATCTTGATTTGATGGATGTTGGGACGACGCCGTTCTATTATTTTTAATAATGAACAACCTTCAATCATTACTTTTGGATTTTATTGACTAGTTTCTAGAATCCGCTATTCTCTTCTTCAGACCCTTTATCAGGCAGTAACAACAGTTAACAACAACGTAGAAATATTAAATTACGAACATGCCATATATTGATTGTAATGAAATAACTTTGAAATATTAGTATCCGTCAAATTGTGTGGGTAAAATTATATAACACAGGCATTAATTGCATGTTGAATAAGAAAGTAACGTTCTCAAATAATCGTCATTACAATAGATTGAGTGGTTGTATGTATCATAGTATTTCAGGTAACTGAAAGAAATGCTAATAGACCGTCTCCGTAGTGGTAGATTGACATACAGGGGGTCCGGTTTCGTTTCCCGGTCCGGTTGGAGATTTTTCCCACTCGAGGACTGGCTGTTGTGCTGTTCTCATCATCATTCTATCATCATTGATACGCAAGTCGCCCATTTGGCGTCACCTAAAGACTTGCAGCAAGTTGGCCGAACATGATCCTAGCCGGGGTCTAAAGGCCATGGATGCAGCACGAAATCATCATCACCTCCCTAATAGCTGGTATGTCCACCTTTGGCACGGATAACAGTGTCGACGCGTCTTCCCATGGAAGAAATGAAAACTTGGCAGTTGGGTAGAGGCAGATGGCACCACAGCTGCCCTCGCAAGTCACACAATTCCTGTAAAATCCGGGGAGGGGGCACGATCTCTGACGCCAGGTTTAGTCTCAAGCCAGATGTGTTCAATCGGGTTCAGATCTAACGAGTTTGCGAACCAGTTGCACCTCACCGCTGTGTTCGTCAAACCACTCCACCATTACAGTCCTAGCCTTGTGACTTACTTACTCACTGGTCATACCGGACTTGAAGGTCCATTACCGCAGTAACATGTTTTCGCCATCTCTCCCTGTCTTCCGCAAGTTCTATCCAGTCGCCTTGAATATTTAGGCTCCTCAAATCGGCCTTCAAGTTGTCTCATCTATGCCTCGGTCTTCCTACAGGACGTTTTCCTTGTAAGTGCCCTACCAATATGTGCGCTGTCCTGCCTTGATCCATTCGAGCTACGTCATCCACCCATAGCAGCCTACGTGATTTAATGACACTGCTGATGTTAGGGCCTAATGGAGTTCGTGAACCTCTCCGTTATGCAGTTTTCGCCACTCCCCGCTAATGTCAACCCATTTTGCTCTGAAAATGTTCCTAAAAAATTTGTTTTTAAATGTTCGAAACGGTTTGTCATTTTTCAAAGTAAGAGTACAAATTTCACACCCGTACAGCACAATTGGAAGAAATATAGTTTTGTACATTCCCATCTTTACATTTCTAGACAAAACCGTTGTGAGAGTAACCTGTTCAGTGAGAAGTAGCAAGCATTTCCAGCCCGTAATCTCTTCTTCCTCTCGGATTCTCTATATAATCTCCACACCTAAATACTTAAACGTGTTCACTTTTTCAAACTGCATTTGACCAACTGTTAACATTTCCTGATTTATTGCTGTTGGCATTCTAGTAGTAACCGAGTATGTATTTCGTTTTCACTTATCTTCAGATCTACGTCTTCACTAGCCTTAAAAAAAAAAAAAAAACAAACATTCGTATTTGCTGTTATAGATTCTTTCCTATCGCTAATGATATTTAGCTCATCTGAATACCCTTAATATCTTAATATTTCCATTTAACTCCACAACCTCTGAATTATCTGCTGCCAAACGCACAATATATTCTAGGACTAAATTAAAAAAGTAGCGGGGACAGGGCATCTCCTTGCCACGCAGCCGCGGTGGAGTAGCCGAGCGGTTGCTCACCGTCGAAGGTGGGAGTCCACCCTGGGGCATGCGTGTGTGTGTGTTGTCCTTAGGTTAGTTTACCTAGGTTTAAGTAGTTTGTAAGCTACGGACTGATGACCACGATAGATGGTCCACGATAGATGGTCCGATAGATTCACAAACACTTGAACATTTGAACTTGCCATGCATCTCCGTTCTTTATTTCGAATTCTTCTGACTCCAATTTCCCCACGGGTACTCTACCTTTTGTGTTTTTCAAACTCACTTTTATAAGCCTAACATACTTATTTGGTATTCCAGGTTCCAAAAGAATTCTGTAAAATCTATGAAAAGTTTATGATCCGGTTTATTATATACCCACTCATTCTCCAAAATTAGACGCAGGGTGAATATTTGGTCTATAGTAGATCTGTTCCTCCGAAAGTCAGCCAGCCTTGTGACACGAAGCATTATCTAGTTGAAAAATCCCACTACCATTGGGACACAGGATCGCTACGACGGGCTGTACGATCCTCATTGCCTATCATGTTGCCTTGCATGTGCACTGTCCATGTGAATTTCCAACAGTATAATTGAACCGCCGCCAGTTCGTCCCGCAGTAAAGGTGTCAAGGAGCTTGAAAGACGACGAATTCTCACATTCCTTTCGCCATCACGAAGAAGATATCGGGATTCATCGGACCACGCAACGGTTTGCCGCTGCGTCGACATCCAGTACCGAAGGTCGTGTGTCCATTTCACTCGTAGCTGCCGATGTCGTGGTGTTCATATTAATAATGCATGGGTCGTCAGCTGCGGAGGTCCACCGTTAGCAGTGCTCGGTCCGCTGTGAGTTCAGAGACACTTGTAATGTGTTCACCATTACTGACCTACTCCCCAGCTACGACGTCCGACTGCTATGAGGTGCAGCCGGCCAAACCCTGTATGTCTGGACGTGGTTTCACCTTGATTTCGCCACTTGTTGAAGCCACTCGCCACAATAACACATGAAAATTCTTGCTTTTTCCAAAATATTTGTACAGAGCTCGGGCAAAGATAGATGCCATCCTACACTAGTCAGCTCACTAATACTTCATAAACAGTACGTGTTCTGACTAGCATTGTTCGTCATGTGACGCTGCTGTCGTCTAAAGAACAGACACCACAGCTATAATTACGAGGGTTGGGGTAAAAGTCATGGCAACCGTATTCTTTCTCGTAGTTATGTGAACGAGTAAAAAACGTAGGGACTATACGTGTTGTGTGGAAGTTCTAAAGGCATGCAGAACAACAGGTGGCTATGTGATAGTTGCAGCGAGGGCTGTGAAATCAGTCATTTGGTGAGTGTCGCGCGAGATGGAAGTAGCCCTTGTTGATCAGCGCGCTTACATCAAAATAGCCGTTCTCCGAGGGAGAAATGCGATGGAATGTCACAGTGTATTTGCGGAAGTCCTTGGGAATAGGCCCTAATGCCCTACCATACCGTACCGTAGCGTGGTTGGTAGGAAAGTTTCAGCAAGGACGTGTGTCAACCAGTCATGAGATGGGGATGGGATGAATTGGAACAGCCACCGTACTCTTCCGACATTTCGCCCATTGACTTTGCTCTCATTCCAAAGATTAAGAAACCACTACGTGGTAAGCAGTTTGCAACACGAGAGGGCATTGCTAATGCTGTGCGCCAACACGTGACGCGATTCAGAAATGGTGCGACAAAAGCTGACGCAGATGGTATTCAGCGCCTCCCGCATCGTTGGTAGCGTGTGGTGACTGTAGGAGGAGACTACTTTGATGGTCTGTAGACACAGGTTTGTCACGATGACTGCATGTATACTGTGTTGTCATTCTTTTGCACCATGAAGGTCATATTGCCCTGTATACTACCGCAATAAATTAGCGTGTTATTATATTTCAATGTTATTGTCCTTATATATGTCACATTTTATAAGAGGACTGGTATCTGTAAGGAAAAAATAGTTGCCCCAACCCTCGTATAATCTCGCCTCGATGGGTAAATGATAATTTTGGACTTCTGAAGTGTCCTTCCTACTTCATTGTTATGTGTAGTATATATAACTTTTATCATACTAAAAAATAATTTGACGAATGAATTTAGCCCCTCTTTCACCCTCTCAAAGCAAAAATTGATAACTGATAGTTGTTCCGTTAGAGTGGTAAGTTTAACAGCACAAGCTATCTTAAAATGTAAGATTGAAGATATAAAACAAATAATCTTTTATATGTCAGTTATTCTCATCACAGTAAAGTTAAAATTCCTCATACAAACTGTTTTACTTCTGATTAGTTTGTCTCTTTAATAACTCAGTGTCTGACGTATAACTATAACTATCTTTCTGCTGTAATACTTTTCTTTGGGCACCACCATTTGTTTTTCTGTGTACTACTTCCTCTTGCATCATACATCAAGTGAATATTTTCGAGACCTTTCAACGACTGATAGTCTTTTTTCGACAAACTGTTGATAATAGTAAACTTCATCCTGAACGCATAACACTTTTTTTTCTTTTTTCATAAAGCGTCATCAGGCTCGGTCACGCAAATATGTCATGAAATGCACGTGCTACTTAACCGAGAACTCGTACAGTCTGATACCTACGTTTCCGACCATCGGTTTCCGATTTCCAAATACTCAGATTGAATCGTCTTCATAATTCTGACGTGAAAGATTTCGAACACATAATCTACATTAGTAAAAGGCGAATGTTCATCATCTGTTGCACGCAGTCTATCTAACGCGTTGCAGGACGAAGGAAAAGATTTTTAATAATTCGCGTAGTTATCGAGTGATATTAAAAATTTTCAATGCTATTTTATTCTATCCCAAAAGTGGAACGTGACCTGCCCACGAGGCTGCCGTGCGGGCATGGTGCGCGCCCAGCTCCTACTCTCTTCATTGAGAATACGATTGAAGACTGGCGGAAATAGACGATCGACAGCAAATGTTAGAGCCTGTAAATTACATTAAATTGCTCGCAGTTATAACGACATTACAAAGAATACTAACGTCGCAAATTAAAATAAATTAACGTTGGACTGAACACTTTTATGCCCCTTCTCTCCATAATAGGGTTTGCTTGACAATTAGTAGATTGTTAAAAATATCGTGTTGTTTTCATGTTTTTGTCAGCGTGTGGAATTAAAAAAAAAAGTTCAAATGTTTGTAGAGCTTATGGGACTTAGCTACGGGGTCATAAGTCCCTAAACGAACAAACTACTTATGAACTAGCTTATACTAAAGACGGCACAAACATCCATGCCCGAGGGGGATTCGAATCCCCGACGGGGAACGGCCTCGCGCGTCGTAGCATAGCGCATGGATGCGTTCGGCCGCTCCGCCGCGGCTGTGTGGAATTTAGTTCTTTATATTTCAACATCTTCTACAGTGTGAAACCTCTTCCTGAGCACATAACTTCAATGAAAGCCACGAGACTGTAACTGAATTTCAGAAATTGCTGTCAGATGCGTTATATCGCGGTTTGTGCGGTCATTCTCGTTGGATTTTCAAGCCCTCCCACGGACATTGGGGTACATGTTCTCTTTAGTATGTTAGTTTGTCATTTGTAGGTATAGGGACTGATGATCTCAGCATTTTAGTTCAAAATGTTCAGATGTTTGTAAATCTATCAGATCAAACTGCGTGGTCATCAATCCGTAGCTTACAAACTACCTAAACTAAGGTAAACTAACCTAAGAACAAAACACACACACACACACACACACACACACACCCACACACACACACACACACACACACACACACACGCCCCAGGAAGGTATAATGTTCCAGCCTGGCTATTAATTTTTGAGATTAACAAATTTACAGAAGGAAGTGGTTTGAAGTTAGAAGCTATGAAAGATCCCAATCAGTAAATTACGGGGAAAATTATTACATGCATTTAAATGAAATGGTAAGCTAATTAACGGTGGAGTGTTGTGCAGGCAGAACATTACAAAAAGAATCGACGAGCAGTTACCTTTAACAATAGATCCATCGGTGGTTGAAATTTGGCTGTAAATGAAATTTTAATAAAATGATAACCACTCGCCGAACAGTGGATGGCAGTTCGTCAATATTAAACTACGACTCGTGTAGCAAACAGTAAAGTAAGATAAGTGACATGATATAAATCGGATAGGAATATTACGTAAGTCAAACACATCGGACTTCTAAAAATTTACAAGAAAATCGACTGCAGGTTCTATTGCCAGTAAATGATAATATTATGGAATAAATTTTGAAACAAGACTGACAGGCTACACGAAATATAACCATTCAATATTAACTAAAAAACTATGCCATCCATTGTTGCGGTGATTCAACAAGGCTGAAAAAGACATTATGGGCGGAGGGAGAATAGGGCAAAATTATTAATAAAAATTCATAAGTGCGAATTTAAACGAGAGGTGGGGGTTTATTTATAAATTTAAGATACGCGCACATCACATATATTTACCTGAATGTACATAATAGCGGCCACATAAAAAATAATAAAGTACAGCTCCAGTCTGCAAGATGCTATCGCTACGAAGTACAAAGCAAGAGTGTCTTCTTTCTTACAAAAAAATTGAAAGTGTTGTTCCTAAATTTTCTTTCTCTGACTTTCATAGATAACTATTTTAACATGCCGAAATAATATAAAAATACAAAACTTTCTCTGATAATATCGGGGAAAGGAAAACGTGTCATTATAGAGGACTCGAACCTCAGACGGGAAGCAACCGTGCTCTCCGCAACGAGGCGCTTTAGACCGCTCGGCTATTTCACCGCGGCAGCAGTTTAGTTCCTGATGTTTGCACTTCGAAGCTCCATTTCAAAGACACTAAATCTAATACCAAGCAGTACCGGATAAGGAAAGGAACCTAATTCGGGAGTGTTGGGTGCACCAATTTGTCATTAATGGATTCCAAGTTTCAAAACTTTATTATACAATTACAACATATAAATACAATGAGCCAGAAGAACTTGCCCTTGAAGCTGATATATTTAAGAAAATATTTCTTTAAATATATGACAATAATCATTTGCGCACTAACGGCGGGGTAGGGAGGGAGGGGGACAGCAAGCAAATAGAGTTTGTTAAGTACAGCAATAAATGACGTTGAACATTTTTCAAGATTTCACAATAAAACAACACTCCAAGGAAAATACACTTGCAATCAGCAATAAATGCTCTTTAGAAAACGTTTCAGAACGCAGAGAGAGAAGTATAGGAAAGACGGCACCCGGTCAACACAAACAAACACTTAATTGAAGTCACGTCAAATAACCAGGAGGGCCAGACCAAGACATGAAGCCACGGAGGGGATGCTCGCCCGCACAGAATACTCCAGAAGCAATCTGGCAACATCAGCTAAAACAAATAAATAGGGCGGCAACACAATTCATAGATACGAATCCATAAAATTGAATAATAGTAATGACCTGACATATAAAGATAATCAGTAAGACCCTCCACGTTAGACTCAAGACTAAAATTAGCCGCCTCGAACTCTCAGTTAAACAGTCCGTGCCACGCTTAACGGATGCAATGTAAAACTCAAGAAGAGACAGCAGTGTACTGTGTTGTATCACAAAGAAATTACAATTGAATCCAATATCTGAATGACATACTTTACCATGTACCGGCCACAGTGGTCGAGCGGTCTGCGGCGCTCCAGTCACGGTCTGCACGGCCGCTGCGTTCGGGGGTTCGAATCCCCTCTCGGGCATGGATGTTTGTGCCGTCTTTAGTATAAGTTAGTTCATAAGTAGTTTGTAAGTTTAGGGACTGATGACCCCGTAGTTAAGTCCCATAAGCTCTACAAACATTTGAATTTTCTTTACCATGTGTATATTGTGTATAATAACTCACCTGATCTCTTGTTTTGAACAGTATATTTAAGTCGCGAAATCAAGTATAATTTTTTTAATAATAATAATAATAATACGTGTAAGAATTCAACAAATTATTTACACCGTTCACTTACTTTCTCCTTTCACAGATGTATTTCATTTATAACTAGTTGCTCTACACACAACGGGGACTTTCTTTTAAAAACTCTGAACCTTGTCTAAATAAATAAAATCGGCTATTGGTTGATAAGTATCTAACAAAGGTGCTCTAAAGATAATCCTGTGATATGTAAGGTCAACTAGAAATGCAAGATTTAATATCAACAGGAGTAATTCTTTTTCAAAGTTTTCGTAAGGTCAGTGCTAACAGCCGTCATTTATTTAATAAAATGCATCTTTAACCATCAGCTGTTTTATTAAAATCGTTAAAATCGACTAGTTTCGGTCAAGGACCATCATCATAGATAGAAAGGTATTGAAATAGGCTTTTTAATAACCTGTTTTAATACCTTTTTATCTATGATGATGGTCCTGGACCGAAACTGGTCGATTTTAAAGGATTTTAATAAAACAGCTGATGGTTAAAGATGCATTTTATTAAATTAATTCTTTTTCTAGTTACCTGACATTATTATTCAGGTTTAGGAGGCGATCTAAAAATTGGTGATGATTCTCCCGTGAGATTTCTTTATTTGCCCAGATCGCTTATTTACATAATTGCTCGATGACGAGTTTCAACTCATTAAAGAGCTACTTTCGAATCTGTAATATTTAAACAACTACTACAATGACTTCCTGATATCTACAATAGATGTTAAAAAAGGCAACTAAACACGAGTAAATGTTGTCAATGAACAGTAATGGAATACTATTATAAATCTAGATTACAAATGTAAAATAACATATTTGTCGTAGTCATACCTTAATTGTCCAGGCATAATAAAATGTTCAAAAGATGCAACACTGTGGCATGATATAAATGGTATGCACATATTTATCCTTGACACGAAGGCAAATTAGATGGATAAATATGTGCATGCCATGTATATCATGCCATAGTGTTGCATCTTTGAAACATTTTATTATGCCTGAACAATTAAGGTATGACTATGACAAATATGTTATTTTACATTTGCAATCTAGATTTATAATAGTATTCAATTACTGTACATTGACAACATTTACTCGTGTATATCATGTTTAGTTGTCTTTTGTAACATCTGTTGTAGATATCAGGAAGTCACTGTAGTAGTTTTTTTAAATATTACAGATTCGAAAATGGCTCTTTAATGAGTTGAAACTCGTCATCAAGCAATTATGTATTAAGCGATCAGGGCAAATAAAGAAATCACACAGGAGAATCATCACTAATTCTTTATCGTTTTAACGATCTAAATTCCTCCTTAGCCATTTTATACCATCTAATTTTTATCTGCCATGAACGCCAGCGCGACTTTGTCACCGAAAACACCAGAGACACAAGGTAGAAAAACCGATGTAGTTGCGCGCTCTGCTACCGTAGTTAGCGGAGAGGTGCAGGGCACGCAGTGCGAGCACTCGCAGGTTCCGCGCTAGTGCTAGCCCGTTAATAGGTATATTCTTATCTAAAACTCAACACCTTGAAAAATGTATTACAACTGTAAACTGTGTGTTTGTCTTGAAGCCGAAAGCTCTGAATTATGCCGACGTTATGGATAACTCGAAAATGAGCTGCTTCCAAGAAACTTCTCATATAATTCCAAACCTTTACGAAAACTTTTGTTGCTGACAACTCCTACAAAATATTGAAAGAAAAAAATTTTATCACTTCATCACTGAGCTGAAGATGGCTGAACAAATGTTGGCTGAAATATAATACCTCCAGGTCGATGTTATACTCCTCCAATTCTGAAACTTTATCGAGTACTCCTTAAGCCGGGAAAACTTCAAGAATCCCATATACGAGGGAGAGTCAGCAAATAAGCCGCAAAGTGAGGTAGACACACCAGTACTGCGTTTACAAGCCTGAAAATTGCTTTACTTCTCAGCTGACTCCACCTATACATTTGAAAACTCATTCCATCGTTCGAGAACGCTTTAAAATCCTGGAGCTTTGAATTTTTGTGGCAGCGTTTGCATTCTTTAAGTGACGCTCTTGAGCTGTAACTTTATTCGGTTCCTTAAACTGCTGCAACGCACAAGACGGATGTGTCGGAGTGGTAGAGAAATACCCCTACACATCGCGCAGTACTGACGTGTCTACCTCAGTTTGTGACTTATTTACTGAATCAGCCTCGTATTTTCGCTATTTATGTGATCAAACTTTGACGTGTGCCATGAAGTTTCAATTTATTAAATCTGTAACTGTTTGCAGACAGTATCGACATGTATCACAGAATTGATTTCCATAATAATATGAATGTACAACATATCGTTAAGGAGATACGACGTGATAGACCTTTATGTGCGTCATGAACTACCTTGGAGTACAGTAAAACTTCAGTGACAGGCTTGACTTTTTAATTTATTATTTATTTATATTTTGGAGACCTTATCCACACATATAACTAAATCTAGCTGTTCAATAATATCGTGGTATGACACACCTTTCAGGACATATATCGTCATAAATATTGAAATATGTGAAAAACTAGCTTTTGCCTAAAATAGAGCACAAATTTCCTTATATACATCCAGTGTTTGATAATGACCTCAATTTTTATGCCCAATTTTTAACCTTTTCTAAAACGTTTTCCGTCTAAACGCCTAAAGCAAAATATTTAGCACATTCTCATTTGTAAAGTACTATACACGAGACAATTCTTTAGGGAATCGGGGTTTTAATAGTGTGTGTTAATGAGCGTGGCATTTTTTGCTGGGCACCAATTTTAAGTAGTGAGGCAAACCCGGCAAATAATTTTTTTTCTTTAGATTATCCATTACGGATGTTCCAGAACCCGTGACTTATTTTCAATATGATTTAAGAAACACCAGTCACTTTTTCTTCAAATGATGTTTATTCCATGAACAGGTTTTCAAACCTTTTCAGGTTCATCATCAGATGGATCATGTTACAATATCATCTTAAGCGTCATGTTGGATGATAGCTATGGTGGGAAGAAGGATATATATATATATATATATATATATATATATATATATATATATATATATATATATATATATATATATATACACAATAATAGAGCAACCAGATTCGTCTTTAAACACAATAAACAGTGCCTAGTCTATATTAATATTATAGAACACCACTAGTGTATGAATAAATATAGCAACAATACGAATTTTATTCTTGTACTTTTATCTGATTGTGTACATACATATTATGTAAAAAAGCTATGCAAACAATGCAGACAGTATTTATTATTCACTTTTGCAGTTTAATATCGACAAAATTATTTGCTAAATGATCGACTGTATCATACTCAAAACAAACTTACCTGTACAAAGAGTGTTATATCTTCGAATTAAGACGTTTGTAAATAACAGCAGCTGTAAACGCAAATGTTGGACGCTGGTAAAGTGTTGTTCATAGTGCAGGGTAGAACCCAACAGAAAAAGGTGATGTGTTATTGTGACGTAAACAAAAGGAGACGCAAGAAATGGAAATTAACCACAAAAATCCGGCCATACAGTCGCAGTAAGTAAATCAACAAACTTCACGTAATATTACAAATACAAAACACGACCTAAACAACGTGCAATATGAGTTTTAAAAATATATTTCCTTCTTCCCACCACAGAGCCAACATCCAACATGACGCTTAAAATGATATGGTAACTTGATCCATCTGATGATGAACCTGAAAAGGTTTGAAAACCGCTGGCCGCGGTGGCCGAGGGGACTGAGGCGCTCCAGTCACGGTATGCACGGTCACTACGCTCGGGGGTTCGAATCCCCCCTCGAGCATGGATATTTGCTAGTTTGTAAGTAGTTTGTAAGTTTAGGGACTGATGACCCCGTAGTTAAGTCCCATAAGCTATACAAACATTTGAACATTTGTTTGAAAACCGGTTCATGGAATAAACATCATTTCAAGAAACAGTGACTGGTGCAGTTTTCTTAAATCATAATTTTTCTTCTTCTTCAACTTGCGTATGGCAGCCAGTACTTGAAAACGTGTGGATATTGTTTTCAACTGACTGCTTGCAACAAATTTTGTGGCAATAACAGCTTCGAGATTGCCCAATGAATCGGTATCCAGCTAATGGTAATTAAGAGCAGAAATAGCAAGGTAGCCAGGGAAAAAACTGGCATTGCTCCCGTAGACTTGCGAGTCAGTAATAGAGGAGAGAGCAGAAGTGGCGAGATATGGGTAACTGATAGGCGCCAGGTGACGGTGACGAAAGAAAGAAAGCTCGCCCGCTGCCCGCTGCCCGCCGCTGCTCCAGTTGAGGGAGTGGCACTGGGGGGGGCGAGGGGGGTTCAGCGGCCTACTGGAAGGGGAGGGGGGTCGGCTACCGGTGCTGTTGCTGTATCGAGTATTCGCTTCTAAAACTAAATATTGCGTATGTGCACTGAAGGTCTGGTGCATAGAAACATTCGCTGCATTTCACACAGCGAGTGCATTTTGTACAGCTAATGCATATGAATAATAGTGAATAATAGAACTGCCTTGCTGTGTCATCTATACATACTGTACGAACGTCTCATCCTTAAGCGTATCCAATACCATCTAGATTCGAAACATTCCCCAACAAGCGCGCTTCAGGCAAGAAAAATCTTGTACGGGTCAGATCAGAACATCACTGAATTTAAAGAGGACGGCTTTGAGCGACCTGATCGACCTCACCGATGCTTACGATACGATCAATCATAAGACTCTCCTGACCAAAATAAACAACACACTACTGGATTACAATCTTACCAACGTAATCGAGTGACTGTTGTGTAATAGGCGTTACTACGTTCTAATTAATGGAGAAAAAAGTAGGTGGAGAGTTGAGAGAAATGGATTGCCACAGGGAACTGTACTAGCCCCTTCAGTCTTTAACATCTATACCAACGATCAACCAATACACACACAAGCAGAACATTTTATATACGCTGATGATCTTAGCATCACCGTACATCTGCATAGATACATCTACATCTGCATAGATACTCTGCAAATCACACTCATGTGCCTGGCAGAGGGTTCATTAATCACTTTCATAACTTTTCTATACCGTTCCATTTTCTAATAGCGCGCGGGAAGAAAGAACACCTAAATCGTTCCGTTTTCGATCTGATTTATTTTATTGGGATGGTCATGTCTCCCTAAGTAGGTGGGTGCTAGCAAAATATTTTCACATTCAGAAGTAAAAGTCGGTGATTGAAACTTAGCAAACAGATCACGCCGCAATGAATAACGTCTTTCTTTTAATGATTTCCACCCCAATTCGTGCAACATTTCCGTGACGCTTCCCCCCCCCCCCCCGTGACGTGATAAAACAAAACGAGCTGCCCTTCTCTGAACCTTCTCAATATCTTCCGTCAGTCCCACCTGGTGAGGGTCCCACAGTGGGCAACAGTACTCCAGGAGAGGGCGCACAAGTGTGATGTAGGCAGTCTCTTTGGTGGAGCTGGTGCATCTTCGAAGCGTTCTGCCAATGAAACGTAATCTTTGGTTCGCCTTCCCCACAATATTTTCTATGTGTTCTCTCCAGTCAAAGTTGTTCATAATTGAACTCTTAGGTATTTGGTAGAATTTACGACCTTAAGGTTTGACTGATTTATCGCGTAATTGAAGTTCAGCGGATTTCTTTTAGTGGTCATGTGTATTACTTCACACTTTTCTTTATTTAGTGTCAATTGCCAATTTTCGCACCATGTAGAAATATTGTCTAAATCGTTTTGCAGTTGCTTTTGATCCTCTGCTGACTTCACTAACCGATAAACGACAGTTTCGTCCGCGAATAGTCTAAGAGAGCTATTCAGATTGTCTCCTAAATCGTTTATAAACACGAGGAAGAGTAGGGGACCTATAACGCTTCCCTGTGGAACGCCAGATATCACTTCTGTTTTACTCGTCAATTATAACGAACTGTGTCCTTTCTGATAGGGAATCGTGAATCCAATCGCACAATTGCGGAGATATTCAATAAGCACAAGGCAAAACACATGAACAGGGTGAAATTAAACTAGATGAAGGCCTGAAAATGATGTCAAACTACTACAAGAAGAACTCACAGAAACCAAACCCAAATAAAACCCAGGTAACTGCCTTCCTTCTGAGCACCCGTTTGGCACGCAAAAAGTTTAAAGTAACTTGGGAGCCGCGCGGGAGTAGCCGAGTGGTCTGGAACGCCACGTTACGGATCGCACGGCCTCCCGCGTCGGAGTTTCCTCCCTCGAGCATCATGTGTGTTGTCCTTACGTTAGTTTACCCTAGTTTAAGTAGTTTGTAATCCTAGCGGACTGATGACCCAGTAGTTCGGTCCCATAGAATTACAAACATTTGAACATATTTGTAACATGGGAAGGGCAGGCATTACAGCATACAGACAAACCTAAGTACCTGAGAGTTACCCTTTATCGCTACCTTACATATAAATACCACTGCGAAAACACCAAACGGAAGGTTACTACCAGGATCAACCTTAAAAAAAAAACTAGTAGGGAACAAGTAGGGAGCAAACCCAAAAGTTGTAAGGACAACGGGTGAGACCTTGCGTTTCTCAGTTCCAGAATGTGCCTGTGCAGTGTGGGTTAGATCGAGGCAGGCAAAAGAAATCACCATGGCACTAAATGATACCTCTCGAATAATTACCGGTTGCATGAAGGCTGCTCCATTATCATTATTTTACAAAGCAACGTACGTCACATCTCCGGAACATCGAAGAGACAGTGCCCAATTTCTGGAAAGGTTCAAACAAACGTTTGATGACAGACATCCCTTATACCAGCTTGTGGAACGTCATGTTCATTTTGTACGACGAATACATTACAGATTAATAATAATGCATTTCTAAACCAGTAATATGGGCCCAAACACTTAAATGGACATGACCTATTTTCTTTACCACTGCAGTCGCAGGATATGTAGCATCTTGTTAATTTGATTTTAGTGCTCAGGGAATGTCTTCTCTTCTGCTGTTGTAGCGTGAAGGATAACATTTTCTACATCTACATACATATTCCGCAATCCACCGTACGGTGCGTGGCGCAGGGTACACTGTACCACTAGGCACTTCCTTTCCTATTCCACTCCCAAACAGAACGACGAAAAAAAGGAATGTCTATATGCCTCTGTACGAGCCCTAATTTCTCTTATCTTTGTGATCTTTACACGAAATCTGTGTAGGCGACAGAAAGATCGTTCTACACTCGGCTTCAAATCCCGACTCTCTAAATTTCCTCAACAGTATTTCTCAAAAACAACGTCGTCTTTCCTCCAGCGTTCCTATTTGAGATTCCGCAGCATTTCCGCGACACTCTTGCATTGGTCGAACCTGCTCGCCTCTGAACTGTTTCCATGTCTTCCTTTAAACCGATCTGCTGCAGGCCCCAAACACTTGAGCAACACTCAAGACGTGGTCGTACTTGCGTTTTATACGTGGTCTCCTTTACAGATGAAGTACATCTTCCCAAAATTCGCACAACTGTTGTTACATGTTCGTTCTATTTGATATCGCTCTCCATTGTTACGCCTAGATAATTGAAAGACTCGACTGCATCAAGAAGCTCGCCACTAATGATGTATTAGAACATTATTTTATTATTCCCTACTCATGTGCATCACCTTACATTTTTCTACATTTAGAGCTAGCTGCCATTCTTCAATCCAACTAGAAATTTTGTCTGTCATCCTGTATGCTAATACAGTTAATTAAATACGACACCCTCCCATACACCACAGCATCATCAACAAACAGCCGCAAACTACAAGTTACTCTGTCCATCAGAGTATTTATATAGACAGAAAATAATAGTGCTTCTCTCACACTACCCTGGGGTACGCCTGACGATAATTCAAATGTTCAAATGTTTGTAGAACTTATGGGACTTAACTACGGGGTCATCAGTCCCTAAGCTTACAAACTACTTATGAACTACCTAAGACTAAGTACGGCACAAATATCCAAGCCCGAGGGGGGATTCGAACCCTCGACCGTAGTGGCCGTGCAGACCGTGACTGGAGCGCCTCAGTCCCCTCGGCCACCGCAGCCGGCGCCTGACGATACACCTGCCTCTGATGAACACTCGCCGTCGAGAAAAACATACTGCGTTCTATTACTTAGGCTGTCTTCCAGCCAGTCACAAATCTGTGAACCTATTCCTGATAGGCAGAGACACGGAATTATTGGGAAATGGAGCGAACTGGTTTTATATTGAGAGTCAAACACTTTATTAGAGGGTTTATTAACCTTCAATAGCTCAAAAAAAAAAAAAAAATAAAAAAAAAAAAAAAATATATATATATATATATATATATATATATATATATATATATATATATATATATATATATATATATATATATATCACATTGGCTGAACAATCACTACTGTGCCTTACCATTTTATTATATCGTGTTCTTTAACTGATCAGAGCTTAAAAAAATATGTGGAAGAAAGTTGCATTTGAACGTTAGCGTTGTCAAAACCACAAGAATCAGACCCTAGCAAAGAATTCAGAGTACTACATGCACTTCACCACTTTCACTATTAATAATCATGTTATAGAGCTTTCTGATTTGCCCAAGAGTGTAGCGCTTCGGCCACTTAGGAAAATTAACAATTCTTTACAGCAATGTATACACAGCCAGTTCATCAACGCTTGCCGTTAAACCTTAACTAGTATCTCAGTCCAACCAAACCTTTCATCATATAAATATTTTCAAAGCTCAACCAGAAAATTAACTGCTCTTATTCTGATGCAATATTTTCCAATCAGTTTATCACAGTAAATTCAGTCAACACCTCATCGTGAGAGCTCTCATTGATATCCGTAATTACTACTCTGCCAATGCAAGGAACTTTCAGCACTAAAACAATAGCTCACGGCGAGAAGTTACAGTAATTAAATACAAAGCTTGAGTAAGATAACATACAAACTAACCTGACTTAATTATTTAACATCTATCCACCTCTTATACCGGTTATGCTTTCGTACCACTGGTACCCCTCGTTACAGGACTGGCTTCTTGATCAACAGATGTCCAACTAGTAAAGCAAGTAACAGTTCGTGCCTTAATTCCAGCTAACTAAACGACTTATTCCCTACTGGTGCTGTCCGTATTTTCCCTTCTTAGAAAACTTCACAGCAGTTTCACGAAAAGGACAATATCACTTGATCGAGGCGAATTCGCGTTTCAGAAGTTCCAAGGCGACATACCGCCATTCTACACAAGAGGGCTGCTACAGCGAGCCGGCGTCTTTCTCAGGACTTGCGAAAGTCTCTGTCGATCCTTCACACATGAACGTCCGTCAGCTTCCAGCAGCTGTCGAAACACACTCCAGCTCGCTAGGCGTTCCCGGCACCAACAATACGCACGCACAGTGCTATCTCCTCGCTCGCTAGAAAGCCTCCTCTTTTTCCACTAGCTCGCCTCGCACGCCCCCTATCGATTGCATCGAACAGGCTCGATCAAGGGACAGCCGCCTGTCCATGGAAAAGGAACACTCGAACCATGTAACATAGTTCATTCCATATGCTCATATCTTCGTTAGCAGTCTGCAGTGTGTGGCACCGCGTCAAATGCCTTTTTGAAATCGAGAAACACACAATCTGCCTGCTGCCCTTCATCCATGGCATCCATTGCGATCTAGTAAACTTTCCTTATTTACACTCATCAGTATGTTGGAATAGTGAATGATGGTGAAGTGTAGCAGTTAAAGATAAATACCGTGCCGGAAATGTAAATTAGCACACCCTCTTGGAGTTTTCTGATTTACCCAAGATTTTTTGTTGAAAGAGTGAATATGGATTACATGAAATGTTTATAGTAACTCAGGTGGTACTGAGGTACCGAGTGTCGATTAATGCTAAGATACCCAGATACTCACGTTAGTACTTGGTGTGGCCCCACCAGGCTGCAATGCAGGCACCGATTTATCGAATTCATTCGATCATACAGATGGCGAATAGCATCTTGGTTACAATATTCCACGCTTGCTCGACCTGTTCAAGTAATTTTGCAACAATTGTAAGTTGGTGAGTTGCACATGTCGTTCGTGTCATTCCACGATATCCCACACGTACTCGATTGGACATATCTGCGGTGCACGTCGATGTTGTGACGTCACTGAAAGACGGGTTAGAGGTGTGCCTACCCTCTGATAGCAACCCAGTTCTGGGCTGACAATATCTGTGCTGTGGTAGCTGGACGATCTGCCATTAGCTGCCGTTACAACACGACGATCTTGCTGGACGACTCTGCTACGTGGGCGTCCAGAACCTCGTCACAAGTTTCAGAATGTTCGCGTGACCATTGCGACAAGTATCGTTACACATCTGAAGCAGCACACAATATGACCCCTTTCAAACTCGTTCAGTTTGCTGTAGAAAGTACGATTGCTTCTTTGTAGCATGGTGCCTGGTTGCTTGCCACGTTGATATGGTTGGTTGCCACATTAATATGGTTGCTTGCCACGTTGATGACACAATGAGCTTTATGGCTCTAAACATTCCCTATTAAATGAATTCACTGCACTTCCTACTTCCGTGGCACTGGTTCAACAATCGTAATGAACATTTCTGAAATAAACAGTCCTTGTTGCACGAATGCAGTAATTTTGCTTTTTCAAAAATGTTCAAATGTTTGTAAAGGCCAATTCACACTATCCGTACCGGATCGTCACGTCACCTCAAGCTTTCTCGAGAAGAATGTTTTGGCGTAACGGACATCTGCTAACATACGTCTTATTAATCTTTATTTTATTATTACACTTTGTTTAAGCGGTAAATTCCAAATGTTTAATGACGACTTAATAAATATAGTGTGTCCTCCTAAAAGTTAGGTAGGATATCTTTAACCAAAAAATGGTTTTTGTTTTGTAATATTGTAACAGAAAGATGAAGCAAATTGTTCATTTGAATAAGATTGTAATTTTATGACACAATTTTCATTAAATAACGTTTCAAATGAAGGACAAAAATTCAGATATGTACACGGTATAATCAATGTCAACGGGCAAATCGTAATGGATAATCTAAACAGGCTCTATTTATGCTCTTATAAATATTGTTTGATGTGTTTGCATGTTTATTTTTTCGCCTGAAAATAGATGTTGATGTTTTGAAATGTTGTTTTATTTCACAGACTTTACCATACTAAATTAGCCGAAAACATACCATGTAAAGTTGACTTTGGTCGTCAATAACATTCAGCGTTGTTGTTCCCTCAATTTCAGTATTAAACTATGACTTTCTACATAGCACATCGCCACTCATAACCTCACTTTCAACATCGGCTATTGGGATACGCAAATTGATGTGACGGACCAAACAGCTATGGTCATTAGTCCCTAGACTTATAAACTATTTAAATTAACTTACAAAAGGACAAAATACACACACACACACACACACACACACACACACACACACACACACACACACACAAAACCCATGCCCGAGGGAGGACTCGAACCTCCGACGGCAACCAACCGCGCGCTAAGCATCAAGGCACCTTGGAACGCTCGGCCACTCCGCCGCGGCTTTCTTTCTCACATGTGACTGGTTTCGCCTGTTCTGAGCATCATCAGACGTTCTTCGCAGGAGCCGCTCCCTGGGGTCCACGCGGAGCAGCCATTTATTCTAAGGGCTTATGCTACGGACTGGGCCCCTCACTCGGTCCTGGCTGTGTGTGTTGTTCTTAGTATAAGTTAGTTTACCTAGTTTGTCAGTCTAGTGATAGATCATCATATCAGTTGGGACCAATAGATTACTTTCGAACATATTTTCACTTCCTGGACACATTTGCGGTGTGTTTAAGTATGCGCTATTAAATGGTACAAATAGATGGTGCCTATGTAGGTAAGTCACTACGCCGTCGGTTGGTGGACAACGTTGAAACCATTATCGCTACATCTAGTACCCCCATCGGGAAAGTAATTCTCCGCAGTATCGAAAATGGCTATGACGTACAATCACAATGTGCCCCAGAGGTCCGTTCTGGGACCACAGCTACTTCTTATTTATATAAATGGTATACAATCGAGTATGCCGGCCGCGGTGGCCGAGGTGACTGAGGCGCTCCAGTCACGGTCAGCACGGCCACTACGGTCGAGGGTTCGAATCCCCCCTCGGGCATGGATATTTGTGCCGTCCTAGTTCGTAAGTAGTTCATAAGTAGTTTGTAAGTTTAGGGACTGATGACCCCATAGTTAAGTCCCGTAAGCTTAACAAACATTTGAACATTTGATTTTTTTGCAATCGAGTTTGCTGATGATGCCTGCTTGGTACTAAAGGATGTTGTTTGTAATATTGACACAGTATCAAATAATGCAGTTCAAGAGATAAGTTCATGGCTTGTAGAAAAAAAAGTGATGTTAAATCGCAGTAAAACTCAGTTTTTACAATTTATAACAAATATAATTTAACGAAAGCTGACATTTTTGATTACACATAATGGGCATTTGATAGGTGAGACTGAACAGTTCAAATTTCTAGGTGTTCAGATTGACAGTAAGCTTTCGTGGAAAGACCATGTTCAGGATCTTGTTCAAAAACTAAATTTTTCTTAATTCACCATTATAACAATATCTAAAATGATTTTTCAACATGAAAAGTATGTTTATTTTCACTCACTTATGACGTATATCGTTATTTTTTTTTAGGTTAGCTCGACTGATACAAATAGGATACTTCTGGCTCAGAAACGGTTCGAGCAATATGTGGTGTAAGTTCACGAACGTCGTGTCGACCACTTTTGAGTAGTCTGAGAATTCTTACACTGGCATCACAATACGTATTTTCTTTAATGTCGTTTGTTGTTAATAATATAGGCTTATTCCCAGTTGTTAGCAGCTTTCATTCGGTGAATACTAGACTGAAGTCGAATCTGCATTTGGATCACACCACCTTGACACTTGTGCAGAAAGGTGTGCAGTATTCCGCAGCATCCATTTTCAATAATCCGCCCTAAGAACCCAAGAATCTTAGTCATAAACCACGCGCTTTCAAATCTAAATTGAAGAGTTACGTCATGGCTCACTCCTTTTATTCTGTCGAGGAACTCCTGGAAAAGTTAAACAATTAAGCTAATTCCTTTTTTTTCTTTTTTTTCTTTCTTTCTTTTTTTTTCTTTTTTTTTTTTTAACTTAGGCTTAAGATTGTGCATTGGACTACTTGTTTTCGTATTAACATTCCTGTGTTAAACTTCATATATTGACTTATTACATGACCATTGAGTCTTACACCTCAATTAGCTTCTATGGAACAGAAAACATTATTATTATTATTGGGTTAAAAACGGTGTCTTCTTTCCATGTGTAGGCCTACTATTTTTTCCCGGGAGTGTAGCTGAAAATGTTGAAACGTTTGTTAAGCTTATGAGACTTAACTGCGGGGTCATCAGTCCATAAACTTACAAAATACTTACAAACTAACTTATACTAAAGACAGCACAAACATCCATGCCCGAGGGAAGATTAAAACTCCTGACGGGAAGCAGCCTCGCGCATCGAAGCATAGCGCCTCAATACGCTCGGCCACACCGTCGCGGCAAGTGTAGCTTTAGCATATGTTTGCAGAATGTATGGAATGAAGGATTTCGTTACACCATACTGTGGATCTTAATTTAATAATAAGGGGATGTTTCAAAACGACTGACCTTGTTTTGGGCTGCAGTAATTCCGAAACTCGGGGATATACCGGCAAGGAAATGTTTGTCGTTTGAATGGGCGTGCCATAGAATTTCAGAAAATATGCATTAGATGTTAATCAATGCGTTTTCTGAGTTTTCAGTCAGTCAGAAGATAGCATACGACCAACAGGAAGCGTTTTGTGTGATGCCTTTGCAAATAGTGAGCCAGTGATTTCGGTCGTGTCTTTTTGTCGGCGTTTTGCATTGTTGTGCAGGAACCAAAAACCATTCCTGGTAGGTATCACCGATCAGAAGAGACAGGATGCTCGTGCAAATGTAAGTGTCCAAGTCGACATCTCACCTCTAAGAAACGTTGGAATAAACTGGGTGAACATTTGAGCGGAGTCCACGAAAGTCTAGCCGTAGTGCAATCAGAGTACTGGCAGTGTTTCATATTACTTCGAAATTTTCAAACATCTCGACTGTTAGAAGGGACTGATATAGGTTCAACGGCAAAGCTGAAAATTTCTGTTGCACCGGCATTCGAACCCCAATTTCCCACTTCGGGTCAGCGGGTAACCAATTACTGTCGCACACGCTTCACGTCCTGCCCGAAATCTCATCTTACAGCACATTATGATGTTAGTGCCCCCTTCCCATTACTACCTCTTGCTCCCGGCTCTACTGTATTCCCACAAGTGATAGGGCGTATTTGTGCATCCGCACAGAAATTGTTGTCATTTTCGTAATGGAGGCATACATAGGATAACAGATATAGTCTATAAACAATACAGACTACAGTGCAATCTATTTAGGATGGTGGCAAAATGAAACGGATGTGCCATCTGGACTGTATGACGGATTCTTCTCAACGTTGAGCGAAAAACTGAGTTATGTGCGTCGCCTGCGTTATTGTATAACATACAGGTTGTTTTTTTGTAAAGAAGAAAACAGCAACCTGCCACTATTAATAATACTGTTTATTTAAAAAGTAGAACCGTAAGCGGTTTCGAACTAAATGTTCATCGTCAGACGCCTGTTCACATCCAAATACATTTCTTGTTATTTACGTCTGTTATTTACCCAGTTCCTCGCACTGCTCATGCGTGGTTTGTTTATATCATTGAGTTGATTTCTACATCTACATATATAATCAACAATCCACCGTAAATTGTGTGGCGGAGGGTACATTGTCCCACTACTAGACACTTCCTTTCCTATTCCACTCCCACATATAACAAGAGAAAAAAGAATTACTATATGCCTCTGTATGAGCCCTAATTTCTCTTATCTTGTAATTGTGAACATTAGGCGAAATGTAAGTAGACGGCAGCAAGATCGTTCTACACTCAGCTTCACATTCCAGACCTCTAAATTTCCTCAACAGAATTTATCGAAAAGAACGTCGTCTTTCCTCTAGCGATCTCTATTTGTGTTCTAGAGCGTTTCCGTGGCACTCGCGTGTTCGTCGAACCCACCAGTATCGAACCTAACTGCTCGCCTCTGAACCGCTTCCATATTTTCCTTTAAACTGATCTGCTGCGGGTCCCAAACACTTGAGCAATACTCAAGGCGTGGTCGTACAAGCGTTTTATACGCGGTCTCCTTTACAGATGAAGTACATCTTCCTAAAATTCTCCCAATAAACCGAAGTCGGCTGTCCGCCTTACTCACAACTGTCCTTACATGTTCGTTCCATTTCATATCGCTGTGAAATGTTACGCCTAGATATTTGAACGACGCGACAGCATCAAGAAGCTCACTACTAATGCTGTATTCGAACATTATGGGATTGTTTTTCCTACTCATGTGCATCACTTTACATTTAGAGCTAGCTGTCATTCTTCACAACAATCAGAAATTTTGTCTAACAAGGAAAGTACATGGGCTCGAACAAACATATCTGTATGAACGTTTGCTTACAGGATCTCTACGTACACCTCAATGTGCTGGTGGGTGTTGTTTTTCTGCAAAACTCTGCGATCATGCTCTAGATAGCGCTGTAGACGTAATTGTAGACGCCATACGTAATGCAGATATCTTAACTATTACTTATGTAATAATATTCGTACATGTTCTCTAGCGTATTGTCATCAAAAGCCGTAATGATAGTTTGAACTTTAACCTTCTCCTCGGAAGATTGTTGGTATTCACTGCCACTGCTTCCATCGTCTCTTCCCGCACTTGTGTTGTTCGTCATTATCATCCCTATTATCATCAGTATGTGTTAGTGTTACAACAGAATCTAACTTATGCTCATATTTCTGTACCATAACAGATACAAGAAAGCATGCGAATGATTCATCTTCTACACTAATACCATCTTCACGAAGAAGGATTCTTCGTAACTTCATCTCAACCAATCGCAATACAATAGCAGGACTGATTAGCAATTGCCGCCCCATCTGACGCTTTATCACACAAATAACGACACAAAACGCAACTTCGGAGGCACACTGCAGCGTCCCTACTGGCGAATGACAGGCCAAAGTGCAATGTGGAGAGGCACACTCAGAGGCCTCTAACGGACGACTGCAGAGTTTTGCAGATGCAGGAGTATCACTAATACAATAAGGGATCTTTACATTATCTCTCATACGATTTTGGTGTATATGTGCTTGTTCCTCGTAAGTCATCCTGTATGTCAATTAAACATGACAACCTCCCATACACCACAGCATCATCAGCAGGGAGCCGCAAACTACAAGTTACTCTGTCCATCAGATCAATTATATAGATAGAAAATAATAGCGGTCCTATCACACTCCCCTGGGGCACGCCTGACTATACACTCGTCTCTGGTGAACACTCGCCGTTTACAGCAACGTACTGCGTTGTACCACTTAGCAAGTCTTCCACCCTGTCACAAATCTGTGAATGTGTTCTATATGCTCAGGAGTAGTCTGCAGTGTGGTACCACGTCAAATGCGTTTGTGAAATCGAGAAAAACACATCAATATACATACATATTCAACGTCCGCGTTCAGGAGACCTTGGGAAACAAGGTGCTGCAACAGATTTTTTTGTATTTGTCAATTGATGAAATGGCCTGTTTGTGTGAGACCTCCAAATGTCGAGGCACTCGAGATGTGGAGGACGAGACACCGGCGTACGGGCCAACCAGTCGGCCCTACCTGCCGCCCCTTTTAAGGGCCCTATACACGAAGTGATTTATTGGACCAATTCGTTGGTCACCCGATAAATTGGGCGGTTTTAGGCGCTACCCGACCAACTTTTCTTGTCGGCCGGTTGGTTGTGCCTGACCACCCGATCTGCGATTCCCCCACCAATTCACCCGACAAATTGTACCGTGTGTAGCGCTTCCCGAGCAACTTCCATGCTTGAGGTCGTCTGCACAGCGAACACGCGAAAACAAAAATAGTTCGACGGACAGACACCACAACATGGTGGCGCTGTGTGCAGTTAGTCGGAACGTGTGTAGGCTGCTACCAGTTGGTTCGTTCGTTAGACATATTGTTGGTCGTACGATAAATCGGAGCGTGTGTAGGGGCCTTGAGTCCGGCACTGCATATCAGACGAAAGAGTCGGATCATCCCATGAGGGCGATTGCGGCACCCGACAAATTGTACCGTGTGTAGCGCTTCCCGACCAACTTCCATAGCTGAGGTCGTCTGCACAGTGAACACGCGAAAACGAAAATAGTCGACAGACAGACACCACAACAGGGTGGCGCTGCGTGCAGTTGGTCGGAACGTGTGTTGGCTGCTACCAGTTGGTTGGTTCGTTGGACATATTGTTGGTCGTACGATAAATCGGAGCGTGTGTAGGGGCCTTGTGTCCGGCACTGCACATCAGACGAAAGAGTCGGATCATCCCGTGAGGGCGACTGCGGCACCCGACAAATTGTACCGTGTGAAGCGCTTCCCGACCAACTTCCATAGCTGAGGTCGTCTGCACAGCGAACACGCGAAAACAAAAATAGTTCGACAGACAGACACCACAACAGGGTGGCGCTGCGTGCAGTTGGTCGGAACGTGTGTAGGCCGCTACCAGTTGGTTGGTTCGTTGGACATATTGTTGGTCGTACGATAAATCGGAGCGTGTGTAGGGGCCTTTAGTCCGGCAGTGCATATCAGACGAAAGAGTCGGAGCATCACGTGACGGCCATCACGGCCCTGTGGGAAGGGCGCCCGGCTTAGCGGCGGCGGCCGCGATTGGGGTGGTGCGGTACAGATGGGCGGCATTCTTGCTGTGGGCGTGACCACTTTCGCCGTGCCGCCAGCTGTCCCGCGAAATGCACGCAGCGGTCACTCGTAACCGGAGCGCCCGCGCCCGGCCAGGTGGCCCCAATTCTCGTTACAGAATGTCGGCCCCGCCGTTGCGCACTCGCAGCCACGGCCCGAGCTGTGGGGACACGACGCCCAGCCGCTTATGTCATAGGCCGACCGGGCGCTCGCCTCTCCAATCAAAACTGCACAAAATCAAATGTTACTATAATGACTTCACTACATACACTGGAAAGCTGCCCAAGTTACTCCAATATTCAAGAAAGGCAATAGGAGTGATCCCCAAAATTACAAATCAAAATGTTCAAATGTTTGTATAGTCTATGGGACTTAACTACGGGGTTATCAGTCCCTGAACTTACAAACTACTTATGAACTACTTACGAACTAGCACGGCACAAATATCCATGCCCGAGGGGGGATTCGAACCCCCGATCGTAGTGGCAGTGCAGACCGTGACTGGAGCGCCTTAGTCTCCTCGGCTACCGCGGCCGGCCCCAAAATTACAGACCTATCTCATTGACGTCTATTTGCAGTAGGATTTTGGAACATATACTTTGTTCGAATATTATGAACTGCCTCGAAGAGAACGACCTATTAACCAGTAGTCAACACGGATTCAGAAAGTATCCCCCTTCCGAAACACAGCTTGCCCTTTATTCACATGAAGTGTTAAGTGCCATCGACAAGGGATCACAAATCGATTCCGTATTTCTGGATTTCCGGAAGGCTTTTGACACTGTACCCCACAAGCGGCTTCTAATGAAATTGCGTGCTTATGGAATATCTCCCCAATTGTGCGGTTGGATTCACGATTTCCTATCAGAAAGAACACAGTTCGTTGTAATTGACGGTAAGTCATCGAGTAAAACAGAAGTGATATCTGGCGTTCCACAGGGAAGCGTTACAGGTCCCCTACTCTTCCTCGTGTTTACAAACGATTTAGGAGACAATCTGAATAGCTCCCTTACAATGTTCGCGGATGATGCTGTCGTTTATCGGTTAGTGAAGTCAACAGAGGATCAAAAGCAACTGCAAAGCGATTTAGACAAAATTTCTGCATGGTGCGAAAATTGGCAAATTGACACTAAATAAAGAAAAGTGTGAAGTAATACACATGACCACTAAAAGAAATCCGCTGAACTTTAATTACGCGATAAATCAGTCAAACCTTAAGGTCGCAGATTCTACCAAATACTTGTTGTTGTTGTTATGGTCTTCAGTCCGGAGACTGGTTTGATGCAGCTCTCCACCCTACTCTATGCTGAGCAAGCCTTTTCATCTCCTCATAACAACGGCAACCCACATCCACTTGAATCTGCTTACCATACGCGTCTCTTGGTCTCCCTCTGCGATTTTTACCCCACACACTTCCCTCCAATGCTAAATTTACGATTCCCCGATGTCTAAGAATGTGTCCTACCAAGCGATCCCTTCTTTTAGTCAGGGTATGCCAAAAATTCCTTTTCTCACCAATTCTGTTCAGTACCTCTTCATTAGTTATGCGATCTACCCACCTTAGCTTCAGCATTCTTCTGTAACACCACATATCAAAAGCCTCTATTCTCCTCCTACCTGCACTGCTTATCGTCCATGTTTCACTTCCGTACAAGGCAACACTCCACACAAATGCCTTCAGGAAAGACTTCCTTACCCATAAATTAATATTCGATGTTAGCAAATTTCTCTTTTTCAAAAACGCTTTTCTTCCCATTGCCATTCTGCGTTTTATATTCTCTGTACTGCGACCATCGCATGTTATTTTACTACCCAAGTAACAAAACTCATCTATCACCTTCATTGTTTCGTTACCTAATCTAATTCTTTCAGCATCGCCTGATTTTCTAAGACCACATTCCATCATTTTTGTTTTGCTCTTGTTAATGTTCATTTTATACGCTCTCTTCAACACACTGTCCATTCCATTCAACTGCTCTTCCAGGTCCTTTGCTGTCTCTGACAGAATTACAATGTCATCAGCAAAACGCAATGTTTTTATTTCTTCCCCCTGAACTTTAATCCTTATTCCAAATTTTTCCTTGCTTTCCTTCACCGCCTGCTCGATGTACAAATTAAATAGCATCGGAGAAAGGCTACAACCCTGTCTTACTCGCTTCCCAACTGATGCTTCCCTTTCATGCCCTTCGAGTCTAATAACTGCGGTCTGGCTTTTGTACAAGTTGTAAATAACTCTCCTTTCCCGGTATTTTACCCCTGCTGACTTCAGAATTTGAAAGAGTGTATTCCAGTCAACATTGTCAAACGCTTTCTCCAAATCTACAAAAGCTAAAAATGTAGGTTTGCCTTTCCTTAATCTATCTTCTAAGATTAGACGTAAAGTGAGTATTGCCTCCCGGGTTCCTACGTTCTTCCTGATTCCAAACTAATCTTCCCCGAGGTCAGCTTCTACCAGCTTTTCCATTCTCCTGTAGATAATTCGTGTTAAAATTTTGCAACCATGGAGTTAACTAAAAATATGAAAATATTTCCTACGCAAGAGATATTAGAAATAGGGAAGGTGCAGACTGATAAATCTGCAGACCACCTGACCACATTCACGATTTGGCGGGGGGAAGCAATGATGATTAAGCTAATAAATACCGCTAAACAGCATAGTTTAACGAATAAGCCGCGGTGGAGTAGCCGAGTGGTCTAAGGCGCCTCGCTGCGGAGCGCGCGGTTGCTCGCTGTCAGAAGTTCGAGTCCTCTATAAGGCATGGGTGTGTGTGTGTTCTCCTTAGGTTACTTTACCTTAGTTGATTTGTAAGCTACGGACTGATGACCACGCAGTCTGGTCCAATAGATTTACAAACATTTGAACATTGTACGAATAAAATTACTTATCACTGAGGTAGCAGAGCGCCAAATTATTAAACTCAATAAAATAGAACCTTTACAGCAGATGTGGTAACTGTTGCTCAAGAATGGGGGGGGGGGGCAACGTAAATCCTAATTTAACCACGTGAAGCTTTGTTTACTGTCTTAAGAGCCGCTCCCTGCCACAAACGCGGACTGCTTCCACGCTCACTACTTCCGCGCTAAGATGAGCTGTTGTTGGTGAAACATCGTTCTTTTTGTGCTTCTAACATCGTCAGCCCCATTGTCCCCCAGCGGTTTTCTGCTGAAGTCTGGCAAAGGCAGACAAGGCGACAGAATCTACAGCCCCCTATATTTCAATGTCTCACGTATTGAGAGACAACAGTTCTTTCCTACATGCCTTCAGTGGTTGTGATACGAACTTCGTCGTTCTTCGACAAGGAAACTTCTCAAGGCACTGGAGACGAAAAAAACCCTGAGGAAAGAAGTATAGCTATTCAGAACTTCCACTGCTACCACTGCTGAGATTGTTGAAGATGAACAGCACTGTGGCCCCGTTCTGTGATGATGAAACAATCCCGTTAAATCTGCTTCGCCATCAAACGTTTGAAAAATATATCAAAGACATCATTCAGTCTTTCCTCTTTGCCGCCTACAGAAGCAGCCGCTCGACAGCAGTCCCTCAGGACGTATTTTCAAGTTCAAGTTTGGAATAACATCCCACTGAATCCACTGTAACGGGACTGGAAGTCGGTCTCTTGCAGTTTCCACTAAAGGAAGCAATACCTGCGGAATTGAGATTGTTGTTGCAGGAAAAACGGCATTAAATGTACAACTGTCCGCAAACTATTCAAGGACCAATCCTGAACCAATCTTCCGAGTGACACCAATGTTCCGAGTTACTGACTTTGATGATAGTATCTCTAATAATATTTCGGAGTCGTGGCGGAGCCAAGCCCTACCACGCCGTAGCGGAGGAGCGACGCAACTGTCCCCGAATTGAAGCGGCTGATCGCCGCCATTTGCAGGGAAGAATCTCAGTGCTGGGGTTGTCATTTGAAGTATATGAGACGCAACAAGAGCAAAAGAAAGCACAAAATAAACGCATCTTTGTTTAAAAAAATTACTGATTATTGCTGTCTCTTTAAAAAGAATTCATATATGAATGAAGTTTCCTAATTTTCGAAATATAGAGACACGAAATTTAAGAATGTAAGGCGCTTTTCTGATAAGGTGGAGCAACTTTTCATCGACATATTTGCATAAGATGATTCCATGAAACTTGTAAAGTAGCGGAGAGTGCGGTTATTTTTTAATTCACGTCATTTTCTGTCAGGCCCTGTTTACTTTTCGCGGATTACTCTATACGTTTTGCACGCTTATTTTTGTACATCACATTTTTATCTACATTCCTTTCCATAGAACATAGAATTTTTCTTTCAACTTCCTCGAATTTGGGTATGAATAATTGTCATAACTCATAAAATTTTAAATACGCATTTCATTCGCACATTACTTTTTAACAAAGATAGTACTTCTGAAAGTGGTTGAGTATGCAACATTCGATCAACTAATGACCATTTACGAAGTACAATTACCAACTATTAAGTGCCTAAAACAATTATTCGAACTACTTCTGCATCATACTTATATGTGATAAATACCTCTTATACACCTAGTTATTAATTCAGCTCAAATTAGTATTTTTAGTAATTTATGTGAAAATAAAATGTAAGTACTTGACATGCACCAAAGTATGTTTCTTAGTTTTGGAGAGTCATTTATAAGAGAAAACCTAAACAAAAACAAACGCTCATGATTTCTTATTTATCCATGAAAATACTATACGGTACACAAGTAATAACTGATCTGTGAAATATAACATTGTTTCCGTCATCCTCTTTGCTTCCGTTCTGACTGTTACAATTAAAAGCAGCACACGAACGAACCATTTTTACGCACTGTTGCCCTGCAAATGGCGGCTTCTATCACGTTCAATGTGGGGACACAACACTAGCGCCAGCGAGCGGTCTAGTTTTTATTTAGTAAGTCTATGGGCGGAGCGGCCGAGCGCATTGAGGCGCCATGATGCTACGACGCGCGAGACCATTACCCGTCGGGGGTTCGAATCCCCCCCTCCCCTTCGGGCATGGATGTTTGTGCCGTTTTTAGTATAAGTTAGTTCATAAGTAGTTTGTAAGTTGAGGGACTGATGACCCCGCAGTTAAGTCCCATAAGCTTTAGAAACATTTAAGCATTTTTTTTGTAATATTTCGGAATTTGGAAGAAGGGATTCCACCGAGGATATTAATATGTAGGAAATGGAATAGCTACGTTTGATGTTATTTGGAGCCTCATACTTGAAGCGAGTAAAGAGATTACTTTTAAATAATTAAAAACATTGTACATTCTTAACAATTAATTATGTGAGACAATTTATTGTTGATTGAATGAAGTTTCTTTATTCCTATTAAAACAACATTAAACATTATTTTCAATAATATCCTTATAAACAGATTGTTTTGTCCTTCACATGATATCGTTCTTCTAATTTATGCAATCTTGGTAACGTGTGAATTACGAACAATGTATCAGTAAAATAAATAAATAAAGAAAAATAAAAATAAACGAGTGAATATAAGAAAACTCAACGGAATGTAAGGTTGAACGGTTATGCCTGCCATTAACAATATATATATAATTGAATAATGGTGATATGTACTAACCAGCATAATTTTTCGTTGCCTTCTTGAAAACACAATTTTATGCTCTATCATTTTCTCCTATAAAATTTTGCTTTAAGCTGGCCAGCTGAAGCTGCACTTAGAAATCAAGGCAAACTCAGATTATTCACAAGAGAGGCATACTTCAGTGATTAAAACAGTTTCCAGATATCCAATAATTTTTGGAAGACAGAATCCTAATGTTCTTAGCCTAAGCAGTTGGTTTGGTAGAATTTGTATATAATTCACTTCTTGATAGGAGCCATCTGTTGTCTACAGTAATAATAATAATAATTTATAGCCAGGATCGTGTTGTATATTATTTTTTTTTTTTTTTTTTCATATGATCGGTTCCCACAAAACCTAGCTATCATCTTCATAGCTTCTAGAAATCATTTTACAATCCACGAATGTTGCACCCACAATCAGAACAAAAATGTCCTGTCATTATGGGTGAGAGATTCGTTTACTGTAAAATGAATTCGCTCATACGTCGTGCACCCTCTCGTTCAGCAGAGATGCCAAATTTAGGAGATTTCGAATCCTAATAATAAATACTGTGTAACAGTATTCGAGAATTTATAATAAACTCTTACATTTCGAAGCATCCGTAGCAACACTTAAGAGATTCATGGAATTCACGGAATACCTAAACCTGCTTAATCAGTAGGAAACTGTAACCAAGATTTTTAAAATGCGACTCCAGTGATTGATCACTGAGAAAACACGGTCGGTATGTATTCCAGTTAATTAGAATTAAAACTAGCAACGCAACACACCATGTTTAAAATTTTGAATTTATGTAACTTTCTATCACGTCAACTTTACAACTGAACAAATGAATGAGTTTGGCTATCGAATATCCATTTGTACTTTTAAATATACTCTTTTTTCAGTCTCAAGAATAGCCGATCAAGATCTTCATCCTATACAGTCTAAAAAAAATGGCAAATGATTGCTACACCCTTTGGTGCGTGAGACAGAGCATTCGTAACACAATTAATGTAACTTACCAGTTGCACCTTAATGACTATCATTTACTGCACCAGCAAATGTCAAGGAAAATGTAAGAGAATTATTTCCAGCACAAGAGACAGTACCAAAAGTTGCTCCCGTTGTAAATCGTTCTTCATAAGCTGCCGCACAATTATGACAGGTGTCGAAACATGTAGCCTAGCCTCGCTCTAAATAAAGCATTCTTCAGCTGTCGACAAGAGCGTATTTGTTATGTTTTTGAAGTTATGAGAGTAAGGCAGACACACACTATTCCAATTAACCAAACGCCCTAATACGGATTAGAAAATTATAATGTCATCTCTCTGTTCTGTAATTGTCTTGCCAAAAAGACACTTGTTCAGTTCTAGAGTCCGCCTACAACACGTAAGTAGTGTTACCCTTTATAATGAAATTCCGAAATTAGTGTAATACCATAATAGAGATAGTTTTCTTCAAATAGCAACAAATGTGGAATCCCATCAACTCAGTTATTAGATGAAACATGGCGTTCAAAACATTTGTGACCGTGTCTCGTATTGCACAATGCATAAATTTAAGGAAAATTACTGATGATTGTCAGTTAACCATAAACTCAGATAGATAACGCACAATAGTCTTCGACATTGTCACAACTTCTGGTTGCTGGCGCTAGCATCAGTCCGAAGCAGAGAACAATCGACAAAAATATACAACTGGATAATGATAGAAGATTGTAAAGGAATTTCCGACAGTAAGTCATTGCATGACTTTGATACAGAATTTCCTAAACAATAATCTGGACAGAACTATTGGTCTGCAAGATTTGTTTGTTCCGTGGTTAATATTTTTTTCGAAGTGCCAGTAAAATAAATTGAAGATAATATCTTTCGCATATGCTTATGATTCGAGCAACTTGGCGGCAAAGAAAATGTACAAGTGTATAAAATCGGGGTGACCAAAGTGATGTGTTGAACCTCAAGCCACATCGTGTTTCTTTTTAACTCAGCAAAATGTAAATATTGGCTATTTAAATTAAATAATTATGTGGTGAGGAAACATTATCAATGTACACGGACAGAAACTTCTTTTACAGGGATAATGAATAGTCTATATTCATCTTTCGCTTTTTATAACGTTATTAAAAATAAATGTGCACCAGAAATTACTTACTTGCTGACATACAAACTCAGGAGTGATAATGTCATTATATCCGCAGTCCCATGGCCATGAGGAAAGAAATCATTGCTTACAGCAGAAGAAAACCTTTTTCAGGTAGTTGGCTGAAATTCCTTAATTTGTAAAATTGTAGCTCGAACGGACAAGCTCACCCCTATCGCCTCTCCCCCCTCCCTCCTCCCTAACCCCTCACGCCCAATTGCACAGTCAAGTTCGATTATTAAAAATTCTTTATTTTAAAATATTTCTTATAATCAAATACGAAGTTTGTCAAAACCATGAAATTTAATATTATCAGTTTATTGTCTGTCCTTGCACGTTGCAGTTGCTCGCAAAACGTATGCCACTATTAATAAAAGATTTAGCAATGAATGATTAAAATTTTCCTTGCGCATGAGGGTCAAGTAAAATTCCGACGGTTTTGCAGAGTTAATAATAAACATAGTCAAATAAAATGAACTCGTCTTGAGTCAAAAATTGTGTTTTATTGTATTTCGAGCACTGAGTGCTCATCATCAGGTGCTTCTGATATTTTACACGTGTTTAAAGCCCTAGGCCTGTTAAATTAGGTTGTAACAATATGGAAAACTTTTAAAAACAGGTATATATAATTAAAGAGATTTAACAATTGACTTACTTATTAAAAAGTGGTGCACAAATAAGTCAGGTGCAGTATGATAATTGTCTGTCCTGGAGTGTATTAGTAGGTATAAATAATCATCAGCACAAACACTACACTCTTGAAGCACATTGTGGAATGACAACAACTCAAAGACTTACAGCTATGAAGATGTTACACTTCTATCTTACTGCGATTCTCTATACAAATAGGGTGTTTAATTTTATAAACATAAAGATGTTTGTTTTTATATTTAAAAAAAAATCCAGATTTTTATGTTAAATTTTCCACATTATAAATTGGAACTATTTTATGAGGTTTGTAGAAACATTAATTATAGTTGTACATTGTCAGTTGATTTGTAATGCTAAGGATTTATGTTACCAGGAAAAAATAAACTTTTGAAAATACTGAAAAAACTGTGGATGCTAAATTCTGTTTGTTCATTTAACATGTTTTCAGTGTATTTTTCTTTATGTAACACTTTTTGTAACTGTTCAAGTAAATCAAGTTTTTGCCATTTACTTGTGTGGGCAGTACTGTTAGGCTACTGTGGATGTCAATTAGTTTGTGTTATGAAGATATAGATGGTTAGCTATTGTGGATTTGTCAAAATGATTAAGTGTAAAGCATCAATGTGTTCTTTGTAACATGTGTAGAAAGTTTTTCCACTTTTGCCTATGTAAAATGCAGAGCAGCTATTACGTTATAATATATATATGCCACTGTATTCTGTAACTGGAGTGTTTTCCTTCACTGTATGTGGTAAGTGGTGTCCTACTCTTCTTTTTAGTGGAGGAAGATATTGTAGATTTTTTGTGATGCTGTGCCTAAATAGGGAATACTTGCAAAGATTTGTGTTTTGTTTGTCGTTTTAATCGTTGTGTTTTTGTTAATGATGTTAGCTTGTATTTTTCTTGGCAGTATGTCGATTGATTTTTCTGAGTATCCATTATTAGATGTAATTGTTATGATTGGATCAATTTATTTAGTGCTTTAGGTTAGGTTTGAACATGAAACTAACAAAACGATAAATATCTTATACATAACAATTACAAATAAACAACAATAACATATTTCTTACATTTACAGGAAACCAACTTACACTGATATCACAATACACCATGCAAATAGACACAAATATGCTGCATTCAGATCCCTGTTACACATAGCACACACAGTAGCTATCAGTAACAAATTTTGCTGCTCACCTCTCAATGGTTTCCACTTCTTCTTTTAACCGATATGGCAAGGATCCGAAGCATCAATATTTTAGTGGCAGTACAAGTTCTCAGGACCATTATTGCATTTTTAGTATCAAGAAATGAAATTTAGTTGACAATGCTGATGAGATGTGTCACCTGCACCCATGAGATAGAACTTTCACACACCGTATTTAATACGAAGGTGTTTCATGATCACTCTAGACACAATGGAATGACACTGATAAATATATCTATTCATTTTAATTAAAAATTTTCCTGTATTTCCTTAGTTAGTGACTTTTCTTCAAAGAAAGTACGGTATATTTATTCAAATGACTTCCTCGTCGTCTCAAAAAATTAAAAATGTCACGCTATGAATGTACTCGGGTGCATGAGAAAACAATGGTAAAAGTTTTCTAGAAATTGTCGATTTCGTTTATTTACGTGCAATTTATATATGAAAGTAGGAGTAAGTATCTATCAGACCGATAAAGCCCTAATGATTCATAGTTTATCTGAATTTCAGCGTATCACTAATGTGATAGTGACGTTTCAGGACTAACAGAAGAATACACAATCACAAATGATTCCTTTTGCGACAGGTTTAGCTGTACCGTCGGCTGTAATACCTTTATTGTATGTTAGCGCACCACAAGGCTATATCCGTTGAACACGGGTGTTGCATTGTAATTAGAAGTAAGTTATGAAGCTATTTTCATCAGAGCAACAGCGCTGATTATCTCACAACACTCTGCTCCATTAGTGGTTTATCGTATGCTAATAAATTGTTAGGGCGTGTTTATGATTACGAGAACTAAACTGTAACAGGAACTCAGCGCGAATGACGTGCTAAAATAAATGAGGCGTTTATTAACGAACCACAAAAAAGGTTGTTTTACGGGACCCATATTCGCCACTTAAAACGAAATTACATACCGGCAGCTCTGAATATTTAGTTGAATTTCATTTTCTGCTCTATAATTAGGAAGAAGAACGCTCTTGAGTGTAGTTATGAGAACTTACTGTAGAGCGTATACTGTATGTTACCCAAGACATCAAAGTAACGAATACTTAGAAAATTATCCTAATATTGGGCACCTTTTTTTAAATTTAAGGTTATTGAGTGAACTAGCTGTCTTCAAGTTATGAAAAATTGACAATACTATTACTAGGGAATGTTTAAATACTACTCTCGGAAGAAATGTGACCATATACTCATTCCGTAATACCGAAGGGGGAGGGAGGCTGTCTGAAGTACAAAATTCTGCTCTTCAGTCATGCGAAATAAAAAGCTTTTGAGGGTGAAGCAAATTAAAAGAGCGCCATAATTTAAAATATACCTACACATACAGGGTGTTACAAAAAGGTACGGCCAAACTTTTAGGAAACATTCCTCACACACAAAGAAAGAAAATATGTTTTGTGGACATGTGTCCGGAAACGCTTAATTTCCATGTTAGAGCAACTTATCTGACGCTGACATTTGGGTTATCGTAAACTGCACGAAGAATTGCCTCGTCCATTGCAGGTGTCCTCGTCGTTCTATGTCTTCCCCAGTCAGAAGGATGGAATGTTCCGTGCTCCCTAAGACGCCGATCAATTGCTTCGAACGTCTTCCTGTCGGGACACTTTTGTTCTGGAAATCTGTTTCGATACAAACGTGCTAATCCATACATCAAATGGGCATCTGCCAACTTCGCATTTGTAAACATTGCACTGACTGCAAAGCAACGTTCGTGGTGAACACCAACCAGTTAATGCTACATATTGATGTGCTTGATGCTAATACTGTAGAGCAATGAGTCGCATGTCAACACAAGCATTGAAGTCAACATTACCTTCCTTCCATTGGGCCAACTGGCGGTGAATCGAGGAAGTACAGTGCATACTAACGAAACAATTGGGTATTTTGACAATTGTCTCCACGAATTATTTCAATTTACGTTTAAAGAGAAATACTAAAATGAGCTCAAACATCGAAATTAAGCGTTTCCAGACACTTGTCCACATAACATATTTTCTTTCTTTGTGTGTGAGGAATGTTTCCTGAAAGTTTGGCCGTACCTTTTTGTAACACCCTGTATACATGTAATGTTCAAATATGAACAGTACATGAGATTGGATTACAATAATGAGAAATACAAAATTCAAATTTTCTGCCCTTTTGAAAGATGAATATATGAAATACCAAGATTATGTATAGTTTAAAACCTAACTCACAAATGATCAGTTCTTAAAGAAACACAGAGTGCATTAACGACAGCAGAAGGTAAAGGACCTGAACTGGGAGAAAGGTGTGTGTGTGTGTGTGTGTGTGTGTGTGTGTGTGTGTGTGTGTGTGTGTGTGTGTGTGTGTGTGTGTGTGCGTGTGTTGGTCAGAACGAGAAGTGGGATGTGCGATGGATCCTAATACTGGATGAGACAGGTGGGGATGAATTACCGTTGGTAGGATGGATAAATATCGGAACGCAGTTCATTGTGTGGTAAGGGAAATCGGTTGTAGTTGCGTTGGGGTAGGTTATGGAGCGTATGTAGGTGAAATTACATGAGATAAGTGACAAACATTAATATTTCACTTATAATTTTTATTGTACACCTCTGCTGTTCGCCTTCCTTAAATACAACAATCACATAAAACAATAGAGAGAAAATCACTGTAATATAAAACTGAATATATTAATTGAGCAGTGACAGTGTTACATCCTACGTGGTCATTTACAGTGGTGTTGGACACATTCGGCCTGGTATCACATTGACTGAAATAGAATGAACATTGAGTCCCACTTCGAATCGAGCCCCGGCGGCCAGCGAAGATTTGTCAGGAGATTGTTTGTAGAGCGGTGGGATCCGAACCATATTATCGCTGGCCATACCGCAAGAGTGATCGTTTCGGAACTTTCAAAGTGCTGCAGTTGGAAAAAAAGGATCAGGTAATATTCATGAAACTTCACTAACCGAGGTTCCGAATGTACTCTCAATGGGCTTAATTGAGCGAGTCACATTTTGGTCACACTGTTTCTTCAGCAGATCTCCTTCTTGCTCGGATCTAGTTTTTAATATGTTTTTCGTTTCTATCACTAAATTATATTTCTTCAAAACATTTTTTCGTACTTCTCTAGTATTTCCAAAATCAGAAGCTTCCCCGTCAATCCAGTCTGTAGCTGGTTTTAATCCTGCACCTTGTTGTGGTCCCAAGCCGTGTCTAAGAATTTCAGCACATTAACATCAACCAAGCGTTTTTGTTTTTATTACTAGCCCGTTGTTTCCAGTTTCAAATAATTCTATCGAGACTTCGACCAGCGTTACTGCCAACCGTAGCCGAATTCTGCTATGCATAGCGGAAGGTACTCACCTACGCGGCGTGGCCGCGTAATTATGAAATTTTTAAAAACGAAGCGGAAATTACGTGGTCGCGGCGGATTAGCCGTGCGCACAGGGACGCTGTGCTGCTGTGCGCGCCGCCGTTCGCCGTCGGGGGTTAAAGTTCCCCCCTCGGCCATGGATGTTTGTGTTGTCTTTATGTTAGTTTACCTTAGTTTAAGTAGTTTGTAAGCTGCGGACTAATAACCACGCAGTTGAGTCCGATAGATTTACAAACATTTGAACATTTTTTGGAAATTAGGTTCCTTTGGTGAATGTAAAAACATAAAATAAAAATATTCTTAAATGCCCACAACAAAGTGCAAAAATATTTTATACAGTATGATATCATATTCAAAGCTTTAATTACTTGCAAAATAATATATATTTAACATGTTCTACGCTAGTTGCGTACAGTTTAATCTCAATGCTTTCGTATTCTTTCTGATGATCTGAGGACATCGAAGTGGGGACATTTAAGATACACTGAACGATGCCACCGACAACTGGCAGTCGACAATAGTAACTGCAAGGCGGAACTATAAAAGAAAGTGACTATTGACAACAGTAAATTACATCTACATCTATATAGATATTCTGAAAATCACATTTAAGTGCCTAGCAGAGAGTTCATTAACCACTTTCATGACTTTTCTCTACCGTTCCATTCTCTAATAGCGAGCGGGAAGAAAGAATACCTAAAACGTTCCGTTTTCGATCTGATTTCTCTTGTTTTATTGGGATGGTCATGTCCTAAGTAGGTGGGTGCTAGTAAAATATTTTCACATTCAGAACTAAAATTCGGTGATTGAAACTTAGCAAACAGATCACGCCGCAATGAATAACGTCTTTCTTTTAATGATTTCCACCCCAATTCGTGCTACGTTTCCGTGACGCTTTCCCCGCCCGTCCGCCGTAACGTGATAAAACAAAACGAGCTGCCCTTCTCTGAACCTTCTCAATAACTTCCGTCAGTCCCACCTGGTGAGGGTCCCACAATGGTCAACAGTACTCCAGGAGAGGACGCACAAGTGTGATGTAGGCAGTCTCTTTGGTGGGGCTGGTGCATCTTCGAAGCGTTCTGCCAATCAAACGTAATCTTCGATTTGCCTTCCCCACAATATTTTCTGTGTGTTCTCTCGAGTCTAAGTTGTTCGTAATTGTAAGTCCTAGGTATTTAGCAGAATTTACGACCTTAATTTTTGATTGATTTATCGCGTAATTGAAGTTAAGCGGATTTCTTTTAGTGGTCATGTGTATTACTTCACACTTTTCTTTATTTAGTGTCAATTGCCAATTTTCGCACCAAGTAGAAATTTTGTCTAAATCTCTTTGCAGTTGCTTTTGATCCTCTGTTGATTCTACTAAACGATAAACGACCACATCATCCGTTAACAGTCTAAGGGAGGTATTCAGATTGTCTCCTAAATCTTTTATAAACACAAGGAAGAGTAGGGGAACGCCAGATATCACTTCTGTTTTACTCGATGACTTACCGTCAATTACAAACAACTGTGTCCTTTCTGATAGGAAATCGTGAATCCAATCGCACCCATTGGGGAGATATTCCATAAGCACGCCATTTCATTAGAAGCCGCTTGTGGGGTACAGTGTCAAAAGCCTTCCTGAAGTCCAGAAATATGAAATCGATTTGAGATGTCGATGGCACTTATCACTTCATGTGAATAAAGGGCAAGCGGTAGCACCAAGTCGTGCGAATCCGATGTGAATTATCTGGATAACGTTAAATTACAAGGCTACTGAATAATGAGTGATAAAGGTAGGTGCTGAACATCAAAGGAGAAAAGAGCGGCGAGGCGGAACCAGTCGAAAAAAATCTATAAAACAGTTATTCTCTCCGAAAAGGTTACACGAATACATTATTAAAAAGTGTTTAGGACCGGCTAGTGATTGCAACACGAAAGCTAAATGCAGAGCGACAAACTAGTGCTAGGAGCAAAACGAAATTAGTGAACGACAATGTATCTCTGAAGTAAGAAAATACTTTTTAATTAACACGAGCTAGACAACGATAATGGATATTACTCATACTGTACTGCTATTTATTATAAATGTGTTTCAGAAATTTGAACTATAGTATAACGAATTAGAATATGAGTGTGCTCATAGCAGAATTTGAATGGGGCCGTAGAGGAATTTATCTATTTTTGGGTTGTAACACTGTCATTCAGCATCCTGGATAATGAAGATTCACTGAATTTACTTGACCAGAAGAAATATCACCTGGTATATTCTTCAGTTTTCCCTCAAAATCTTTGTTCTTTGAGATGACCATTCTCTTCGGGACATGGTTCGCCATATCTAGCACTATTTTCTTAAACTTCCCTGTTGTTTTCTGTAGGTCGTCGTTTGCCACAATTTAACCACTTAAGCAAGTTCATTAGTACTTTCAAATTATGAGTATAACTAACGGAATAGACTCAATTCAGACAATGAAATAACGTGGCTCTGAAAACATACATCTAAGTGTTTACCATCAAAGGAATGAAACTTGACAATGTTCCCAACAGCTCAACATGTATTATAGATACAACCGGTTGAAGGTGTAAATCCAAGAGAATAATTTTAGCTTCTATTTTCGTACCCAATTGTGTGAAGAGATAACTGTAAATTATCATTTTACTTATGAAATTCTTTCTATAAATTACAGTTCTTTTGTTTTTTGTTTTATAGATTTAAAAATCTATTTTCAGGTACTCTTATAACGAGTTTGGATTTTAGGGGATACGTCGTACCGGTCCAACTATAGCACTGGCCGTTACACCACAGCGATACTTCGACGATTATCAACGCTACATTTTGTTGCCCTTCATAGAAATCCAGCATACAGTTACACTTAATCCGCGAGGACTTGAGTATTTTGCTCATAGTAATTTTAAAACAATCGGCTTTTTACCAATTTTAAATAGTCAAATATTTGTGTTTTCTTATAAACACATCTAGAAATACTTATTTAGACATTTTAAGTACATTACAAACTTTTCTTTGACTGTCAGAAAATTGCTATACACGCAATCGATCGCATAACTTTTAGAGGCGCGAATTTTGCGGGTTAAGAAAAATAATATCGGCCCGCGCGGAGTGAGAGTTCCTTCTGTCGTCTTCGTGCTTACCAAACCTTACTTTGTTCAGCAAGGTCACCGGATATCTCCACAGCGGAAAACATTTAATGGACAGGGATCTTCAACTAACAGGATTTTTAGGATTTAATGAGCCATTTGGACGGAATTTGGCACGATAACTCTAATGACTAAATCAAACTACATCTCTCAATCAATGCAAAAACGAATAACTCATTTTGTGTGAGTTAGACGTGGCCGCAAGCGTTATATGCTGGCTTATTTTAAGCAGCTCACTCTCTCTCTCTCTCTCAACAATTTTTTTCCCGAAATTGTAGTCATTTGATCGTCTTTTTATGTACTTTTTCTTGCCTGAGGATGTATTTGCATCGTCATGTGATATCAAAATCGCTATTTGCTTTTCCAGCTGCTGTCGTAACAACAGTTCACTGCGAGAATCTGGAGATTGTTCATCAGACGAAGGAGAATAACAAGATTGAATTATTACCCAGTAACGCTATATCTTAAAATATAGATCTCAGCCGTAGAAAGTGTACCGAACAACATACTTGCGAAACTAACGCAGGAGTTCCTCGTTTCGAACGTCGGCCAACTGGTTCTGAAAGTGGGGAGGACGTCTGTACCAACGAAGTAAGCTTCCGTAATAATGTCTCGCATAGCCTGTCCGCCAATTTAGATATAAACGAGTTATAAATTAGCTGTGTGTGTGTGTGTGTGTGTGTGTGTGTGTGTGTGTGTGTGTGTGTTAAACCTTCATTTGGTTTTAAATGTTGAACACAACATTCACCCATTATACTGAAACAATTTGACCTGTCACTTTGAAGTACTGTACTCGCAAACGACTAGTCAACTTTTAAGGATGTACGACAGAATTGTTTTAAATGGTGTCATCCTGTAGTCTATAATAAAGAGACTGCATAATTTAAATGTATCGCAGATTATCTTTCTTTTTTAATCATAAATGACTGAATTATCAGGTAAAATTCAACAGGGATCATAGCTTGACAACCACCTTGCGTTCATGGGAAACATACCTTGAATGGTTGGTACAGTGAGATTTAGTTCAATTAATGTACTGTGTTCACTTAAATAACAATCTCAGTTATAAATATTATTTGGCTTTTGCACTTTTATATTAAGGGGAATGATTGTACCTAGAGTGTACGAATTACCACATGATATTTTCTGAACGGTAATTCAATTTAGCATCATATGAAGGAACGCACAGTGGAAACCACAACCAGTATCGAAGGACATGAGATGCTTTGAACAGCACTGTTTTTAATATTGCGAATTATACACGGTTAAGGGCTTTTAATGTATATGATGTATATAATCTACGCGGAGAATAATGTTAATTGTTGAATTACTGAGTTTTATGGAAAGTTCAGCATAATTTCTAAAACTGATTACATACCATGGTTATGCCGTAATATGTCAGTCGTGCTCCATCTTATACTTGGAAACTGATGGTCTCTAACCGTGAAATGCGTGAAACTCGCAAATGATATGTTTAATTGCTTAACGATTTTTCTTGCTACGAAATAGATATTTGTGCGAGGTAAAGGTAAAGCAGTCATCAATCCGAATATTGGTTTGAACACCACAGTGCTTTACTAGGCATGGTCCTGTTTGGAGGTGGTATGCCGTTGCCTTCCTCCGACCTTCGAACTGACTTACCCAGCCAGTTAACCAATACCTAATTTCAAACCTGTAACTGCTTCTTGATAATAAGCCTCATTATGTGATTTCACTTACATATTATTGCTGTGATGCAGTATAATCATGTAACATTGACTATTAAATACAGTATCGATACCATTTTCTTCAATGCGACACTTTTAAAATTGAATAGACTATTTGTGAACAAGTACTTGAGTATCTTTTAGTTCGAAAAGTATTATTCGTCCAGGCTAATTCTACATCTACATCTACATGGGATACTCTGCAAATCACTTTTAAGTGCCTGACAGAGGGTTCATCAAACCACCGTTTCCATTCTCGAATAGCGCGCGGGAAGAAAGAACACCTGAATCTCTCCGTTCGAGCTCTGATTTCTCGTATTTTATTCTGATGATCATTTCTACCTATGTACGTGGGAGTCAACACTATATTTTCGAATTCGGAGGAGAATGTTGGTGATTGGAGTTTCGTAAGTAGCCCACGCCGTAGCGATAAGCGCCGTTGTTGTAATGATTCCCATCCCAGATCCTGTATCATTTCCGTAACGCCGTGTCCCCTGTATCGTGACAATACGAAACGAGCTGACTCTTTCGATGTCCTCCGTAGAACCCACCTGATAAGGATCCCACACTGGGCAGCAATACACCAAAAAAGGACGGACAGTCGTAGTGTATGCGGTTTGTTTAGTAGTTATGTTGCATCTTTTAAGGGTTCGACCAATGAAACGCAGTCTTTGGTTCTCCTTTCCCACGACATTATCTACGTGTTCTTTTCAGTTTAAGTCTGAGGTAATAGTAATTCCTAGGAATTTTTTTGGAGCTTACGACCTTCATTATTGATTGATTTATCTTGTAAACAAAGTTTAACGGATTTATTTTCGTACTCGTGTGGACGACTTCACACTTCTCATTATTTAGACTCAATTGCCAATTTTTACACCATAGTGGTATCTTGTACAGATCGTTTTGCAGTTGGATTTGATCTTCAGATGATTTTACTAGAGGATAAATGACGGCGTCATCTGCAAACAACCTAAGAGAGCTACTTAGATTTCCCCTAAATCGTTTATGTAAATAAGGAACAGCAGAGGACCAATAACAGTGCCCTGTGGAACGCCCGGTATCACCTCTGTTTTAGTCGATGCCTTACCATGGATTACTACGATCTGTGTCCTCTCTGACAGGAAACCTCCTATCCTATCGCAAATTTGGGGCGATATACGATAACCACGCAATTTGACTAAAAGCCGTTTGTGAGGTACGGTGTCAAAGGCCTTCTGGAAATCAAGAAATACGGAATCGATTTGCGAACCCTTGTCGATAGCACCCATCACTTCGTATGAGTGAAGAGCTAGTTGTGTTTCGCATGAACGATATTCTTAAAACCCGTGTTGACCTTGGGTCAATAGATCATTCTGTTTGAGATAATTCATAATTCTACTAGTCTGTGGCATATATAAAGGGAATTTCTATTGAGTAAGAAGAAAATGTAATGTAACTCTACTGCAGAGCTGGCTACAGGCGAAGCTTTGAATATTGTTCTAGTTTAGTGAAACAACATTAATTTGGTACGTATAAAAATGAATTACTTTCCGCGTTAGACGCCTGCAGCACTCCCCTTCAGTCTGATGGCGCCTTTCCACCACAAAAAAAAAAAAAAAAAAAAAAAAAAAAATTGTTCAGACTGCTAGTCATTAACTAGCATATTGCTTTTAATCTATTATACAATATGGGCATTACTTTACTTCTGTAAAAGCCTCATGTGATTTTGCCTGTGTTTTTCGTAAAAAGTGTCTATCATTAAAAACTCTTTTATGTAATAATTTGCTAATATACTGTGATTCATTTCTAGGCGGTAATTTTACATTCCGATGACTTCCATAGTGTTGTCGAAATCTAGATAAATTTTATAATTATTTTAAAGCAACTTGTAGGGCTGCAATTATCAACGTTACATTCCAGAATGACAGTTTTACGCTGTAGTGAAGTGTGTGCTGATACGAAGCTTCCTGGCAGATTCAAACTGTGTACCGGAGCGGGAATCGAACGCAGGAACTTCGCCTTTCGCGGGCTAGTGGTCCACCAATTGAGCTACCCGAGGACGATCCACACCCCTCCTCACAGTTTGCGTCCGTCAATGCCCACCTTCCAAACCTCACAGACGTTCTCCTGCGAACCTTATACGACTAGTACTCTTGTAAGAAAGCAGGTACATTTCGTATCCACACCGTGTAGCTAGGGCAGCTCAATCGGTGCAGCACTTGACTCTCAAACGTCTCGAGTGCAATTCTCGGCATAATTGAAGACCACGATACAACCCGACGGCTTTGACCAATGACATCATATCTGAGTCTCACAAGATATGCTACGTAGATATACCAACTAGCAAACCACTATCAAGGAATATAAACATGCAGGATAATATCGCAATACTTACATATTGTAGATAATAAATCAACTGTGATAATCCTGGTAAATTACAGATTACCACAACAGAATGTACCATAGATCACAGGTCCGAGTCAAAAAATTCGCGCCTTCGGCGCTCACTTTCGAAAAAGAACCTGTCTGTTAACCTATACCTAACTATCAGAGAGAATCTACACTCACTTTTTAAACACAAAATCGTAATCTATGATCTATGTTCTGCCTGTAAACAACTACCGTCTTAGATATCATTGGTCAAAGGCGACGGCTCGTATCGCGGACTTCAGTTGACCCCAATTATCGGTCCATCTCTCAATTTTAATCTGACAGAGAATGCATCGTACTTATTGTCAGAAACATTTCCTGAAAATAAAATGTCTAAGGAATAAGTCGCACTCAATCAAGATGTCTGTTTACCTGTCAGTCTTCTTCTACTTTTTATAACGGCTTTTCCGCTTGGGCGGGGCCGCGGGGTTAGACTTTTAATTTGGCATGATTAAATTAAGGGGTGGCTGAATGCCCTTGCTGTCGCGCCACACCATTACCCTCCCACTGTCCCAGGCCTCTGTTGGCATTCATATTAAGAAGAAATACAGAATACATTGCCGGATTTTACAGTGATTAGTGTACTGAAAAAGGAGCTGGTAGATTTTATGGGAAGTTCTTAGTAATAGCCACAATAAAGTAAGCCCCATTATGAAACACCTACACGCTTTATTGAAGTTTATATCTTCTAAACAGGACAACGTGACGTAATACTAAGTGAACGTTTTAATTTTAATGTGGAGAGCCGATCTGTTAGACATCTACACCCAAGTCTCGTATCTTTTACATAATCTAAATCTCCCTCACAAATCTATAACAACAATGATGGTGATCAGCAGTCCTGCTATTGACAATATAGGGTGTTTCTAAATGATACCGACAAGCGAAAAACTCCCTGGGGTGGTAGAGGATGGCTTAAGGAACAAAATGAGGTAGGTAACTCGTGTCAGTAAACGTCACCCAACGGCGCTAATGGCAGGAATACCACAGTCTACATATGCAGTCGTGACACTCACTGCTGTGAAAGTTGTTACCAACTGGCAGTTGGACCGACACTAGCGCTCCTAGCGGTGGAAAAGCCGCGGAAGGAGTGGTGTTTGTTTATAATTATTTTTCTAAGTAATTCACGAAGTAATTAGTATAATTTTTGAGTTACAAGCATTAATGAAATATCAAGAGACATACATAATACGGAAATTAATGTAAAGACGGCCGAATGTAACTGATTCAGAGGTCTAAGGAACAACTTCATGAAAAAATACGAATATGAGTATATTTGCAGCTTATTCTGCAGGCAGGCAGTCAGTTTTTTGACGCGTTTCAATTCAATGTGGAGTCTAGTGATTCGCACGTATTTACACCTCATTCTTCTTTCTTATACGCGCATATTATTTTGAGTGTATTTTTGCTTAAAAAAGAATGTTTCGAAGATTCTAACCGTTTTTGGTTCAGCTGTAGCAACAATTGTGTAATGGGGTTATTCTTTGTTGGAAAACGGTTTGATTGCTTTTGACGTTTAATTGCTACGTCTGTGACGTTTTTCCTTACTCCACAGCTACGGTGGATGTTTTGGCACGTCAGATACGGTAGTTATTGCATTCTATATACGTTTACTACGTTCCGAGTTTTCGGGAATTGTAGTGAAGGAAACCTAACTTTCCTGTGTAGAAAAGCGACGTCTTTCTGCCAAATGTCAGGTCTTCTGGTGTTTCCTAGACTTCCTTTTTTAATAAAAACTGAAATTATTTAGTAAGGCTGTAGATTACAAGATAAATGTAAATGAATTATCCGGTACTGCACCGTTTCGTACCTTGTCTGGGATCTTAAGAAAGCAAAGAAAGTCAAATGTAGGGCTACTTCAAGTTATTACCTATTTCTGTGGCACTACAAACCTTCCCCAATGTATTAAATACATTCAAATATATACATGTGGCGTCTATTCCGAATGAACAGACGTCACATCTGAGCCCACAGTACTCAAACTCGTAGTCACTATGTACTAATTTCCGTAAGAGTAAGGGTAAAGCTGAAAATTTGTGTCTGACGCGAGGCTTGCTTAGGTAGTCCATGTAAGTGCGGTGATCACTGTGTCCCCAGTGGTGTAGGGGGCAGCGCAACTGCCAAGAAAGCGGGAGACCCGGGTTCGAATCCCAGCTGGACAGACATTTTTCAGCTTTGCCCATTCGCGGTTGAAGTAATATATTCTATGAATATGAATAAATTTAAAATCAATATAAACGATATTGTTCGCACTCATCCAATATCGTATTGAGAAATGTAGCTTGCCGGCCGATTGGAGCGCTGCTCGGGCAATGTATAACAAAACTCTGTGGGAGTGTCGTTACTGTGTATGTTAGACTGTGGGCATACTATACGGATGACAGTGACAGATCGCTCTGTCACAACATGACCCATATTATAACGAAATCGCACAGTTGCGTGACAAGCAGTGTCAGTGCATCTGAGTTGTTCCCATTGCCACATTCATAGTGTACCATACTTCATAGGCGTCATTGTGTTTTGTACGAGCCCCACTGGACATTTGCATTATCATCATTACTTGTTTTAATTTCTGATTTTCGTGACATCATTTCCTCATTCATTCTTAGTTAATTGAAACTGCAGTCTGATGTCTCCATCCACAGCGATCTTAATATGATGTGGAAAGGTAGGCTGGTGATCTTCGCTTGATCAACTATCTGCTTGCTGCTTTCCCTCGTGGTCTTTTGCCTTAAATTTTTCCCTGCAAGACGGTCTTCTCAAAATTATCCCAAGGAACTGATTTTAGGCTGACACGAGAAGATAACCTACTTGTGATGTGAAGTTCTTCGATTATTGAAGCATTTGTTCTTCTTTGTGTCCATGGTACACGCAGGATCTTCCGCCAAAATCACATTTAGATGGCGGCTTTTATCACTACGTTTCACGGTCCAGGTCTCACATCCGTTTAAGAATAGAAGAAACACCAACGCTTCCAACAAGTGCAGAATTGTTGTCTTGGATATTGCCCGATTCTGCCAGGTCTCAGTGAGTTTGACCATTGCGGCTTGGCAAAGAATGATTCGTCGTCTTATCTCTTTGTCACACTTCCCTGTGCAATTGACCAAAGTGCCAGATATACATACTCACTATCTCCAGATCCTTTAAACATCGTGTAAGTTGGTTTTGATCCATTCATTGGCAATTTATAACCATTATTCCAGTTCTTTCATATTTATCTCTAGACCAAAATTTAGAACAATGCCTTTCATTCTGGAGAGCAGATCACGAAGTTCTTCCTCACTTCCTACTTTGAGTGAAGTATCATCTGCGAAGAGTAAATTGTTGATTTTCCTGCCGCCAATTGAAATCCCACCGTTCCAGCCATCCAGAGCTTTCCTGATTACATACCCTACATAGATTTGTAGTGTTGAGGTGAAAATTTGCAACCTTGTCTAACGCCATTTCTCACATCGAAAAACTCCGAGTATTCACCATCTACTTTTATAATTGCGGTATGGCAATTATAAAGACTTAAAATTTTGAACATAGCTGCTATTTTCAGAGACCGTTACAACGTCAAAGCATAAAAAAGCAGCCATAAGTCACAAAAATAAGATTCTTTAACCTGGTTTCGGCAATCATAGTTATTGCCGAAACCAGATTAAAGAATATTACTTTTGTGACCGAGGGCTGATTTTTATCCTTTGATATTAAAAAAATCGTTTAGTAAGGATACCAGGTGTTTTGGAACCCCATACTCGTTGAGGACGAGGCACAACTTGTCCTACATGACACAATCAAAGGCCTTTTTGTAATCTAGGAAACAGATGTAGGCAGCGCCACAGAACTCATGAAATTTTTCAGTTATCTGCCTTTAATTCAAGACTGCCTCTCAGAATACCTTTACATGACACCTAACCTGCTTCTTCAGCGGAATGTGAGACAGAAGGAATTTTTCAAGGCGTTCTACATATACATCTACATAAATACTCTGCAAGTCACATTGCATGGCAGTGGGTTCATCGAACCGGTTTTATGACGTTTCTCTACGGTTCCATTCTCTAATAGCTCGCAGAAAAAAAGGAACATCTTAATCTTTCCGTTTTTTTGTCAGATTTCTCTTATTTCATTTTGATGATCATGTCTTCCTATGTAGGTGGGTGCTAACAAAATACGTTCGCATTCGGAAGAGTTGGTGAAAGAAATTTCGCAAATATATCTTGCCGCAACGAGTAATGATTTCTACCCAATTTCAGTGACACTCTCTCCCCATATATAGAGATAATATAAAACGTGCTGCCGTTCTCTGTTTTTTTCTCTAAATCGTCTGTGAACCCCAGTTGGTGAATATCGCACAATGCGCAGCAATACCCCAAAATAGGACTCAAAAGTGTGGTGTAGGCAGTTTCTTTAGTAGAACTGTTGCATCTTCTAAGTGTTCTGCCAACGAAACGTAGTCTTTGATTCGCTTTCCCTACATATTTTTATGTGTTTTTTCCAATTTACGTTGTTTGTAATTTTTACACCTAGGTATGTAGTTGAATAAATAGCCTGTAGTTTTGAGTGATTTATCGTGTAAATAAAGTTTAACGGGTTTCTTTTACTGGTCATATGTATGACTTCACACATCTCATAATTAAGGGTCAAATGCCATTTTTTGCATCACGCCATGCATATCATATTGCCGTTGTTTTTGATATTCTGGTATCTTCACTAATCGATAAGTGACAGCATTATCCACGAACAAAATGGTCAAATGTCTGTAAAGCTTATGGGACTTAACTAAGTGGTCATCAGTCCCTAAACTTACAAACTACTTATGAACTACTTACGAACTACTTACGAACTAGGACGGCACAAATATCCATGCCCGAGGGGGGATTCGAACCCCCGACCGTAGTGGCCGTGCAGACCGTGACTGAAGCGCCTCAGTCCCCTCGGCCACCGCGGCCGGCCATCCACGAACAACCTAAGGGAGCTACTTAGATTATTTGCTAAATCGTTGTAAAAATAAGGAACGGTAGAGACACTATAACACTTCCCTGGGGAACGCCCGATATCACTTCAGTTCTACTCGATGACTTTCATCAATTACAACTTACTGTGTTCTTTCTGATTGGAAATCGCGAATCCAATCGCACAACTGTTGCGATATTCCATAACCAGAGCAGGCTCTGCTAACGGTATACTACGCTTTCCACATCGCTTGCAATGGGCTCTACGCAACGCTGGTGACTAGTTTGCAGGACAATAATAGGTGCAAACGTGTAACACTTTTGTATCGATTTTGAATAAATATTTGCCGTTATTTAAGCTCCAACCCTCGTAGTTGGTGAATTGTTACCATGTTTACCATTTTAGAACACACTTTACTCACCACTTTAGTACAGAAAGATTTACGCAAGTTACCTGAAAGTTAAGTATCTATCTGTAGAAATACCGATAATGTACATTTCATGGTAATGTACTCTGTCACTTACAACGAAAGTACTTGGGCTCGAACAAACACATATGCATCAATATCGTACGAGAGATATTGTAAAGATCCCTTATTGCACTAGTGACACTCCTGCATCTGCAAAACTCTGCAGTCGCGCGTTAGAGGCCTCTGTGTATGCCTTGCCACATTGCACTTTGACCTGTCGGTTAGCCAGTAGGGACGGTGCAGTGTGCCTCCGAAATTGCGTTTTGTGACATTTGTGTGGTGAAGCGTCAGATGGAGCGGCGATTGATAATCAATCCTGCTAAAGTATTGCGACTGGTTGAGATGAAGGTACGAAGAACCATTTTTCGTGAAGATGGTTTAGTGTAGAAGATGAATCATTCGCATGCTTTCTCGTATCTGTTATGGTACAGAAATATGGGCGTAAGTTAGATACTGTTGTAACACTAACACAGAATGATGATAATAGGGATGATAATGACGAACAACTCATTGCTAGCGGTAGTACTACGGTAAATGCGGGAAGAGGCGATGGAATCAGTGGCAGTGATTACCATCAGTCTTCCGAGAAGAAGGTTAAAGTTGCAACTATCATCACGGCTTCTGATGACAATACGCTAGAGAACGTGTACGACGTTTATTACATAAGTTATAGTTCAGATATCTGCATTACGTATGGCGTCTACAATTACATCTATAGTGCTATCTGGAGCACTATAGATAAAAACGACACCCACCAGCACATTGAGGTGTACGTAGAGATACTGTAACCAAACGTTCATATATGTTTGTTCCAGCCCAAGTACTTTCCTTGTTAGATATTTGGACTCATAGGTATGCCGGCCCCGGTGGCCGAGGGGTCGCCGGGAGCCGTGGCTCAGCGCGCCCGGTCAGAGGGCTGAACGCCCTCTGTTATAAAAAATCTGAGCCAACAACAAATAGAGCAACAACGAACAATCAAGATCAGCGACCGCAATGAGCAAAGCTACCCAGAGAACAAAAAAGGGCTGGCTGAGGCGCTTCAGTCACGGTCTGCACGGCCACTACGGTCGGGGGTTCGAATCCCCCCTCGGGCCGTGCTAGTACGTAAGTAGTTCATAAGTAGTTTGTAAGTTTAGGGACTGATGACGCCGTAGTTAAGTCCCATAAGCTTTACAAACATTTGAACATTTTTTTGACTCATAGGTATAGTTCATGTATTAAAGGATAAACGTTTTTCACACCTGTCGCAGTTTGCAAAATATCGAATTCCTGTAGCGCGGTTCAATTTTAGTTTCAAATCTCACTAATACTTACAACCCCATTGACCAATATTAGTTGCAGGGGCTTGCCTCACTTTTCCTCCTGTGGAAGGAGTTGATGGAAGATCATTGCAGTGTGCCTCCTCGGATATTATCGAAGCTCGAACTACGTGTCCGGACTTGAGTTACCCAGCGCGCCGCGGGCAGCGCACGTACGGTACATAAGAAATGCCTCAGCAGCGCGGTGCTGGACATTGCTAATCTCCGGCAGCGCATAGGCTGTCCCCTTACATAAGAAGGCCGCCCCTGGACACTTCGCAACGCCCGCGCTGTTGCACCTAATCCACGGCATTATGAATTGACCAGAAAGCCGCGCACGTGTGTTGTGAAACCGTTTGCCAGCGATCGTTCGTTACGCTCTCTTCGAGCATATTAACTGCGGGTTATTCAGAGTAGCTACTCGATAGTTGTTAGTCACAGAATAAATGTTACTGAGTAACCGTCTGGCAACTTATGCCACGCCCGATTCTTCAAAATTTCGAAGGGTTACATTTGGGGCTACTCTTAAAGTGATCTTATCGTATAAATGGACGTAGAGATGCCAAGATCGCAAGTTTTAATTTTATTTTATTTATTCAAGATGACCGGTTTCGACACGCTATGGTGTCATCATCTAGTATCATTGACAAAAACTGCTTACAACAGTGCTCCATATAAAAAATGGTAGGTGTACTGGCTGATAGTCTATATCTATAAATGTGAATGTCTGTTCAGTGTACGTTTATCACGCCTGAACGACAAGACAGGAAGTGCTAAAAATTTGTACAGATACTAAGGGCAAGGGGAAGGCTTTAGGCACGGTTTTATGGCGATCGGATAGCTATTTATCTGTATATATTAATGTGAATGTATGACGCTTATCACGTCTGAACGACAAGACGCAGAGACTTAAATATTTGTACAGTTACTAATTTATACCTGAGTAAGATTTTAGGCACGGTTTTATAGCGATCTGATAGATATTTAGTAATTTGAAAAATATAACGCGAAATGCGGAGCAATAATTACTCTTTGAAAATTATATTTACTCTTTGAAAATGGTTTTATTGTTTGTATTGTTGCTTGAGGGTTGATAATTATAAAAGGGTGGAGTATATTGGCATGGAAAGTTATCGGTGTATATAAAATTCTACGCGCGCGTGTGTGTGTGTGTGTGTGTTAATATTTCGCTCTGCAGCGAAAACTACAGAACGCAAACGAATGGTCTGTGTGTAATTGTTGTCCTAAGTTTCCCGTTGTACACCATAGCAGTTCCATGCCGATAGCTATAAGGGGGTGGAAGATATGGTGGTTGAAAGAAAAAAAAGAAAATTGGGAATGAAGGCCAGCGACGACGACTCTATAGCAAGGAGGTTACATGCAGCGAAACGTGATGCGAAAGACCATATCTTTGGTCTATGCGTGCTACAATGTCTTCAGATCTTTCTCTGTAAGGATAAGCATTCGAAAAAGCAAATATAAGAATAAATAAATAAAGCAGTAAAAGAGAAATTTCTTTTAATACATCTCTTTATAAAAATCGTTTTGACGTTTCGCGCATTAGATCAAGTGATAGATCTGTGATATTATTACAATCATTATTGTTGAATTTCGTGATTGGATTCTTCGAAACGAGTGCATTTTTACGTGTGATTTGATCTCATAGCTTATCTATCATACTCAAGCAACAGGCGAGCGGAGTCGCGGGCTTAAGCTAGTTATATATAAAATCATGTGCTGGTGGATAGAAATAAAAAGGATGGCTGCTCAAAATAAAAACAGCAAAATATAAATAAAATAATAACCACCCTAGTGCACATTTCTGGTTGAGCACCTACATAAAACTGATAGCTGCGTCGTAAATACTACCAAATATTTTATGAAACACTTTTTAATCTTTGAGCCCACGCCACTTGTTGCACCATTTCGCCGGTCCGACAGTGTATCAGGAATTATCCTACTGTATGTGTGAAATTTTTTAGAGATTGCTGATGCCTCTCTGAATTACTGGATGAGTATAGTTTGAGTAAATTGTGTGCCGTGAGCTTCAGTGCCTGAAGACGTGATCATAATGTTGCAACTTAAATAGTGGCAACACTGCTTTGAAGACACTATGTAGTGGAATCTACTAATGTCGCTGATAGCTCACGTTGTTGACATACTACCTTACGTCGGAGCAAATGTACTCGCCCTTCCCACGTCACCGGCGTGCCCACAATCGAAGTAAACACGGTCACTTTTGAGCGAGCGGTCTAACGTAACGTTCCTCCACAGAAGACCGCCAATGCACAGTATTACTGTTCGGTTTTGGAGCATCACCTGCGACCAGCTTTGCGAAAGAAGCGGGAAAACTTTCTGCGCAACCCACCCATCATTTTGCACGATAATGCGCGGGCCCATACAGCGCAAGCTGTGGCTGATATTTTCGCTCAGTGGAAGTACTGTAACATCCACCATAGTCTCCGGACTTAAATCACTGTGACTTTGATTTGATTGCGAAGATTGACCCACTTCGTGGCATTCGCTTCAAAACTGATCCAGAATTTCGACAGGCAGTAGACTGATCAATTCGTACCATCAATAGAATAGGCTCTGCTAACGGTATACTACGCCTTCCACATCGCTGGTGAATACTTTGAAGGCCAGTAACAGGTGCAAACATGTAACGGTTTTGGATCGGTTGTGAATAAATAGTTGCCACTATTTAAGTTCCAACCCTCCCAGTTTTTCATTTTTATACTCGGCTTGCCTTGTTAAACGTTAAATTAATAATCATTATGAAAATATTTTAAATTTTAGAACTGGAATAGTAATTAGATGGAACACTGTTAATTAAATTTTTGTTGGCCCTAAAACCCGTACCATTATGAAACCTGCACAATTTCTTCTATTGAGTAACATGTGGGAATATAAAACTGTCGGCAATTTTTGGGAACGTAGAGAAACTGTTAATAATGGCTACAATTGTGATACTTCCTCAACTCTGCAATAAGCTAGCACGCGCTTCGCCCAGATGTCTTCTCATAGATTCAACGTGGAGCTCCAGTTCAACGCTACTGCCCAAATGTTTGTAAACCTATTTGACGAAACTACTATGTCATCGGTCCCTAAACTTAAAAGCTACTTAAACTAACTTACTCTGAAGACAAGATACCCACCCATGCCGAGGCAGGACTCGAACCTCCGGTGGGAAACGCTACTACCATGTGTGAAGTTAGCGCAGGTGTTTAATTTTTGAACGCAAACGGTGTCATACCGGTCGAAAGTAGTTGCCAATGTGCGGAAAGCCGAGCATGGATGTCAAAAATGTTCGCATGGGGTTTACAGCTGGTCGTACGGAAACTCGCCACATAGAAAGACCATCAGTTGCTGTCGAGATGGTCACGAAGGTTGAGAAAATTATATGTGAAGATCGGTAGATAGCTGTGGATGCTCTAACAATGAGAGGACGCCTACTCATCATCAACGAATTCGTACAAATTTATGGTACATGAAAGTGTCCCAAGTGGGAACTACAGATGGCCAAGCATTTAGGAAATAAAAGGAATTTGGATAATGATCTCCTCATGCACCTTATCAATTGTTCCTGTGAGAGTATGTTAATTAAATTTGGCACAGTGTGTGTGATTTGGTCCAAATTAAGAGAAATGATAGTTTTTAACTCGATTAATAAACTGAATATATCTTATTACTAATTAAAAGTTTGTATCTATGTTGGCTAATTATCCAATAATTGACGCTGTTATTTCAGTTGAAGTGTGGGCTAACGGCAAAGTTCTCGGTTGGAGAGAGAACGATCACGGATTCGATAATTACTGGATCAAGAATTTGTTTCACTTTCATATTCTAGTGTTCACTTCTCAACAATGTGAGGAGTCGTTAGAAACGACATATAATTCGGATTCCACCCTAAACTGTAGGTCTCTTCTTCTTCGTTGAATAACTGGAGTGGGTTAGGAACACCTTAGGAGTCAAAGTGGTGTCCATTCAAAAGATTTGCACCAGGCCACACGAAATTATTGTTATAGAAGACTAGCTGAAACCGGGCGTCTTTAGGGTAGTCATTTATTCCAATCTTCAATTAAACATCTCTCCTTCCCATTTCTCTCTCTGATCACCTGTTTTCTTCTCTCTGTGTTCGTCTCCTCTACTGCCCTCTCACTTTCTCTCTCTCTCTCTGTTCATCTCCTCATCTCCCCTTTGTTCACCTGCTGCCTCCCCACGTCTCCTCCTGTCCTTTCTTTCTCTGTCGATTTCCTCCTCCTCCTTCCTCTTTTCACCTCCTTTCACCTGCATGTCACCATCGACCCTCTCTCATTCTCCTCATCTCTCTCTCTCTCTCTCTCTCTCTCTCTCTCTGTCCGTCTCTTCTCTCCCCTTTGTGTCCGTCTCCTCCACCGCCTACTCCTCGCCTATATACGAAAACATACGTGTGTGTGTTGACTTTCATAGTGACCAGATAACCATTTTGGCTGTTTTTTGTAACGTACCGTCCGTAATTAGGATATAAGCTACCTCTATAAATTTATCCATGTTATTTGGATTTTTTGAGGTCTGTGACTGTATTATAATCTTTTTTTGAATGATTAATGCTGCAGCAGTCACGGTTTATAAATATTTTTATTCGCACGACGCGTTTCGGCAGCATGCTGCCATCATCGGGTGCATTTTTACAGTTACTGGTTACATTCTTGATGTATTGTGTTTTGTGTTGTGGATGCCAGTGAGGTTATGTTTGTACAGTTTTAACAGTCTTGCTAATCTTGATAAACTTGTTGTCTGGCACACACAACACAAGCACATAGTTACATACACACTTACAACACATGTGGACATGTGGACATTTTGTATACAAAATGTCCACATGTGTTGTAAGTGTATATGTAACTATGTGCTTGTGTTGTGTGTGCCAGACAACAAGTTTATCAAGATTAGCAAGACTGTTAAAACTGTACAAACATAACCTCACTGGCATCCACAACACAAAACACAATACATCAAGAATGTAACCAGTAACTGTAAAAATGCACCCGATGATGGCAGCATGCTGCCGAAACGCGTCGTGCGAATAAAAATATTTATAAACCGTGACTGCTGCAGCATTAATCATTCAAAAAAAAAAAAAATAAAAAAAAAAATAAAAAAAAAAAAAAAAAAAGATAAGCTACCTCTGTTCCAAATTTCATTCATATCTGTCCAACCATTTCAGCGAAAAGAAGTAAGAAACGAACTAACTAATTGTAAAGCACTCTCTTCCACGCACCGTACGAAATTAATTTTAGTATGCCTATAATCTTTGCGTGAGTGCAAGTGCAATGAGTTGACAAAGATTTATCACAATCGTATGTACGGTATGGCTATGCATAAAATACTAACAAAAAGACAAACAAATATTAATTTCTATATATTAGACTAGCCGAAAACCCGGCGTTGCCCGGGTATTAATTTATTTATTCAAGCTTTGAGTTAGTACTTCTCATACCCCTTCTCTCTCTGTCCATCTCCTTTTTTTTAATAACATGTCATATTTATGGGAGAGTATTCAAGAAATAAGGCCGTCTTGCATAATGTACACAATAATAACTGCACAGTATCCAAACAAGGTAAGGTAGTCATCAGGAAGCAAATGATATGTAACCGAGAAACATGGAGATGTCAAAACCACTCTGCAGTATTTAATAACGTAGCCCTGTGATTCATTAATCGTAATAGAAAATACAAGTCTCAATGGAAACTAGAGTCTCTTGAAGTTAAAACCTACATCTGCCGGAAATAACGGGTATTCGGAGGATGTACACTACTTCATTCTCTTCCTTTCCCTGTATATCTATAGTTGTGAACGGTTTTTATCCATCGCAATATATACGATCTCATATTTATTGAATTATATGTTGTATAATTTTGTTGTTATATATTCATTTGTATAAGTACTGCATGTCGGTGAAATCTGTTGCGAATACAGTTAGTTGTAAAGCAGTAATACATTTAATCTTGGTGTGTGATGGGGCGATTTTCCATAAACGATACTGTTTATGTGCTCGTATTTCATGAATTACGTGTCGTACTGTGATACGATTTAGAAGGTACATTCAGCTGTATGTGTGTATACTGTCTGTAAAATTGCCTGCGGGTACAATTTGTAGTGTACAAATTATAAATTGTAACATTATAATGTCGGAGTTTTGCTCCATGAACAGTGGAAAAGTAGTAAGCGAGAAACTTTCTTCCTTTCTTTATTTTGATGTGGCTGTCAGTGAGAAAAATTACATAATTTCATTGAAATTATGTTAAAAGTTAGTTGCAAGTCGCTAAGTACTGTCATTCTCATATAGTGTATTTATAAAGTCTCGTTGCATTATGTGGCAGTTTCTTGCAACTCATATCGTTTATGACGCTATATCTCCTTATCCATGTGTCGCATGTGGTTCTTACTCCTACATTAATTTTTATCCCGCGCAAAGAATATTTGTACCAAATTTGGTTGAAATCGGTCCAGTGGGTCAGGAGAAAATGAGCAGCATTGCCGCTCAATGCAGCAGTTTCCCGCGCATATAATTGTTTATGACGTCATATCTCGTGAACAATGTGTTGTACGTGAGTCTTACAATTACGGGGACCGTCCTAAAAGGATTGAAGCTTACGTGTACAAAATTTCATAAAGATTGGAACAAAACTGTAGATTTGTAAGCAACACGTACACACAAACAATCGGACACTCTGCTTTATATATTAGATTTCGGGCCGTTTTCTTGATCCTACAGTTTACTTCACGTTACACATTTCTTCCAAATTCACACAAAACATAGCTGCGGTTTTGTTTTAATTTTTTGGGTATATTAGTTTATTCTAAATTTGATGTGTATCATCTATATGTATATATAAAAATCAATTGCTTTGCGTTAGTCTCGCTAAAACTGAGAACTGGGACCAACTTGAGTAATTTTGTTTGTTTGCTTTGTTCGCATTAATACAGGGGTGGTTTAGAAAAAAAATGATAGTGAAAACCGAAAGGATCAGCTGAAAAATAGGAAAAACCGAAATTCGTAATTTTGTAGATCATCGACCCTGCGGATTAGATTCGTGTCTTATGCGCTGACATCCGACTGCGATAAGGTTTTGCACACTGAAGCTTGGAAACAAGAGGAACAGCACTGTGTACAAATTTCGATCGATGCGTGGGAGAGGGTACCTTGCTCCAGACTTTGACGCCGTTTGATGGATTTTCGTGAATGTGGCAGGTAACTTTTCATATACAGGAGAGGGAGGGGATCGACAGAAGAAGACTGGCAGAGAGCGGTGGAGGTAATGGCAGAGGTAGGGGGTTAGGTGGGTGAATAGAGAGGAGTAGGAGGAGGACGAAGTTGCAGAGGTAGGTAGACAAAGAGATGAGAAAGGAGGAGATGGATAGAGGAAGAAGGGAGGCGTACGTGGACTAACCGAATATTACAATAATACAATGAGAAGTCAGAGATGTAAGAAACAGGCACAGAGATGGGGTAAGAGATGGGCAGGGAGATTAAAGAAAGCAGTGCAGGATGCAGATATAATAGCCATGCATGTTTAGCAACTGCGTAGCATTTCCGAGTTCGCAAGTCTCGAAATATAGAAAGTGTTAATTTCATTCATCATAGCGATGTTTTTTGAAAGCCTATAACTGTGTTATTCACAATTTATATTAAGAAAACGCATTATTTACTTGTTTTTAATGCTCAGCATTACGCGTTATGAGAATTTATTCCCATCTTCCTTTTCGTTACAAAATTTGTATTTATTGTGATGTTTCCATTTGTGGTGTTCTGTTTCTTCTGCCGTGTGGTTTAGAAACATTGCAATCGGAGAATAGTTTGAATAATATGCATTAGGATGTTATTTATACATTATTTAAGCTTCTACTTACAGGTATTGTGCCTTCTTCATTGTACAGAATCTCACACATACAGAGAACATCACTACACTGTTCTTGTAAACAAATATGTTACATGTATGTTAATAAAGCATAGATTTACAAAGAGCTTGTATACATTCAGAGACGTTACTTTTTACACAGTGTTGGTATATATTCAAAGAAGTTACATTTTTGTGACATATTATTTACATTATTTACAGTTATTATGAGGAATTAAATAAACTTACATTACCATTTATGTAATACACGAAATTAGTCGATTCACTATCCATTTTGTAACAGGATTATTTCTTCTTGATTTTTGTGGTGTACAAAAATTTCAAGTTATTACATTAAATCCATTGCTTATGACTTTTTGAAATGGTGGAGTATCGTAAGATCTTCTTCTATGCTTTCGAATGGGTTGCTATTGCTGATTATGTGAACTGGTTATATGTGTAACAGTTGATGCATTCATTATATCTAATTTGAAAATTCCTGCCAGTCTGTCCTATATAGTACTTTGAGCAAGTCTTGCATGTGATATTGTATATTCCTGAGAATTTATCTTTTTCGTTGTTTAAGGTGTGTACTAATTTCTGTCGTAGTTTTTTGTTTGTGGCGAAAGCTACGTTTACTTTATGTGACCTAAGTATGTTTGCTAGTTTTTGGGAAATATACCCTACATAAGGTAAGTTTATTTAATTCCTAACAATAACTGTAAATAATGTAAATAATCTATTACAAAAAGCGTAATATTTTTGAATATATACAAATTCTGTGTAAAAAGTAAACATCTCTGAATGTATACAAACTCTTTGTAAATCTGTGCTATTTTAACATCTATGTAACATGTTTATTTACAAGAACAGTGTAGTGATGTCTGTATATGTGTGAGATTCTGTACAATGAAGAAGGCACAATACCCGTAATCTTAAAAACGGCGTTTTTAAAAATGATTTAGAAATAACATCCTAATATAGATTATTCAAACTATTCTCCTATTGCAATATCATGGCAAAACCACATTGCAGGAGCAACAGATCACCACAAATGAAGACATAGCAATAAATACGAATTATGTATTTAAAAAAAAAGAAAAAAAAAAAAGAAAGAAAGGGAAGAAAAAGCATCTGAAGCTGGGAATAAATTCTCGAAGCGCGTAATGCTGAGTATTAAGAACAAGTATCTGGTGCGTTTTCTTTATATAAATTGGGATTATAGAAGGTTTTACTTTTCATACTACACTCGTATATAGAATTAAGATGGGCAAACAGAAGGAGATGGAATATGGAAGTACTATCAGAGAAAATGAAGTAAAATTGATTCTGATTCTTTCGCTTAGTGTTGAGATAGGAATAGAGCTGTCTTTCAGGCGTAAATGGTGACGGCTTCTGCTAAGTTTCGCATAACCATACCTCTCAAATAGTTCACTGAATAAAAATAATGTTAACAAATCATAAATAATTATGTTACACAGTTTAGACACTGCTCATATGGTGGAAATAGGTCGTGAAGGAAATTTTAATTATTCTTTCAATCGATTCGAACCATGGTCACCAATGTTCCGACAGTCATTGGAACTAATATCAGCCTAAATCACGCGCCTCTAATTCTAGTTTACAGACGTCCATCAAGTTCCTTACAGAAGAGCTAATATCGATTTCACAGTACCTTCATACATTTAATACAGTATCATGCTTTGATGGTTGATGTGAGTTACAGAATGGAGATCTCAGGGTCACGACTACTTAGAACAGTCTGAAACAAATAATAATAATAATAATAATAATAATAATAATAATAATAATAATAATATGGTTTTCTATTCCACAGAACCTAATTGAGGAGTGAGACTGCAGGGTCATGGAACAAGTCAATACATTAAGTTTAACACAAGAAGGGTAATAGAAAATATTTAAGCAGTCCTATGCACACGACAATCTTAAGACAAAGTGAAAAGAAACAACAAATAAAAATGAATTAGCTTAATTGTTTAATTTTTCTAGGAGTTTCTCGACAGAATAAAAGGATTTGAAAGCGTGTGGGTTAGTGCTAAGATTCTTTAGTTCTTGTGGCAGCTTATTGAAAATGGATGCCGCAGAATACTGTACCCCTTTCTGCACAAGTGTTAAGGTGGTGTGATGCAAATGTAGATTCCACTTCTGTGTAGTATTCACCGAGTGAAAGCTACTAACTCGTGGAAATAAGCTGATATTATTAACAACAAACGACATTAAAGAAAATACGTATTGTGACGCCAGTGTCAAAATTCCCAGACTACTGAAAAGGGGTTGACATGACGTTCGTGAACTTACACCACAGATTGCTCGAACCGCCCGTTTGTGAGACAGAAATATCTTTTTTTGCATCAGGCGAGTTACCCCAAAAAATAATGCCGTACGTCATAGGTGAATGAAAGTAAGCGTAAATAGACTACTTTTCGTGTTGAAAAATCACTTTTTTCAGATGTTATTGTAATGGTAAATATAGCAGAATTTAGTTTTGGAACAAGATCCTGTGCACGTACTTTCCACGACAGCTTACTGTCTATATGAATACCTAGAAATTTGAACTGTTCACTCTCACTTATCATATGTCCATTATGTGTAATCAAAATGTCAACTTTTGTTAAATTATGTGTTAGAAATTGTAAAAACTGAGTTTTACTGTGATTTAACATCAACTTGTTTTCTAAAGCCATGAACTTATCTCTTGAACTGCATTATTTGATACTGTGTCAGTATTGGGAACAACATCTTTCATTACCAAGCTGGTATCATCAGCAAACAAAAATATTTTATAATCACCTGTTATACTCAAAGGCATATCATTTATACAAATAAGAAACAGCAATGGTCCCAAAACAGACCCCTGGGGCCCCCACACTTAATTGGCCCCATTGCGATTGTACGTCATAGCCATTTTCTACACTGCGGAGAATTACCTTCTGTTGTCTATTATTAAAGTAAGAGGTGTACCAGTTGTGAGCTACTCCTCGTATTCCATAATCACTGTTTCTTTAGATATTGATGCTGTCCAGTACCGACACATATTACCTTTGCCAAGTGTGTTTACCTCTTCCGTCTGTTGTGTTGTAATTATATTATTCAATTGATATTTTCTTTCCGATGAGGAATCAGAGGAAACGTCAGAAAAAGTAGTCACTTATGTCTCGAGACATATGCCTCGTAGCTGTTTAATATGTTAACACTGATTTTTTTAAAACAAGTGTTTACCCAGTTACACAATGATACTCGATTGCTGTTGCGTTTATATCACTATCATCCAAATAAAAATTGTAGAACACCGCTGAATTTTATTGACAAATAACCGTGACGCATCTCCGTGTTTTATAATTTTTTATTCGGTTTCAACCATTCGATCTGCGGTTAGTGCCTCCGTAAGCGCAGTACTTGAGCAGGTACTAAGACACGGTTTAATGCAACATTGCTAACGTTGGATATTCATAGGGAAAACCTTTTCCGAAGTTTTATCTGCCTTTCGTACGTTCTTCCAGCTCTAGACTGATTCGCGTGGCCCAGATAGCGCTTTTTTGGACAGTCGCGTGGTGAGTTTCGTCAGCATGTGACGGAATGCGACCGGCCGCGCTGTCTTGCCGTTTTGGCACACGCGGAAGCCTGATGAACTGGTCGCGCCGTTGCTACGGCACGGGGTACCTCGCGCTTGCTTGGTTGTCTCAGTAGTGGGTCTCGAAAATGGAAAATATATTTTGTATATGAGTATCTAGACATAATCTAATATGGGTGTAGTGCATGGGAGAAATATTAGAACAAGCATTATTGATGTTTCCAAAGTAACTTCCACAATGCGAATGTTCATGACCAGTAGTCGTTGATGCAGTATCTGTCACAACCACTGCGTCCGTAACTGACAAATACGTAGAATATTCAAAGTGTTTATTAGTTCATATAGCATATTTTTCGTTAAGGGTCTTTTGATGGGCGTTTCTAAAGTCATAATAGAGTTATGATGTAATCAGAAGCAGTTCACGAAGATGTTTAGTAACAGTATTATCGTCGCAAAAAAAGGAAATCCTTATTTAAGGCAGTACAGACAATGGTTGTAGTTCTATAACGGAGAGTGTAATAAAGATCTTCTAAAAGTAACTGAATTTCGCAAGCGACCTGCGGTTTGAAGGGAACCTCACAAGCGGCTTCTAATGAAATTGCGTGCTTATGGAATATCTTCCCAATTGTGCGATTGGATTCACGATTTCCTATCAGAAAGGACACAGTTCGTTGTAATTGACGGTAAGTCATCGAGTAAAACAGAAGTGATATCTGGCGTTCCACAGGGAAGCGTTATAGGTCTCCTACTCTTCCTTGTGTTTATAAACGATTTAGGAGACAATCTGAATAGCTCCCTTAGACTGTTCACGGATGATGCTGTCGTTTATCGGTTAGTGAAGTCAACAGAGGCTCAAAAGCAACTTCAAAGCGATTTAGACAAAATTTCTGCATGGTGAGAAAATTCGCAATTGACACTAAATAAAGAAAAGTGTGAAGTAATACACATGACCACTAAAAGAAATCCGCTGAACTTCAATTACGTGATAAATCAGTCAAACCTTAAGGTCGTAGATTCTACCAAATACCTAGGGGTTACAATTACGAACAACTTTGACTGGAGAGAACACATAGAAAATATTGTGGGGAAGGCGAACCAAAGGTTACGTTTCATTGGCAGAATGCTTCGAAGATGCTCTAGCTCCACCAAAGAGACTGCCTACATCACACTTGTGCGTCCTCTCCTGGAGTACTGTTGCCCAGTGTGCGACCCTCACCAGGTGGGACTGACGGAAGACGTTGAGAAGGTTCAGAGGAGGGCAGCTCGTTTTGTTTCATCACGTTACGGGGGGAGGGGGAAGCGTTACGGAAATGTTGCACGAATTGGGGTGGAAATCATTAAAAGAAAGACGTTATTCATTGCGGCGTGAGCTGTTTGAGAAGTTTCAATCACCGACTTTTACTTCTGAATGTGAAAATATGTTGCTACTTCAGGAGACATGACCATCGCAATAAAATAAGAAAAATCAGATCGAAAACGGAACGATTTAGGTGTTCTTTCTTCCCGCGCGCTATCAGAGAATGGAACGGTAGATAAAGGTTATGAAAGTGGTTAACGAACCCTCTGCCAGGCACTTAAATGTGATTTGCAGAGTACCTATGTAAATGTAGATGTAGATTACAGATTAAGACCATTGCTGTACTTGGCGTCCCTAACGTGAAAATTTAATGTATCAATTATCTTCAGTTTAATCTCGAAGATAGCACATTAATACGGTATCGACACCGATGTCATGAAAGTGATGTGTAAGGCTGATATTAGATTATCAATTTATTTTGACACAGAATCTTTGTCAAAGGAAATTAGACAGTATAATATGGAACCTTTGTCGAAGTTGCCTTAACTGCGGTGACGAATGTGACCGCTTTAAGCGCTAGCGTCGCAGCAGCAGTTTTGCCATACTGTTTTAAAATATTAAATTCGTATGGTGTGTCGCAGCAACAACATAATTGATACAGTTGCATGAGGCTGATTATAAAAACCAGTATCGTCGCACCGAAAGCTGTAAGACTATTGCGGGGGTGATTATCGATTAAGTGAAGACTTATTACACGCAAAATGACGTAAAGGGGAAAATTAACGACCTCCGCACCAGTTATGCAGCGCAGAAGGCAAAAGTGCATAATGAAATTGTTTAATTTTTATGATGACAAATAATATTTACACGAAATATATTAATTTATAGTTACACAAAATAAAAATACTCTGTATGTTCTCATTGTATTTTTATTTATTTATTTTGTGTCCCAGCCTCGTCGCCGCTTTTGTGTCTCGTTTCCGTCGTAGGTGTCGGTGGCCGAGTTGAATGAGACCGACACAGGAATAAAGATAGCACGCTGGTGCAGGTACAGAGGGGAGCAGCCAGAAACTAGAAACACTAGAGTAAATTAGAACGAGATATATATCGCACAGAATTTATACAATACTTAACTTTTACATAGTTCTGTACTGCAGAATGGTGATACATAGTTGAACTGGAGCCCTGCCTAGTGCCTGTCCGATAGCCAAGTCTTCAGTGGTGCCTATCTGATTCCGAAGTGTTAGCTGGTTGCTATCTCAGTCCCAAGTGAACGATGTCGTTCAGCGGTGGCCACGAGCGGCGTTGTAGCAGAGGGCGCTCGTGGCTGACGTCGTAAGAACGCCGCGCCGTGCGTGCATGGCGGCGCGCGGCGAAAGTAGGTGGCGCGCACTTTGTACTTGTGCGACACCACAATTTATTTTATTGTTTTTACTACAGATGCGAATTAAGAAGAAGGGAATTAAGACTTTGAATGCGGAGTAGTAGTTGGAGCCAGAAGCATCAGACACACCATTTCGCATATAGGTAGGCGGTTCAGTGTTTAGAGATTCAGAGTGAGTGGAATATATTAATTCTCAGACATTACCTCTCACCACAGACAATGCATTGACCGCCGACCTGTCCTTAATGGTCGAGAGCACCGGTGTTTGTGTAAGAGTTATCAGCGATAACAGAAAAGCAACACAGCGTAAAATAGTCAAATAAATCACTGTGGGCTGTACGACGAACAAATACATTGCATAGTGTGGCGCTTTTTGGCGTTACTGGGCAATGGCAGACGTAAGTGACATAAAAATAAAAAATCTTGCGTACTTTATTTCCTTTCTTTCCATAATACCATATGGTATAATAGTTTGAAGTAACTCTTCAAGTAAAACGAACGTCTTTAGAGTTCAGAAGTATGTAATAGGTATTATTTGTGTAGTACATTCACAGACATCCTGTAGAAGCCTCTTCAAAGAACTGGGTATACGAACTACTGCCGCTCAGTATATTTATTCCTTAACCCTTTCATTCCCAGTGTAGTTGCTGGACAACAACGTATTAAAACCTGCTTTACACAGTTTTATGAGTAGCAATCCTTAAAGTCGTGATGTTTTTGAGGAAAAACATGCTTATAAAACGACGTTTTGCTTTTTGGAGCTTTTTGCGTTTTGGAGCTTTTATCAACTTCAGGGACTTTAATCTCTCCGACTTGTAAGTCGTGTTACACTACAGTCTGTGTTCGGCCATGAGTGTGAAAGGGCATTCACGTTATTTTATTTCATCGGCGAATGGTCTTGTCTTTGGCGCTGTGGTGAAGATTATGCTAGCAATATTAATCTGACAGTGCTAAAAACCAACAAAATAATTTCAGAATTAATAATATAACTCTAAACAAATGTGCTTTGTGCAAGAAAAACACGACATAAACATTATAGATCTTCAGTCGAAAGTGTTAAAGAACATTATTTTGTGTCTAGAGCATTGTATTAAAACATAAAATACTGGGTTTTATGTTTTACAAAACGAATTTCATAATGTGGGAATGAAAGGGTTAATGAAATTTGAGCCGCGCGGGATTAGCCGAGCGGTCTGGAGCGCCGCGTTACGGATCGCGCAGCCTCTCGTGTCAGAGGTTCGAATCCTCCCTCGGGCATGGATGTGTGTGTTGTCCTTTGGTTAGTTTAACGTAGTTTAAGTACAGGGTGTCTCACGAAAGACCCCTGCCAGGCGTCCGCTAATCGCGCGGTACGGCTCCCAGACGCCGCCACTGCATCTGAAGGCCACGGCAGCGCCCGATTCTCGGACTCTATTGTGCCGCGGGTGCATAACACTTAGGTAAAAAAAAAAAAAAAAAAAAAAAAAAAAAAAAAAAAAAAAAAAAAAAAAAAAAACTATTGCCATCTGAGTAACCTAAGCTTACCTTTATTTACAGTAGATGTTCAAAATGATGTCCGTCTATGGAAAGAGCGGCCTGACATCTCTTGAAAACATTTGCGAACACACGACGAATTTCGGCTGCCGAAATCTGGGAAATGACTAGTCGAATCCTGTGCTGTCTTTCAACTCTTCGAGTGTATGGGGATTGCTTTATTTTTCTGATGAAGCATGGCTGCATTTGTCAGGCTACGTAAATTCGCAGAACCATCGACGTTGGGGCTCAGAAAATCCACATGTGTTACATTAACAGCGTCTTCACGACGTGAAAACTGGAGTGTGGTGTGCAATTAGTGCGAGGCGAATAATTGGGGCATTTCTTTCACGAAACAATAAATTCTGACAGGTATGTGAACAATATCCTGCATCCAGTTTTTCAAGAACTTTCACCCAACGAAAAGCTGTACAGTTATTACATTCAGGACAATGCAAGGCCGCACATTGCCAATGCTTCTATGGCAGCAATACGAAGTGATTTTGATGATAGGCTAGCTGACTGGCCTCCTTGTTCTCCAGATATAAATCCCTGTGACTTTTATCTTTGGGGAATGTTAAAAGATAAGGTGTATGCAAGCAATCCCCATACACTCTAAGAGTTGGAAGACAGATTCGAATAGTCATTTCCCAGATTTCGGCAGCCGAAATTCGTCTCGTGTTTGCAAATGTATTCAAGAGATGTCAGGTCGCTCTTTCCATAGAGTGTCATCATTTTGAACATCTACTGTAAATAAAGATAAGCTTAGGTTACTTAGATGGCAATGTTTTTTTACACTTTAACCCAATGCGGCACAATAGAGTCCGAGAATCGGGCGCTGTCGTGACCGGCGTATGCGGTGGCGGCGGCCGGGAGCCGTACCGCGTGATCCACAGACGCCTGACAGGCGTCTTTCGTGAGACACCCTGTAGTTTATAAGACTAGCGACTGATGACCAACGTAGTTTGGTCCCACAGGATTACAAACATTTGAACATTTTGAATGAAATTTGTTATAAATAATACATCTCTTTCCCAAGAAATAACTCAATTCATACCTCCAATATTACGAACAAAAGACTTATAATAACTTACTCTAATTTAAAATGGGCTCAAGTACTGAGGGACACACGTTTTCAATAGTTTCCCAACAAACAAACAAAACTACAAATAAAAAGCAGTTTAAGAGGAACCTGAAAGACTTCAGATCCATTGATGAATTTTTGAATACAACTAAATGATGTATTGTGTATATTCATAGTATTAGAATTATTATTCCAGCTTCTAAAAAAAGAATAAATAAAATTATGTACTGACATATTCCACATCCACGAAGATCTCCTCAATACAGATCTCTGGAACTAACAGATAATCTAACCTAATCCAATCTAGGCATACAAAAAAGTACAAATGTTCGCAAATCTATGGGACTCAACTGCTTGGTTATTAGTCCCTAGCTTACAAACTACTTAAACAAAGGTAAGCCTACCTAAGGACTACACATACACCCATGCCCGAGGGAGGACTCGAATCCCCGACGACGAACGGCCGCACGCACCACAGCACGTTGCCTCAGTGTGCACGGCTAATCCGCCGCGGCAATCTCGGCATCAGACGACCGACTCGAGTGCCCATACTAACTGCACGAAAGCACGTGCAGAACCTCTCTTAGGTTCATGAGCATATCGGTTTCATCCTAGACGATTGGAAAACCGTGGATTCGCCAGAAGAGTCCCGATTTCCGTTCTTAGGCATTGATGGTAGGACTCATGTGTGGCACAGACGCCACGAAAACGTGGACTCAAGTTATCATGAAGCCACTGATCAAGCTGGTGATGACTCCACAACGGCGGGACTGTTTTTTGCGTGATATGGACTGGCTCCTTTGGTCAAACTGAACAGATCATTGACTGCAAATTGTTATGTTCGGCTAGCTGGAGACAATTTGCAATGAGTTAAACAATGTTTGTTAAGCTTATGGTACTTAACTACGGTGTCATCAGTCCCTAAACTTACAAACTACTTATCAATTACCTTATACTAAGAACGGCACAAATATCCATGCCCGAGGGGGGATTCGAACCCCCGACCGTAGTGGCCGTGCAGACCGTGACTGGAGCGCCTCAGTCCCCTCGGCCACCGCGGCCGGCAATGAGTTAAACACTAATCTACCCTGCCTTTCTTTCATTTGCAGTGATTTACGGAGTTCATGTTTCGAAACGGATTTTTTATGGATGACAACGCGAGATGACACCAGGCCACAATTGTTAGGATATGGTTTCAAGACGTTCTGGACAGTTCCAGCGAATAATTTGGCCATCCAGATCGCCCGACACGAATCACATCGGACATTTGTGGGACCTAAGGGAAAGGTTTGGAGGGAAGTGTGTGGAGTAAAAATCACAGAGGGAGACCAAGAGACGCGTATAGTAAACAGATTCAAGTGGATGTGGGTTGTCGTTCCTATGAGGAGATGAAAAAGCTTGCTCAGGATAGGGTATTGTGGAGAGCTGCATCAAACCAGTCTCCGGACTGAAGACCATAACAACAACAAGGGAAAGGTCCGGTTCTTGTACAAGATACCGCCGGCACCAGAAACAACATGGCTCAGTATTACTGCGATGGACCTAAAATAACTTGATGAGTCCACGACGCGTCGACTCGCCACACTTCGTCAGGAAAAGGAGGTCCGACCAATATTACATCCCATGACTCTTTTTTACCTCGGTGTTATCTCCGGAATCCACAAACAGAATGCTGCGTAATGGCTCTCGCAACTGTGAACATAGTAAGGCCTTGGCTTCCAAGAGGTAGATTTAAGAAAATTAAATGTCATATCTTTTTCAGTGGTACAGATTGGCTAAATAAAAACATTAACAGATGTCTTTTAGTAATAATTAGGCTATGTGCATTGCTTAGCCCTAACGCTTCTTTTCACAATGGTCGTCGATATGACAAATGATTGAACAGTGCATGACGGATTTATTGAGAACTGTACAGAAAACTGAACTATATTCCTTAAGAAATAAGACTGAATAATTACGGCACAGTGATCCCTACCTACGGAAACTGGAAAAGTATGGCGTACAAAAACATGATTAATCGTGACTGTATGGAAGCGTTGATGAGATTAACAACTTAAACATCAAAACAGATTAAAATAAAAGTTTCCAAAATGCAGATTTCATCTTAATTGGAAACAGTGCTAGCCACAAATACTAATTGCAGTTTTTAGTAATACAAATATCTGAGTGATTGCGTCATAAATTCTTAAAGTTTGCAACGTATTTACTATATAATAGTAGTTGGTATCGTGCTGACTGATTCTGATATGAAAATGTTCAATTGTTTGTAGAGCTTATGGAACTTAATTACGGGGTCATCAGTACCTAAGCTTACGAACTAGCTTACACTAAAGACACCATAAAGATCCATGCCCGAGGGTGGATTCGAAACCCCCGACCGCAGCGGCCGTGCAGACCGTGACTGGCACGCCGCAGACCGCTCGACCACCGCGGCCGGCTTTTATTTTGATGTTTTTGCTTCCTCAAATTATTCGGTGATCGTTAAATATTGTATTAATGACATAAACAATCTGCAGAAAAATTTGAAGTAAAAAATTTCCATAAAATCATATGAAACATTACCTCACCACCTCCATCCACAGTATCAGTACTTAAACGCTGGAGAAAAAACTATAACGAGCGTCGAACGACTTGTGAACACCTGTTTTTCTTCCGCGTCAGCTGTGAACGATATTGATAGTGGTCGTACATTTTTTTACTGCTAGTTTAAAGTCCATTAGACAGCAAGGTCATTTGACACGGACCAATTTCTCACGTTTAACAAGGTTATTAGAAGGCTGGGCGGTTACCTGTTCAGAGGAACTTCAGGACCAATCCGAGCATATGTGTACACCGGTTTATATGCAAATGATTGGACATCGGTCATCCGCTACGATCTGATGCCGCTCCAATAGCAATCGCTACTGTAGGCCATAGCGACTAATCAACATTTGTTATTAACTTCACAAAACTGCAAGTATTTGCCTAGCATGAAATTTTTATTATCATTGACAAATCTGAAATATTTTTATGCGACTTGAGCAGAGCGGTCTGTAATTTTACACGTCTCATGTTATCAACATTTCTGATGAAAACACCCTTAGCTCGTGTCGAAACCTGGTAAAGAGTGTTTAACTAACTATGGGTCTTGTTGGGGCTGTAATTTTCCCTCACAATAAATAGTTTTTCGATTGATGCTTCACGACAAGCTACATTCAAAACCATAAAATGTACCTACATTTAAACCAAAATTTTACTTATTTGTATCAACAGATTTCCTGTAATCTAAAGATACGAACTATTATGCACAATAAACATGTGTAAATATGCATTGCATCTTACATTCAGTCTTCGTTTTTGTACCAAGCAGATTTCAGTTTCAAATTAACACTGTGATTAATGACCAGTGTGAAAATTATTACATGTTAGTGCGCAACCATGTAATTCCAGTCCAGATTCAGATTAATTATAATGTATAAGTAAATCAATCTTGCACGTTGCTTACTTTTGCACATATCACTAGATTTTTCTTGTGTTGACTGGCCAGAAAGAAACTTGTCAGATAAATAGGAACATGAGATGCTAAAACAAGGGCGAAAATAAGAAAATATTCTGTTGTAGGTGCAAAAATAAATATTTTCGATGGAAAATAACGTCCGAAGTTTGGCATTGTTTCTATCTGTTAATTCAGATTATTCTCTCGTACCGCAGTCAGAGCAGTTGTTGGGTAGCGAAACGGTTTGCGTAATGAACTACAAATTTTGCATACACCGTCAAGCACAAACCTTTCGTATTTTTCCTTTCTTTTAGTTGGCGCGGAAGAATGTGATAATGTAAAATAGAATCAAATTATTGACGAAATAAGTAATAGTTTCAAATTTTATTAAAAGTAGTTGCATACATCAGATGCACTCAATAGGCAGTTTGAAACATAAACCGTTGATTTATCCTTCATATATTGAAATACTGCATCACTGATGTGACTATTAAAACTAACACCTGCCGCGGCGGAGCGGCCGAGCGCATTGAGGCGCTATGCTACAACGCGCGAGGCCGTTCCCCGTTCGAATCCTCTCTCCCTCCTCCCCCCATCCCCCGGGCATGGATGTTTGTGCCATCTTTAGTATAAGCTAGTTTGTAAGTTTAGGGGCTGATGACCATGCAGTTAAGGCACATAAGAATTACAAACATTAAAAAAAAAAAAAAAAAAAAAAAAAACTAATACCAAACATGAAATTTGTACGGTCACCAACTTTGTTAGAAAGCTAATTTAAATACAAATGATTGGCATGTCATATCGTGAACAATTGTTTCACAAATGTAAACATCAGCTCACTAATAAGTACCTAATATGAGGGTTGTTCAAATTAGAAGGTACGAAACGTCTTAACAACCAAACCGGTTGAAATTTCAATGTGCCGCTTTGGGATAACGTAGTGCGACATTTGTCTTTTTCCAGTCTGATGATGCGCTAACAGCGCGAAACGCGTAATTGGAGAATAAAAGACTGCAACAGAGACTGTGCATTTTTTTAATATTCAACACTGTTGCTGCACCAGCCGCCACCACCACCATCATGGAATGGAATGAAATGTATCACTGTTAATGGTTATTCGTACTCAAGGAATTTGATGAGTATCGGATCTCGGACTTCTTAAAAGACGGTGAGGTGGCAACGCATGCTTCGCGTCCCCAGATGTGGGATAACGTAGTGCGACATCTAGGGACGCGAAGCATGCGTTGCGACCTCACCGTCTTTTAAGAAGTCCGAGATCCGATACTCATCAAATTCCTTGAGTACGAATAACCATTAACAATGATACATTTCATTCCATTCCATGATGGTGGTGGTGGCGGCTGGTGCAGCAACAGTGTTGAATATTAAAAAATGCACAGTCTCTGTTGCAGTCTTTTATTCTCCAATTACGCGAAGCATGCGTTGCGACCTCACCGTCTTTTAAGAAGTCCGAGATCCGATACTCATCAAATTCCTTGAGTACGAATAACCATTAACAGTGATACATTTCATTCAATTCCATGGTGGTGGTGGCGGCTGGTGCAGCAACAGTGTTGAATATTAAAAAATGCACAGTCTCTGTTGCAGTCTTTTATTCTCCAATTACGCGTTTCGCGCTGTTAGCGCATCATCAGACTGGAAAAAGACAAATGTTTTGTTACTGTCCATGTACCTGGCGGGCAGCGAATCTAATGTGGCTAAGGTGAGTAAATTTGAAAATTCAGACTTACTTGGGCGGAGATGGAGTCACAGAACTACCTATTGCTGTGTAGGAGGTATCTTAACAATTTGTGTTATTGGGCGCCTGCAAAGAGGTAAACGTACAAAGTACGTAAGGGTTATTTGAGCTAGAATAACTAGGGACTAACCGCCCAAGTAAGTCTGAATTTTCAAATTTACTCACCTTAGCCACATTAGATTCGCTGCCCGCCAGGTACACGGACGGTAACAAAACATTTGTCTTTTTCCAGTCTGATGATGCGCTAACAGCGCGAAACGCGTAATTGGAGAATAAAATACTGCAACAGAGACTGTGCATTATTTAACATTAACAGTGACGTATACTGTGAAACACTCCGTAGCCTACACAAGTCCATCAGGAACAAACGGCCTGGGTTACTCAGGGAGGGAGTGATTCTGCTCCATGATAACGGGCGTCCACACGTCTCCAGGGTCACACAAAGTGTACTGGCCAGCCACAACTGGCAGCGGATATTTCAAGCAACCTTTTAATTATTTACATACAGTTAAGGTCGACACAAAGTCATTATGGTTGTAAGTTGACTTCTATCTGTTTGATCCGCTAAAAAAATCTCAAAGGGAAGCGCTTCAACTCGGACAACGAACTGAAGACGCAATACAGGAATTCTGGGATCAGGAAATCCTTTGCCTGGTTAAACAGTCGGATAGGTGTGCTTAGGCCTCTGGTGATTACTTCTGAAGAAAAAAAGACACTTTAGTTATACCTTCAGTGTCGCTTCGTATCTTCGTAACACTTTTTTTGTTAGCTTTGTCAACATTTCGGAATCTCAAATACTAGACCACTATTTCATAATATTACTGCTGTATAAAAGTAATGGTAGTTAATCAACTATTTCCGTAGAGTCTGCTTAGATTCGTACCTCAGTTTCACAAAAATTATAGACCTGTATACCAGTATATTTTGGCGGTTACCTATTAGTTTGGTAAAGGTGTAGCTACAAATAAATATGTCCATATATTAGCACGTGACACCTGCTAAGCAGCTAAAAAAATTATGATAGGTACAAGAAAGGCACAGAAGCAAGGACAAAGTGAAAAAATCGTTTATAAGGCGATGTAGAATCTACTTTCCTATAATGTAAAAGTCGTATGTAGTTTTGAAAATGTATTACAATGTCCGTAATCCGCTGAAACAAAACTCGAGCAATGTGACAGTACGTGCCAAGCACGTGAATATTATCATAATCAGTCCTTTTATACTTGAGCACATCTATTGTGAACTGTATGAATTACAAATCAAAAATGTTTGTAAAGCTTATGGGACTTTAACTACGGGGTCATCAGTCCCTAAACTTACAAACTACTTATCAACTACCTTATACTAAGGACGGCACAAATATTCATGCCCGAGGGGGGATTCGAACCCGCGACTGTAGTGGCCGTGCAGACCGTGACTGGAGCGCCTCAGTCCCCTCGGCCACCGCCGCCGGCTATGAATTACACTGCACTGACAATTTGTTTTTATAGACTGCCATTAACAGAAGCAGTGATATTACTTTAATGATGTTTCAGTATTAGATAGTTCACAACAACGTTTGGTGACTAGGAAATATGAAAGTAACAGCACTCTCAGTTTATATCTCAGAAGTCAACCTCAGTTGCAATATTTTTTTCCTTATTTCACTGACGCGTTTCGCCCTTTTGAGGCATTATCAGATTATGTAAATATATGGTGAGCTATTAGTCATCATCACAAAATAAAACATATAGGAAGAAAACCTATCTCATGGTTTGTTATTATTATTATTTTCATATCTGTTTTGGCCCGCAGCGAGATCAGCAGCCATTGCCGGCCGAATTCTATCTGGTCACTACGTGCTGAGCGCAACATGTATTTTGTTTAGCCTAAAGCCAAAATTGTAAAAAAAAAAAAAAAAAAAAAAAAAAAAAAAAAAAAAAAAAAAATTGAAACAATCATGACGATAGGTTTTTCTTCCTGGATGGTTTGTTCTATGATGAGGACAAATAGCTCACCGTATATATACGTAATCTGATAATGCCTCAAAAGGGCGAAACACGTCAGTGAAATAAAGAAAAAAAATTTGCAACTGAGACTGAGTTTTGAAATATATTCATAACCAGTTGCTGTACCAGCCACCAGTATGGAGTGGAACCAGTTTTATTTTTCCGTTTTAAAAAATTCTTTATTTATCCTTCTACAACACAATACCTTAAATTTATAAATGGTCTTATTAGGCTACTTGAAAAACACAGTTTTAGACAATTCAAATTGTTAGGCAACCTAATAGTCATTACTTTATTTATTCACAAAAGATTGCAAACTTGAAACTACTTTGCAGAGTTGCAGGTGTGCCAGTGGTTACAATCCTAGGTCAGCTCACCGAGCTAATACCGATAAGCGCGCGCTGGCACTGTGCGGCCCAGACCATGTCGCTGCAGTCCCCCAAACTACCAATTCCCCATTTTGATTATGAAGAGAAACTACTAATCTACTCTCTAAAACTAAGTCTAAGACAGAATCGGTTTTGCAAGATCTAGCCCCAGATCCAGAGGATGGCGGATCACAGCCAGTGAAGGCGACCAGTCCTTCCTCCAGCGACATGGTCAGACCTGGCGGTCTTGGTCAGTGAAGGTCAAAATCGGTAATTGGTGTGTTGTCTCATTTGGGTGACTGTGGTCTTGTTTGTGTAGGTGTGTTGATTTGTGTGTTATCCTTAGTTGTTTCTAATGTAAAGTTGTCTAACTTTGTTGGAAATTGCCTCCGCAAGTTGATTGAGGACATTGAAGGTGTTTTCAGGTCTTATCATTTCAAGTATGACGTTGATAGGCAGTCGATCTCGCAATTCTCGCGCCACGTCGTCGAAGATGGACAGTCGAAGACGACATGCATCGGATTGCCTTTCCCGGCTCCTCATTCGCCTGTACCCCAAACCGACAGAGATATGTCGGATGGGGCTCACGTCCTGTCAGAAGGTGTAGTAAGTCTCTCGTTGGTTGGAAGTATCTCAGGGTAAGCCTTTCTTGTATGCTTGGCAGAAACTGTTGAGTTCTCCTCCAGTGTCGTCGGTGTCCCACAGTTCCTGACAGAACTCCTTCCAGTAGGATGCAAATTTACTCTCCATTCTGTATCCCATTATGGCCTCCACTCTGTCTTCACAGTTACTCCCTACTGGCCACTTGGGGCGCTAGTATCGTTTTAGCGGTAATTTTTCCCTAGAGTTTCAAATCAAAAGTTTCAAATGTTTGTAAATTTATAGGACCAAACTGCGTGGTCATCAGTCCATAGCTTACAAACTACTTAAACCTAGGTAAACTAACCTAAGGACAAAACACACACCAATGCCCCAGGGAGAACTCGAACCTCCACGGCGAGCAACCGAGCGCTCCGCAGTGAGCCTAGAGTTTCGCGACTGTTTGTGATGTATGACGGCGAGATCCCCGAGCGAGGCTTTGCGAGCCCCGAGGGTGTAGCGACCCACAGATTGAAAAACACTGCTCGAGAGGACCTGTCACATTATGCTGGAGACTTAACGGTAATGTGATTAATAAGGCGGTTGACAGAGGTGACGGAGCGGCGACCTTGGCGACGGCGGTATCGGGGGCAGCAGACAGGCTTGCGAGTGCAGCGGCCCGGTTGCGTCGCGGGGGCGCCCTGCCCTCTTCTCGGCGCGACCGGACCGGTCCGGGCCGGGCCGGGCCGGGCTGGGCTGGGCGCGAGGTTGCGCAAGCGGCCGCGCCAGGGGAGTGGCGCTGGTGTAAGCCGCGCGCGGTGGGCGAGCGAGCGGCCGCGCTTGCGCAAGCCAGCAGACCGGTCCGCGACCTCCACAATGCCGTCCAGCGCGCTGCGCCGCGCTGCTCGACTTTTCGGCAGCTCCGCAACGCCGCCGCGTCCAGCCGCAGCCGCGGTTGCGTCACACACCTGCCCCCTAGCGCAATGCGCGCACCATTTGCATTGAGCTCAGGTGCAGCCAATTACCGGGCCTGACGTCAAGTTGACCGTCTCGCTTTCTGTCTCAAACGTGGAGCAATAGGTACAGAAGCTTTATGACTCCCTACACTTTCTTTCTTTCTTTCTCTTTCGCCATTGTCCCCTGCGAGGATGAAGATCGGGGTGAGAGTTTAATTTTTAAAACTCACAACCACCAACTGCGAACCAAATTCCTAAACATGTAAAAACACTGGAACTGTGATCGCTACTGTTTGACTCGTTTTCTAGGGTATCATATCACACGTTCGCAGCTTTCCTTCCCTGCATATGATTAACAAAAAAATTCATAATAAAGTCAAGTTCATGAGAGAAAAGGGTGTACTAACTACTATTTTTGAAAACACGTGAAAGTTCACTTTATGCTGTTTATTACACCATATTAAAACCCTGCGGCTGATACGTCTGTACGTCGACACATTTATCAAATAAAGTTATAGCTCGTGAGCCCCCAGACAAAATGAATATTTGTCGCAAATTGTTTTCACACCATGTGCCTGTCTCAAACACCGTTTATGTTCATGCTTATGCGACGACACGTGTTACATTAACAAAACACAGTCACTTTTAGTGCGATGCACACCTTGTTCCACCGGCTAAATATTCACAACACACAGTAGCACTCGATTCAACTTGGTGCAGTCTACAACGAGCAACCACACTTGGCAATTGCCACACCAAAAGCTATAGTCTCCACCTGGAGATCCACATGCCGTCTGCCTAGAGCGACGCCGCCCGGCCAGCTACACCACTCGCTCCCGACTCGTCACTTCCTGCCCTCGCGCGCGCGCGCCGAAAGCCCAACTGCCGGGTTTTTTCCCTACGTCATCAACTTCCCCATGTGAGCTGTTCTAACCGATTTGCCAACGTACAGCGCTCAGCCAATACATTTCTAAAGCTTTACTTAAAATCAAAATAATTACACTACACATTAAACAAATTTCTTCTTAGTTTTTTATATTGGTGTAAACATCCTTTGTACTATTTATTATAATCGTGCAATTTCTTATACCACAGATAAGTGATTTAACTGAATACTTCAAGATAAAATACACAAGATTAATTGAAAATAAAATGAGAAATAGTTAATATATTATTTTTATAAACAAACATTGCCATGCTGCTTGTGTAACTGTCTTGTATTCATTGGTAATTTATTACTTTTCATTGTCAATTAAACATATTACGCCAGATGTGACTATATCAGCTAATGTATTGTTTATTTATCAACAGGCTATTTTGTAATGAGGGCCTTAAAGGTTCCTAACTGCATCGTATTACTTCAAATGCAAGTAGTATTAGAATATTTTATTTCACGCTGTGCACTGCATTGCACATGGCACTCGCCATTGTCCCTCTCTCGCCTCACCGGAAACGAACGTGGAAAATCCTAAGCTGGAACAAGCCACCAACGTCGGCCTACTCGCTGGCCTCCCGTCAGCTACAAGCACACAGCAAATCTCAACGTGGAGAATTTCTACCTATGGCCTAACTATAAATGTTGTCACTCAACTGCGTACATACATTGCTACCATAATTAATAAGATTAAAATTGTGTAACATTTAGTGCATTGGCATGGTCAATGTCTGCAGTGAACTTCATACTGTTTAATTACAAATGCTATTAATTACCAATATTTCTAATGGGCGGTAATCTCACACCCCCACACGCAGTGTCGGCGTGTTATTCGTAACTGGCGTCTTAAAATTTTCGAGGTGGCCGGATGCCATTCCTGCCGACACCCCATTCCCCTCCCCCAGGAAGGAAATGTGTACCCCAAATGTCTGCGTATAATGTTATACTAGCTTAAATCCGCGGCTCCGATCGCGTATTGATTAGTTATGATAGAGTCGGCCGCGGTGGCCGAGGGGACTAAGGCGTGCCAGTCACGGTCTACACGGCCACTACGGTCGGGGGTTCGAATCCCCCCCTCGGGCATGGACATTTGTGCTGTCCTTACTGTTAGATAGTTCATAAGTAGTTTGTAAGTTTAGGGACTGATCACCCCGTCGTTAAGTCCCATAAGCTATACAAACATTTGAACATTTGGTAAAAGCCTTCAACGAAGCTCGGCAAACTGTGGCAGACATGCGTCGGGCAGGTCCTGATAGCGTCTCTGAAGAAGAAGTGCATACTGTTGCCTCGTTAGTGGACTGTGATCGAAGCCAGACGATTCGTGAGCTCGCCCACGAAATCGGATTAACGCATTCGACTGTGCTTCGCATCCTGAAGAAAGGACTGGGCATGCGAGAAATTGCATCACGATGGGTTCCCATGAATTGACGGAAATGCAGAAATGGATGCGTCACGACGCTGCTCAGCCGCACTTGGAGCGCTTGGACCGCGGAGGAAAAGCTAACTTACGCCGTATCGTAACACTGTATGAGACATGGGCCACATTGTACGAGCCGAAACCGAAACGCCAATCCAACGAGTGGCGCAAATTGTTTTCACACCATGCGAAGGTCAAAAGTGAATCAGGGACCCAGTATGGGGAAAGTTATTGAGATTCTCGTGTACGACTGTGATGTGGTGTTATCCTAACGCATTACGTTCCTCCACGGTAGATCGTTAATGCAGAGTATTACTGTTCGTTTTTGGAGCATCACCTGCGACGAGCTTTCCGAAAGAAGCGGCAACACTTTCAGCGCCACCCACCCATCACGTTGCACGACAATTAGCGGGCGCATACAGCGCAAGCTGTGGCTGCTCTGTTCTGTACCATCAAATCACGAATTTCAACAATAATGATTGTAATAAAATCACAGACAGATCACTTGATGTAATGCGCGAAACGTCAAATCGATTTTCTTAAAGAGATGTATTAAAAGAAACTTCTTTTTACTGGTTTATTTATATAGACTTATATTTCCTTATTCGTATGATTATTCTTAGACAGAAAGAGCTGAAGACACTGTAGCACGAATAGACCAAAGATATGGTCTGTGGCATATGTAACCTCCTTGCTATAGAGTCGCAAACGTCATCGCTGGCCTCCAGTCCGAATTGTTTTGTAATTTGACGACATTCAACCGCCATGTTTCCATACCTTATAGCTATCGGCATGGAACTGCTACGGTGTACAACGGAAGACTTCGGACAACAATTACACACAGACTATTCGTTTGCGTTCTGTAGTTTTCGTTGCAGAGCGAAATATTAACACACACACACGTAGAATTTTATATACACCGATAAATTTCCATCCCAATATACTCCACCCTTTTATCATTATCAATCCTCAAACAACACTGCAACCAATAAAACCATTTTCAAAGAGTAAATATAATTTTCAAAGAGTAATTATTATTCCGCATTTCGCGTTATATTCTTCAAATTACTAAATATCTATCAGACCGTTATAAAACCGTGGCTAAAATCTTCCTCGGGTATAAATTAGTAACCGTACAATTATTTAAGTCTCTGCGTCTTGTCGTTCGGACGTGATAAGCGTACACCAAACACACATTCACATTAATATATATAGCTATCCGATCGCCATAAAACCGTGTCTAAAGCCTTCCCCGGGTAGACATTAGTAACTGTACAAATTTTTAGCTCTTTATGTCTTGTTATTTAGACGTGATAAACGTACACCGAACAGACATTCACATTTATAGATATAGAAGATGTGTGAAAGTGTAAAGTGTTACAAATTGTATGCGAATCGTGTAACTGAGGCGGGACTTGGGTTCCAGCCCGTTATTCACTTAGGGGGATGTGGAAAACCGTCTAAAAACCACATCCAGGCTGGCTGGCACTCCGACCCCCTTCGTTAATCCGCCAGGCGGATTCGAACTGGGACCGGTACGCCTTCCCGTCTCGGAAAGCAGTGCGTTAGACCACACGGCTAACCGAGTGGGTTTTATGTCTCCCTTCACCCCCTCACAAATGCTTTTTTATTATTATATTACCACCTGAAAACCCGGCGTCGACCGGGTACTTATTTATTCCAGTCTTAAGTTAGTCCATCCATCCGTCTCCTTCCTTGCTCTCTGTCTCTCCCCTTTTTTCATCTCCCTGCCACTTACCTCAACGTCTCTCTGCCATTTTTTCTGTCCATTTCCTCTTCCCCCTCCCTCTGTTCATCTCCTCTCACCTGTCTGTCATCATCTTCCCTCTCTCATTCATTTCCGTCCAGCCATTTTAGCGTGAAGAGTAACAAACGTGTTAACTCACTGTAAGAATCTCTCCGCCATGAACCGTATTGTAGCTCAAATGCATTTCAAATTTCATTCAAATTCGTCCACATGTTTCAAAACCCGTGAAAAAATATCCTCCGCTACGCACCGGACGGTGGCTTACGAGAGGTAGCCCATATATGAATGCAGGTATAACCTAACTCCATCCCAAATGTCATTTAAAACTGTCCATTCCTTTCAGCCTGAACGAGTAGTAAACATATTAAACCATCGTAAGGTACCCTCCGCCATGCACCTTAGGCGGTTTACGAAAAGTAGCCCATGTATTAATCAGGGTTAAGGTACATTTTTTACAAATTTTCCAGGGAAAATGTGATATCTTCGTTATTATTTGCCATATATATAGATGAACTATCAAACAGATTGAGTTGCAATCTGAGGTTGTTTGGTGACGATGCTGTGAATGTGCCGTCATTCATTGACTGTCGTAGGATCTAGTATGACGTGGATCAACTTTCTAGGTGGTGTGAGGAACGACGCTAAATGTAGAAAAATATAACGTGATGCAGATGAGCAGGAGAAACAACTCTGTAATGTTAGAATACAGCATTAGTAGTGTGTTGCTTGACAGAGTTGCGTCAATTAAATATCTAGGTGTAACGCTGCACTTCGATATGAAATGGAACGAAGAACATTCGTGGGGAAGCTGCATGGTCGACTTCAATGTATTGGGATAATTTTGGGAACATATGAATCGTTTCTAAGGAGACCGCATATAAAACGCCGAGATGTTTCGGGCACTCAAATCGTAGTTGCTGCAAGGAAGGCGACGTTCTTTTTGAGAAACACTGTTGAAGAAATTTAGAGCGCCGGAATTTGAAACGGGCTGCAGATTGATTCTACTGCTTTCAAATTTCACGTAAAGACCACAAAGATAAGATCAGAGGGATTATGGCTCTTACTGATGCATACAAGCATTCGTTTTTCCCTCGTTCTGTACGGGAGTGGAACAGGAAAGCAAGTAACTAGTAGTAATACAAGATATCCATTGCCACGCACCTTTGTGTGTTTTGCGGAGTATGTATTTAGATGTAGAGCACAACATCTCAAACATTTCGCTTCTCTTCTCTTCCGCGTTTCCCAACGTGCCTGAGTCACTAGCTAAGAACGCTGCGCTCCAAACGTACAGTCTCAGTACTTTCTTCCCCAAATTAATGCCTGTATTTGATGTCAATACACTTCTCCTAACACTAAAATGCGTCTTTTCCAGCGCAAGCCTACTTCTTATCTTCGCTTTTCTTCGTCCGCCAAGGGTTTTTTTTTTTTTTTTTTTTTTTTTTTTTTTTTTTTTTTTTTTTTTTTTTTTTTTTTGCTTCCGAGGCAGCAGAATAATCTACGTCGTGATTACTAACTTCGATGTTTTCCTCACTACCCTCATTTTTGCTACATCTATTTCTGTCTCTTTGCTATTTCTCTCAGTCTATATTATTTATTCATTAGGCTGTTCATTCCAATGAACAGTTCCCATAATTTTGCTTCCCTTTCAATGACGATAGCGTCATCGGCGAATCTTATCACTGATATCGTGTCAAACTTAATTTTTATTCTACTCTCGAAATTATGTATTATTCCATCATCGCTTCTCAGATGAATAGATTGTACAGTAGGTATGTAAGATTCTCTTATTCCTTTTCTAACTGAGCACTTGGTTCTTTGTCTTCTAGTTTTAATGTTCTCTTTTCGTTGTTGTGCGTATTGTGAATTTCGCACCTGTCACTATAGTACTCTCCTATTTTTTCTCAGAATTTTGAATATTTTACTTTGTCTAATTCTTTTTCTAAGTCTTTCAGAGTTTTCTTAATATTTCTTTATTTCACTTTTTTTTGTCTTGCTTCCAGTATGAAGAGCAACGTTAGAAGTGCCTCTCGGATGCATTTACCTTTCTCAGTGTGATAATGATCTTCTACTAACAAATCTTCAGCTTTGTATTCTTCTGTGAATTACCCTTCTTAGTAGCTGGATTAGCACTTAAGATGATTCTTCGATTCTGCCCTTGCCTTGTTCGAAAATGTTGGCTGACGTTTTGTGTGAAGAAACCATAGTGCTCTTCTCTCTGGCACCGATTACAGCATAAACATTGAAACACTTGCTCTAAATAATAAGATAAAGCAGTCAACAAGCCGAAGATATGGATGTGGTATGCCGTTGCCTTCCCCTGACCTTTGAATGGACTTATCCAACCAGTTACAGGGGACTCATGGTTTAACGTGCATTGCGATCCACGTCACCTCAGAACAATAAGAATAATAGTTTTCTCAATTAAAGGATAAGAAAGTTTCTTTGATAGTCTTGACTACTTCATGAGCTTTAGGTTTTTAGACCGTGTCCCTACAGTGATTTAGATGCATTCCAACCCACAGTAGATAGTAAGTTTAAAATGTCTCACAAGTAGTGAGTCGTTGTTTGTGGCATTCTACAATGGGTAGTTGCTTCATGAAAGCGAGAAGTCGATGCTCTTTCTGTACGCCAGCATTTACATCTCCTCTTTTACCACAGGAAATTTTCCATTCAAATATTATGAGAAAGACGAACTTTCGATCAATGGGAGTGTGGAAATTCTGTTTCATCTCTCTTGTTATTTACTCTGTATTGAGTCAACTGTCAATTCCGGCAACAAGTGCCGACTTTCTTTATGTCTTACCTCATTACACTGCAGTTTTCTAGCGTTTCAAATTGTCTACACGTAACAGTGTCAACTGCAAATAGTATCATGGAGCTTCCGAAATTAGTCATTCGACTATTTCCACAAACTGAAAACACTGATACGAGGGGGAGTTGGACAATAAGTTTCCCCTGTCGACTGTGGGCAGAATTACGTATGAAAGGAAAAAAAAAAATAGAATTAGTCATTAAAGACACGACATATCTTTATTTTTCTGCATAATTTCCAAGTACATTGAGACATTTGTCAAACCATTTTATAAGCTTCAAAAAGCCGTCCAAGAACAAATCAGGGCGTTGCATACAGAAGAAGCGATAAACGGCTATGGAGTGGAATCCTCCGTCATCTCCTACCGTTTTCTGGGACGCCCAAGAGTTTCTGGAGGATGCAACCACCAATACTGCGCGGTATTGTGCCACTCTGTCGAAATGGAAAGAGGTGATTCCGAAAAAGCGACCTGGACTTCTCAGATCTATCGTTACGTTGTTGGATGACAATGCGTGACCACAATCGGCGACGGCCTAGCAAAACTATATTGCAACTCTTGGTTGGGAGCGCCTACACCATCCGCCATACAATCCTGATCTCGCACCAACTCACTTCCACCAGTTTCCAGCTTTGAAGAAGACTCTCGTCGGAAGGCGCTATTGAAGCAATGCTGACGTCAAACAAGTCATTCAACGTTTCTCCCATATGCAACGTCCTGATTTTTTCCTGGAAGGCTTATCGTAGATTTTAAAGCAGTACGATAAATGTCTCAATTTACTTGGAAGTTTTGTAGAAAAAAAAATCGCACTGACGTGTTTTACGGCCCACTTTAGATTTATAAGTTTTTGCAAACATTTTGGACCAAAATAATAATCTAAATAATAAAAAATTAATAAGAGTGTCTGAAACCCTTTTAGGAAAAAAATTAGGTAGTGACGAGTTTCGAATCACCGACCTTTAGCGTTGTAGTCCAACGCCTTGCACAGTACGCTACGGCTATCAATCGTAAGAGCTGTTCTTTAATCTTATACTATTGATAGCCGTTGTTAACTGATATTAATACGGCATTTTTAGTCATTAGATTATCATTTATCGTACGAAGAACGACATGTTTTTCTTAATTCTTGAGTGCGCCATTTCTTTGAAATTACAAAGTGTAAGTTACAATAAGAAAATCATCAAATACGCAACGCAAGATGGCGTATGCCAGAGAGAGTTCTAGGCGAGGAATGTCACGTGACATCTCCGAACGGCTTGTTTTCGTTAATTCAGTGGAGGGTGTCAAATCTCCGTTATTTCTGCAAATATGCCTCAAACGATACGAGATATGAAAAAAAAAAAAACATAAGGGAGCTAAGTTGTAGAGAATTTTCTCCTCTACCAATTAGGTTATTCAATTTTCGTGTCAGATGAACGGTTCGTTTGCAATTACAATTATATTACAAACGGCTTTATTTGGTATTACTGCCGTATTTTTTGTCCGAAAATTTTGAAAAAGGGAGGTTCTGGTCTCTGACGGCCTACAATCATGTCTGTGAAATTTGGTGCTGATCGGTTGAACGGTTCGTCTTAAAAAAGAGGCAACACGTTACGGACAGACAGACAGTCAACGCAAAATCCCCGTTATTATTGCAAATATCTCTGAAACGATACGATATATGAAAAAAATAATAAGTTGTAGAGAATTTTCTCCTCTATAAATTCGGTTATTCGATTTTCGTCTGGATGAATGGTTAAGCAGTTACTTTCATTTAAATTTCGAGCTGTCAAAAGACGATCGCAAAAGCCCACTTTTAGTGTTACTTCCGTAACCTAAAGTGGGCCAATATATGTTTTCTGTAATGTCTCTTTCTATTATCGCACTTTAGGTTACGGTAGTAACATTAAATGTGAGCCTTTGTGATCGTCTTTTGACAGCTCGAAATTTAAATGAAAATAACTGCTTAACCATTCATCCACACGAAAATCGAATAACCGTATTTATAGAGGAGAAAATTCTCTACAACTTATTATTTTTTTCATATATCGTATCGTTTCAGAGATATTTGCAATAATAACGGGGATTTTGGGTTGTCTGTCTGTCTGTCCGTAACGTGTTGCCTCTTTTTTAAGACGAACCGTTCAACCGATCAGCACCAAATTTCACAGACATAATTGCAGGCCGCCAAAAACCAGAACTCCGCTTTTTGAAATATTTCGGACAAGAAATATGTTAGTAATACCAAAAAAGCCTTTTGTAATGTAATTTTAATTGCAAATAAACCGTTCATCTGACGCGAAAATTGAATAAACGTATTTGAGAGGACAAAATTTTCTACAGCTTTGTTCCCTTTTTATTTTTTTTTTATTTATTTTTTTTCATATCTCGTATCGTTTGACACCCTCTATTGAATTAACGAAAACCAGCCGTTCGTAGATGTCATGTGACATTCCTCGCCCAGAACTCTCTGTGGCATACGCCATCTTGTGTTGCGTATTTGATGATTTTCTTATTGTAACTTACACGTAGTCATTTCAAAGCAATGGCGCACTGAAGAATTAACAAAAATACGTCGATGGTAGCTGTAGCGTAGTGGGCAATGCGTTGAACTGTGATGCTGAAGATCAGTGGTTCGGAACCCGCCACTACCATAAAAAAAATTTCCCTAAAAGGGTTTCAGACACTCTTATTAATTAATTTTTTTATTATTTACATTATTATTTTGGTCAAAAATGTTCGCGAAAACTTATAAAACTACAAATATAAAGTGAGCCGTAAAACACATCAGCGCGACTTTTTTTCCTTTCATACGCAACACAGTCGACAGGACAAATTTATTTTCCAACCCCCATCGTAATAACACTACTATATACGAATCTCCAACTTACATTCTTCGGGAACGATGTCTCACGAAATATAAGATAGTTATCTCTTTCAGTGTATTCGTGGACAACTTTTCATCGAGAAGAATGGACATAAATGCGTGCCAGCGACTGTGCCGTGTATCTCATGCACGTCAAGTTTGGCGATTCTCTCCGCGTAAGCGTGCTCTGCTTTTTATGCTGCAGGCAGCCCGCCATGCAGTCACGTAATGTGGGTTGCCTGCCAGTGAGTGTCAACACATCCATTCAACAGTAGAAACTGGCATGCCGTCATCCTGCTCGAAACAGTTACAAGCGTAACATGCAGATACGAAGCGACCATGCATAGTGTTTAGATCATCCTGGGAAGCGAATGCTTGCACCGTTATTTCACACTTCTTTTCCTACAGCAAATATATCGAACAAACAGACTCTTCAGTCACATTTTGCTCAAATTTACAACCGATCACTCAGCGAAAGATCCGTACCCAAAGACTGGAAAGTTGCGCAAGTTACTCCAGTATTCAAGAAAGGCAATAGGAGTGATCCCCAAAATTACAGGCCAATCTCATTGACGTCGATTTGCAGTAGGATTTTGGAACATATACTTTGTGCGAATATTATGAACTACCTCGAAGAGAACGACCTATTAACCAATAGTCAACACGGATTCAGAAAGTATCGCTCTTGCGAAAAACAGCTTGTCCTTTATTCACATGAAGTGTTAAGTGCCAAATCGATTCCATATTTCTGGATTTCCGGAAGGCTTTTGACACTGTACCCCACAAGCGGCTTCTAATGAAATTGCGTACTTATGGAATATATCCCCAATTGTGCCATTGGATTCACGATTTCCTATCAGAAAGGACACAGTTCGTTGTAATTGACGGGAAGTCATCGAGTAAAACAGAAGTGATATCTGGCGTTCCACAGGAAAGTGTTATAGGTCCCCTACTCTTCCTCGTGTTTATAAACGATTTAGGAGACAATCTCAATAGCTCCATTAGACTGTTCGCGGATGATGCTGTCGTTTATCGGTTAGTGAAGTCAACAGAGGATCAAAAGCAACTGCAAAGCGATTTAGACAAAATTTCTACATTGTGCGAAAATGGGCAATTGACACTAAATAAAGAAAAGTGTGAAGTAATACACATGACCACTAAAAGAAATCCGCTGAACTTCAATTACGTGATAAATCAGTCAACCATAAAGGTCGTAAATTCTACAAAATACCTAGGAGTTACAATTACGAACAACTTAGACTGGAGAGAACACACAGAAAATATTGTGGGGAAGGCGAACAAAAGGTTACGTTTCATTGGCAGAACGCTTCGAAGATGCACCAGCTCCACCAAAGAGACTGCCTACATCACACTTATGCGTCTTCTCCTGGAGTACTGTTGCCCCCCTTGTCGGACCCTCACTAGGTTCTTTTTATCTGGTAGATCTAAGGTTCGTGGTCGTTCGTTCAGTTTGTTCGTGATTCTTTGTAGAATGGTTGGCTCAGCTTTTTTATTACAGAGGGCGTTCAGCCCCCTGACCGGGCGCGCTGAGCCACGGCGCCCGGCAACTAGGTGGGACTGACGGAAGACATTGAGAAGGTTCAGAGAAGGGCAGCTCGTTTTGTTTTATCACGTTACGGGGGGTGGGAGGGGGAATCGTCACGCAAATGTTGCACGAATTGGGGTGGAAATCATTAAAACAAAGACGTCATTCATTGCGACGTGATCTGTTTGCGAAGTTTCAATCACCGACTTTTACTTCTGAATGTGAAAATATTTTGCTAGCACCCATCTACTTAGGGAAACATGACTATCCCAATAAAATAACAGAAATCAGATCGAAAACGGAACGATTTAAGTGTTCTTTCTTCCCGCGCGCTATTAGAGAATGGAACGATAGAGAAAAGTTATGAAAGTGGGTAATGAACCCTCTGCCAGGCACTTAAATGTGATTTGCAGAGTATCTATGTAGATGAAACACTAACAGGTACGTTTTCAACAAACGGTGACTATGGCAAAGAGATACAGGATAAAGTATGAGGTTCATTCAATAATTGAAGAGAAAAATTTGTATGGAGAAAATACGGTTTGTGTTGACAAAACAAAACTTTTTCTAATCAAATCAAACGTTGATGGTGCTCCCGGGAGTCTGGGGCGTAACGTTCTGACAGGCTGCCGAGCCTCTAAGGCGGATGTGTGCCAGGCGTTCTTTGGTGGCCGGCGTATTGTTGACCACGCAGTACCAGACTGCCGAGACATCTGTGGGCAATACCGGGCTGTTTTTAGGAGAATCTAAGGAGAATCAGCTAAGAAAGGAACACCGATAAGACGGCTTCAGATGGCTGGGGGTTCACTTCTTTCAGTGCCGAATCTTGATAGTGGCGCCACCTGCCCCCCCCCCCCCCCCCCCGTCCGCTCGGGGTCCAAAAAGACAATTTGGCGCACCCCTGCGAGCGGCGCCGGGGAAGTGCGCCCCCTCCCCCCCCATTAGATATATTTTCGTTAAAAAATCTTTCTTTATTTCTCACTCTTGTTCCAAGCTTAAAGCTGAGTAATTTGTTTTTAAAAAGATTCTGAACGGTGGTCATTTTTCTTTGATAATAGACACCAGACGATATGGACATGCATGAACACTCTAACACAGAAAACTGATTACAGTGCTAAGTGACTGTAACCAAATGAATCTATTATGATGATTCGATTTGATTTTCTCAGGTAAGCCAAAACAGTCTTGGTCCAACCCGCCACTGTCCGCACCGAAACTAAGTTTATTGTGCGGTATCGCTCCCTGTATATCTAGTAAAGCCAACCAATGCCCTTGAACAGTGCAAAGAGTCCCTTTACCAGTTCTTTATTAGACACAATTTCTTCGGGTCTGATTGACCCAAATGTTCTGTGCCTTTTACTCTCCAATGCAATGCATTCGAAGATTAGATGTGATGCAGTTTCATCATCGTCATCACAGATTCTACATTTAGGGTCCTCTTCTGTTATTCCCATTGTATGTAGGTGTTTTCTGAAATTCCCATGGCCTGTCAGCAATCCAACCATGAGTCTAATCTCTCTCCTGTTCAGTCACAGGATTGCAGAGCTTCTTTTAACACATGGCTTTGGCATCATTACCTTGCCATGTCATTGTTGATAGACTTTGGTCCAATATTCTACTTGCTGTCTTCTGAGCCAGTTACGTAGCTCCAATTTGATCATTGCCTTGGTGATTGTCAGGACAAGGTTCCCGTCCAATAAATGAAGTCTCTGCCCCCATCCTGGCTAATCTGTCGGCATATTCGTTGCCACTGACCCCTGAGTGACCAGGGACCCACAAAAGGTTTACTCAATGCTTTTGCCCTAGCTCCACCAGAACCCTGTGATATTCATCTATTATGATGAAGAGACAAGATATCTTTGGGTCACGTGACAATGAAAGCAGCACCCCCTCGTAACCTTACGAACGCAAAAAGACTGCTCCCCCACATGTTTTCAAACAGTTAAATATTTACGAAGATGTGTCTCTTCGTAAGGAACAGACGTTGCTAATGGTCCGCAGCTATAAATGGCTATCAATCCAAAGATGAATCCTTTAATCTCATACTATTGATGGCCGTTCTTAGCTGATGCTAATATGGCATTTGTAGACACTAGATTATCATTTATCGTACGAAGAACGATATGTTTTTGTTAATTCCTCAGTGCGTCATTGCTTTGAAATGACAACGTGTAAGTTACAATAAGAAAAATCATCAAATACGCAACGCAAGATGGCGTATGCCAGAGAGAGTTCTAGGCGAGGAATGTCACGTGACATCTGCGAACGGCTGGTTTTCGTTAATTCAATGGAGGGTGTCAAAACTCCGTTATTTTCGGCAATATCTCTCAAACGATACGAGATATGATAAAAACATAAGAGAACAGAGCTGTAGAGAATTTTCTCCTCTACAAATTCGGTTATTCAATTTTCGTGTCAGATGAAGAGCTGGTTTGCAATTACAATTATATTACAAACGCCTTTTTTTTGGCATTACTGCCGTATTTTTTGTCCGAAAAATTTGAAAAAAGGAGGTTCTGATCTCTGCCGTCTACAATCAAGTTTGTAAAATTTGGTGCTGATCGATTGAACGGTTCGACCTCAAAAGTGGGAACACGTTACAGTCAGAGAGACATCGTCAAATCGCCGTTATCTGTGCAAATATCTCTCAACGATTATATATATATATTATAGAGTGAAGTAGTAGAGATTTTTCCCCTCTACCAATTAGGTTATTCAATTTTCGTGTCAGATGAAGTGTTCGTTTGCAATTACAATTATGTTACAAACGGCCTTTTTAGTATTACTACCGTATTTTTTGTCCGAAAAATTTGAAAATGGGAGGTTCTGGTCTCTGTCGGCCTACAATTATGTCTGTAAAATTTGGTGCTGATCGGTTGAACGGTTCTCTTAAAAACAGGGAACACGTTACGGACAGACAGACATTCCAAAATCGCCGTTATTTTTTCAAATATCTTTGAAACGCTACGAGATATGAAAAAAACATAAGAGAGCAAAGTTGTAGAGAATTTTCTCCTCTACAAATTTGGTTATTCAATTTTCGTGTCACATGAATGGTTAAGCCGTTATTTTTATTTAAATTTGGAGCTGTCAAAAGGCGATCGCAAAAGCCCATTTTTAGTGTTACTACCGTAATCTAAAGTGAGCCAAAAAATATATGTCTTATCTTTAATGTCTCATTCTATTTTGTTTCCATTCATACGCAACACAGTCGACAGGAGAAACTTATTTTCCAACCCCCTCGTAATAACGCTACTATAAACGAATCTCCGACTTAAATTCTACGAGAATTATGTCTCACGAAAAATAAATAAATAAATAAATGAAAGCGTGTGAGTTTCTGAGCTAGTGAAAGACTGAAGACTGGACGTTTCTTTCTTTGACACTGACCGAAGCAGGGCGCCCCTCCCCCAGACGCCAGCCTGGCCTCGCCTCCTGTCTCCTTGGCTCCGGCTGTTCCACGGTCGCCGGCCTGCGTCTGCTCCTGCGCAGACAAAGCGTGCGACCCCCAGCGCCGTAACCCGCGTACGGCACTTTTTTCTCACAACACCTCGTCCTTCGTCACCAGGGGTTCCGTTTCTCTCGCCTTTCACTCCGAATGTCCCTTCTCTCGAACAGCAGTATGCCTCAGTTTCACAATTCTCCCCAGAATAGATACCTAATTATAACAGAATCCACTAGGTTCATTCTACAAGAGTAATAAAAAGGAAGTAATCGTTCCTTTCTAACAACTGCTATAGCTTTACCCAACAAAAGATGTTGATCACGTTACATCGAATTTCCACTGGATTACTTTGGCCCATCATTGTATTTAATGTCATGGTGTTGTTACGATAGAGTCATGAAAGATTTAATTTTATTTTTGTTGGTTCTGATGACAGATACTTAATAAGGCAATTGATTTTTTATATTATTTTCAATTTACATGCGATTTTGGCGCACTTTAGATTACGGTAGTAATACTAAAAGTCGGCCTTTCTGATCGCTTATGACAGCTCATTGATAATACAATGTAAACTTTCACGGCCGGCGTCAACTTCATTAAAAAAGTGGCGCCACTCTACCTCTGAAGATGTCTTCCGCAGCCGAAGATGAAACGTTAGGGGAAAGTTTTATACATCGACCACGGCTTATCAGCCCGGAAGTTTTTAATGAAGCTCATTGATATTTAACCCTTTCATACCTCATTTTTTTATCTGTCAAGGAAATTATTTTTAATGCTGTAATACTCTTAAGTTAAATTTTCCAATGATTTTAGAAGCAAGATTTATGCAATTATATGCACCCATTTACATTTTACAACACTGCGTATACTGAAAAACAAGGCTTTTTTTAAGGACTACATTAATTAATTTTGTAGTACGAACGGTTGTTCTAAATACTCTGATCGTTCAATAACTAAATCGCAAAATAACAACTACTACTTTCAGTTATACAGTGGAATACAAGTAACCCACAATTTCGGTATTCTTTGGAGTTCGTAAACTGGTGCGCAGTGCTACACGTACTTCTTAATATTTATATAGTGTTGTTCCGCAGGTGGCAGTAATTGTGCATGATGAAATGATTGAACACTCAGGTGTCATATACATGTTCTTTCCGTTGAGAAAAAAACGCTTCTGATCCATCTTAGACACCGCAGAAGTTATGTACACATTTGTAGCCAGATGGTCCGAAAGGGTTAAATGAAATAACGGCTTAACTACTGATATGAAACGAAAATTGAATAAACGAATTTGTAGAGGAGTAAAGTCTTTACAATTGTACTTTGTTATTTTTTCCCAATATCTAGCATTAACAGCGATTTGACACTATCTGAGTGTGTAACGTATCTCCATTGTTAGAGCGAGCCATTCAACCGGTCGGCACCAAATTTTTCAGAAGTAATTGTTGGTTGACAGCGACCAGAAACTCTGTTTTCAAATGTTTCGACCAACAAATAGGTTAGTATTCTTCTCGGGTTTGCAGCCGGATATTAAAGTCAACTTGACACAATATTTCAGCGGCACAACTGCCCGCCATCCTCAAGTGAGCGTGCTGGTACACAATTGCGCCTGAGCTGAGTTCCCAGTGCAATCGGCGGCTCCTTTATACATCGCAGAAGACCCATACAGCGTGCGCAAGAAGTGACAGTAACTGCCCTCTGGCGCACAAGACATACAGCGCTCCGGTAGTAGAATCAGGCTAAATCGATAATCGATGATGAAGAAAATTATTATTCAAATTGCTGAAGTACCAACCGTTGTTTTTTAACCTCTGATAACAAAGTGTTATTGCATAATGAAACTCACATGGTTGCTTCAGTGTCTCGTTACTGGCACTGTGTCTTAAAGGAATCCATAGATATCCGATTATCTGACAATCTGATTAACAGAGACAAAGACTACCTTCTTAGTAAATCTTGGAACCCTGCGTTATCAGATGTTAAGAAACAACGGCTGGTACTTCAGCAATTTGAATAATAATTTTCTACATAATCGATTTCGCCGAATTCTACCACCGGAGCGCTGTATGTCTTGTGCGCCAGAGAGCAGCTACTGTCACTTGTTGCGTACGCGCTATGGGTCTTCCGCGATGTATGAAGGAGCCGTCGATTCCACTGTGAACTCAGTTCCGGCGAGGTTGTGTACCAGCACGCTCACCTGAGGATGGCGGGCAGTTGCGCCGCTGAAATATTGTATCAAGTTGACTATAGAGAAGATTACAAAGTTATTACGCCAGGAAAACATTTGTGCTCATAACAAATAGGTTAGTTACACTAAAATAGGTAGTTTCATATGGCCTTTTGACTACACGGAATTTAATTGCAAATAACGCCGTAACCGTTTATCTGAGACGTATTTGTAGAGGAGACATTTCTCTACAACTTTGATATTTTATATTTTTCCCACAAGTCGCACCTTTTCAGAGATATTTGGAAAAAAATAACAGCGATTTGACACTGTCACTTGATTTTACGTAAACCAATACAGGCAAAAATAATAAACTTGAAAAAGACAACAAACTACCTTGGATAAGCAGGTGATAATATTTTAACGGAAAAAGGTAATTAAAATATGGAAAATATATTAAATACTAGTTTAAAGAGGTAAAAGTTGAAAAAAAGAGAACGTTTGTCAAAGTTAAACTCTGAAATAACAAATAGTTTTGGCTGTATGTTAAAATACGGTCAGAGAAAATATTACTTGTTAAGTGTATAGATATTATCACATTAGTAGAGTCGTAATCGTATAGTCCACAAACGTTTTAATAACAGAAATGATTTATAGTCAGATTAGTTCAAAAGGAATTCATTCTGACTGAATCGGAGTGTTAGGTGCAGAATTTAACGAGCGTTCCTTTAATGTGTTAGCTTATTTCGAACATTTCAAATTCAAATGTTTGTAAAGTCCATGGGACTTAACTACGGGGTCATCAGTCCCTAAACTTACAAACTACTTATGAACTACTTACAAACTAGGACGGCACAAATATCCATGCCCGAGGGGGGATTCGAACCCCCGACCGTAGTGGCCGTGCAGACCGTGACTGAAGCGCCTTAGTCCCCTCGGCCACCGCGGCCGGCATTTCGAACGTTTCATTATATTTAAATCTATACTCGATTTTTACATTCTTTGATACTACGCATTACATCTCCTTATAAACGACCATTTCGCTTTATTTTTTAGATAACTGATTCTGTATTACCTAGATTTTTTATTATTTTTCTTGTCCAAAATATTTGCATAAATCATAAAATCACAGGAAAACCTAAAGTGGGCCATAAAACAGGCTAGTGCGATTTTTCTTCCTTTTGTTATGCAATAAAGAGAATTCGTAGTTCATATAAGAGCAGATAAAAGATGTTACTATCACTGTACAACAATATGCAAACATGCCGTGACCGGAGTATATAAAAGGGAATGAATGACTAGCTAAGTTAAAACATTTAAATCAAAACATCTTGACATAGTCGTGCATATGTAAAGTGACAAGATACAATGCCATGTCGTATAACAAGAAAAGCCTAGAACTGCGTCATGACATTTCTCACGTCGTACAGTAAGACACTACATCTCATTGAAGTTTTTGATTGAAATGTGCTTGAAGCTTCCAGCTAAGTCGAAGAACTAGTTCTCCTCTTTGTCTCTGGCCAGAACACATTCGCCCTTTGTTGAGAGATTTAGTACACTTACTAAACATGTTATGGGTGGCCGCAGGAAGGGAATCCAGCAACCCCTTAAATATTAACATACGCCAAATCCGAATTTAACGAGACTGACCTTGCATGTGCGGTAACATGGCCAAAGAGAAAGGTACTAAAAATGTTATGGGACTTAGCTGTGGGGTCATCAGTCCTAAGCTTACAAACTACTTATGAACTATCTTATACTAATCAGCAGCACAAACATCCATGCCCGACAGAGGATTCGAGCCACCGACGGGGAACGGCCTCGCGCATCGGAGCATAAGGCCTCAATGCGCTTGTCCACTCCGTCGCGGCAGTATACTTTCTCAAACGCTTTCTCAAACTGACGTATAAACAATGATAAAATCTGTCACTGAAAAAATGCTATCAATTTTCAAGTTCACCATTGACTGAAGTCCAATGACTTACAAAAAGTGTCAAATTTAGTTACGCAAGAAACAATTATACCTCGACAACGGATAACGACTATTCGATAAATAAATTCTTTTCACTTTATTCGTTTATATCCCTTTGTCCAAAATAATACCCGATTCGTACAAGTTTAAAGGGTCATTTTCACCCCATTGTAAAAATAAATAAATGAATAAAAATTATGTTCTAATGTTTGTAAATCTAAGGAACTGAACTACGTTGGTCATTAGTCCCTAAGCTTACAAACTACTTAAAGTGAGTTATGCTAAGGACAACACAAACACCCATTCCCGAGGGAGAACTGTAACCTCTGACGGCGAACGGCCCGGCGCACCTCAGCAAGGCGCCTTGGTACGCACAGCTATTCTGCCGCTGCACACCACCCTATGATCCCAACTGAAATACGATTACCAGCAACCCCAAAATCGCGACTCTGCTCTCGCCGTATTCAACGTAACCATTTAACAGCATACCGTCATACCCGAAGGATTCGCTTTCTCTACTTAATGATGTACGGTATGTCTGAAGACAAACCTTTCTTAATTCGTGACGGAAAGAACAAGCAACACATATATATTGGGACAATGAGAGGCCAGAGACCCAAACGTTGCGGGGAATGTCGAAACGTCGCCAGTAATACGTCAATCAGCCTTGGCGCACTAGTTGAGTAGTGTGTGAATACGTTGAGAATATGCGTCTGAGGGAGGCCGCTTTTAGGGTAGTTCGTGCAGTTAAAGCGACTACTGTGCCCGGGTGATTGATTGAGAGACCGACCGCCTGTCTACTCAGAAGAACACTCGTGTTCGAATCCTGGTTCGGCATGTATTTTAAAATTTCCCTATTTAATTCAAAGCCTGACCTAGTTGGTAGGGTTAACGCATCTACCTGTGACCCGTGCAAAATACATCATTATCGAGAGTATGGAATATCCCACGCCCCCCAACCAAGGGAGAAGGGCGATACGGGAGTTTCTCCCCCGCCAAATTGTCACTTGCAGCGGAAGTCTTAACAGAAAAGAAACTATTGAACGTGAAGGTAATTTTATTTTTCGTTTTCAGCTCCTTGGCAGTGAGAAGTGAAATAATCCCCTCCCCCATGGGTAACTAGAATTTTTTTATTACAGTACTTACTGTTGACATTGTGGACAATTTTGACATGCAGCTTGATCAGGGAAGTCAGAAAGCTACACATACAAGTGCGGTGAAGAAAAAGCTTCGAGAGGAGATTACGAATAAATGAGTGGAAAAGAACTGAAAACGGGGAAACCACTAAACCGTATTTTCCTACGAGCCTTCAACGTTTAACGTTTAAACACCAAATACCTCCGAATTTTACAGCAACGTTAACAGATCATGGGAAACTGAAAGCCTATTATCAACAGCTCAGGATAATTGAAGGCGAAACGTGCACATGTAAGAAAGAGATCCAAACTATTGGCTACTTGCTTTTCGACTACTACGGCTTACTGACAGAGAGGGATCATCTCAAGACCATAAAAATAAATAAATAAAATAAAAATAAAAAACTAACAAGGGAGGAGGGTGGCCCGTCAGTAAATTAGATAAGATTTCTTGCTGTGTAAAACTCGGTTTCGTCATGTAAACCGCCGATAAATCTTGTATAACCAAATTGTCTTCTTTTGTAAATCCTTCAATCTTCTGCTTTGTATTTGTTTTTGCGAAAGTACCTGATGTAAACGCCTGAATTTAACTTTCAAACATGTAATATTTCTATGTAATGGGGGATGTCTAATAGATAATAATAATAATAAAACTAGGCTTCAACCAATCTTCCTTTGTGAAGCATTCATGTCAAAATAGAGACAGTTCGGCGTTTGATCTCTGGGATTTGTTCGTTTTTCTTTGTCCACTTTGAAAAACTCACACTGTACTACGGTCACTAATTGTAGGATTAATACGTTATTCTCTAAGTGGCTAACAAACGCACTGCACGGCAATCTGTGCAATTACCGCACAGTGACAGTGTGTCAAAAAAGAAAAAAAAGTCCTATAATTGCTTATATGTTATGTTTTACCATGCAAACTGTCCAAAAAACCAAACACAGATAATTTATATATTGTTTTACGACGTTACAGCGTTCAATGAATGACATAAATCGCAATTTGCGGTTATAGCTTCACTATACTAGATTTAGATAGAGTACCAAAGTGCGGAGAATGAAAATTTGTGCGCAGCCAGGATCTCTTACTACGTAGACGCGTTGACCACTCCGCAACCAAAGACTCAGTGACCAATCCGACTGCAGAGGACTATTCCCTGCTTATCTACCGCCACACCCAAATCTCCATTCGCCATACTCTCTCTTTCCTATTACCGCAGCCTATTTGTTTGTATTCCCACATCAGGGAGAATAGGTATCGAGACACAATTGTCGTCAGGAGCCAGGTCTCGGCTTGCATACAATTATATATTTAATTCGATACCTCATGGTCTGTTCTCCGTGATGCGGGAATACAGTGTTCTGGCTGCGGGCATTACAGAACAAATAGGCTGTGGCAACAGGAAAGAGACAGCGTGGGGAATGGAGATTTGGCTGTGGCGGGAGACGTGTAGGGAAGAGTCCTCTGCCGTCGGATCGGTTCCTGTGTTCGCTGTGGCGGAGTGGTCAAAGCGTCTGCCTAGACAGCAGGAGATCCCGGGTTCGAATCCCGGCTGGATCAAAATTTTCATTCGCCGCACTTTGGTATTCTATCTAAACCTAGTACACTGAAGCCATAACTGATCGCAAATTCTACATCTACATAGATACTCTGCAAATCACATTTAAGTGCCTGGCAGAGGGTTCATTAACCACTCTCATAACTTTTTTCTACCGTTCCATTCTCTAATAGAGCGCGGGAAGAAAGAACACCTAAATCGTTCCGTTTTCGATCTGATTTCTCTTATTTTATTGGGATGGTCATGCCTCCCTAAGTAGGTGGGTGCTAGTAAAATATTTTCACATTCAAAAGTAAAAGTTAGTTATTCAAATTTCGCAAAAAGATCACGCCCCAATGAATAACGTCTTTCTTTTAATGATTTCCACCCCAATTCGTGCAACATTTCCGTGACGCTTTTCCCCCCGTAACGTGATAAAACAAAATGAGCTGCCCTTCTCTGAACCTTTTCAATGTCTTACGTCAGTCCCACCTGGTGAGGGTCCCACAATGGGCAACAGTACTCCAGGAGAGGACGCACAAGTGTGATGTAGGCAGTCTCTTTGGTGGAGCTGGTGGTTCTTCGAAGCGTTCTGCCAATGAAACGTAACCTTTGGTTCGTCTTCCCCACAATATTTTCTATGTATTCTCTCCAGTCAAAGTTGTTCGTAATTGTAACTCCTAGGTATTTGATAGAATTACGATTTATTTCACAGATAATTTACATTACATCTATAATTTTTTTCGGTATAGCGAGAAAATACGAGACGGTCATTGACCACCATCGACTGAACGCAGGATAAAATACGGGACCGTAGCTTGAAATCCAGAAGCCTGGCAACCCTGCGCAATACGCAACTATTGAGTTACGGTGCAAATTCAGTTCTTGTGTGATTGTTCCTAACGGTTGAAGATAGTGATTTAAGTGTGACTTTCTCTGGCAAACCTGCAGCCTGTCACAGATACCTCGGAATGCTCTTTAGTAGCTCCGTACCTCTTATTGTGTTCCGGCTCGCGCTAGGCGTGGTGCCTTGCAAGGCTGGCAATACTTTTGGCGGGCCCACGCGGCCTTGGCAACAGATGTCGCCGGCGAAGTCTGGAGCAGGTACTCCGGACTCCCACAGCAGATGGTCTGCCCGGTTAAGCCGAGACCCTCGTAACCGAGATAGCCTCGCTCGTATTTCAGGGGACCTCCGCACCATATGCCGGCGAGAGCACTTCCAGTGGTCGCCACCCGCGGTCGTCAATTATCCGATGCCGCTCTGTTAAAGGCACACGAGGGCACCTTTGCAGGAAAATAAATTAATTCACTCCAACAGATGGTCCGTGCTCAAAATAGCTTCTGCCACAAGAAAAAATAATGCAGGCTGGCCGGTCTTAGGAGTGGGTCCCCACCTGATCAGTGGGTATATAAAGCGGGGCTTCACTTGGGAATGGCAGTGTACACCTCCAGCAGTACTCCGAAACAACATGGCTTACAAGGTGAGTTGCTCCACTGGTAGGAAGAGTCTCCGTAGACAGTCTCCAGAATTCCTAAATGTTCAAATGTTTGTATAGTCTATGTGACTTAACTACGGGGTCATCAGTCCCTAAACTTACAAACTACTTATGAACTAACTAAGACTAAGGACGGCACAAATATCCATGCCCGAGGGGGGGATTCGAACCCCTGACCGCAGTGGCCGTGCAGACCGTGACTGAAGCGCCTCAGTCCCCTCGGCCACCGCGGCCGGCCAGAATTCCTATCAAGAACAGCTTCCACCAGCTTTAGAAGTAAATATACCTGGAGTATTAAAACAAATTACTTGACAATAGTAAGTCTCCCGGTCTCGTCTGTATACCAATTAGGTTCCTTTCACAGTATGCTGATGCAATAGCCCCATGCGATACTATCATATAGTCTTGTGTAGTTCGCGAACGAACTAGTTCGGAAGAGCGCTCCCACAGGCGAACTACGCCAACTAGTTCGCAGATATATATACATGTGGCGTCTGTTCGGAAAGAACAGACGTCACATTCTGATCCTGCAGCTGTTATTACTTAATATTCATAGAATATATGACTTCAACTGCGATTGGGCAAAGCTGAAAATGTGTACCCAGCCGGGATTCGAACCCGGGTCTCCTGCTTTCTAGGCAGTTGCGCTGACCCCTACACCACTGGGGACACAGTGATCACCGCACCTGCAAGGACTACCCATGCACGCCTCCCGGCAGGGCGAAGCTGGGAATTTGTATCTGACGGGAGGCGTGCATGGGTAGTCCTTGCAGGTGCGGTGATCACTGTGTCCCCAGTGGTGTAGGGGTCAGCGCAACTGCCTAGAAAGCAGGAGACCCGGGTTCGAATCCCGGCTGGGTACACATTTTCAGCTTTGCCCAATCGCAGTTGAAGTCATATATTCTATGAATATTTAGTTCGCAGATCCCTCGCCTCTTAGTTCGTCCGCTCCTTTTCTGAAGGCTGACGGGGAACAGGGAGAGGACGCGAGAGCGCGCAGAATCGCGTGATTTCCTTCTGCCAGTTACCGTCTTTTCGAGCTGAGATGCAGCTCAGCTGTAATTTCACAGACATCGCCCAAAAATACGGGTAATAGCACACGCTTGGGCAACACTGATCAGTATATAAAAAAGCTGTCATAACAAAAGAAAGAGCTCTTTTAGTAGCGGTAGCAAAAGCCAAAAAGAGCGGAAGAACTTAAAAGAGTGACCTACTTCGCGGCCGAGCTGCGAACTAAAAAGAGAGCTACGGGTCGCGAACTAAAATATGCGCGATCGATCGCGAACTAAAATATGCGCGATCGGTCGCGAACTAAAATTTGCGTGATCAGTCGCGAACTAAAACATGAGTTACCGGTCGCGAACTATTATGCCATACGTATCTCGCTTCTTAGTTCGTTGGATTCTTTTCCGAAGACCGACGGGCAATAGCGAGAAGGCGCGCAGCAGAATTAAAATGTTCAAATGTCTGTAAATCTATCGGACCAAACTGCGTGGTCATCAGTCCTAGCTTACAAACTACTTAAACCTAGGTAAACTAACCTACGGACAAACACACATACCCATGCCCAGGGAGGACTCGAACCTCCACGGCGAGCAACCGCGTGCTCCGTAGCGAGGTGTTTTAGACCGGTCGGCTACTCCACCGCAGCAGCAGAATTAAAAAATCACGTGTTTGCCTTCTGCTGATGAGAACCATTTCGAGGTGAGCGTCTGCCTGCTACATTACATAGTTCAGTGCTACAAAATTTCTGTTTTGAAGTATTCTGCACTCTGCAATATCTGACTAATAAATTCCATAACGCCAAGATATAGAGATAACGCTAAACTTAAACACGAACTGTTTCTTTTGGTTTGTGTGATATCGTTAGCGGATCAAGCAGCTAGGTGGGGGAACTTTTCTCTCCACCTACATGTGTAGACACGCCACTCAGCCGTCACTGGGAGCGGACGAACTAAAAGAACTATTATGCGCAAGTCTACTATCATATATAACCGTTCGCTTAGCGAATGTTCCGTACCCAAAGACTGGAAAGTTGCACAGGTCACTCCATTATTCACGAAAGGCAACAGGAGTGATCCGCAAAATTACAGGCCTATATCATTAACGTCGGATTACAGCAGGATTTTAGAACATATACTTTTCTCAAATATTATAAACTTATAAACTATCTCGAAGAGATCGACCTATTGTCTCATTTTGACTTTGTCCATAGATTATAGAGCCCCTACAGGAAAGTGTTTCGAGATTACTGTAAGTCTGTCCACTATATAGAAGTCCATTACATACCATGTATCCTCTCGCGCTTTAAGTTACCTGTATACCCTGTCATAGTAAGTACTGCATAAAGACGCCTCTGCAGTTAGTAGACGAAATTATGGGCGTAATTTGTTGAGTAAAATCAGCGAAATTGTTCCTCAAATAAATTTAATTTTACGATATTGAATGGTGGACAATTCACAATTTGATTGACACATAAGAAATATAGTATGAGAAGTCAATCTTTCCATACAACCTTTGGATCAGAGTATGCATTTGGAAATGTGAATTGTTCCGTCACCAGACCAAGAAAATGCAGTTGATTAGTGTGTCCACGTTTGTTACTGAAGTAACGTAATTGGACGCAGAATAAGTGGATTTAATATGTTCCCTGTACGTTACGGATGGGAGCACAGCACAAACAGTATTTCTGCGTGAACGTTTCTGTATGAACGAAATTCTGAACGATTTCTCTCAAGGGGAAAATTCTCCCACGGATCGCTAGAAATTGAATGCAGAAATTGTTCTTTACGATAAAGTACGATTTTTGTAAACTGTAAAGACAGCCCAACCTTCTCTGCTACAACACTTCTTTCAAAGCGCTAATTGCCTCATGCTCAATTTGATTTTCGCGCATGCGCACTAGTGACGAGCTGTCACGAGCACCACATAGTTGACGACGGTCGGACCAGCGCAACGCCCGCCACCGGTATGTACGCTTAATTTCCTCATGTTCACCATTTCCACATTGTTTCAACTCAGGCAATCCGATTTATTTATCATTTTATGGAATAAAAGGTAAAGCAGTCAACAATCCGAAGATTGGTTTGAACACCACAGTGCTTTACTAGGCATGGTCCTGTTTGGAGGTGGTATGCCGTTGCCATCCTCCGACCTTCGAACTGACTTACTCAGCCAGTTATAGGGGGACCTACAGTTTAACGTGGGTTCCGAACCACGGTGCTACTCGGTATTTTTCACATTAGTAATACTGCCAGAGGTAAAAGAAGTGGAAAGTGACAGATAAAAATCCTAGGACCTGGCGGGGATCGAACCCACGACCTTTGGATTTATAGTCCAGGCAGAGAAAGTTGGGTCGTCTAGTAAACTAATAGAGAAACATATGAAATAACTTGTGAGTACTTTTACCTACAGTTTTCTTATCTATAGCCCAAATGTAAAATAACATAACGCGATTGTTACTGGCATTTGCTCTTCTTCGTATACAGATAACCATGATGATGTGGCTCTAATGCCACGAAACTAGTTGGTTAATAAGAGGATACCATACAGCTGAAGCGGTTTCCGTCATTATGACTAACATCGCTTATGTTCACTCCGGGGTCTGGAAACATGCCGTGATGAAAGCCCTCCTTATAACAAGTAAGAGTGCGGAAACAATCAAACTTCGAAATTGACCTTTAGGCATAGTGGAACTACAGTCGACACTAACGATGTACTTCCTTTCTGGTATAAAGGACTGGAAAGAACTTTCATAAAGAACACAATACGTAGTAATTGATGGAAACTCATCGAGTAAAACAGAAGTGATATCTGGCGTTCCCCAGGGAAGTGTTACAGGGCCCCTACTGCTCCACCTCTTAATAAACGATTAACGAAACAATCTGAGCAGCTCTCTTAGATTGTTCTCGGATAATGTTCTCATTTACTGCATAGTACAGTCACTATAAGGTCAAAAACAACTTCTAAACGATGAAAGATTTGCATGGTGCGAAAATTGGCAATTGACTCTAAATAATGGAAAGTGTGAAGTCATCTATATCAGCAGAAAAAGTAATCCGCCGCAAAGTAATCTAAAGGCCGCAAATTCATATAAAGAAGATGCAACAGTTCTGTTAATGAAACTGCCTACAACTCACTTGTGCGTCCTATTTGGAGTATTGCTGTGCATTCTGGGATCCAGAGAAAGTTCGTAGAAGTGTAGCTCTTTTTGTATTATCGTGATACAGCGGAGAGAGTGTCACGGAAATTATGCACGAGCTGGTGTGGAAATCATTACAAGAAAGTCGTTATTTGTTGCGGCAAGATCTGCTTGCGAAATTTCTTTCAACATCTTTCTACTCCGAATGCCGAGGGGACTGAGGCGCTCCAGTAACGGTCTGCACGGCCACTACGGTCGGGGGTTCGAATCCCCCCTCGGGCATGGATATTTGTGCCGTCCTAGTTCGTAAGTAGTTCACAAGTAGTTTGTAAGTTTAGGGACTCATGACCCCGTAGTTAAGTCCCATAAGTTCTACAAACATTTGAACATTTTCTACTCCGAATGCTTTTTAGCACCCACCATCATAAGGAGGCATGATCATGATAATGAAATAAGAGAAATGAGAACGAAAACTGAAAGATGTAGGAGTTCACTTTTCCCGCGCGCTATTACGGAAGGAAAGGGTAGAGAAAATAACATGAAAGCGGCCCGATGATCCCTCTGCTATGCACTGAAAGGCTATTTGCAGAATAATTATGTAGATGAACTGATCGGTCATCTTACCCACTCCGTTACATTGCAACTGCTTCTTCTTCGTCTTTGGCCTTGTTTCCGCAAATGCAGGGTCGCCTTTGTTAATCAGGATTTGGCATGTTAATATTTATGGGGTGGCCGGATGCCCTTCCTGCCGCCACCCCATGCCTCCCGGAAGGAAATATGTACCCCAAATGTCTGCGTATATCGTTATATGTATGAAAGTGTAAATTGTTACCAAATGTTTCCGAATCGTGTAACTGAGGCCGGACTTGGGGACCAGCCCGGTATTCACCTAGGGGTATGTGGGAAACCGCCTAAAAACCACTTTCAGGCAGGCCGGCACTCCGATCCCCTTCGATAACACCGCGGGCGGATTCAAACTGGGGCCGGTACGCCTCCCCGTCCCCGAAAGCGGTTCGTTAGACCACACGGCTTACCGAACGGGTCCACATCGCGACTGCTAATGCGGGGTTATTTACATTTTTAGGCCATCTAGGGGTGCGACAGTGACTCCCAACTGTCTGCCATAGTCTCACATGGTATCGCACCATTTCCAGCTATATATAATTCCAAACCATGCCACAACAACTATATTTGCAATATGAATGGTATTTGGTTGTTGAGCTGCAATAACCATGTGATATGGCAGGCACAACCAAGATTTTAGGAAAAACCAAATGAATTCGGGACATAGGAACAATGTGTACCATGTTATAAATCCAAGTTGTCAAGTACCAGATGTGTTTCCATTGGCAGCTGTCAACACACTAACTAGTGTGGCATGGATATAGTGACTGTTTGAGAAGCCTACCACTAGAGGGGATAGTTGTCTAGATGCTCCCTCCCTCATTGAAACTAGTTACGTTTTGTAAATTAAAAATCAATTCGTGTGACGTGGCTTAACCACTATATATGTGGAATGTTGTGTGTTGTGGTCTTCAGTCCGGAGACTGGTTTGATGCAGCTCTCCACAATACCATATCCTGAGCAAACCTCTACATCTCTACATGAGAATGACAACCTACATCTATCTGAATCTGCTTACTGTATCCATCTCTTGGTCTTCCTCTGCGGTTTTTATCCCACACACTTCCCTCCAACGCTAAATTCACAATTCCCTGATGTCTAAGAATGTGTCCTACCAATCTATCCCTTCTTTTAGTCAAGATATGCCAGAAATTCCTTTCCTCCCCAATTCTGTTCAGTACATCTTCATTAGTTACGCGATCCACCCACCTAATCTTCAGCATTCTTCTGTAGCACCACATTTCAAAAGCCTCTATCGTCTTCCTGTCTGCACTGTTTATCGTCCATGTCTCTCTCCCATACAAGGCAACACTCCATACAAATGCCTTCAGAAAAGACTTCCTTAGGAATAAATCAATGTTCGATGTTAACAAATTTCTCTTTTTCAAGAACGTTTTTCTACCCATCGCCATTCTGCATTTTATATCCTCTGTACTGAGACCATCATTTGTTATTTTACTGCCCAAGTAACAAAACTCATCTACCTCCTTTATTGCTTTGTTACCTAATCTAATTCCTTCAGCATCACCTGATTTTCTTACACTGCAACTCCATTACCCTAGTTTTGCTCTTTTTAATGTTCATCTTATATGCACCTTTCAGCACACTGTCCATTCCGTTCAATTGCACTTCCAGGTCCTTTGCTGTATCTGACAGAATTATTATGTCGTCGGCAAAACGCAATGTTTTTAATTCTTCACCCTGAACCTTAATTCCTTCTCCAAATTTCTCCTTGCTTTCCTTTATACCTTGCTCAATGTACAAATTGAATAACAATGGAGAAAGACTACAACCCTGTCTTACTCCCTTTCCAACCACTGCATTCCTTTCATACCCTTCAACTCTGACAACCGCTGTCTGGTTTTTGTACAAGTTGTAAATAACCTTACGCTCCCTATATTTTACCCCTGCTTGCTTCAGAACTTGAAAGAGTTTATTCCAATCAACATTGTCAAAAGCCTTCTCCAAATCTACAAAAGCTAGAAATGTAGGTTTGCCTTTTCTTAATCTATCTTCTAGGATAAGCCGTAAAGTGAGTATTGTCTCCCGTGTTCCTACATTTCTCCTGAACCCAAACTGATCTTCCCCGAGGTCGGCTTCTACCAGCTTTTCCATCCTTTTGTATATATGACACGATATATGTGAGGAAATGGCATACCACTAGAAGGTCAGTTACCATGTTTGTTTGTAAATCTATTGGACCAAACTGCGTGCTCATCAGTCTGTAGCTTACAAAGTACTTAAATTAAGGTAAATTAACCTAAGGACAACACACACACCCATGCCGTAGGGAGGACTCGAACCACCGACGGCGGGAAACGACGCGCTCCACAGCGAGGCGCCTTAGACCGCTCGACCACTCCACCGCGGCCAGTTACCATGTTTAGTGCCCGAGTCCCTCAATTGTGTTCAGTACTGATGATTAAATTTGAATAAAGACGTCAATTATATGCACAGTTTCGTTTCGTGCATTTTCATCTACATCTACATCCATATTCCGCAAGCCACCTGACGGTGTGTGGCGGAGGGTAACTTGAGTACCACTATCGGTTCTTACTCCTATTCCAGTCAAAAGGAAGGTAAGAAGCTTGGCGTTTAACTTCCTGTCGGCTGCGTGGTCATTAGAGCCCGAGTGGCTATCCCCTGGGGCTCGGCCCACTGTCTCATGACCACCAGCCAGTCGGCTACGCTGTCGTAGCCTCCTCCCCCTAAACTTTGAAGGGTTGTATTAACAGTGATAGGAATCTAGTTTGAATTGATTTGGACGCAGCTGGTTTCAACGAATCCAATGCACGATTTAAAAAAAAAAAAAAAAAAAAAAAAAAAAAAAAAAAAAAAAAAAAAAAAAAGACAATTTTTCCATTTAAAAAATTATATCTTTGTGCTGTAACTCTTTGGAAAATGATACAATAAACTATGTTCATAGCTCCGCAGAAAGCGTAACATTTCTTGTGTTGACTACCGCATTAATATTTCCCGTCACCTATTATTTTATAAGTTACAGAGGCAAACACACTTAGTGAAATACCCTATATGTGAAATATAATAAATAATTAGTCACACACTTCTTACTACAATGTCATATAATACTCCTCGTATTCATGAGCAACGATTCGGTAGTTCCAGCGAGCCAAAGAATTCGTTAGTCGTTAACGAATACATCTACATCTACATACATACTCCGCAATTCACCGTAAGGTGCGTGGCGGAGGGTACACTGTACCACTACTAGGCGTTTCCTTTCCTATTCCACTCCCAAGTAGAACGAGGAAAAACAGAATGCCTATATGCCTCCGTACGAGCCCTAATTTCTCTTATCTTGTCTTTGTGATCTTTACGCGAAATATAAGTAGGCGGCAGCAAGATCGTACTACACTCAGCTTCAAATTCCGGCCCTCTAAATTTACTTAACAGAAATTCACGGAAAGAACTTCGTCTATCTTCCAGCGATCCCCCAATTGAGTTGCCGGAGCATTTCCGTGACACTCGCGCATTGGTCGAACCTACCGGTAAAATAAATCTAGCTGCTCGCCTCTGAACCGCCTCTATGTCTTCCTTCAAACCGATCTGCTGCGGGTCCCAAACACTTGAGCAATATTCAAGACGTGGTCGTACAAGCGTTTTATACGCGGTCTCCTTTACAGGTGAAGAACATCTTTCCAAAATTCTCCCAATAAACCGAAGTCGGCTGTCCGCCTTACTCACAACTGTCCTTACATGTTCGTTCCCCCCGATTCGGTATAGCTCTGGTTGGAAGAGAGTTGCCGGAGCATTTCCGTGACACTTGCGCATTGGTCGAACCTACCGGTAAAACAAATCTAGCAGCTCGCCTCTGAACCGCCTCTATGTCTTCCTTCAAACCGATCTGCTGCGGGTCCCAAACACTTGAGCAATACTCAAGGCGTTGTCGTACAAGCGTTTTATACGCGGTCTCCTTTACAGGTGAAGTACTTCTTCCCAAAATTCTCCCAATAAACCGAAGTCGGCTGTCCGCCTTAGTCAGAACTGTCCTTACATGTTCGTTCCCCCCGATTCGGTATGGCTCTGGTTGGAAGAGAGCGCTTGGCGAGTGCAAGCGACGCGGAAGGCGTCGTTGGGCGCGGTGTGCAGTGGAGCGCACCCTCTTGGCGATGCACGGGCCAGCTTGGCTGGCTGCTCTGGCGAGGCGAGCGATCGCGTAACGGCGGCCGCGCAGCCAGCCAAGGCCTCCGGTGGAGCTGGCACCGCCCGCGTCTGCGACAGCCTGTGTGTGTGTGTGTGTGTGTGTGTGTGTGACCCAGTTCGGGCGGCCGGGAATTGTTTTTGCGTTAGATAATAGCCCCGCCAAGCCGCGTCACTGCCCGCTGAGTTACCGCCCGGTGAAAGCTGCCCTGTCTGCTACTGGAAGCCGGCCGGTCTTGCCTTACATCTGAAGGTCACCTTCTCCATAACGTGCCGGCCGGGCCTCCTCCGAATACACAAAGGACACCGCAGAACCACTGCTATCCTTGACTCTCACGATTTTTGCGAATAGGTAGTCGAAGTCAGTGGATTCAGAAAGTATCGCTCTTGCGAAACACAGCTTGCCCTTTATTCACATGAAGAGTTACGAGCCTTCGACAAGGGATCTCAAATCGATTGCATATTTCTGGATTTCCGGAAGGCTTTCGATACTGTACCCCACAAGCGGCTTCTAATGAAATTGCGTGCTTATGGAATATCTTCCCAATTGTGCGATTGGATTCACGATTTCCTATCAGAAAGGACACAGTTCGTTGTAATTGACGGTAAGTCATCGAGTAAAACAGAAGTGATATCTGGTGTTCCACAGGGAAGCGTTATAGGTCCATTACTCTTCCTCGTGTTTATAAACGATTTAGGAGACAATGTGAATAGCTCCCTTAGACTGTTCGCGGATGATGCTGTCATTTATCGGTTAGTGAAATCAACAGAGGATCAAAAGCAACTGCAAAGCGAAACTTCCTGGCAGGTTAAAATTGTGTGCCGGAGCCGGGACTCGAATCTGGGACCTTTGCCTTTCGCGGGCAAGCGCACTACCGACTGTGCTATCCCGACACGACTCACGATGCCGCCTCACAACTTCACTTCCGCCAGTACCTCGCCTCCTACTTTCCAAGGCGAGGTACTGGCGGAAGTAAAGTTGTGAGGCGGCATCGTGAGTTGTGTCGCGATAGCACAGTCGGTAGTGCGCATGCCCGCGAAAGGCAAAGGTCCCAGATTCGAGTCCCGGTTCCGGCACACAATTTTAATCTGCCAGGAAGTTTCATATCAGCGCAGAGTGAAGTTTCATTCTGAACTGCAAAGCGATTTAGACCAAATTTCTACTTGGTGCGAAAACTGGCAATTGACACTAAATAAAGAAAAGTGTGAAGTAATACACATGACCACTAAAAGAAATCCGCTGAACTTCAATTACGCGATAAGTCAGTCAAACCTTAAGGTCGTAGATTCTACCAAATACCTAGGAGTTACAATTACGAACAACTTTGACTGGAGAGAACACATAGAAAATATTGTGGGGAAGGCGAACCAAAGATTACGTTTCATTGGCAGAACGCTTAGAAGATGCACCAGCTCCACCAAAGAGACTGCCTACATCACACTTGTGCGTCCTCTCTTGGAGTACTGTTGCCCCTTGTGGGACCCTCACCAGGTGGGACTGACGGAAGATATTGAGAAGATTCAGAGAAGGGCAGCTCGTTTTGTTTTATCACGTTACGGGGGGGGGGGGGAGGGAGTGTTACGGAAATGTTGCACGAATTGGAGTGGAAATCATTAAAAGAAAGACGTTATTCATTGCGGCGTGATCTGTTTGCGAAGTTTCAATCACCGACTTTTACTTCTGAATGTGAAAATATTTTGCTAGCACCCAACTACTTAGGGAGACATGACCATCCCAATAAAATAAGAGAAATCAGATCGAAAACGGAACGATTTAGGTGTTCTTTCTTCCCGCGCGCTATTAGAGAATGGAACGGTAGAGAAAAGTTATGAAAGTGGTTAATGAACCGTCTGCCAGGCACTTAAATGTGATTTGCCGAGTATCTATGTAGATGTAGATGTAGAAGTGGCAGCTCTCGCGATATACGAGGCGCGTCCAGGAAGTAAGTTCCGTTTCAGTTTATCTCCGCTGCAGCGCTGCGATTGCAGTTCCGCACATGCGCTGTAGACGATGTGTATCGAGGAGAAGAAAGTGCGCCATTTGGAGATCGCTGTCAGTTACGTACGCTTTGTTGTGCTTGTTTGAAATGTCGGCGTTGATTGAAAATCCCGCCGCCTGTGAAATCAGGTCGGTGATTCGGTTTCTGAATGCGAGGAAAGTGAAACCAAGTGAAATTTATCGATAAATTTGCGCCGAACACCTGGCGGGAATACAGGACCAACTGTGAGTCGTGAATACAACGACAGAATTAGGAATACTTAATACAAAGGTGGGGTAGAACTGAGTATGTGCGTGGGTAGTATTTTCAGGTGTGTCTGATGTGGCGTAGAGGCTTAGCGTAACTATCTAGCATGCAGGAGGCCCCGGATTCGATGCTGGGCCTGGCACAAATTTTCATACGTCCATCTCGTATCATTACATACACCAACTATCAGCAATAACCCTAATTAAAACTCACAAAAGAACTTACCTGCCTCATCACGACCTTCCTAGCAGCACCGTACAGCAAAAGTCATTGGAAGAGCGAAGCGTTGCTAATGACAGCAAAAAAGCTCATAAAAATGCTGTTTTCAAGAAGGGATGTCGGACACACGCTGAAAAGTATTGACCTCAAGACCGTCTATACCTATGGAAAGGAGCACACACCTCCAAGATCTCAGGGAACTGAAAGCTCACACCAAGCTCCAGTATGAGGATATTATAATTAATTCGTTGGCATATCGATTCTCCTGTTTGAGAGGTTCTAGATTTGGAAATTTAAAATCTGTCCATGGACGGAGTCCCTGTATAACTATTCACGCTATGTTTATTTTGTTCACACTGTATTGGTCCACAACCCCGAGGAAAGCTATTGGCGACCTGTTTCTTTGGTCCACATTTTAGAGTAACAAGTCGAACTGCTCAATCGGGCAAAGTAATTGATGTGGGACATGGATCACGACTGTGACAGTAACGAAATGTTGGGTACTGAGCTGTATCTTGCAACTGGATTAGTGGTAAAAGGCTTACGAGGGGCGTTTGGAAAGTCCGTGCGAAAATAAAAACTACTAACGTGTTTGCGGAAAACCATTTTTATTTTTCGACAGTCTCCTTTTAGACTTATACTCTTCGTCCAACGCTGTTGTAATTTGTTGATCCCTTCCCAAAAATAGGAATTGTCCAAACCTGCAAAATAGCTGTTCGTTTATGCAATCACCTCCTTGTTTCAATGAAATCTTCGTTCCGCCAACCATTTCTTCAAATTGGGGAACAAATAGTACTCCGAGGGGAGCCAAGTATGGAGAATAGGGGGGAATGTGAAACGAGTTGGAATCCTATTTCCAATAATTTTGTGACTACAACTGCTGAGGTGTGTGCTGGTCCATTGTCGTGATGGAAAATGACTTTTTTGTGGGCCAATCGCCGGCGGGTTTCTTGCTGCTCGGTTTTCAAACGGGCCAATACCGATGAATAATATGCCCCTGTAATAGTTTTACCGTGTTCCAGATAGTTGATGAGGATTATCCCTTGGTGCAGATTCTCCCTTGGTAACCCATTGTTTAGATTTTTCTTTCCTCTCAGGAGTATAGTAATTTATCCATGTTTCATTCACAGTGACGAAGCGACGTTTGAAGCCCTGCGGATTCTTTCTCAACAGCTGCAAACCTCCTTGAAACATTTCACACGATTCGCGATTTTGGTTAAGCGTGAGCAATCGCAGCACCCATCTTGCGGATAGCTTTCTCATCTCCAAATGTTTATGCAAAATATTATGTTCTAGTTCAGTCTCGTACACCTTAACTCTTCTGTCATCCATCACCATATCATGGAAATCAATGATTTCTGGAGTCGTAACCTCCACAGGATGTCCAGAACTTTCTGCGTCACTTGTACTCATGTGGTCAGTCCGAAAAGTTTGTAACCAAACTGTGATTCCTTAATTTCTCCTGGCGAGTAACAACTTCGAAAAACTTACTTGTATGCACCCAGGTATCAAAGTCGACGACGGACGATATTTCGGAAGGACACCACCCTGCCATTTTCAAGGCGAAAGTGCAGTAAGGAAGCAATGTACCTGGTGATCAAAAGGTCAATATAAATTTGAAAACTTAATAAATCACGGAATAACGTAGATAGAGAGGTAAAAATTGACACACATGCTTGGAATGACATGGAGTTTTACTAAAAAAAGAAGTATTGCTAGACGCGTGTAAGATCTTTTGCGTGCGTCGTTTGGTGATGATCGTGTTCTTAGCCGCTACTTTCGTCATGCTTGGCCTCCCAGGTCCCCAGACCTAAGTCCGTGCGATTATTGGCTTTGGGGTTACCAGAAGTCGCAAGTGTATCGTGATCGACCGACATCTTTAGGGAGGCTGAAAGACAACATCCGACGCCAATGCCTCACTATAACTCCGGACATGCTTTACAGTGCTGTTCACAACATTATTTCTCGACTACAGCTATTGTTGAGGTATGATGGTGAACATATAAACATATTAAGCATTTCCTGTAAAGAATATCGTCTTTGTCTTAATTTGTTATGCTAATTATTGCTTTTCTGATCAGATGAAGCACCACCTGTCGGTCATTTTTTGAAGTTTTTTGTGGTTCTAATAAAACCCCGTGTCATACTAAGCATGTATGCCAATTTTCATCTCTCTATGTACATTATTCCGTGGTTTATAAGTTTTCAAATTTATACTGACTTCTTGATCACCCCGGACAACAATCTCTAAAACCTCGGTTCTCATTGAAAACCGACGTTTTAAAGATCGTTGCACACTGCTTCCTCACTGCAGTTTCGCCTTGAAAATGGCAGGGTGGTCTCCTGCCGAAATATCGGCCGTCTACGATTTTGATACCCTTAAGTTATTTACTTTTAAATTGTTCTAAATGAAGGCGCAAAGTCATCATAATATTTATCAAGCTTCTCTTTCATAAAGCAATGTTCTTTTTCGTCCATTCTTTGACAATGATTTTACTAGACGGTAAATGAGGCGTCATCTGCAAACAACCTTAGATAGCTACTTAGATTTTCCCCTAAATCGTTTATGTAAATAAGGGACAGCAGAGGACCAATAACAGTACCCTGTGGAACGCCCGATATCATCTCTGTTTTAGTCGATGCCTTACCATCGATTACTACGAACTGTGTCCTCTCTGACAAGAAATCCCCTATCCAATCGCAAATTTGGGGCGATATACCATAAGTACGCAACCATCCGAGCGTGTGCTTCGTGTGCAATTACCACGGTGTCGCCCGGTGCTTGAGCCCCGCCTCCCTCGCTGTTGCAGCTGATCGTCCTGGCCGCCGTGGTGTGCGCCGCGGCCGCGCAGCTGGTGGTGCCCCGCGCGCCCATCGCCACTCCTCTGGCCGCCGCCATCGCCGCCGGCGAGTACGACCCGCACCCGCAGTACACGTACGGCTACAGCGTGTCCGACGCCATCACCGGTGACTCCAAGACCCAGCAGGAGACCCGCGACGGCGACGTCGTCCAGGGCAGCTACAGCCTGGTCGAGCCCGACGGCTCGGTGCGCATCGTCGACTACACGGCCGACTCCGTCAACGGCTTCAACGCCGTCGTCCGCAAGGGGCCTGCCGTCGCCCCCGCAGTCGCGCCCGCCCCCATCCTCCGTGCGGCGCCCTACTACGCCGCCCCTGGATTCGCCAGGACCATCATCGCTTAGGACCACCCGGACCAGCCATCACGGAAGACATGCGTATTAGCTAACTACCTTCTGCGCATTCTGTGAATGTACGCAAATAAACGGCACTGACTTGGTTTCACTCATAAGCTTCTTTCAATTCTGTCATATTTCCTATAGTCTCCCACTTTGCTTTAAAAAAAAAATGTTCAAATGTTTGTAAATCTATCGGACCAAACTGCGTGGTCATCAGTCCGTAGCTTAGAAACTACTTAAACCTAGGTAAACTAACCTACGGACAAACACACACACCCATGCCCCAGGGAGGACTCGAACATCCACTGCAAGCAACCGCGCACTCCGCAGCGAGACGCTTTAGATCGCTCGGCTACTCTACCGCGGCCACTTTGCTTTCCATCCTCCTGACTCCTAGCACCGATTGTCATGATTTTAGTTTATTTAGTTGTTAGCTAGTACAGACAGACCGGGCGAAATGCAGCAATTTGAGCTCACTGGACTCGCAGTCTAAACGACAGTGTAATTCCAGCTTGTTGAGTTTTCAGCAACTACAAATTCCTTACTTTTATGTTAAAAGTTTCAACACTCAAAATTGCAAAAAAACGTCGTTTCATTATTGGCCAATGGATACTAGTCACTAGTTCAAATGCGCCTCTCGCCATCCAGTTGTCCGTCATATCCCTAAATCACTCCAGGGCGAGTACCTTTGAAAAGACACGACCGATTTACACTACTGGCCATTAAAATTGCTACACCAACAAGAAATGCAGATGATAAACGGGTATTCTTTGGACAAATATATTATATATTAGAACTGACATGTCATTACATTTTCACACAATTTGGGTGCATACATCCTGAGAAATCAATACCCAGAAAAACCACCTCTGGGCGTAAAAAGGGCCTTGATACGCCTGGGTACTGTCAAACAGAGCTTGGATGGCGTGTACAGTTACAGATGCCCATACAACTTCAACAAAATACCACAGTTCATCAAGAGTAGTGGCGGGCGTATTGCGACGAGCCAGTTGCTCTGCCACTATTGACCAGACGTTTACGAATGATGAGAGATCTGGAGAATGTGCTGCCCAGGGAAGCAGTCGACCATTTTCCGTACCCAGAAACGCCCGTACAGGACCTGAAACATGCGGTCGTGTATTATCCTGCTGAAATGCAGGGTTTCGCAGGGATCGAATGAAGAGTAGAGCCACGGGTCGTAACACATCTGAAGTGTAAAGGCTACTGTTCAAAGTGCCGTCGTTGCGAACAAGAGGTGACCGAGACGTGTAACCAGTGGCACCACGTACCATCACGCCGGGTGATACGCAAGTATGGCGATGACAAATACACGCGTTCACCGCGATGTCGCCATACACAGATGCGACAATCATGATGCTGTAAACAGAACCTGGATTCATCCGAAAAAAATGACGTTTTGCCATTCGTGCATCCAGGTTCGTCGTTGCGTCGTTGCGCAGGCGCTTCCGTCTGTGGTGCAACGTCAAGGGTATCCGCAGCCGTGGTCTCTGAGCTGATAGTCCATGCTGCTGCAAACGTCGTCGAACTGTTCATGCAGATGGTTGTTGTCTTGCAAATGTTACCAGCTGTTGACTCAGGGGTCGAGACGTGGCTGCATAAGATGCCTATCATCTCGACGGCTAGTTAGGATCCAGCACGGCGTTTCGTATTGCCTTCCTGAACCAACCGATTCCATATTCTGCTAACAGTCATTGGATCGTGACCAACGCGAGCAGCAATGTCGCGATACAATAAATCACAATCGCGATAAACTACAGTCCGACCTTCATCAAAGTCGGAAACGTGATGGTACACATGTCTCCTCATAACGCGAGGGATCAGAACAACTTTTCACTAGGCAACGCCGGTCAACTGCTGTTTGTGTATGAGGAATCGGTTGGAAATTTTCCTCATGTCAGCACGTTATAGGTGTCACCACCGGCGCCAACCTTGTGTGAATGCTCTGAAATGCTAATCATTTGCATATCACAGCATCTTCTTCCTGTCGGTTAAATTTCGCGTCTGTAACACGTCATCTTCGTGGAGTAGCAATTTTAATGGCCTGGAGTGTACTTAAGCTAACTTATGCTAACCCATGGCCGAGGTAGGACTCGAACCTCCGAATGGAGCGTCCGCCCAGTCCGTAATATGATGCCTTACTCCGGGGCGGCACATTGACATTAATTTTATGTTCAGAGAATTCATATGGCTGTGACAAGAGCCAGTCCTCTACTATGACCTTCCGTTCGTCGTCCGAGATGTAGCTTCCCTTTAAGTGTTTTTCTACTGGACCAAGCAGATGTAAGTCACAGGGCGACAGGTCCGGGCTGTTGGGTGGATGCTCTAGCTGCTCCCAATTGAACTTGATCAGTAGGCTTCATGTGACCCTAGAGATCTGTGGACTCGCGTCACCTTGGAGCAAAATCGCTCCCTCAGTGAAAAGCCCAGGCCGTTTACTCTTGATGGATTTGCGTAGGCTAAGGAGTGTCTCACAGTACACGACACTGTTAATGGTGCTCGAGGAATTTCACGAGTATCAGACCACTGTCCCCGAAAAAGACAGTGAGCATAGACTTGAATTTTTTAAGATGTAACGACGCTTGTTTAATGTCCCTAGATGTTGCACTACGTTTTCCCAAAGCGGCATATTCAAATTTCAACCTGTTTCGTTGTTAAGACGTTTCGCACCTTTTCATTTGAACCCCTCGTAAAACTTAATTTCTCATCTCTTAATATGTAGATCTTACAGGTTGATTCTGGAGGATTATCACGTAACTTGTGCGGTGACTTTATAAGTGGAAATAAACCGAATGAGTCCTGCGAACTTGTTTCCGATTCTCTGTCGTTACAGAACTGGAGCAAGTTGGAGACTATGGATGATTATGAAGGGAAGTGTGAATATTACGACTGTCGTTCCGAAAGAAATGCAACGATGGGTGTAACATAGTGAAAACATGGCGTAGACCTTTCATGTTACACAGAGTGACACTTCCTCTACACAGTGACAACATGGTCTCCATTACAAACGATACATTTCCACCATCATTGAATCCAGTACTCTAATCCTCTTTCTAAAGTTCAGGTTTGTACCGTCGAACCCTTTATCTTACTGACATTTTCGTTTCATATGTGTCCTGAAAGTGTCGTCTCCGAAGACAGTCCTGCATTGGGCCAAAGAAGAAGAGGTCAAAAGGTGCTAAATCTGGACTGTACGGCGGGTGAGGGACCAGTGACCAGACAATATGCCAATCTCATGACTTGTGGTCAAAGACGTCTGGGTTTTCACGATGTCAAGATGATCTTTTTCAAACTGTTGTTTGGTTTTATCTTCCTTATAACTGAATATTGTAATGCAGCTGATGCACGCCACAATCACGTCCCAGAAAATCAATGAGAATTACTTTCTTGGCACTCCAAAAAGCTGTCGCCACGAGTTTCTTTGCTGATCGCTAGCTTTTGTACTTGTTAGGCCTTGAACAAGAGGTATGATGCCACTCCTTCGACTTTTTGTTTCCGTATCATAAACATATACCCATTTATCATTTCCTGTAACCAGATCATATAAAAACGTATCTTGGCTAGCTTCAAACGATTACAGCACCTCAGAGCGTACTTTTACATTTCTACCTTTCAAATCACGTGTTAGCAGCCTCGGTACGTACTTCGCACACATTTTCCTATACTGTTTCACCATCTCATTCACGGTATTTTGACCACAGTCATACGGCTAGCTCATGAACTGTCATTCGTCTGGCCGCACAGTCCATTCATCCAGTTGTTAGCGATTCCCGTCAATGGTCTCTCCTGCTTAATTTGCCTTCACTACTGGTTTCTCCTTCTTTGGACTCCTTTATCCATTTCTGTAGATGTCAGCAAAGCCGCATCGTTCCTTTGTCAAGAATTTGCACGCTGTTAGAGCTTAGAATCCGTTTCTACGAAAAAAAAAATTACGGAGCATGAGTATTCAGAGAAGTTACTCTGCTAACACGTGAAATCTGGTACAGTTAGTCGGCGATCAATCTTGTCAGAGTTACATTTGCTGCCTCTTGCTCTAATGTCACGTCTTCAAAAGTGCAAGCAGGTCTTCTGTCAGGATATATGCATAAGTTGCGGCTGTCATGTAGATCAGTCATATGACACACTATTGTTCTGTCCACCACAGCTCCTACACAGCACTTCGAGAAGTACTCATGTTCATTCATGACTTGGTCTTCAACCTGTCCCAGTATCGTAAATCGGGCACCTGTTCATAGGAATTTTATTTTCACCACTAAAATCACCTCACAAATTACGTGACATTCCTCCTGAAGAACACTGTATACATGTTCACAACTGGATGTCCAATTCTTCAGTCCAGCGTACAGAATCAAAAGGAGCCAGCAGGCAGTCCCTGGTTCGAATCTTGCAGTCACTGACAATGTGGTGAATATTGTGATGTGGGTTTGTGAAGTCACAGTCTGGCAACTTTTTCCATTTGTGGAGAGTACCTCTGCTACGTCCACGGCTTTCTGTTTCTCTTCTGGGAAGTCCACATGGAATTCTAGCACCTGTGAATGTTATGCAGGCGGGCATCTGTTAGAACCTTAAAATCCTTGGCAACCATGTCACCAGTATTACATTTGTTTGGGTAGCTCTATTTTAGTAAGATAAAAAAAAGCAGATCAATGGGCAGGTAAGTTATGATTCCAGGAGAGCTTATGGAATGTATACAGAAAGACAGTAGGTATTTGTTCTTCAAAAGGCATTGTGTCTGTTAGCGGTGGAGACCAAGAAAATTAGATCTGATTGCACCAGATATTATGCCAGGTATCAACACGCCTTGTATGATGACTGTTCATCAAAAAAAATGTTAGCGTACAATATTCAGCACTTGAATAAACTAAACTGAAGCTGAAGAGCGAGTGGCCGAATGGTGGTTATTGAAGATGCCTAAGTAGTTCCGCACAGCTTATGGAAGCTGTTATTCCCTGTACTCGATTTTTTGAGTCAGGTTCAGAAGGCAACGCTCGAAAATGACATTATGATATTTTTGGTTCCAATTATGATAAAGAATTTTGCCTCTAATACATTCAGTTTCACGTTCGCGAAATGGTTATTTAAATGGAAGTAAGACACCTCTGTTTGCCTCTCACTGGGTTCAAGTCTCCAGATTATGAAGTAATTTTCCAATGTAGACATGCCTTTGGTCGGGATATTTTCTCTTATATAATACTAATTTATTATTGCTCATTGGCCTGGTGCAAACTTTCATTTGGATGCCAAATAGGCCACTTGCGTGACCCTGGCCTACCTCAGTTATCCAACGGAAGAAAGGGGACCTACAGCTTAACGTGGAATCCTAACCACGTGTCATTCCTGGCGATTCCTCACATCGTTGAGAGTGAAGGATGGGTTAATTACAATGACACCAAATGAGTAGTTGAAGCAGATGACCAGAACAAGAAAGGAGGCTGCCAGCAAATGTGGGCTACTCATAAACGAAGTCAAAGAAAAGTAGCTCGTTGTGATGCGTTGACAGACTGCTGGACACCTACAGCCACTGCAGGTGGGACACCAGTCGTACAGGAGAGAGCATGAATTCAAATACCTGAGGCTCTTCTCACAGATAATTCGTGATGTGAAGCAGAGATTAACGCAAGAATTAAAGCTGGAAACGGATCTTACCACAACCTAGCACAACTGTTTAGATCCAGATCTTGATTCGACGTTACAAAACCCTGATTCGGTCTGTTGTTCTGTATGGCTATGAGACATCGAGTACCAGAAAACAGGGCTTTCATAAGCTCCTCATTTTTTGAGAGGAAAGTTCTTCGGAAGATATTCGGCTCGGATTTGGATGGCCCGGAAGTAAGATGACAAATGGCCTCAGAAGCTCGTGGATATCATACCTTCAGGAAAGAGACTCTCGGAAGACCAATTGAAGCGTTGGAGGGATGACCTCCATGAAAACCAGAAGCAAGCAGCAATGGATGTAGACAGGTGGGGATAGCAGCAGTGGATAGGAAGGAAACAATGAAGAAGGAAACTTTCAGCAGCGTGCGGTCCGCTGGGTCGGATCACGTAGAAGAAGAAGACGTCTATTATAATGAACAAAGAGTTGCATATGTGAGCATTGAAAAAGGTTAAAATATAAAAGACATAGATTATTGGCAGATTACTTAATAAAATACAGCATTATTAGGTACATCATACACAAATTATATTTTTTAATCCTAGATTGTGGGAATTTTATTTGTTATAATACAAGCGCTCCTTGAGGCAACCAACGTAAACTCAGTCGCCATTTTAACTGTGGACAAATCGCTGAGAGGAACCAGTCTATCATTTGTCAGTAACATTTCTTATTTCGTGATAAACTTTTATTTTTCCCTGCGGTTTCTTGACTAAAGTATACATTAAGCATGGCTAAATGTGTTCAGCTTTCCACTGGACGAAATAAGGCGACAGAACTCTAGATGTTACTTATTACAAGACATAAAAGTAAACAGCTATGGTCAACATGTCATTTTGCAAATATTACAAGACAATTACGAGGAAGACTTTTAAGGAGCTTACGGCCGTCTTGAATTTTTATTAACCCTTCAAATAAGTGCAGGAATGCAATTAGCTTTACAATAATCACAGGTTTCCTGTGAAAGGTAAGAACCTGACAAAGAAATGTCTGGAAAATATGAAATAAAACAATATGTACAACACAAGTGATTAGAGATGTCTTTTGTCCAAAACGATCAAGTTTTTATTTTTTACGCCTTGCCTTCTTCACTCTTTGTCGCAAGCTGGACACTTCGCATGGTTAGTTCCCGCAGTTTTCGCAACGTTACACGTAATAGCTGAAGAGGACTGACACATGCTGGTTTCGTTCACAGGCGACTTACTTCAAACACACAGTAATACGAAAGTTGATCCCACAATATGACAAAGTGTCTCAATTCTTATGGTGAGTATGTGGAGAAATTGCTCAAACATAGCTGTAGCTGTTGCCAATAAAAATTGTCTTGTAACTATGTTGTCTTTGTATAAAAAAATAGGGAAACTTACTATCTGCATGTACCCTGTATATAAAGTTGCCACTTCAGAAAATTCTAACGAAACGCACGAATATTTTCATAAGATTGCAGCTTTGTTACGGGATGACCAGGAACATAAACAAATAGGCGAATATACGAGTATAAGATTTCTGATTCACCACTGTAAACAGTAATCATCGTAAACTGTTGGGGAGTACGCACCCGGAGCTTCCAAAACTGAAAGTCTACAAAAACGGGTTGTTAAGGAAGTCAAATGACAGTCTAATGTTACTTGGAAAAATCTGAAGGTAATGTAAGTCACCTATGAAACAGGTGGTATATAAATCTCTTGTTTGGCTTATTTTTTAGCACAAGCCATCACTCTGTGGCTCTTAGCATATAAAATTAGCACACTATACACATAAAGAGTGGTGCGTCTCGTCAATAGATCATTTTGTATGCGTGCCAGCGTCTAAGAAATATTCGTGACCTTAACCTAGTTGTGGCTATAGTTCTCTCAATGAAGCGTCAATAGCACATCACCGAATACCACATTGCAGTAACATTAGAGAGTTAATCTAAACAGTGTTTTACGATACAGGAAGGCTTAATCATGACTTTCCATTTATTTTTTGCCAGTGTCGATAGTATAGGATACTCGATAAGGAGTTTCAATTTGTGCATAATCTGCAATGGAATTTATTTTAACCGTTTCCAAAATTTAAACGTGGTATCAAGGAAAGAAAAGTTCCCAGTTATTTTGTATCATATACACTCTAGGACAAAAAAATAGACGCTCCATGAAGAACTTACGTAAATTACACAATTTTATAATTATGCGGTTATCGTTGAAAAATGAGATAGTGTAAACTTTGGCAGCTAGCGGATGAATATGCAAAGCTACAGCTTTATTTAATCTCACATATTGCAAGAATAGTAACGAAAACAATGAATAACACCACGGTGAACAATGAATAACAGTCCATGTTGATTCTCCTAACTGTTAGGTTCCATGATTGTACGACACCAGTTGTTTTTTTAATGCAGCAAAATGCAGTTTGCCCTATTTTAAGGGCCTGATGATGATGGCGTGACCTATCGAAACTGGTTGCCAGGAAATGACAATATGAAAATACAGCTGACTGTGGTGTTATTCATTGTTTTCATTACTTTATTATTTTGTAATTCAATAAGTATTCACTATACTAGAAGACAAATGAGCAAGTTTCAAATCGTACCGATGTTATCCACTTCTGTATCACCACTGATATTTTCGAGTTATGGAGGACAAAGAGTACGTTTGATTGATGACGTAAGTTTGAATTTTTATATCTTTCGCCGACCATCTACATCTTCACCCACAGCCCGCAAGACATTTCACGGTGTGTGGCGCAGGGTACTTTGCGGCCGCGCGGAAAAAGCCGAGCAGGAGTAGCCATGAACTTAGCCCACTTCAGGGTGAAAACAGTTTTAATTAGTAATTTATTTTTTTCTTCTTTTAAAATGATAATGCCTATTGTCAAGGCACTTGTTTATTCTATTGCTGATAAGCTTTTTCGTAATTAACTTGTAACTGATGGCTTTGACATGGATAAAAAAACTGTATAGTTTTTCTGGGTCTGCGCCACATTGGAACTCCACTACATCAGTTCTTACCAGCCGCGCGGGAGTAGCCGAGCGGTCTGGAGCGCCACGTTGCGGATCGCGCGGCCTTCCGCGTCGGAGGTTCGGATCCTCCCTCGAGCATGGACGTTTGTGCTATCTTTAGTATAAGTTAGTTCGTAAGTAGTTTGTAAGTTTAGGGACTGATGACCCCGCAGTTAAGTCCCATAAGCTTTACAAACATTTGAACTTTTTTGGTACTTCGCGTACGATTGTCACTTCCTCCTATTCCACTCGTGGTTCGTGGAAAGAATGATTGCCTGTATGCCTCGGCGTGGACCTAATCTCTCTAAACTTCTCCTTTTGGTCGCTTCGCGCGATGTACGCATGGGGAAGCAATATATTGTTAGAGTCTTCATGAGACGTATGCTCTCGGAAATTTGACAGATGCCGTTACCGCGATACAGAACGTCTCTCTTGCAACGTCTGCCACTGAAGTTTCCTAATCATCTCCGTGACGCTATCGCACTTACTAAATGAGCTCTTAAGGCTGATATTACACTGTCAAAATTTCTTTGACATAAAATCTTTCAAACAATGTTTGTATAGAATGAAACTTCACTCTGCAGCGGAGTGTGCGCTGATATGAAACTTCCTGGCAGATTAAAATTGCGTGCCGGAACCGGGACTCGAACCTGGGACCTTTGCCTTTCGCGGGCAAGCGCACTACCGTCTGTGCTATCCCGACACGACTCACGATGCCGCCTCACAACTTTACTTCCGTTGGAGGCGAGGTCCTGGCGGAAGTAAAGTTGTGAGGCGGCATCGTGAGTCGTGTCGGGATAGCACAGTCGGTAGTGCGCTTGCCCACGAAAGGCAAAGGTCCCAGGTTCGAGTCCCGGTTCCGGCACGCAATTTTAATCTGCCAGGAAGTTTCAATGTTTGTATAGCTTATGGGACTTAACTACGGGGTTATGAGTCCCTAAACGTACAAACTACTTATGAACTAGCTTACACTAAGGACGGCACAAATATTCATGCACGAGGGGAGTTTCGAACCCCCGACCGTAGTGGACGTGCAGACCGTGACTGGAGCGCCTCAGTCCCCGCGGTCACCGCGGCCGGCTAGTGACTAAGTGCAATGTTGCACTTCTTATTTTATATCCAATTTTTTAACAAGATGAGCAGATTATAATATATATATATGACCAGATGATGTTGACACAGTGCACCGAAACCGGTCGTCAGTTAATAAATTGTTAGTTTGCGATCTTGGCTTATAATTTGAAAAATATAAAACGAATTGATCGCCTCCAGACCAGACGATGTCAGGTAATCTTAATGTACAATTGTCATGAAGTGCTTTTTTTCCCCTTACACATAAGTCATATAACACCCTGGAGTTAAAATGAAAAATGTCAGATATCATATAATGGAGTAAGGGAATGTGATAGATAAAATATACACAATTGTCAAAGTGGAGTAAGAGCGATTAAAATGCCTAATAGCACTGTTTATCAATCAATTAAGATAAACTAACCTGAGGACAACACACATACACCTAAGCCTGAGGGAGGACTCGAACCTCCACGACGAACGCAGCACGGCACCACAGTGCGCACGGCTATTCCGCCGCGTCCAGATGCGACAGAATACTAGCAAAACCGAGAACAGTGCACAGGCTCGCTACCAGCCACAAGTGTACTAGTTTTAGAGCAGATTAGCAGTGCAAATGCAAGCGTCACCAATGTAGACAGTCTTCCAAATGTCTAGCCATTGCAATTACTGTACTGGTACATAAACCATAGCATATAAATAGATATTTATACTCTACTGAACGCAACAGCTGAGGTTAATAACAAACATTCGTCCACCATTTTCAATGCACTTTCACATTCTTTGTCAAAGAAAATTTGATAGTGTAATATCAGCCTAACAAAGCGAGCTGCTCTCCGTTGGATCCTTTCTGTTCTATTAACCTGACGTGGTACAGATTCTACACTGATGAGCAATACTCCATTGATGGCCGCTACCCTACTTTATTTGTTGACGGACTGCACTTCCTGAGAATTCTTCAAATAAATCCGTCTGGCATATGCATACCGACGACTTATCTAATATGGTCGTTCCTTTTACAATGGCCCTAATGTCCACTCCCCGATATTTTACGGAAGTAACTGCTCCTAGTGTTTGTCCTGCTATTGTATAGTTACACAATAAAGGATCTTTCTTTCTATGTAAACGCAGCACTTTACTGTTAGCTCTTGCGAAACACACGTTAGGATCGAGACACTCTGGCACTGTATTCATCATTATCATCGATCTGACGTGCAGCTGGTCTTTCAGTGAGCACAAGGACAGTAACAGGTGGTTCACCTAAAAATGAATGAGCTCACAGTGCATCATGCGTCGACCATAATTTACCACTTTGCTTTCAGTGATAAGTCCTGCTTCGTACTCAGCCCAGATTGCCAGCGAAGATGAGCCTGGTGACTCCTCGAATAGCGGTGGGAAACCAACCTGTTACTCGCCATAAGACTCAACAATCACGAGAGTGGTCTGGGGTATCATTGTAATCTGACGGCAACCTTGCGGTACAACAGTATGTACGCGATAATCTACGACCCATTTTGTTGCCCTACATGGCAAACCTACCTAGGCTTATATTTCAGCTTAATAATACCCATCTGCAGGAGGCGAGAATTTGTAATACTTACCAAACACTAACTTGGCCAATAAGGTCAGTGGATCGGTACACAACTCAGAAGGTCTGAAGCATTATGGGTAGAGCTCTCCAACCAAGTAGGCATTGTGGCGCTCTAATCCGTCAATTGGACAGCGTTTGGGATGATATAAAACAACTCTGTCAGTACTAGGAAGCTAGACTGTTTGCGTAGGGTCCACAGGTGGACCAGAGCGTTATTCATATGAACAATTCGTGAGGCTCAATAAATCTCGAAAGTTCAAACATTTGTAAACCCATGGGACCAAACGTTTGTGGTCATCGATCCGTAGACCTACAACTACTTAAACTTAATCCTGTCCTAGGGACAACATTCACACAATTGCCTGAGGGAGGACTCGAACCTCCGGGCACCTGAATGGTGCTTAAAAACGCACTGCCATTCGCGCGTGGCAATAATGCTGCCAATTTTGTGAAACTGTAGTTACTTGTTTGTCTGTAATTGTATATCACATCTACCTATTTCCGTCCGATTCGGATAATTCCTTTTTACGGCGTCGTTTTTATTTTTTATCTTAGGGTGTATATTTCCTACAAGTCATAGAGAACAAAAACAAACAAAAATTCCATTGACGAGTTGTGAAGTTACGCCGATGGAGTAATGAGCATCTGCTTATCACCTGTGTTTATCTACCCTTTTTGTCAGATGAAGAGTTAATAAAGTCAGTAAAACTAATTCAGAAGATGTGTTGCTACTTCGTTAACTATCGCATAATAAGAAAAAAACTACATAACACATGTCAGAAATTAATTGCGCTAGCAATCTGATGTGTGAAAATGAAACCGCCGGATACCCTAAATACTGCGCGACAAAATGAGAGTAAGTGAAAGCTGATTGACTGCCTTGATGTGTCTAATAAGACAACCTTGGCCGAAGAACAAAACCTGACTCACAGAGGTTAATAACGACAGTCGATAACGACTTAATCCAGACGTAAAGGGTGCCAATTACATCTTTAGCTGCATCAAAATGCGTTCTAGTTTGATGAAAACCACAATGACGGTAGCGATCAAGGATACAGTCAGTCAAGCAAACTTAGTGAACCAAACGAGTGACCTACGAGAAAGTGAAATATAAACTGTCACTACTCGTAACGCGATGGAATCAAGATAATGTTAATCAGAAACAGTGAGATGACTAACACTGTTTTCACCTGTCACCTAAATTCGCTTTCCTGAAATAAATGTAGTCTCAACATATCAAAGATGTTCACTACAAGGAGAGACACCAAATAAAAATTTGTGCGACGGCCGGAATTCGAACTCGTTATCTCCTGCTTACTGGTGACTACTGAGTAAGCAGAAAATTCTGTGTTCGAACCTCGGCCGTAGCACAAACTTCAATTCAATGCCCTATAGTGAATATCTTTGACTACATATGTCTTTGCGAAGTGATTTTCTTTGATATTAAAATAACTTACGCCTAAGGTAAATGACTGGTTTGTTGCTGTTTACATTGAATGCTGGGGTGACATTTCGTTGTTGGAGAGATGATGATTATGATGATGATGATTGGGCTTTAGTGCGCTCAGCAGCGAGGTCATCAGCGCACGACTGATGGAGAGCCTCAGCTATATTGATACAAATTACATAGGGGACTATCGAGGCAGAATTGAATTTTGTGTTGTGGAGAGAAATGTGCTTTGGTTTTCCCACGCCATCGTGTTATCCATAAGGCCAGGGTGGTTTAGTGGGCAACAACACATCGCTTGTGTGTGTAGCGGTCGCGACGGTATTAAATATGGTTTAGTGATCGTCGCATTTTCAATATCTTATTCATTTGCCGTAGTCTATGTTATTTCCTGGGCACACGTGAAGGCGATTGTGTTTCATTTGTACACACATCTGTTTAGGTCACTGCTAGCAATTTTGAAAAGATTCAGTTCACTGTATGAAATAAGAATAGAATTTTTCAGGTTATGTTTGTCGCAGCCTACCACCAGTCGCGCGGGAGTAGCCGAGCGGTCTGGAGCGCCACGTTGAGGATAGCGCGGCCTCCCGCGACGGAGATTTGCATCGTCCCTCGGGCATGGATGTTTGTGTCGTCTTTAGTATAAGTTAGTTCATAAGCAGTTTGTAAGTTTGAGGAGTGATGACCCCGCAGTTAAGTCCCTTAACCTTTACAAATATTTGAACAACCACCTTGTTATTTTCATCTGTTCCTATATCGTCGAATTGCCGTGGAGAAAAGGCATTACTCTTCAGTCATGGATCACACGGAACTGAGTTGGATTAACATGTTAGTTTTTTGGAAATCCATTAGAGTTTGAAAAGACATGTGGGTGTAAAAGAAACTCCAGCACTTGAGTTGGATTTGTATGAGTCTGGGTATAATTAACTTGAAGATGCATTGGTACTTTGAGCCCACTGACTGTTGAAAGGGAGATGCAGAATTAAATTTGAAAACAGAAGAAACTGAGAATGCTTTATCTTGAAGAGCCTACACATTGTATAAAGCAGGATCCAAGACAAAATTTTAAAATATAAGATCCTAAGGATTCTTGGCGTGATATTAGAGTCTGTGCGCGCTGCGTATTGAGGCTCAGTTCCCGTGTTTACACGAAAAAAAGAGTGCGTAAAGCGAAGGCCTAGTTAACAAAAGATCTCAGGATCGAAACCAGGGAAACCAGGCCGTGGCACAAATTTTAATTCAGGGCCTCGCATCACATAAAGGGTGTCCCAATGAAAAGGTAGAAAACGTCATTACAACCAATCCGGTTCTAGTTTTAAAATTCCACTGTGGTTTAACGTAGTGGGACATCGAGAGACGCCAAACATGCGTCGCCACATGCCGCCCCCCACCCCCCCCCCCCAAAAAAAAAAATAGAAAAAAATCGTCTCTGCCCTCAGCAGGCAAGGTGATGCTCACCGTCTTTTTCGCCGTCCGAGATCCGATACTCATCGAATTCCTCGAGCACGGGAAAAACTTTAACAGCGATGCGTACTGTGAGACACTCCGTAGCTTACTGAAGCCCATCAAGAGCAAAGAGTCTGGGCTGCTTACGGAGGGAGTGATTCTGCTCCATGATGACGCGCGTCCACACGTCTCCAGGGCCGCACAAAGTGTACTGGCAAAGTTGAAGTGGAAGCAGCTTAAGCCTCTGCCCTACAGCACACACATGTCGCCCAGTAACTTCCATCTGTTTGGTCCGCTGAAACAAAGGGAAAACCTTCAACTCGGACGAGAAACTGAAGGGCACAGAGAGGACTGACTCTTGTCACAGGCACAGGAATTCTGGGATCAGGAAATCCTTCGGTGGGATAGTTGTGATCAGGCGTCTGGTGATAACTGAATAAAGACTTCAATTATACCCACAGTGCCATTTCGTACCTTTTCATTTGAACTCCCCTAGTAATAACTATTTTGTTAATATAAGTAATGCCAAAATGCTGCTTTACTTTACAGAAGTTAAAAGCATCGTTGTAAGATATGTCAAACTGACCGAATAACAGTAATGAATTAATACCTGATAAGATTGATATATATACCATCTAAAGAGCATTTATATTGCAATTATATGCCGTTGTTATAATAAATTATACCTCCACGATGCCATATGGACAAAGCCTGATGACGGCCACAGTGCCGAAATAGGCCTATTGCTATATTAATAAACCGTTTTTAACATCTATAAAGCAGCATTTTTACTTAGATTAACAATGTCCTTAAACAATGCTGCAGGCCCAAATGAACTGAAAATAACTATTTTCACCTGATACGTAGTACTGAACTAGTGGCTTGTTGGCTCTTTTTCATTAAGAGTAGAACAACGCGTTCGTAAAAAGTTCATATTTATCGACATAGTAAATTCTGTGGTGAACAACATAGCAGCAAAAGCTTAGCAGGTTTGACTGATTTGTCGCGTAATTGAAGTTCAGCGGATCTCTTTTAGTGGTCATGTGTATCACTTCTTTATTTAGTGTCAATTGCAAATATTCGCACCATGTAGACATTTTGTCTAAATCGCTTTGCAGTTGCTTTTGATTCTCTGTTGTCTTTACTAACCGATAAACGACAGCGTCATCCGCGAACAGTCTAAGGGTGCTATTCACATTGTCTCCTAAATCGTTTATAAACACAAGGAAGAGTAGGGGACCTACAACGCTTCCCTGTGCAACGCCAGATATCACTTCTGTTTTACTCGATGACTTACCGTCAATTACAATTTCCTTTCTGATAGGAAATCGTGAATCCAGTCTCACAACTGGAGAGATATTCCATAAACACGCAATTTCATTAGAAGCCTCTTGTGGGGTACAGTGTCAAAAGCCTTCCGGAATCCAGAAATATGGAATCGATCTGTGATCCCTTGTCGATGCACTTAATACTTCATGTGAATAAAGGGCAAGGTGTGTTTCGCAAGAGCGATACTTTCTAAATCCGTGTTCACTATTGGTTAATAGGTCGTTCTCTTCGTGGTAGTTCATAATATTCGAACAAAGTATGTCCCAAAATCCTACTGCAAATCGACGTCAATGAGATAGGCCTGTAATTTTGGGGATTACTCCTATTGCCTTTCTTGAATATTGGAGTAACTTGGGCAACTTTCCAGTCTTTGGGTACGGATCTTTCGCTGAGTGATCGGTTGTAAATTATAGCTAAGTACGGAGCTATTGCATCAGAATAATCTGAGAGGAATCAGGCCCGGAAGATTTGTTTTTGTTTAGTGACTTAAGTTGTCGGTCGGGGGGTTCGAATCCCCCCTCGGGAATGGATATTTGTGCCGTCCTAGTTCGTAAGTAGTTCATAAGTAGTTTGTAAGTTTAGGGACTGATGACCCCGTAGTTAAGTCCCATAACCTTAACAATCATTTGAACATTTTTGAACTTTAGTTGTTTTACTACTCCAGGAACATTTAAGTTTCGCGTGCCGGCAGCTGTTTGTGGATTGAATACTAGAGTGTCCACTTCGTCTTCTTTGGTGAACGAATTTCGGAAAGCTGTGTTTCGTAATTCTGCCTTAGCAGTACTGTCATCGGTAATATCACCATTGCTATCGCGTATTGAAGGTATTGTTTGTGTTTTGCCGCTAGTGTACTTCACATATGACCAGAATTTCTTTGGATTTTCTGCAATATTACGAGACAGGATTTCGTTGTGGTAACTACTATAGGCTTCTCGCATTGAAGTCCGCGCTAGGTTTCGAGTTTCAGTAAAAGATTGCCAGTCTTGTGGATTCTGTGTCTTTTTAAATTTTGCATGCGTTTTTCTTTGTTTCTGCAACAGTGATCTGACCTGTTTTGTGTACCACGGGGGTTCAGTACAGTTACTAATTTATACCCAAGGAAGGTTTTAGGCACAGTTTTATAGCGATCTGAAAGATATTTAGAAATTTGAAGAATATAACGCGAAATGCGGAACAATAATTACTCTTTGAAAATTATATTTACTCTTTGAAATGTATTATTGGCTGCATTGTTGCTTGAGGGTTGATAATGAGGATAGATTATATTGGGGTGGAAAGTTATCGGTGTGTGTTTGTGTGTGAATATTTCGCTCTGCAGCGAAAACTACAGAACACAAACGAATGGTCTGTGTGTAATTGTTGTCCGACGTCCCCCGTTGTACACCGTAGCAGACCCATGCCGATAGCTATAAGGGGGTGGAGGATATGGTTGTTGAAAGTCGTCAAATTATAAAAAAATCGGACAAGGCCAGTGATGACATTTGCGACTCTATAGCAAGGAGATTACATACAGCGAAACGTGATGCCTCATACCATGTCTTTGGTCTATGCGTGCTACAATGTCTTCAGCTCTTTCTCTGTAAGGATAAGCATACGAATAAGGAAATATAAGAATAAATAAATAAAGCAATAAAAAAGAAATTTCTTTTAATGCATCTCTTTAAAAAAATCGATTTCACGTTTCGCGCATTACATCAAGTGATCGATCTGTGATATTATTGCCGGCCGCGGTAGCCGGAGGGACTGCGGCGCGCCAATCACGGTCTGCACGGCCCCTACGGTCGGGGGTTCGAATCCCCCCTCGGGCATGGATATTTGTGCCGTCCTTAGTGTTAGCTAGTTCATAAGTAGTTTGCAAGTTTAGGGATTGATGACCCCGTAGTTAAGTCCCATAAGCTATACAGACGTTTGAACAATTTTTGTGATATTATTACTATAATTAATGTGGAATTTCGTGATTGGATTCTTCGAAACGAGCGAATTTTTACATGTGATTTGATCTACTCTACTTACTTTCCTGATAAACGTTAAGTGCATAGACTTCTGCAGTCTGATAGGAACATTTTTCAGTACCGCTTTATTTCCTCAAAAATGAGTGAAATTAATATCTGTATACTTATAAGCCGCATTTGGTGTCTGTCTGTCTGTTCTCTTATTAACTCAAGATCCAGACAACCAAATAACGCGAAATTTGGTACTCGTACACAAAATTACATGGGGAAGGTTCTTAAACTGGTTTCGTTCCAACCGAAAAATTTGAGAAAAAGTGAAAGTGCGTTTTCAATGTGTCCGTGTAAATCTATATCTTCGCACCGATCTTGATGAAACTTTGTAAAATTGACCTTCAAAACAAGAGGAAGGGCACTGTCTACAAAAAATTTCGTTCAGTGCATGGTAGAGGGTACTTATGGATTTCGATAAAACGCACAGTTTTGCACCGATCTTTATGAAATTTTGTACACTTTACCTTTAAAACAAGATGAAGTTTATTGTCTACATAAAATTTCGTTCGCTGCATGGGCAAGAGTACTTTGCTTACAGACTTCGAATGCAATCTCTACACATATAAGACGCATTTTTGTACGCTTCTACAGAAAACCTTATTTTAAACCCGTGCAAAGCCGGGTACTTGCAGCTAGTATGTATATAAAAATGAATGTTTGTATGTCCTTTATATGTTCATAAACAATTTATTCGATTGCAATGAAACTTTGGTGATCTGTTCGCCGTATGACCACGAAAGTTCCTGACCCAAAAACATAGCTCAGGAGTTATGACGTCATAAATAATGAGAGGCCACCGCGTGAGAATTTCCAGATTTATGCGTCAATGGGAGTAGTTAGGAACCTGCAACAAAGTTTGCATGTAATTTCGGGCGTTTATGAAGCGTTTTGTAAAGGACCGCCCCTTAGCCCCTGCCCCCTCTTCCAAAAATGTTCAAATGTTCGTAATTCTATCGGACCAAACTGCGTGGCCATCAGTGCGTAGCTCACAAACTACTTAAACCTAGGTAAACTAACCTAAGGACAAACACACACACCCATGCCCCAGGGAGGACTCGAACCTACACGGCGAGCAACCGCGCGCTCCGCAGCGAGACGCAAAATTATTAAACGAATATTAATCGAAAAGAAGTCTACCGCTTACCAAAGTTTCGCTGTATATGCCATAAAACTGCATTACAGATTTGCATGTTAGTATTTATTTTTGTCTGCAAGTCTCCCATAATATTCTCTTGCATCCAAAATCATGCAATCTGTTTTCTTAATCTTTATCTATATAAGGTGCGGCTCTGTAGCACAGTGGTAGAGTGCCAGACTACAAATCCGAAGTTCCCGGGTTCGATCCCCGCCAGGTCCTAGGATTTTTATCTGTCACTTTCCACTTCTTTCACCTCTGGCAGTGTTGCTAATGTGAAAAATATGGAGTAGCACGGAACCCACGTTAAACTGTAGGTCCCCCTATAACTGACTGGGTAAGTCAGTTCGAAGGTCGGAGGAAGGCAACGGCATACCACCTCCAAACAGGACCATGCCTAGTAAAGCACTGTGGTGTTCAAACCAATCTTCGGATTGTTGACTGCTTTACCTTATCTATATAAGAGCGAAAGGGCACTCACCCACTGTCTGACTACACACGAAATCTCGAAAACTACTTCATCTATGAAGCTGAAATTTTGCAGCAATGTAGTTTATAGGTAGAAAACGTAAGCTAAGAAAGTATTTTATGATAGGTGCACGGCGGAGCATATTTCTCCTACAGACTCACGAAATCTGCAGTTTCATTCCGATATGCACGAAATTTCGCACCCTTGACGTTCAAAACAAGAGAAACGTCATCGTCTATCTTAAGTTTCATAGGGTGCATGGGGGAGGGTACTTTGCAACATAAATACCTTGATAAAATGCATTTTTAAAAAACCATCAGCTGTTTATTCAAAACCTTATATATGTACCAGTTTCGGTCAATAGCCCATCTTCATGGATAAAAAGGTGTTAAAACTGAATAGTAAAATGCATCAAATAAAATACATTTAGCTGAGACAAACAGGAGTTAGTATAACTAAAAGTGTTAAAAATATAATGGTCCTCTTAGATAAAACCTATCAGTCAAACACAACATAATTTTTTTTTTATTTTTATTTCTTTTTTATGTTGTGTTTGACTGATAGGTTTTATGTAAGATGACCATTATATTTTTAACACTTTTAGTTATACTGACTCCTGTTTGTCTCAGCTAGATGTATTTTATTTGATGCATTTTACCATTCAGTTTTACACCTTTTTATTCATGAAGATGGTCTATTGACCGAAATTGGTAGATATATAAGGTTTTGAATAAACAGCTGATGGTTTTAAAAAAATGCTTTTTATGAAATATATTACGGCTGTTGAGACTCACCTCACCAAAGCATTCATAAATACCTTGATCGTGCCATAACTTGAGAACGACTCGACCGATTTCACATTTTTTTTCGTTTTTCTCAGAACAAGGGTTGCATGAAATGAAACTGGAATATTTGAGAACAACAAAGTGCGTGTTTCAATTCGACCCTGCGTTTCTCTTCTTAGAAATCTATAGTTTTGTTCCGATATTGATAAAAGTTTGCACACTCTAATTTAAAAAACAAAAGGAATGTCACTGTCTGTATAATATTCGTTCGGTGCATGGAGAGGGCAGTTAACTTACGGAATTTTACAAAATGCGTGGTTTTGCTCCAATCCTTATGAATTTTTGCACACATGTCCTTTAAACCAAGAGGACGATCACTGGGTACATAAATGGTTTTATGGTATATGACAGAGGGTACCTTGCAGAAAACTTTGCCGAGAGAGGGAAAGGTGTAAACGAACAGAGAGATGGGAGAGAAAGAGGTGGATGCAGAGAGACGGGGGATGGGGATGTGGACAACGAGAATGTATGATAAATACACAGCCGGGCAACGTCGGATTCACAGCTAGTCTGTAATAAAAGTATATGTGGAGTAATCAGTTCTTTTGGTTACAGGCCCATGCCCACATCCTTTGCTCGTCACGGTCCACCTCCTTCTATTGGCGCATCCCGGAGATGCGTGGAACATTCTATTTAAGAAATCATTAGGGAACTAAATATATTGAGATCGACAGTGAGCATGTCAAGTATACGAAATTTCAGTCAGTACCTCTTACCACAGACGGCGCAGTGGCAGAAGGCCTGTACTTAATTACGAAGAGCAGCGGCGATTTCGTGGAGTTAACAGCGCGAACAGACAAGCAACACTGCGAGAAATAACCGCGGAAATCAACGAGGAACGTACGCCGAACGTATCTGATAGCATGGGGAGACATAATTTATTCAAAGGTTCAAATGTTTGTTAACTACGTTGGTCATTTCACTAAGGCCGGCCGCGGTGGCCGAGGTGATGCCGGGCGCCGTGGCTCAGCGCGCCCGGTCAGGGGTCTAAACGCCCTCTGTAATAAAAAAGCTGAGCTAAATATGCAAGGAACAACCAAGAACGCACCAAACGAACGACCGCAGAGCACAGATCTACCTAAAGAACAAAAAAAAAAAAAAAAAAAAAAAAAAAAAAAAAGTGACTAAGGCGCTCCAGTCACGGTCTCCACGGCCACTACGGTCGGGGGTTCGAATCCCCCCTCGGGCATGGATATTTGTGCCGTCCTAGTTCGTAAGTAGTTCATAAGTAGTTTGTAAGTTTAGGGACTGATGACCCCGCAGTTAAGTCCCATAGACTTAACAAACATTTTTGATTTCACTAAGCTTAAAAACAAGTTAAACTAACTGATACTAAGGGCAACACAAACACCCATGCCCGACCTTAGAACGCTCGGCCACTCCACCACGGCGAGATACAATTTGGTGTTGGTGGTCTATAGCATCAGATTAGTGACTTGATTAGCTTTAGTAGCAGCATTACAGCGTAACAACAGTTGTAATCTAAATGACTGGAGAACCTTGTTCTCTCAGGTAAATCCTGAAGAGCTGGTCATGGAGTTCAACGCAGACCCCAAGAACCCATCAAGCCTAGTGTATAGCGGTAGGGACCTGGTTTTGAGTCGAAGACTACTGGGTATCAAAAGAATATGATTGTTTCTATTACTAAGATCAATCTATTTATTACCACAATAAATCAATCCATAAAAATGAGAAACCCACCAGAATTTACTAGTTATTTTTAAACAAAACAACTGGTGGTAGAATTTATGAGAACCTCCAAAATGATGCAATTATTTATTAACATTTAAAAATACAGCTCATAGGTTGCAAACCTATAGGTTGTTTACTTAACCACGGTTTCGGCTTCAACTAAGGAAACCTTCATCAGAAGTACAAATTTTCAATTATATGAAATGGACAGTGGTTCTTGAGCAACAGATCTCACGTTCGAGTTACAAATGTAAAATTACACGTGTCAGGATTAAAAAGCAGAACATAAATCATGTAACTAATTCATAAATACAGATGGCGCGATATTTTGTGTCCACGCCATAGCATCGACGGCATGTCTGCCTGTCAGATGCCACCCACAGTGCTGGCCACACACGCGAACCATAGCGGCGCGTTTTAGTTACATGAAATATGTTCTGCTTTGTAATCCTGACGCATGTAATTTTGCATTTGTACTTGAACGTGAGATCTGTTGCTCAAGAACCATGGTCCATTTTATGTAAGTAAAAATTGTTACTTCTGATGACGGCTTCCTTAGTTGAAGCCGAAACGGTGGTTAAGTAATCAGCCTATAGCTTTGAAACCGATCAGCTGTATTTTTGAAGATTAATCTTCCACGAACGGTTGCTGTCTCAAAAGCCACGTTTAAAATTGTACAATTATTTATGTTTTTCAACAGAAGAATTTAACAAAAGTTTCTACATAAACATTGTCATTTGTCCTTTACAGACTGAACGACTTCACAAAAACTTTAGGATTAACATGGGTAAAGGAATTTTTTGAACTTCAGTGAGTACATATAGCAAAGGTCCAGCTTTAGGCACCAACAGAATTTGTTACAAGACACTACATTCATCATCGGATTTAAACATTTAAGAAAAGTGATCACAGATCATTAAAACAAACAAGGCTAAAACAAATTTTCCTAGAAAGGCTCAAACATACAAGCACATTCAAAGAAATACTGTGTCAAACTACAGCATGTGTGGGCGACGCCACTTGTCACAATAGGAGAAAGGGTGCTATTCACTATTCAAGGCTAAATCTAACTTTGGCACAGAAAGGGGTGAATTATGCTGCCGCAAAATTCTTCTGTTACTTACCAAGTTGCATTAAAAGTCTGATAGATAGCCAACTGGTATTTAAAAAGAAATTAAAGGAATTTCTGAATAGAAATCTAAAAGGGATCCAACGCTATTAGAACGGGCGATATAGCATAAAGGCTTCTACTAAGTTTAATTCATCACTGGGTTCCATGAAATAAATAAATAACAACACTTGTCTAGTCTAATACTGAATTTCTAGTAGCAGAGGGTAATCAAGATAACGGTTAACGGCACCGACCCCGCGATAATATGTCGGAAAAGTTCTATCAATTTACAGATGTTCACTATAAATTTGAAGGTCTACGCTTAAATGAACAGTGATCCACTCCGTGGACTTTTCCATCAGCTGACAGAGGGACGTAAGCCACAGCCGCCCCTGTTCCGATCCTCGGAACGGTCGGACAGGAACTCATCCCGGTACCACAACGGAAGCAAGATCCTTCTTGGTGCTCATGCCCAATATGTGTCCCAGAGACTCGCCAAGTGTCCTTGGCGACATGCCCTGGTCCATGCTAGACCACTCTCATGAATCGCACCGACTAACATCCACTATACAAACGGTCTGAGGTGCATATTGGGACCACATAGTCAATGGCGACTCGGGGTAGCGTCCAACGCACTAGTCGTCGCTCAACGGTCATAAGCTTCAGTCCCGTCTCGGCGCCTAAAACCACTTGAGGACGCACGTCCAACGAACAGCCAATGTTGCTGCCAACAACAAGGCCCTATGAGACAACCATTACCATGGCTCGGAGCATTGTCAGCTCTAGTAACTGTAAACTGGAGAACACCACCGCAAAACACACTAGGTCCTTGCAGAAACACCTGTGCCCCTACATTATTAGTCGCATTCTTAATGTCTATATTATCAATAGCCTTAAACACTGTAGGACGAGAACTCCTCATCCTCCGCCTACGAACCATAATGAACGTCTATCCGATCCAGAAAGACCGCGAGAAAGCTCCTAACCGCCCTTTTAAACCTAGCGCGCGTATGACCTTCAACGGGACTTAGAATCTGCGCAGCGCGGCGCACAGACTTATCGCGTACGCGTGCTAAAGGAACTCTAGTTAGCACGCGTAAGCGCGGCGGGTGGCTCGCCGCGGCTAAGTCCGTTATCGCTGACGTCACTACTGGCGCGGGTTGCATACCGCGCAGGGGCCCATGATTACGCGGCACTGCCGGCGGCTGACGCAATCCGCTTATCAAAGATAGTTACACATGATTAGGGGAGTCGTTACTCCCCCCATTGTAACGGATTGCGTCAGCCGCCGGCAGTGCCGCGTAATCATGGGCCCCTGCGCGGTATGCAACCCGCGCCAGTAGTGACGTCAGCGATAACGGACTTAGCCGCGGCGAGCCACCCGCCGCGCTTACGCGTGCTAACTAGAGTTCCTTTAGCACGCGTACGCGATAAGTAGTACTCAAGCATAGAAAATAGATGCCAGCACGGCCACCAAGTCGTCACCAAGGCACTGAACAAATCGGTAGTGGCTCCGTAATGGCGTGGGCTGTTTTTACGTGGGTTTGACTTCATGTGGCTCATTGGCCTGGTGCAAGTCTTTTAACTGGACCCCACTTCGGTGATTTGGGTGTCCGTAACCTACCCCACTTATCCAACTGGGGAAAGGCGACCTACAGGTTAACGTGGACTCCGAACCACTTGTCGTTTCTGTCGAATCTTCAAATTGTTGAGAGTTGAAGGCTGGGTTAAAACGCAGACTGAAAAAATCCGTGATCCGACCACGTTTCGAACCCGCGACCCTTCAGCGCTTTACCCCAATACCACCGGGCCCGACAATTGAGCGGCATGGTTATGTTCGTATTGTAAAATTTAAACTTTCACGGCCGGAATGGTCAAAATTACTAAAAATTTCCGGGCTTTTATGCCGTGGTCTAGTGGATTTACTATTAAAAACCATCGTTTCGTCCCCGACTGCGGAGGACATTCTCAAGGTCAGTAGCGAGCCAGGGCGTGAATCGGACATCCAAAAGTGCCACGATCCTCCTTGAGAATGTCCCCCGCAGTCGGGGACGAAACGTTGGGTTTTAATAGTAAATCCACTAGACCACGGCATAACAGATCGGAAATTTTTAGTAATTTTGATTATGGTTATGTTCGGTCAATACGGACCTCATATTCCCAAGCAACAATGGAATTTTTATGGATGACAATGAGCCACAATTTTCCACAGCTGGTTTGAGGAACACTGTCGAATGATTTCGCCACTCATATCGTCCGAATTGAATCTCATCGAGCATTTATGGGACGTAATCGAGAATTCTGTCGTGCACAAAATCCTTCACCGACTAACAATTTCCTAATAATGGGCGGCTACAAAGGCATCAGGTCACAATATTCTTTCAGAGGACTTACCCAACGATTTAGTGAGTCTGAATCATCGGAGTTCAGCATGCATGAGGTCCAACACGATATTAGGAGATATACCATGACTAAACGGAGCGTTGTCTAAGAGAAACTATCTTCCGATGGGATGTATTAACTACTTGACATCGTAGCTGGTATATGGCCAGCTATGCTGAAGATCTTACGTTTATACTCGACGGTGCAATCTGTGATTTTAGACTTCTCGAGAGAATCAGTCGCAGATATTGCTAATCCAGTCCTTGCCAATACCTTAACCCTTATTTGAGTCACTTTAAGAATTCCAGTGACATAACCACGTGTACAGTTTAGGTTATGAGCATCTGGTACCAATTACACCTGCAGCATCACCATTTCACAGAAATGAGATCGATCTCTAGGGCAATGTATGGTTAATAGTCTGCACTGACTTCAAAAATGTTCAAATGTCTGTAAATCTATCGGACCAAACTGCGTGGTCATCAGTCCGTAGCTTACAATCTACTTAAACCTAGGCAAACTAACCTACGGACAAACACACACACCCATGCCCCAGGGAGGACTCGAACCTCCACGGCGAGCAACCGCGCGCTCCGCAGTGAGGTGCTTTAGACCGCTCGGCTACTCCACCGCGGCGCACTGACTTCAACTATGGTCTCCAAAGCTGTGTAAAATAAAGGAATTCAGAATACTTTAAAGTTATTTGTATAAGGCATCAATTTTTAAACACGCAGCACCTTTTGTGAGACCTCTGATCGTGGAAATGTTTTTCCCGGTGATAGTAATCTCAGAAGCAATTTCACGTTGCCACAACACCCATAGGTTGATATCTATAGAACGCTTTAATAAGAGCGGCACATGTGGTACCGGTGTGCGTTAATCAGAGAGAGAGAGAGAGAGAGAGAGAGAGAGAGAGAGAGAGAGAGATTTGGATACAGTTTTTGCATCGTGACATCCGCATACGATTCAGCGAAACCACACAACGTTCTTTCTGCTCCACGGTCGCGAGGGCGAAACGACACGACAATGGATACACCGTTGCCGTATTAACCGGACGCTAGGATGACTACGTGAAACAGTGCATGAATACGACTGAAAAAACAAGATCGCTGGTTAGCCACGGCCGTGGACACCCAGGAGAAAGACTGAGAACGGTATATCGTTAAGACCGTCCTAGCCACCGACACACAGCCTTGGAAACTTAATGTGGTTTTTAGCACCTATATGAAGAAATCGAGACAATCGAAAAAGCCACATACGAAATCGAGGTTTATGAACTTTCATCAAGAAGACGCAAAAAACAGACTCTTACAAGTGCCACTTACCTATTCCGATACACTTTGAATATGTTGTAGCCTACGTCAAAATATAAGAAAAATATGTTTTTATATGTTGACTCGTGAAAACCCAACCAAAGAAATCACGTTCGCTATTTTTCTGATCACATACCATCAAAAAACGTTTCTACTACGATGTTGAAAGATAATTTCCAAGTTGCTACTGTACTTGCCGGCCGCGGTGGCCGAGGGGACTGAGGCGCTCCAGTCACGGTCTGCACGGCCACTATGATCGGAGGTTCGAATCCCCCCTCGGGCATGGATATTTGTGCCGTACTTAGTCTTAGCTAGTTCATAAGTAGTTTGTAAGCTTAGGGACTGATGACCCCGTAGTTAAGTCCCCTAAGTTCTACAAACATTTTTGCTACTGTACTTCACAAAGGTGCGGTCACATCATTAAACATTTTGATACTTTCGAAATCCTCCCATCACCTCACAATTTTTAAATGATAAAAATGTTATGTGTAGTAAATCTACAGTGGCGGCGCTAGGCGTCGGCGATGTTGGCAACCGCCGACGGCCTCGCGCCTGCGGGGACCTCGCAAAAACATTGTTAAGAGTTTAGATTTTATTATATTTCTTTATATTTGATGTTTAACGGAGCTTTTAAACTGCTAGGTTATGTAGCGAAAACCTAGATCTAACTTACACAAGCTTAACCAAAGAACGAACACAACAGCCGTACCCAAGAGTGGGATTCGACCTCAACAAGAGCGACCTCGCTCACCATGGTATGACGCCTTAGTGCGCTTGACTATATCCCGCCGGCAGCTATTTAGTTTCCCTATTTATTTCCGAATGAGTTCAGCAGTGATGAAATTTTTAGTTAAATACTTGTAAGACAACTTCTTCAGTACATTTTAGAAAACAATTTGGAAGAAGTATATCCAAATGCTTATATAACAATCAGAATCAAGCTCACAGTTTGTCAGTACAGCTTCGGCCGAGAGACGTTTCTCAAAGTTAAAATTGATGAAGACTTACTTGATCCAAGAAAAACTATCTGCGGTGTCAGTACTATCAATTAAAGCCGAAACAGCGGCTAGTATTAATTATGCTGTGATTTAAAAAAAAAAATCAGTGAGGCGAAATGCCGAAAAGTTTCTCTATGTTAATTTGTGTTTGTTTATTGTAATTTTTGTCACTGCAATGTTACTTGTATATGAACCGTGCGGTTCGATTTTCGAGTTCCGCTCCGTGGAATTGCGATTATCGTTGTCATTACCGCCGATATATATCTTTGTTTCCCCGAGTGGGGAGTAGAGTGATTTTCGGGGCGGAGGCGTGTGGCGGTTGGAGACGTAGCACGCACCAGGGGGCAGTACCTTCCGTGGGCCGGGCGAGTCGGCATGCTCGCGCCACAGAATAAGGAGTATGCAGAAAGGAAACTCCCGCTGCAGTCTGTCGTCCAAAATTTAACGCGCATGCGCGGAATCGGCCATTTTGAAAAGCAGTAAACGTGTGATCACTCCCTACTCTGTGGTGTGGTAATGCGCCGTCTTTGTTTGTTAAATGTGTATTTTAACAGCCTGAATAGCATAAAAGTAAACAAGTATTTGGCACAGTGTAGTGTAGTGAAAAGAAAGTACTGTGTGTCAGTATTTGGAGCTGTTCCATTTTTATTATGAGCAGCAATAAAAGAAAAGGCAGCCGATGGTGTTCAGCACCTAATTGCCGCAATAATTCTCATACAAATAAGGATATAAGTTTCTCCACCTTCCCAAAACATGCTGAGCAGTAAGTGAACGTCGCTAAATGTGCAGTGAAAATTAAATGTTATCAGTTTCGAATGAGAGCAATGTGTGCATAATTATTAAAAGTAGCCTTGATTCTTCTCTTGACGATAACTCTCGCTGTTGCTATTGCTGCAGCAGTTCAACAGCATCGAAATGTTGAAGTACATTTATATTTTATAAGTTTAACGTTGCAGGGAATAATAATAAAGTGAATGACAAAGAATAGTGCCTAAGTAGGCAGATAAAATTTTACTTGCGACATTGGAGGCGTAGCGTGCTAATGTTGTCAACGAATGCTCTTCCGATACCCAAACAAATAGATTAAGGGGAATAATTATTTTATGATGTTCCTGCTCTGTGGTTGACAGATTCCTCTATATGCCCTTTTACGATCAGTAAATTAATGATACTCCTAAAGTAAATACAACTTTTATATATGCCCAGACGTCATTAGTTCTGTGTAATCACGTTGTACTGCTAAGTCTGGCTCAATATTTTGTGCGAATTTATTCGTGTCAAATAAAACCTTCTTGTTTATAACTAATTTCCCAAACATAACTCTGCGTTATTTGGGATTTTTCTAGAGATAAGCACCATATAAAACGATCATCGATTCCACCGTACATTTTCGTAGTAGTATTAAAATTTAGGCCTAGTTTTTTTTTTTTTTCGTTGGATTACAATTAGGTGCAAGAAGAGGGCGCAAAACAGATGAGAGCATAATGAAAAGCCATTTCCTTCCGTAAAAGTGGGTGAGATTAACTGCACTTCGTAAAAAGTCCATTTCCAGTCAAAGTACTAAGTGGCTATAGTTCCGCGTTTACTGCTTTTCAATATGGCGTCGAGTGCAACGCTTGGTAACATAAAGATCAAAGGCGCCGCCCCCAGCTTTCCCTTCTGTATGATCCCTATTCTGTGCTCCCGCAGTGTGTCAGCAGACGGTGGATTTCGGCGACGGTTACACATGTTGGCGGTTCTGTGCCCCATGGTTGTCTAGCAAGGGAATGTGAAAGTCAAGTTTGGTATCGGAGTGTGACGCTTACCAGCGGATTTTTGAGTGCTGCACTGTAATACATCTGACGGTTTCAGAAGTGTTGTGTATTATTTAAGTCGCCAAGTGTCTCGCAAATAATTTGTACGTCGTGGATGGGGATGCCTGTTGTTATTGCCGTGTGATATTGTGTGGCTGGCATAGAACCGTGACGCCTCACCTGAATACGGCACTAGTTAGTTGGTGATGCACTTGGTAACAAACTGATTACAAGTTGTTAAGCTGATGCTCGGTGGACTTAGGTTATATCTTTTCCAGTAAGTTGTCACAAGATCTGTAAGGTTATTTGGTGATAATAGCGCTCTCGAACATTTAATTTGTGTCTGATACTATTTTATATTTTATGTGCACCGATTTTGTGAGCGGTTATATTTGATATTTATTCATTGCTGGCACTCTTCGCTACCTTTCCGTGGTCCTTAAGTGTAGGCGACTATTTAACGCGGGGTGCCAATGCCTATGTTGGCGCCTTTTTCCACATTTGGATTAACGATAATCTGTTGTCCCGTAATATTTCAAAAATTTTGTGTAGTGTATTTGATTAGTTTTAAGCTGTTGTTGATTTATTGACATTTTAGTAATTGTTTCCTTTACATTTGTATGTTCCAGTTGTGCATTGAGGTTAAAGATTTGTAGTCTGGTGGCCGGACGCAGGGGACAGGGCCAGGTTAGGTTTCCATTCCAGTGGTGTGCGGGTTCCTGCACTTAGTGTTGAAACCTAGTATCTGTAATTGGTTTCACGATAGCTTTCTCCTTACGGGCTCTTTCCCACTGCGGTTCGTCGTCAAGTTAAGTTAAATTCTTGTCCTGTAAATACTGTTTTTTTTTACGTTGCATTTGTAAGTTGATATCCTTGTTTTGTTTTTAAAAGGGTGCTCCCGAGAATTTTCCTTGTTTTTAAGTGTCAATCATGACTTTATCTTTTCAGTATATTATACTAATAAAATTTTAGTATAATGATTATTGATGTACAATTCAGCTCATTTTATTTTTTCTTCCTTACTGAAAAAATGAAAGGGGCCTAGCAAAGACGTGTTCGCCGACGCCCAGTTTTCGTCTAGCGTCGCCACTATAAATCTAACACTATATTTAACAACACATTCAAGTATATACGACACAGTTACATCCCAAAGTCGCAGTAATCAGATATGATTTTGAAATAATGCCTAGTAAAGCACTGCGGTGTTCAAACCAATCTTCGGATTGTTGACTGCTTTACCTTACGTTAAAGTACAGTAGCAACAATGGAAATTATTTTTCTACATGTTTGTCATATCTCCTATTGTTTAGATGTTTCTATGGGAGAGTTTCCACGACTGAGACAGCCTTTTGAGCGCATATAAAAATACGTGTCTCATATTTTGACATGGACACCAACATATTCGAAATGTATCAGGAACGGCCAGTGGTACTTTGGTAGTGTTCTTTTTTAGTGTAAGTTTTCTGTAGGAAGCACTAGTGCAAACCTGGAGTACATTGTTGAAGTAGCATTTCTCGTTCATCCTTTGATAGGATGGACTAACAACGATGTTCATCCAAGTGAAGAGGATGTGTAACATGATCAGAACGCGAGTATTAGTCAATACTGCCTTGATGGAAACCTCATTAGTGATATTTTTGGAAACACTTTCATTTCCTTGGGAGAACAGCGCCCTAGTGATAACTTTTTAATATAAAAACAGCGCAAATTTGTTGTTTTATTATCAACTAGTTTCGACCCAATGTTGCTAGAGATGGTGTGCAGCGGATAATATAACAACAAATTTGCACTTACACTCTTTCTTTTTCTTCTTTTAAGCGTTTTGTGATGAATGAAACACTACATGGCAGTTAGCTTCGTTGGTTGGTGTGCTGTAGATCACCAGTTTATATGCGACCACCAGAAATTTGTTATGCAATATTAATCATTAGAAGAAGTTTTTCAACATACCTTATGTTTGTTATATCATTATATCCTGGACTATCCGATGTTTGTACGAAGAAAAGAACTCTTTATCTAGCACTTCAATTCAGGCTGTATGTTGGTATCCAAAATAAAACCTGATGTCAATGAAACGTGTTGTTCTTCACTGACACACTGTCAGATTTGGACTTGATTGTACGAGGGGCGTTTACAATGAAACACGTTGAAGTTTGAATATGCCACTTTGGGATAACGTAGGGATACATCTAGGGTCGCGAATGTAGTGTCGACGCCTTCCCCTAAATAATTCAATCCTTTGCCCTCCGCAGGCAAGATGGTACTCACTGTTTTTTTCGACGTTCGTCGAGCAGAAAAAACCATTAACAGTGACGTGTACTGTGAGACAAAGTCTATCAACAACAAACGGTCTTTTCTGCTCACGGAAAGGGTGATTCTGTTCCTTGATAACACGCGTCCACTGGTCTCCAGGGCCATAAAAAGTGTCCTGGCTAAGTTCAAGTGGAGGCAGCTTGAGCATCCGCGCTACAGCCCTGACATATCGCTGTGTCTCTTGCATCTGTTTGATCCGCTAAAAACACATCTCAAAGGGAAGCGTTTAAAACTCGGACGACGCCCTAAAGGATACAGTAGAGCTGGCTCTTCTCATAGCTGTTTGTTTGTAAATCTATCGGACCAAACTGCGTGGGCATTAGTCCGGAGCTTACAAACTACTTAAACCTAGGTAAACTAACCTAAGGACAACACACCCACCCCTGCTCCAGGGAGGACTCGAACCTCCACGGCGAGCAACTGCGCGGTCCGCAGCGAGGTGCTTTAGACCGCTCGGCTACTCCACCGCGGCTCTTCTCATAGCCACAGAAATTCTGAGGATAGGGAATCCTTCGGCTCTTTAAACAGTGGAATAGTTGTGCTCAGGCCTCTGGTGGTTAGTTTTTAATAAAGATTTCAATTATAGCCACAGTAACTTTTAATTTGGATACTCCTGGTAGCAGCGGCGTAAGAATACCAGCTGCGAACTTTTTGCATTTAAAATTATTTATATGCTAGAATGGAACTTTTCACTCTGCAGCGGAGTGTGCGCTGATATGAAACTTCCTGGCAGATTGTGTGCCGGAACCGGGACTCGAACCTGGGACCTTTGCCTTTCGCGGGCAAGCGCTCTGCTACTGAGCTATCCCGACACGACTCACGATCCGTCCTCACAACTGTACTTCCGCCAGTATCTCGCCTCCTAGTTTCCAAACTTCACAGAAGTTCGAATCAGCGCACACTCCGCTCAAAAATGTTCAAATGTTTGTATAGCTTATGGGACTTAACTACGGGGTCATCAGTCCATAAACTTACAAACTACTTATGAACTAGCTAATGCTAAGGACGGAACAAATATCCATGCCCGAGGGGGGATTCGAACCCCCGACCGTAATGACCGTGCAGACCGTGACTGAAGCGCCTCAGTCCCCTCGGCCACCGCGGCTGGCCACACTCCGCTGCAGAGTGAAAGTTTCATTCTGGAAACTTCCCTTGACGCGGTGGAGTAGCCGAGCGGTCTAAAGCGTCTCGCGTTGCATGGGTGTGTGTGTTTGTCCGTAGGTTAGTTTACCTAGGTTTAAGTAGTTTGTAAGCTACGGACTGATGACCACGCAGTTTGGTCCGATAGATTTACAGACATTTGAACATTTGAAACTTCCCTTAGGCTGTGGCTAAGCCATGTCTCCACCATATCCTTTCTTCCAGGAGTGCTTGTCTTGCATGTTCCGCAGGAGAACTTCTGTAAAGTTTGGAAAGTACGAGGCGAGGTAATGGTGGAAGTAAAGTTGTGAGGCGGCATCGTGAGTCGTGTCGGGATAGCTCAGTCGGTGCCGGGCGCTGTGGCTCAGCACGCCCGGTCAGAGGGCTCAACGCTCTCTGTAATAAAAACGCTGAGCCAAGAACGCATCGAACAAGAACGAACAAAAACGATCAACGTCTGCAACAACGAGAACTACGCATAGAAAAAAAAAAAAAAAAAAAAAGGGCGGTAGAGCGCTTGCCCGTGAAAGGCAAAGGTCCAAGGTTCGAGTCCCTGTTCCGGCACACAATTTTAATCTGCCAGGAATTATTTATGTGCTGTTTACATACCTAAATATCTCCGTAGAGGTCTTTATTTAATTTAAACTGGGGAAAAACATGACTGAACATCGATTAAGAGGCTTCATTTGTGGTTAAATTTGTCTGTGACAAGTTACAGAAAGATTAGTCTTAAAACTTCCATAAAGGACAGTAATAATGAAACGCGATAAATAAAAGCACCTACATATATGAGACAAGTGCTCGTTTCCTATAGATGTACATAGTAAAAGTAGCTGCTACTGGCTTTGTCACGGCTGATGTAACCCTCGGCCAATTCACCGAAAGCAGAAAGTCTTTCCACATCGTCGGCGCGTCGGCTGCGAGACCTCGTGATGTCGGAAGTTTCACGCGTGGCCCGCCCAGCGCCAGAATTCGACACCATTTCAGAGAGCCAACCTTGAAACCGGCGGTTTCAGGGTTTCTGCGTCTGTGTCAAGGAGACAGACGTGTCGTGACGCAACGCTTGTTGCAAAACCAGTCGCAGCAAAGGTGAACGTACAATGCCCTCCCCGCATCAGGCGTCTCTTCACAAGACAAAGGCAGCTCAAGTGTGTCAGTTATCTGCAGCTTTTATTTCACCGTAACTCTGATTGAGAAGTAAAGTGGTCTGGTGTGTTAAACTAGGAAAGGAAAAATTCCCTAATGAGGATTATGCATTTCGTATTAAAACTGAACATCGTCTTTTATGTTCCGTTCAACAATCTCTCTCTCTCTCTCTCTCTCTCTCTCTCTCTCTCCATTCGTTCAGTCGCCACTTCCCTCTGTCCTGCACTTTCTCACGTAGATTTTCCAGGTTGGAACACGTTGCTTCTGTGATGCCATCGATCCACCTCATCCTCTGCCGTCCTCTTCTTCCAGTGCCGTCGATCTTCCCCAGCATTAATGTTTTTTCCAGTGAGGCATGTCTTAGCATTATGTGTCCAAAGTAGGTCAGCTTCTGTTTTGATACTAGACCTTCCAGAGAGAAGTCTGGTTTTATTTGCTCTAATATAGATCTGTTGGTTCTTTTTGTCGTCCATGGAATCCTAAGAATTTTCCTCCAGCACCACAATTCAAAGGAGTCAATTCTTCGCCGTTCTAATGGTCCAGGTCTCGCATCCCTACATTACATCTGGGAAAACCATAGCCTTCACAATACGTATCTTTGTTGTTAAAGTTATGTCTCTGGACCTTATAATATTTTCAAGGTTTGACATCGCCTTTCTTCCGAGCAACAAGCGTCTCCTGATTTCGTTGCTGCAGTCACAATCATCAGAGATCTGGGAACCGAGATAATTGAATGTGGACACCACCTCCATGGATTCTCCTCCTATATCCCATGAATTAATAGGTTTAGTGGCCATAATTTTGGTTTTCTTTACATTTTGCCTGAGACCGGCCTTTTCACTTTCGTTTTTTACCTTCAGCAACAGAGTCTTTAACTCTTCTTCACTTTCCGCCACAATATGCTATCATCTACATATCTGAGGTTGTTTACATTTATTCCAGCTATTTTAATTCCTGTATATTCTTCATCTATCCTGGAATTCCTCATAACTTGCTCTGCAAACAGACTGAATAAGAACGGAGGCAATATGCAGCCTTGCCGGACCCCTTTCTGAATCTTTATCCATTTCGTTGGGCCATACAAAGTTCTCACTGTGGCCTCTTGGTCAAGGTATAAACTCCGTATCAGATGAATGAGGTGAACTGGTACTCCCATTTTACTGTGTACGTCCCATAATTTGTTGTGATCGACACAGTCAAAGGCTTTGGCATAATCAATAAAGCAAAGGTATAAATCGTTCAACAATACTGCTACTGAAACTTCTTGGCAGACTAAAACTGTGTTCCACACCAGGATTCGAACCCAAGAACTTTGTCTTTCGCTCTACCGACTGAACACCCTCGAAGGTCCGCTCTCACAGCTTTAGATCTGCCAATATTTCCTATCCTACCTTCCAAACTTCACAGACGTTCTCCTGCAAACCTTGCAGGACTAGCCTTTGAGAGTAAAATACCAGACAGTTCGTACAGCGACACATCCCATTCTCCGTCGGCTGATAGCTGTGCAGAATTTGTTTCATACCCAACTGTTAGCGTACTATTGAGGGAACTGCATTTCATCTCATCTGGCGCCGCAAATGCCAACGCATTTAGCAGGGCCTCAACAGCCGAACGAAGTTGATTAGACATCCTGCAAGGTACAGAAACTCATATACATACTTTCCTCAAAACATATAATGTGCAACGTTCAGACAATTCCTTACTACGTTGACATATCCAATACCCTTCACTTGAAAAATATTGCCGACAGAGCCTACACTTGTCATCCTGACTGGGAGACCTCACTACCCGTGAGGCCATTTTCTAGATCTGTTTCGCTATATGGCTGAGGAAGGATTTTATTCCCTCTGTTGAGGTTCTAAAATTTGTACCACAATGGGCTACATCTTCCTTGCCTAAAATCGCAATAACGATTGGCGCACCTAACTTCGTTCAGCATTTGCGCGTATTGTAGGTACTAACGTACTAACAAAATATCAGTTTGGTTTTCAGCAAGGCTTTTCAATAGAAAATGCTATATATGTTTCCACTGGTCAAATATTAAATGCTCTGCATAACCGGATATCACCCGTTGGGATATTTTCCTTTTTTTTTTTTTTTTTTTTTTCCTTCCGTATAAATTACGGAATTCTTCCACATGAACTTAGTCATTGTGATAGTAGTGAGGCATTGCACAGATGGTTTAATTCATACTTATCTGGAAGAATGCAGAAAGTTAAAATAAGTGGTTCATGTAAACTTTAAAACTCAGCTGATTCCTCAAACTGGGGAACTATCAAGAATGGGGACCCACAGGGTTTGGTCTTGGGTACTTTGCCATTCTATATTCACGAATATGAGAAGCAAGCTCTTTTTGTTAATGATACAAGTATATTAATCACACCCGACAAACAAGAATTAACTGATGATACGTAAATATTGTCTTTCAAAAATTATTAATTGGTTTTCTGCAAATGGACTCTTATTAAATTTTGATAAAACACGGTACATAAAGTTCCAGATGGTAAATGGCATGACATTATTAATAAATACTGTCTCTGGAAAGAAGACTGTAGCTAAGGTAGAATATTCGAAGTTGTTAGGTGTGCAAATTAACGCGAAATTGATTTCGAAGCAACACACTGATGAAACTGAAACGTTTTAGTTGAGCGACTTATGCTATTGGGGTTATTTCAAATGCTATTGACAGACATCTCAATATATTAGCTTACTGTGTCTATTTTCTTTCACTGCTTTCATATGGTATCAAATTTTGGGATAATTAATCATTGAGCAAAAGTATTCATTGCACAAAAGCGCGTAATTAGAAAAATGTCTGGAGCCCACGCAAGATCATCCTGAAAACACTTGTTTAATGATCTCGGTATCTTCACAGTGACTTCACAATGCATATACTCACTTATAAAAATTGTTATTAATAATCCAATTCAAAAGTAGTAGCAGTGTGCATAGCTGCAACACTACATGATAGTATGATCTACACTCTCCAAGTTAAATCTAAATTTGTCACCGACAGGGGGTGAATTATGCTGGCACAAAATATTTGGTCACTTATGAAATGTCTGACAGATAACCAGCCAGGATTTAAAATAATAACGCCTTCTACTCAACAGACGAAGTTTTACATAGAAAACAGTAAATTTACAAAAGAAAAAGACTGTATGTCATATAATGTTATCTTTTACTACACTGACCCGTCTCACATAGTTACGAAATCACGGATTCATGATCTAATCTAATCTCTCTCTTACTCTCTATAAGAGTCCCTAAAGTCTCTAATTAATTATTCCACATTTGTTTGTAATACCACAACTCCTCATGTGCAACGCTTGCTGCAGACATTGTGAAGTCATGGCTTAGCCACAGCCTAAGGGATGTTTACAAAATGAAATTTTAACTCTGCAGCGAAGTTGGGGCTGATATGAAATTGTATGGCAAATAGACATGCGCATCGCACCGGCACTCGAAGCCAGGACCTTTGTTTTTCGCATGCAAGTGCTCTACGCCCGAGCTACTGCGCAAGTGCAGTAAATATGTAACGTTCTAATTACAATATAATAGCTTATTATAATTTGAGATACTTTTCACCATTCATCTTACTGAACCACTTCAGCATTTTATACCATAATTACTACACAATTCAGTACTGATACTTCAAATAGTGTTTTAATATTCCCACTAGGTAGAAATAGCTTTAGATGAGATGGACATCAGTACCATGCATTGCTGTTAGTCATTGTAATTCGCTTGATGGAGTGTCCTTTGAAAGGGAGAAAGAAGACGAAGGATCGATATTACATGCAGTCAACAAAGGTGTACGTCGGCATTGCAAGATCCCGTTTATTATTATCGCTTCAAGGATGAAGTGAAAGTTTATATTGCAACAGAAACGGAGCTTTATATGGCGTATGAAGTATGTTTGTGAGATAGTGTAAATGTGTGTTTGTAGATGAACTGTGAAACGTTTAGTAAAACATAATGCACTCTTTGCATCGCCCTAGTTGTGGGTTGTTATATGTGGTATCTGGAAGAACGAGTAAATACTGTGAAGCTGGTTGACATTACGGCCTTGAGAAGCAGTTATTGAATGTTGTTCGTTGTTGTGCCAACACAAAGTCATGAAAAATGTCTAGCATTTTTTGTAATGATGACCAAGTACTCGGGGATGTTGTACCATTCATCAGAGGGGGCGTCAAACAGTGGTATGTTGTCATCACGTTCAATAACGCCTATTTAGAAATAATTGCGTCAATTTCTTCTGTATTGTTGACAGTTCATCGGTAATATTACTATTGAATTTTCGAAAAATTTCTGAAGCTCTGTACTCCAATGCGACTCTGGTACCAACTACAATGAAGCACCAAAGAAACTATTACACCTGCCTAATACAGTGTAGGGCCTCCACGAGCTCGCAAGAAGATTCCCAACACGACGTGGCATGGACTCGAATAATGTCTGAAATAGTGCTGGAGGAAACTGAAACCATGAAGACTGCAAGGTTGTTCATAAATCAGTAATAGGGGATGAAGAGGTCTTCGGAACAGCACGTTGCAACGCGTCCCTGACATGTTCAATAATGTTCATATCTTGGGAGTTTGATGGCTAGCGGAGATGTTTAAAATCAGAAGAGTTTTACTGGAGCAATACTGGACGTGTGGGTGTCACATTGTCCTGCTGGAATTGCCCAAGTCCGTCGGAATGGACGATGGACATGAATGGATGCAGGTGATCAGCGAAGATGCGTACTTACGTGTCACCTGTCGGAATCATAGCTAGCCGCCCTGGAGTAGCCGTGCACGCTCTGGAGAGCCATGTTCACGGAGCGCTCGGCATCCCGCGTCGGAAGTTCGAATCCTCCCTGGGGCATGGATGTGTGTGTGTTGTCCTCAGGTTAGTTGACCTTAGTTTAAGTAGTTTGTATGTCTAGGAACTGATGATCACCGTAGTTTAGTCCCATAGAATTACAAACATTTGAACATTTGAGTCATATCTAGACGTAGCATGGGTCCCATATCACTCCAACGGCACACGCCTCACACCATTACAGAGCTTCCAACAAGCTAAAACAGTGCCCTGCTGACAAGCAGGGTCCATGGATTCATGATGTTGTCTCCATACCCATACAGGTCCATTCGCTTGATGCAATTGGAAACGAGTCATACCAGGCAACGTGTTTCCAGTCATCAACAGTCCAATGTCATACCAGGCAACGTGTTTCCAGTCATCAACAGTCCAATGTCATACCAGGCATCGTGTTTCTAGTCATCAACAGTCCAGTGTCATACGAGGCAACGTGTTTCCAGTCATCAACAGCCCAATGCCATACCAGGCAACGTGTTTCCAGTCATCAACAGTCCAGTGTCATATCAGGCAATCAACAGTCCAATGTCATGCAAGGCAACGAGTTTCCATTCATCAACAGTCCAATGTCATAGCACGTAACGTGTTTCCAATCATCAACAGTGCAGTGTCATACCAGGCAACGTGTTTCCAGTCATCGTCCAGTGTCATACCAGGCAACGTGTTTCCAGTCATCAACAGTCATACCAGGCAACGTGTTTCTAGTCATCAACAGTCCATTGTCATACTAGGCAACGTGTTTCCAGTCATCAACAGTCCAATGCCATACCAGGCAACGTGTTTCCAGTCATCAACAGTTCAGTGACATACCAGGCAATCAACAGTCCAATGTCATGCCAGGCAACGAGTTTCCAATCATCAACAGTGCAGTGTCAGGCAACGTGTTCCCAGTCATCAACAGCAATATCATACCAGGCAACGTGTTTCCAGTCATCGTCCAGTGTCATACCAGGCAACGTGTTTCCAGTCATCAACAGTCCAATGTCGATGTTGAAAGGCCCAGACGAGGCGGCAGGCTTTGTGTCGTGCGGTCCGCTAGGGTACACGAGTGAGCCTTTGGCTCAGAAAGCCCATATCGATCATATTTTGAAGAAAGGTTCTCCCGCTGACACTTGTTAATGGCCCAGCACTGAAATCTGCAGCAACTTGCAGAAAGTTTGCACTTCAGTTACGATGAACGAGTTCTTCAGTCGTCGTTATTGCAGGATACTTCTACAGACTCAGATATGTCGAAGATTTGATGTTTTACCGGATTCCCGATATTCACGGTGCACTTGTGAAATAGTCGTTCGGGAACCTCCGCACCACTTCCTAACGCTGTGTCCCATTTCTCGCGCGCCGACTGTAACACCACTTTCAGACTCACTTGCACCATGAAAACCTGCCACTGTAGCAGCATTTATCGATCTCAATAACTCAGACCTCTTTCCCCCTTCCCCACCAAATAGTGTGACATGCGAACATATTCGCGCTCTTCCGTGCTGAAAGCGGATAGCACAAAGTGACTGTGAACAGACAGTGCCACTGGGTTAAGAAGTAGAGAGAACACAGTATTGGTGGGAGAGAGATATTGGCTATAATAAATATACATGGATGCAGATACACTATTGGCCATTAAAATTGCTACACTAAGAAGAAATGCATATGATAAACGGGTATTCATTGGACAAATATATTATACTACAACTTACATGTGATTACATTTTCACGCAATTTGGGTGCATAGATCCTGAGAAATCAGTACCCAGAACAACCACCTCTGGCCGTAATAACTGCCTTGATACGCCTGGGCATTGAGTCAAACAGAGTTTGGATGGCGTGTTCAGATACAGATACCAATGCACCTTCAACACGATACCACAGTTCATCAAGAGTAGTGACTGGCGTATTGTGACGAGCCAGTTGCTCGGCCATCATTGACAAGACGTTTTCAATTGGTGAGCGATATGGAGAATGTGCTGGCCAGGGGAGCAGTCGAACATTTTCCGTATCCATAAAGGCCCGTACAGAACCTGCAACATGCTGTCGTGCATTATCCTGCAGAAATCTAGGGTTTCGCAGGGATCGAATGAAGGGTAGAGCCACGGGTCGTAACACATCCGAAATGTAATGTCCACTGTTGAAAGTGCCGTTGATGCAAACAAGAGGTGACCGGACGTGTAACCAATAGCACGCAGGGTGATACGCGACTCTGGCGATGACAAATTCACGCTTCCAATGTTCGTTCACCGCGATATCGCCAAACACGGATGCGACCATCATGATGCTGCAAAACAGAACCTGGATTCATCCGAAGAAAGGACGTTTTGCAATTCGAGCACCTAGGTTCGCCGTTACGTAAACCATCGCAGGCGCTCCTGTCTGTGATGCAACCTCAAGGGTAACCGCAGTCATGGCCTCCGAGATAATAGTCCATGCTGCTACAAACGTTGTCGAAATGTTCGTGCAGATGGTTGTCGTCTTTCAAACATCCCGATCTGTTGACTCAGGGATCGAGACGTTGCTGCACGATCCGTTACAGCCATTCGGATAAGATGCCTGTCATCTTCACTGCTAGTGGTACGAGACCGTTGGGATCCACCACGGCGTTCCGTATTACCCTCCTAAGCCCACCGATTCCATATTCTGCTAACAGTCATTGGATCGCGACCAACGCGAGCAGCAATGTCGCGATGCGATAAACCGCAAGCGTGATAGGCTACAATCCGACCTTTATCAAAGTAGGAAACGTGATGGTACGCATTTCTCCTCCTTACACGAGGCATCACAACAACGTTTCACCAGACAACGCTTGTCAAATGCTGTTTGTGTATGATAAATCGGTTGGAAACTTTCCTCATGTCAGCACGTTGTAGGTGTCGCTATTGGCGCCAACCTTATGTGAATGCTCTGAAACACTAATCATTTGCATATCACAGCTTCTTCCTCCTTTGATGGCGTCCTCTTGGGTAGAATATTCCTGAGATAAAATGGTCCTCTATCGAGATATCTGGGCAGGGACTACTCAGGAGGATTTGTTATCAGGAAAAAACTCAGGCAGTATACAAATCGATACGTGGAATGTTCTCTTCCTTTAACGGGTAGACACGTTAGAAAAGTGAAATTGATTGGTTGAAGTTAGATGTACCGGGGATTAGTGAAGTAGAATGAATAGGATTTCTTGTCAGGTGAGTAACGGACTATAAATACAAAACCAGTTGAGTTTAACGCAGGAGTAGTTCGAATAAAGAGTAAAAAACAGAAATTCTGGGAAACTAATATGGACAGTATAGTGTACTCATTATTGTAGCTAGTTAGAGATGAAGCCAAGACCCATCACAATAGTACAAGTTTATATGGCAACTAGCTTTGTAAATGATGGGAAAATTTGATGATGACATAAACGAAATTTCAGTCGGTTAAGTGAACGGAAATTTTCATTGTGCTTGGGGACCTGAATTAGATAGTAGGTAATAGAAGAGCAGGATAAATATTAGGTAAATGTGGACTGGGGAATGTAAGAGGAAGTTGATTGGTATAGTTTTACACAGAGCATAATTTAAACATCACGAACACTTGGTTTAAGAATAATAAAAAAAAGTCTGTATACGCTGGAGAGAGCAAAAAAAAGCTAAGGGTTTCAGATTATTTTATAATGGTATTACACTGGTTTATAAACCAGGTTTTATACTGAAGACATATTCAGGGGCAGAGAGATTGTAAACTATGATGATGGGACTTCCATAAATTGAGGGAAACTGAGTTGTCGAAGAGTTTCAGAGGGAACATTAAGCAAAGGCATAAGTGGGAGAACGTAAAACAGTCGAAAATGAACGGGTAGCTTTGGGAAATGAAATAGTCAAAGCCACTCGGGATCAAATAGAAACACAACGTCTAGTGGAAATCCTTGGATATCACAGAAGACACTGAATTTAATTTATGAAAGCAGAAATATTTTAAAAATGCTACAAATGAAGCAGGTAAAATGGAGTAGAGATGGTTAAACAATCAGTATGACAGGGAGTGCAATATGACTATGCATATATTTAAATACATAGAAGTATCAAGCAAAATGGAAAATATATTGGGTAAGCCAGAAAAAAGGTAGTACTGAAAAAAGGAAAGTAGGTGAAAATGAGATATGAGATATTATGATAGAAAATAAATTTGACAGAGCCCAAAAAGAACTAAGTCGGACAAACGGCCCTTGGAGTAGATGAAATTTTCTCTTTTGCATTTCACATAATCAGTCAACAGAACACACGTGTGTAGTTTTCACATGTTTATTGCGTTCTCTAGCCAAACATATACGTACACATAGACAGATATTAACAACAAACATAGACTTTATTAATCCGTAACATCCTCCCCACCTTGGTCATTCCCACCCTGGTCAATCTCAAGTGGGAAGACAAGTTTCACCGGTCGACTAATACTTCTTCCGTTTGGTGTGTGAGAATTAAGTTTCATACTATTCCATCTCTCCTTGGTCCTCTTTCCATAATGTGGGCTTTTCTCCATATGTGTCAAGTCTTTGTCTTCCTGAAACAGTATATTATCTCCCACACGGCATTTGACAGATTTTTCTTTAGGATGCTAGAATTGATGAAAGTATTTTAATTCTAGGATACATTCCTTCTTCCAGATTCACACGAAATTATATTGCAGTTTTCTCTTTGTTTCGCTTCTATGACGATGTGTGGTTTTCAACTTGTCGATCCTATCCTTGACACTACATATCTTCACACAATCTTGTGATCAATGACAACGTACGTCGAAAAACAAGTAGTACTTTGTTTGTTCCCATTTCGTCTTTCGTTCTGGTTTCTCCCCTTAGTGTTCACATTTGGATGGGAATGTATGTGCAACGCTAAAACATCTAATCTTACGGATAATCGTAGTCTATATATTCTTTCATTTGCTGAATCAGCGGTCTGTGTCGGAAAACAAATCTTGCTGCGGCGTAGCGGCCGATCGAATTGAGGCGCTATGCTACGAAACGCAAGGCTGTTCCCCGTCGGGGGTTCGAGTACCTCCTCGGGCATGGATGTTTGTGCCGTCTTTAGTATAAGCTAGTTCATAAGTAGTTTGAAAGTTTAGGGACTGATGACCCCATAGATAAGTCCCATAAGCTCTACAAACATTTGAAAACAAATCTTGAATTGCATCGTCTAGCAGTCTTAAACGAACTAATCATGCGCGCGTCTGGCTGTGCTGTGCAATCTTGCCAGTTCTATCAGATAACAACGACCGTTGGCTGTATTCTTCGGCAGCGAACTAACTATTTGGCAACATGGTTTCTGCGACGATGGCGGTCCTCCAGCCCAGTAGATGCAGCCAGTGATCATCGTATTTCGGTCCGACTTAAGCGTTCGTACTGTCTTTCGTTTTCTTCTCAAATTACGTAATGGGATTTCTGTAACACTCTGATTTCGTACCTCGAATCGACCTCACAAGGCAATAAAACAAAATTCTGCAGTACATACGCGTCAGATGATCGCTACGCGGGCCTCCGTCAAGGATTATAGCACACAACTAACAAGCAACAGAACGTGGAGATAGCGTTTCTGCATTAACGATAGTTTACAACGGTGTTCTATCCATATTACGGATGGGTCAACTCAGTTTATTCAACCGGGTTACCTCGAGGCTTGTCCGGGTCAACCCCTGTAAACACTATACTAACTCAAGTTGCGTACGCGTGTGAAGGCCGGCCGCGGTGGCCGAGGGGACTGAGGCGCTCCAGTCACGGTCTACACGGCTACTACGGTCGGGGGTTCGGGCATGGATATTTGTGCCGTCCTTAGTATAAGGTAGTAAATAAGTAGTTTGTAAGTTTAGGGACTGATGACCCCGTAGTTAAGTCCCATAAGCTTAACAAACATTTGAACATTTTTTGAACGCGTGTGACTGCTACCGTCGCGCAGCTGAAACTCGAGTTGAATGGAGTCGCCGCGTCGAGCCAGTCAGCGGCTAAACGAGTTGGGCATGGACGCAGCAGGCACGCGGATTCCGAGTTGGCCAGGCGGTTGTAAATCTTTTGGACTCACCTGCTGGGTTATTAATTCGTACCTTGCTCACTACTTAAACTAAGGTAAACTAACCTCTAACGGTCGCGCGCACCGCAGCACGGCGCTCCAATGCGCTCGGCTAATCCGCCGCGGCTGGCCAGGCAGCCAACATTGAGCACTGCACTGTAGACTGTCGCACTACGGAACTATAGCTGGCCCGGCACGCAGTAGAGAAGTAATTGAAGAAAATGTTATTTTCCCTGTAGCTTCGGTGCTTCAAGGCGTTTACCAGAAGTTGAAAACATGCTCCAGCTGTGACTTTTTTTTTAATCAGTTTCGAAAATTTTGTAGAACATAGCTTTTTGTAAAATCAGATGTAAGGTATCACATTTTTACCTTCTTTAAAAGTCTTCAAATTTGTACTTATACCGCGTTCAAAATGACACAGTAATGAAACTTCGTTTGGGAACCTTGCGTTGCTGGACTACTACATGCGAAGTTTCAACTTCGTCATACCTTTGGTCCCTGCGACATAAGACACCAAATTTACGCCGCTTTTTCCGTACATTTTGTATAAAACTGACTGGCTGAATATAACTCTTAAAATTATTTGCCTTGTTATTCTTAAGAAAAGGCTTGACTTTGTACAAGATGGCCAAATTTAATATCTTTCGACGAAATATTTCTTGAGATGTAACAACTCAAATTAGCCAAAAATAAATGTTCGCTCTGCGCAAAGCCGGCTTGAAGTGAAACAAGTGACCATATCTCGGCCAGTCTTGTTTCGACGGACGTTATAAAATTTCATCGGAATCTATGACAGTCTCGAGCTGCAAGGACTAGTTCAGTTGACATGTAATGAGCCTTGTGTTACAGTCCCATTAATATTTTCGAAATACTCGAAATTTTAGTTACTAAAGTAAACAGTTTTTGCAATTAAATTAAAAAATCAAATATTTGTAAAGCTATGGAACCAAAGTGCAGTGGTCATCAGTCCCTAAACTTAACAAACTATTTGAACTAACTTAAGCTAAGGACAATACAATCACCTATGCTTGAGGGAGGACTCGCGCCTCCGACGGTATGTAACTACGCACTCCTTAGCAAGGCCATTCCCGCACGGACAGTTATAATCAATCCATGTTAATCAATGCATTCAAGTCGTCAAAACTCGACAGGTAAATTGATATAAGTGGTTTTCAGCAAAATCATAGCATCATTTCATTTCGCACAGCTACCGAACGTGATTTTAGCCGTGAAAGTAGGGTAATGTGGTACAAATTCTATATAGGTACAATTCCGATCACCATAAGGCTTCAGGCCATTAGTCAATCTCGTAGTGTGGGGTTGTAGTGTAGCAGGTATCTACACCTTGTCCTGTCTGTTTCAAGAATACACCACTTTGTGCTACGGAAATTTTTTCTGTTGTAGTGCGCCTCGGTTGCACAGTGGTAGAGTGCCAGACTACAAATCCAAAAGGTTGCGGGTTCGATCCCCGCCAGTTCCTAGGATTTTTATGTCACTTTCCACTTCTTTCAAAATTCAAATGTTTGTTAAGCTTATGGGACTTAACTACGGGTCATCAGTCCCTAATCTTACAAACTACTTATGAACTACTTACGAACTAGGACGGCACAAATATCCATGCCCGAGGGGGGATTCGAACCCCCGACCGTAGTGGCCGTGCTGACCGTGACTGGAGCGCCTCAGTCACCTCGGCCACCGCGGCCGGCCCACTTCTTTCACCTCTGGCAGTACTGCTCATGTGAAAAATACCGAGTAGCACTGTGGTTCAGAACCCACGTCAAACTGTAGACCCCCCTATAACTGGCTGGGTAAGTCAGTTCGAAGGTCGGAGGAAGGCAACGGCATACCACCTACAAACAGGACCATGCCTAGTAAAGCACTGTGGTGTTCAAACCAATCTTCGGATTGTTGACTGCTTTACCTTTAAGAGGTATGTGAAGCTACTTAATCTAACGCGCTCTTATAAGGGTGAGTGGATTCGCTGCCAAAAATGCAATGTTTGGTACCATGAAGTATGCGTTGGTGACCGCGGGAAAAAGTGCTTTTTTGCGGAAGATGCCAGTGATCAAAATTTTACCAGAAAGTGATCACAATTGTACCCAGTGTGGTACATTTTCGATTGATTTTTCTCAATTCTGTAACCTTTTTTGTGTTTATACCAACATTTGTAACTGTCTAATATTTGTGTTACATATACAGTAGACATCCAAGAACAAGTGCCATGGTTAAAATTACTTCTTTTCTCAATATATTTTCAGTTACAATGATTACAATGATTGCAATTGTATCATCTTACGCAAGTCAGTTTGCAAATCGTATTGGAACACGCTATGAGGTTAGTCCAACTTCACGGGTCTTTCCAAAGGAGAAATCCTTAACATTTCGTAATTTGAAGATGATTTGCAACTAAACTGACAAGGAAAGTACATGGGCTCAAACAAACATATATGTATGAACGTTTGGTTAAAGGATCTCTACGTACATCTCGATGTGCTGGTAGGTGTCGTTTTTATGCAAATCTCTGCAATGGTGCTCTAGATGGCACTGTAGATGTAATTGTAGACGCCATACGTAATGCAAATATCTTAACTATAACTTATGTAATAATCATCGAACATGTTCTCTAGCGTATTGTGATCAAAAGCCGTGATGATAGTTTCAACTTTTACCTTCTTCTCGGAAGACTGTTGCTATTCGCTGCCACTGCTTCCATCGCCTCTTCCTGCACTTACCGTAGCACTACCGATTGTAATGAGTTGTTCGTCATTATCATCCCTATTATCATTATTATGAGTTTGTAACAACATTATCTAACTTATGCTCATATTTCCGAAGCATAACAGATACGAGAAAGCATGCGGATTATTCATCTTCTACACTAATACCATCTTCACGAAGAAGGGTTCTTCGTAACTTCATCTCAACCAATCGCAATACATTAGCAGGATTGATTACCAATCGCCACCGCATCTGACGCTTCACCACACAAATAACGTCACAAAACGCAACTTCGGAGGCACACTGCACCGTCCCTACTGGCGAACCGACAGGTCAAAGTGCAATGTGACAAGGCACACGCAGAGGCCTGTAACGGACGACTGCAGAGTTTTGCAGATGCGGGAATATCACTAGTGCAATAAGGGATCTTTACATTATCTCTCATTTTGGTGTATATGTGTTTGTTCGAGCCCAAGTACTTTCATTATGAGATGAAATACAGTTTGGAATCTGGAATGGGAATGTTCATTTTTGAAGGCTTCTGATGAATGATCTAAAACATTTTTTTTACAATATGGTTTCGTTCAATTTACATTTCCAGCGAATATCTTAGTAATTAGTTGTGGTGTCGCACAAGTCCACCTACTTTCGCCGCGCGCCGCCATGCACGCACGGCGCGGCGTTCTTACGACGTCAGCCACGAGCGCCCTCTGTTACAACTCCGCTCGTGGCCACCACTGAACGACATCGTTCACTTGGGACTGAGATAGGAACCAGTTAACACTTCGGAATCAGATAGGCACCAGCGAAGACTTGGCTATCGGACAGGCACTAGGCAGGCCTCTAGCTCAACTATGTATCAGCATTCTACAGTACTGGGCTATGTAAAAGTTAAGTATTGTATAAATTCTGTGCAATATATATCTCGTTCTAATTTACTCTAGTGTTTCTAGTTTCTGCTGTCCCACTGGCTGCTAACCTTCGTACCTGCATCAGCGTGCTACCTTTATTCCTGTGTCGGTCTTTCTACTCGGCCACCGACACCTACGACGGAAACGAGACACAAAAGCGGCGACGACGCTGGGACACAAAATTAGTAACCTGTAATTTCGTAAAAACCTTGCGTCTCTCGCTGTTTTACGTTGTAGGTAATATAAACAGGTGATGTGCGATGTCACTAAATTACTTGCAAAACACCAACTTCATGTGCTATTTTCTCGAATTAGTTGGTATTTTCGTCTTGGTTGTATAAGCTGAAAACTGCGCCATTTGATTGCCTCGCACCCAATCTAGCGAAAATAATGTCTCGGAGTAACGACAGCCGCGCCGCTGAAACTCGACGCGCGGGTGGCAAAGTGTAAAAATCAGGTTTTACGTCGCCGTTCGGCTGTATCCAGCGGCCACTCCTAAGAGGCGTGTTCCGTCGGTGGCAACCAGAAAGCAGAAGCAGGTCAGCCGCTGCGCAACCCAGTAACGGATTGTTCTCATACTAGGAAACGGCCTGTCGGTGGCTACGCAATATCACGAAAGTGTAAACCGCGCTGCTGCAGTCTCAGTTAAGAAACTGCTTCGTCTAAATGTTGAGTGAGCGCTGAAAATACGGCGATTGGCTTACATTCATCACTCATATAACAGTTGCGGGTAAAAACTGTGGCATGTAAGTCACAGCGGCGCTACAGTTTCGTGGCGCATTCGTGGATGATTGCCACTGTTAGAACTAATGTCACGAGAGTATTCGTTTTCATTTGGGAATACGCACATCGGATAGAAAGAGAGTGAGACAAATACTGTGCCTGCACACACCTTCTTTTGTCTCATATGCTTAAGGGAATAATCAAATTTAAGTTTGATTTTGGCCACCTTATGTATGGACAATATAAACCTAGACGTACCCTACCAGGTATTGGGGCAGACGCGCAGTTTCATAAGCAACAAAATGCAGCTGGTGAAGACCACAGCTGCGATTTTCAACAGGGCATGCAGTAAAGAAGTGCCTGAAGATGGGGGGTTGGTCCACTGTATCTGGTTGCCAATATGTAATAAAATGAGAATGCAGCTGAGGGTGTTATTATAAATTAACATACATACGACAGAAGCCCCATCGGCCATACACAAGATGGACAAAATCAATCTAGACGTACTCTACCAGATATTGGGACAGACCCGCACTTTGATAAGGAACAAAATGCAGCCGATAAAGACCACAGCGGCGATTGAATTCGTCTGGGAATTCAGTAAAGAAGGGCCCGAAGATGATGGCTGGGCCAATAGAAACTGTTTGTCAAAAAGTAATAAAGTGAGAATACAGCTGACGGTGTTATTAATCATTACTAATCAAATTTAACGTCCTCACTTGTTAAACTCACCACTGTCAAAAGTGTCAGGTGAACTTACTCCATGCGATACTGTTTAGATTTTTATGAAATAAACCAAGACATCTGCTCAGCGTCTTGTGATAAAAAGTTGTATGCCACAACATTTGCTTCTTGCCAGCCAAATTATGAAAAAAATAAACAAAATAAAAAAAAACCTGATACAACCATCGCGATTTAAAACGATTTGCTCCGCGATGACAGTCAGTGGAATAAAATATATTGATAAAATAATATTTCCGCGGCGGAGTGGCCGAGCGCTATGCTACTATGCGCGAGGCCGTTCCCCGTCGCGGGTTCGAATCCTCCCTCGGGCATGGATGTTTGTTTTGCCTTTAGTATAAGTTAGTTTATAAATAGTTTGTATGTTTAGGGATATGACCCCGCAGTTATGTCTCATAAGCTTACCAAACAACAACAATAAAGGGGATTGATGACGTAGCTGTTTAGTCCCCTCAAAATAACATTGTGGTGTCGCACAAGTCTGAAGTGCGCGCCACGTACTATCGCCGCGCGCCGCCATGCACGCACCGCGCGGCGTTCTTACGACGTCGGCCACGAGCGCCCTCTGCTGCAACCTCGCTTGTGGCCACCACTGAACTGCATCGGTCACTTGGGATGAGGACAGGCACTAGGACTCATCAGTAGGCAGGCCATTACCTAGTTCAACTATGTATCAGCATTCTGCAGTCGTGATACTTGTAAAAGTTAAGTATGATCAGATTGATACGAAATACATATCTTGTTCTAATCTAGCTTAGTGTTTCTAGTTTCTGCTGTCCCACTGGCTGGTCATCTCAGACTCTGTACCCGCAGACTCTTGCATCCTATTTTCCTGTGTCGGTCTCTCTCTACTCGGCCACCGACACCCAGGACAACCGGCAGAAACGAGACACAAAAAACATAAACAACAATAGAATAGTATTTTAAGTAATATTGACCGCGCGGATAGCCACGCGCGTTATTATCCTGTTTCTGAGATCCAGGAGAACGACTCGGCTCTATACCCAATTCGTCCACTGGATTATGACAATAGCCAATGGGTCGCCCATTCTAGATACAGTTCTTAGGCGTCTTCGCAATCGACTGGGTAAAAATCACACTGCTACCCTCGTGTCACCCCAGTTTATCACGATTCGCCAAATTTCATGTAAGTTCTCACGTTATAACACGTTTAGCTGCCATAGCACTAAAGCATACAGACGGCGTCCACAAATTCCGTCTTACGAGTGGGGAATGGGGAGGGGGATAGGTACACGGTCAGTCGTTTTACTCCCTAAGACACAGTATAAATTGTTCTTGCAGTACGCTGCAAATGGGTCAAATCATATTCACTTCGCTGGAATAGCATCCTGGAGGTGTCCTTAGAGGAGGGTTGATTCTTCCTGTGTGTGTGTGCCTGCAATGTGACAGATAGTCACGAATGTTGTTCTGTCGCTTATCAGAACTCAAATAACTATCAGCCAAAGTCATTCGACGCAACTCTAAAATATTCTCGAGGAAAACGACTTTGAAGTTTTGCAAGTACACATAAGTATCAAAAACTGAAACAAGTGTAGTAGCTGTCCGTGTAGCTCAGGTGGAGAGGGAAAGAAAAGCAGGTAGCGTTTGGCCTTTCAACCATAGGGTCGGTGGTTCTATTTCCGCTGTGACGGTTTCTTTTTTTTTTTTTTTTTTTTTTTCGTTGTTTTCAAATATTCACGCAACTTTAATATCTAATAGTAATTCTTACGAAAAATGCAAGTATTTTTGTTTATTCATAAGGTAAAGCAGTCAACAATACGAAGATTGGTTTGAACACTACAGTGCTTTACTAGGCATCGTCCTGTTTGGAGGTGGTATGCCGTTGCCTTCCTCCGACCTTCGAACTCACTTACCCAGCCAGTTATAGGGGGACCTACAGTTTAACGTGGGCTCCCAACCACGGTGCTACTCGATATTTTTCACATTAGCAACACGGCCAGAGGTTAAAGAAGTGAAAAGTGACAGATAAAAATCCTAGTGGGGATCTAACCCGCGACCTTTGGATCTGTAGTCTAGCACTATACCACTGTGCCACCGAGCCGCACGGAAATTTTCTATATTTTGCAAAAGGTGTTAATGATGTTGATTTCAATCAGGGAAAAATAAGTTGCATTTTTTACGGTATTGGCTTCACTATTAGTTGACTACGATTGGATTTGATTGTTCATTTTGTAAAGAGCTATGACCCTGGTTTTTGAAAGAAATTTCCGTAACTACTAATGGCTTTGCAATCAGCTAACCCACCTAACCTCGTTTTAGATGACTAAGTGTTCTGGTGGTCTACATAAACATAAACAAAGATTGACACAACACGTGGAATTACAGATCCGAAAATGTTTTATATAACTGAATTCGAAAACGACAAAAAAGTACCGACGTAGAGGGATTCGAACCACCGACCCTGTGATTGTAAGACTAGAAAGCTACCACCTGAGCTACACCGACAGATGTTACAACTGTTTTAATTATTGATACTTACGTGTACTTGCAAAACTTCAAAGTCGATTTTCTCGAGAATTTTTGAGAGTTGCGTCGAATGGTTTTGGGTGATTATTACTTATGTTCTGATCTTCACGTACCGTAAATATAAAAAAACCTTTCTAAAATCCGATAACTATGTGGTCTCCTTGTCAGTGTAAAAAGAACTGCTTTAACCTGGAGAGACAAGCAGTCAATCTGAGCTTGGGTGACGTATACTGATACGTCATTACATACATCTTCATTTCTTTGCTAGATTATCAATTGATAAGAATTTAGTATGGATGCGACTCTTGTCCTACGAAACTTATGACCAAATGTACTCACTGGGTGGAAGACGTGGAGAACGAACGTGTTGGCAAGGACAATAGTAGAAAATCCTATGAACAGAGATACGAGGCGTGGTTATGTTTCCCTACTTTTTAAAAGAAAGACAGCATAGTCATATGATAAAATGTATTGCCAACAGAACAGCAATGTTTGAGCTATATTTTCACATAGTATCCAAAAGAATTGAGATGAGACACTTGCCATGTCGTGGGATCAAATTTTGTATTCCAGTGTAGCAGAAGTCCTTTACCAGTGAATGCAACACCGAGGAGGCTGGCGCATTCAGGAGAATGGTGGCTCAATTCTACCTCCGGCCATCCAGGTTTCCTAAATCACTCCAGGAAAATATCGGGATGGTGCCTTCGAAAGGGCACCGTCTATATCCTTCCCCATCCTTACGCAAAAAATCCGACCGTGAGCTCTGCCTCTAGTGACCACGGCATCGACGAGGCGTTAAACCCTAAGATTCCTGCCCTCCATTTTTTGTGAATGGAACCAGCGTGTGGCAGTCGTATTCAGCTCTCCGTCTTTGTGAAAGCGTTTATCTGAGGACAGGATTTTCTTGAGGTGTAAGAAATTACTGAAATCGCTGGGAGGACTGTATGCTGCATGATGGAACATCTCCCAACCGAACTTCCGCAAAAGATTTCTTGTTCTGCAAAGCGCATCGTGGTTGCTGCATTGTTAGACACCTTGGTTCCATTAGCAGGCAGCAGACTACTACGTCAAAAAAAAAAAAAAAAATAAATAAAATAAAAAATAAAAAAAAAAAAAAAAAAGAAAAAGAAAAAAAATTCAAATGTTTGTATAGTCTATGGGACTTAACTACGGGGTCATCAGTCCCTAAACCTACAAACTACTTATGAACTACTTACGAACTAGGACGGCACAAATATCCATGCCCGAGGGGGGAGTCGAACCCCCGACCGTAGTGGCGGTGCAGACCGTGACTGGAGCGCCTTTGTCTCCTCGGCCACCGCGGCCGGCACTTCTACGTCACAGGATTACGAAAGCAGTCTTACCCTATGACAAGTCACTCAGTTCTTTTGATGACCAGGTAGAAAAACAGTTCAAACATTGCTGTACCTGTTGGCGTAAAGTTATTAATGTAATAACAGGGAAACTTACTTCTTTGGATGCGCTTCGTAGACAAGGATCCCTCTGGAAACATACGATCGGTTTCTAGTCAAAAGATAACGTCGCGGATAGATAAAAAATATAAAAAGCCGCACAATCAACGCTCTTTACACGTCATAAATTTGACTTTGCTTTCCGAATTACCTGCTATGTGATCCAGATATGATACTGTTCTGGACGCCGCGTGTTGCATCCGTGAGGTGTCGAAGAACGGAATATGTCACTAATCGTTCTTCTCCGAGACGGCATCATCGCTTACGCCCAACGTGCTTCTGTACGCAGACTCGATTAAGAAGACCACATTCACACTGGAGTCTGCTAGAATCCCTGTCGGTGCGCCTCTTTCTGCTATCGTGTCAATAAAGTAAGAGCGCTGGGCTGGTAGTCCGTGGCGTTTCAGGAGTTGTACTGTACTCTGGACAAAAGACAAAAATATTGATAGTTTCGCATACAAAAATTGCACAATAGCGATACATTGGCATCAATTATGGCCGCGTGACGGGAATTAACAGACATAGAACGCAGGTAGGTAGCTGGAGTCAGACGCGTGGAATATTCCATTTCGTACATTTTTCAGAGGCCGAGAATATAGTGTTTCTCACCACAGACAACATAGTGGCCAATGACCTGCACTTACCGTATATTATCACGTAATTCCCTCCTTTTTTTCATTCGAAAAATTTTCTTGCAAATAGTAGGGAGGGAATTAAGCATGTAGGAATTCAGAAAGGAAGAAAAACAATGTACGGCATTAAATAGGTAAAAATTAGTTTTAAGGTAATTTGTGAAAAAAAGTGTACTTACAAGTATTTATTTCAATTAATAAAAAGAATTGGATTCATATCATGGTTTCATTAACCCTGGAATGAAGAGGAGCAATGCATTTTACATTGTTTATTGTCTCTCACTATTCTACGGCCTCGCTTTCGACACTATCAGCACTATATTCAGGATCAGATATCACGCCATCTTCTTCATTTTCACTATACCGCAACATGTCGTCAACGAAACCGTCAATCGCAGAAGAAATTCCAGTTTTTAACTCTTCTTACAATGTTGCTGTTGTTGTTGTTGTTGTGGTCTTCAGTCTGGAGACTGGTTTGATGCAGTTATCCGCCCTACTCTATCCTGAGCAAGCCTTTTCATCTCCACATAAGAACGGCAGCCTACACCTGTTTGAATATGCTTACTGTATCCATATCTTGGCCTTCTTCTGCGATTTTTACCCCCAAACACTTACTTCCAATGCTACATTCACGATTCCTTCATGTCTAAGAATTGTCCTACCAATCAATCCCTTCTTTTAGTCAAGGTATGCCAGAAATTCCGTTTCTCCCCAATTCTGTTCAGTACCTCCTCATTAGTTACACGATCTACCGACCTAATCTACAGCATTCTTCTGTAATCACATTTCAAAAGCCTCTATCCTCTACCTGTCCGCACTGTTTATCGTCCACGTTTCACTCATATACAAGGCAACACTCCATACAAATGCCTTCAGAAAGAACTTCCTTAGGCTTAAATCAGTATTCCATGTTAACAAATTTCTCTTTTCCAAAAAACGCTTTTATACCCAGTGCCATTCTGCATTTTATATCCTCTGTACTGCGACCATCATTTGTTATTTTACTGCCCAAGTAACAAAACTCATCTACCACCTTTGTTGTTTCGTTACCTAATATAATTCCTTCAGCATCGCCTGATTTTCTTAGACTGCACTCCGTTACCCTTATTTTGCTCTTGTTAATCTTCATCTTATATGCACCTTTCAGCACACTGTCCATTCCGTTCAAATGCTCTTCCAGGTCCTTTGCTGTCTCTTACCGAATTACTGTCATCGGCAAAACGCAATGTGTTTATTTATTCACCCTGAACTTTAATTCCTTCTCCAAATTTTTCCTTGCATTCTTTTATAGCTTGCTCAATGTACAAATTGAATAACATTGGAGAAAGGTTACAACTCTGTCTTACTCCCTTCCCAACCACTGCATCCCTTTCATGCACTTCGTCTCTGACACCCGCCGTCTGGTTTATGTACAAGTTGTAAATAACCTTACGCTCCCTACATTTTACTCCATCTTGGTTCAGAACGTGAAAGAGTTTATTCCAATCAACATTGTCAAAAGCTTTCTCCAAATCTAAGAATAAAATTTCGCGTTCTCGATCCGTTTCTAAACGACAGAAAACGGCATTGAAAAGGGAATCTACAAACGATAGAAACTTGAATTTGTAAACTTTGTTTATCTTACAATGTAGGCATAAGCGATTTGTCGATATTCCCATCCTTAAGGGGGTGAAATAGGGGATGAACGGTTTTTTGAAAATACGTTGTTATTAAGGCAATTTTGAAGCAAGAAATACAAAACTTCGGATTTAGATTTTTGATTGGCTTTTTAAAAACACTTGTTTCGATACATTTGTAAATTCAACTATTAAGCGTGTGAAATAAGGGAAAATCTTTTGAAGGTGCTGCTAAGACTATTTTGATGCTAGAAATGCGAAGATTTGGATTTGGAATCAGGTTAGAATTTAAAAAAAATGTGTTTCGCGATGGTTTGAATTTTGCCATCATTGGTGCAATACGGGATGGCAAGTTGTATCAAAATACTTGACTAGGAAAGTATTTTTAAAGCTAAATCTTTGAAATTTTTTATTTAGAAGTAGAAACAACCAATGCAGACCATCCAGTCTACGCATGCTAAGCAGCGGGAAGTAAGCTAGTACATTTATATTTAGACGAAGCAACAGTTATTAACTTAAACTGTTTAAGCCCAGAGACGGGCTACGTCCAAGGCATTCGAGTTGGCCAGCCTTAAATCCTCTTCTGTGCAGGATGACGGGCACAAATGGCAGTTGCGCAGTTGAGATATTGTCTGCTTCTCACCACATTCACACGATGTATCCTCATTTTTCGAGGCTTACGTTAGAGCGCCCAACATCAGTTTGTAACTATGACCGGGAGGTAGCTCTGGTTTAATAGAACATAGAGAAGCAATTTGTGGTCTCTTTATTCGCATGTCTATCGCTTGGTTTTTGTTGTTGTCGCTGACTCTCACAATACTTTTTCTGGACTTCAAATGTGCTGCCGAGAGGCCAAGCAGTGGGTGAGTATGAGAGGTCAGGGCTCGTAAGTCCTTCTGATTCCGCAGCAGCTTCACGCTTGATGACAGGCGAAGTTATACCTCCTAGCTGATATAGGTGATCCACTTTGGTTCCTCTCAGACAGCCAGGAATTATGCGACACGTGTCATTCAAAGCAGTGTCTACTTGCCTAGCGTGGCAGGAATTAAGCCAGACATGCACTGCATATTCGCCCGCAGAATAGAACAACACGAAACCTGAAGTCCGAATACTGGCTGGCGGTGCTCCCCAGGTAGATCCCCTTAATTTTCGTATCATATTTCTTTCAGATACTTTCATCTTGGTGTTATGACATTGCATGTTAAACGTTAAGGTCCGATCTGAGGTCACCCCAAGATACTTTGGAGAAAAGGAATGTTCAAGTTGAGAGCCATTCCATGACATTCTTAACTTTGGTTGACCTATCTGCTATTTAGATGGAAAGCATGAGATATTACAGATACAGGGAGAAGCTGATTGTTTCATCTGAAAGGCGGGTTTTGCCAGGATGTTGGGTTCCCCAGCCGGCCGGCTAACAGTTTGAACCTAGTTAATGGGATACACAGGTAGTCTGGGTTTCCCTAATGTGCTCAGAAACAGGAAGCGACAGTCTTGAATGAGCGAGGGCGGCTAACCCATATTGCAACTGAAATACAATATAGCCACACACATTATTCTAAAAATCCATATAAAATCAGGTACTGATGACACGGCAAATATAATTATATGAATGGATTCAGGAGACTTGGAAGAATCAAACGCTGTAATTACAATTTCAGTATCCCTTACAGATAAAAGCTGACAATTTCAGTACTATAGTAATAATATTATAAGACATATTTACAATTATTGATACATAGTGTTTAACAGTAACAATTTAAGAAGCAAATGGGAAGCATTGTACCACGCTACCTATCTTAAAAGACATACCACATTATTTCTGAATTCTTTCAATAAACATTGTTTTACTCTCTTGTTCTGCTTTTCGTTGAGGTAATAATATTCCTGTGTCAGAACATAGATTCCACTACAGAATCACAAAACATGAACTCAACAATATATATATATATATATATATATATATATATATATATATATATATATATATATATATATGTGTGTGTGTGTGTGTGTGTGTGTGTGTGTGTGTGTGTGTGTGTGTGTATGTGTGTGTTTTTGTGTGTGTGTGTGTGTGTGTGTGTGTGTGTGTGTGTGTGTGTGCGTGTGTGTGTGTGTATTTCATTATATTTAATATTATTCTTAGTAACGTTAATTTTATATTGTAGACTGCCACTTAAATATTTCATGGCGGACTAAAAATAGTAGATATGCAGTAGGTAATTTATATATAAACATTTATAAGTATTTTTGGACAAAAGCTGAATATTTTTGTATAAAAAGCCATGATAAATTAAATATCAATTGTGTAACTATATTTCGACGGCGGCAGTATATTTGAACAATGAGACGCCACGCTTAATGGCTATTTGAGCAAACAGCTTCAGTCTCAACCGTTTTTTAGTATTGTTAAATATATATTTGTTTGTTAAATGTAAACAACATTTGTAGGGTGGTGGTCAAAGCATTTAATTCTGTGTTATTCAAATGTATAAAATTTTGGAAGGGAAATTGTATTTTAAAGATGAGGCATTAGGTTGCGCGGAAGATTACAATTTTGGGAGCAGGGAGAGTACGCTTTTCGAACGCTTGGGAAGGGACTCGTAACATAGACGTGGTGGTGAAAGGTAGTGAAGCTGGGCGGTCTGAAGCCGCGTTACGAACTTTTGATTTGAAGAGAGAGGCATGTGAGGACTTTGAAAATTTACGGGACTGTGACTGCAGAACTTAGTCCCTGGTGAAAAGTGATAAACTATGCACGGTAGTAGGGTTGTGAAACTGTGATAATTCAGCAATGGTGTACTCGTGGGATTAGAAACTGTGTTTTATAACAAATACTTTAATCGCGGATTAATTTGGAACTTTTACTCTCGAATGCGTGTGATACTTATTGTGTCTCTCATGAACAATAGTTGGGGAAATATTCAGTTATTTACCGATGTATAAAGTAAGACCACCACCGCATTTTCACGTCCAGAAAGAGAAATAAACTCTATTTATAGAGAAGTACTTCTTGAGTGAACCACTTCTTTATCTTAGAATCAATTTTGTTGGTTATTCAGAAGTTTAAATTTATGTTTCTTTAAATATATTTTCACGTCATCATTATGCAGATTATTAGACTAGCTAAACTACATATTAATTATTGATCTTATTTAAACAGTTTGGATAGCTGTTTAGGGCATAGAAGCTGACATACATAACTCACCCCTCTGAACAGAGACAACGAGTCTCAAACTTTTACTACCCTGAGTTATGTATTGCCCAATTCTTATTGGTGAATACCGATAGGAAGGTCGCAAGCACATACTTGAGTTTTGTTAGGGTTAGGCCTTATATTATTATTTTTGTAGTGCTGTCCTAGTTTTCCCAATGCTCCCAGATTATTTTCGACATCATGGAAATCCTTTCTGTGGGTGGCCAATGTAAGATCATTCGCATATAGAAAACTTCTGGTGAATGATGGAAGTGGTTGAACATTCGTATATGCATTGAAAAGTCTAGGAGGTAGAACACTGCCCTGGTGTCGCCCATTTCTTTGTACGCTCCATCTACTGCGTCGTCCTTGAAATTCCACGAAACATATCCTGTTACTAAGGAAGTTGGCGATTAAGGTGGTTAGAGTGTAGTCTTTAGTAATCCCATAAAACTTTTTCAGGAGTAATTTATGGTTCACTTTAGAGTTAATATTATGGTTGTTTTTACGTGGAATGGACTACGTCGAATGGGTCATTGACTAAGAATCGTTATGTTCGACTACTTGGAGACTATTTTCAACCATCATAGACTTCACGTTCCGAAACAATTTTTGTGGTTGACAATAAGACCTGTCACCGGCCAACAACTGCTCGCAATTGAACTCTCTGGACAGTTACAGCGAATGATTTGGCCACCCAGGAAATCTTCCATGTGCTTCAAGGAATATTGTGGGACAATACCAAATGTATCACTCAACATATCTACAAAGTTATTACGACTCATTGTTCAGTCTGCAGGGTTTAAATAAATACGTGGGAAAGCGATAGAGGACAGGACAACAATCATGTACGTACAAGTATGGTTTATTGGCATTAGTTATTGTGTTACAGGCATTTGTTGTGCTGTACATAACTGACCATTTCAGTATGCAGGAGGGTTATTTATGTAGGGCGCACATGCCGTAAGTGAGTTTCGTTCCTGTTCATGTTTGTGTCAATTGCTTTGCATTCAAATCCAAGTGATATCCGCTGTGTAGAAAAGTAAACGTCTCCACTCAGGAAATTAGCTACAGTGGAAGGATAAGTGTTTTCAGTTGTTATTGAACGCACGTGCTGTAGATGTTGACCGATACGTGTTGTCATGTTGTCACGTGTTATTGAGTGCACTTACAGCACAAGTCGTGTATTATTACAGTGGTGCACTCGAATCAGGAATTGGCAGACATGGATCTTCTGTATGGACGGGCTCAGTGTAACGGAAATGAAGTGCAGGGTTTGTATGCGTAACACTTTCCGAATAAACGCTCACTGAATAAGACGTTTTTAAGAACGTAGGAGCAGAACAACAAGTGACACAGAGAAACTAGCTCTTAACCAGACTGGGGAAAGTAAGAGGATGAGCACCAGGGAAGTGGATTCTACGAGGACAGCTTTTTCATCCATATCACCTTCTTAAAAGTCCAAGGTCTTAGTGCAACTGACTTTCCACTCAGATCAGCATTTTGTCTTGCGGTATAGCAGAACTTTCGTCGCAGAGATCGTAACCTCCATTCACGATAGGGTAAGTATCCTAAACATTCCGTTTTAACCTAGCCGTCAACTTTATACGATCTGAGGAGTCAGAACTGACATGTGGTTCGAATTCCACCTGAAATTGTAGGTGCACTGATCGATTCTTCCGTCTTCGCAGGATCAGTAATACGTTGTTTATATTTGATAAAACACGAAATAATATACAACTGAAGGGGTTTCAATTCATAACATAAAGCTGATGATCAAATAGGTTGATTAAATATCTAAGAAAGAAGCAGTGAATCTCAGTTTGCTAAAGAGTAGCTGAAGGCTGTCGAATCTTAACTACATAGTTAAATTAGTAGTTGCAGTTAAAATTAAACACAGTCCAGATCGCAGAATAATTGATTTTATGTCATTACCGATTTCAGTCTGTTGTAGGCCAATCTCAGATGTATCCCACGATGATAGAAGGCGGTGGCGGTCGCACAAAAGTGAAGAATATGAACTGCATTGCCATGGAAAGAAAAAAATTGTTTGGTACGCAGCATGCGTTGCAATGACACGGGAAAGAAGAAGTTTTTCGTTTCATAATGAGTTCGTTGAAGTGATTTTAGATAAACGATATTTTTCATTTTTCCATCTGGTTCGTGATCAAGTAAGTCCCCCGACATGTGAACAATACACATACAATTGTTGATATGAGACATGGACTTTCCAAATCTAGTCGATATACATTTATATTGATATGAGACATGGACTTTCCAAATCTAGTCGATACACATTTATACTGATTTTCCGCACTCCTTATTAATGGTCATTACAAAATGGTAAATCTTCATGAATATCCTGCAGCTTACGTCATATAATTAGTGATATTTGTCACTTTTTACATTTATTTCATGGTAATTCAAATACTTTGACAATTTGCTAAAGCTGGGAAAATATACCTATTTCTTTATTAAAGTAGAAAAATTATACTTACGGTTGGCTTTCTCCTCTAGGAGTGCTACCGTCGCTCGGAGTATCAAACAAGCAGTGACTGTCGCGGCTGTACGTATATGTTACTGATATTAGTATGTAAATATGAATTAAACACGCTGAAGAATGTATAAGCATTGTATTCATTGCGTTGAATCCTATTTTGCAGAACGTATCAACCATTTTCGAAAATAAGGAAAAGTTCAATAAATATCTTGATACGATCGCTACCAAATTGCACACGAACACCTGCTTGGCTAGTCCATAGTTATATTTAAAAAAATTTAAATTAAATGAATCAAATGTTTATAAATCTAGTAGCTTACAGACAAATTAAGGTAAACGAACCTAAGGACAACACAAAAATCCGTGCCCGAGGGGGGACTCGAACTCCTGACGGCGAACAACCGCGCGCACAGCAGCACGGCGCCGCAGTACGCACGGCTAATCCGCCGCGGCGTAAATTTATTAAAAAAATATTTCAAAATCACACCATCCGCTTTGGGAACCATAGAGGATAAACATACAAACATGCACAATTATTGAACAATATGAAACAAAACGTCAATTGTTTACAAACTACAGCATCTAAACACTTCATTTAACATGCGAAAGTCACTAAAATCTTCGGGTAACGTTATGACAAGTCCGTCACGCCTACCCTCCGTCGTGATCATGTGGCAGAGTCGAATTCTGCATGTCCTGTTGAAATGTCGCAATATCGATGCTGTCGATGACTTCCTGAATGGTTATCTTCGGCTCAGCAATGGTTTTGGGGCTACACCTTGTCTTTAATACAGTCCCCACAAAAATAAGTCGCATGTTTTGCCGTCCGGAGTATATGGCGGCCAATCGTGGCCCATGGCAGCGCCGTCTGGGTATCCCAAAGCCAGAGTGAGGATCCCAAAGTTCTCCTCCAGGATATCACTCTCCTGCTTCGATCGGTCCAGCTCCGTTTTGCATGAACTCATCTTCTAGAAATTAGGGTCACTTTCGATAATGGGAATAAAACCATCTTCCAGCACCTTCACGCACTGTTCGCGGTCACTATACCCGGGCCGCTGAAACTTTGCACTTGAAGTTCACAAATAACAAGTGAAGAGCAAGAAACGCGAGGCGCTAGTCGCTAGGAACGATCCAATCACAGCGTAATAAACACTTCCACTAATCACGTGCCGTGACGTCAACATTCCCGCGTTGCCGGCTTTGTTCAGTTCCAACGTAAACAAAGTCGTGCGTCGTGTCTACCGCGTGTTTATGTTGTGTGTGCTTGTTCCGCTGCGGTTTGTTTTACTGCGTGTGGTTTAACTTGACTTTCCGAGTTCAAGTAATTGGATGTCACCGAAAAGACATTTGAGTAATGGCGTTTTCTGAGTGAGATCTCAATTTCGTATGAATAAAAATTTCGAAGCTTATGCTCTGAGCAGGAAGTTCATTCTCTCTTCAAACGATTGGAAATAAGTTACGGTGCAGTGGTTACAAGAAAGAAATATTGCTGCAGATATGTCAATGTCAAAACTTCTTTTATAATCGCTCGTGAAACAAAATAAGCCTATTACACCCACATATGCAGTAGACGAAATCGCAGAAGAGGAGCAGCATCAAAATTTAATAAATCTGCCTCCATTTCACTGCCGTTTTAACCATATAAAATTGGTATGGAGTGACGTGAGGAATTACTTATAGAACAATAAGTCTTTCACAATAACAGAGGTGGAAAATCTGTTGCATGAGGCTGTTGCCAATGTGGATACTGCATCTTGGGGAAAAAAGGGTCGAGAACGTTGAAAAACTGATTCGGACAGCGCAAACAATGGAAGGGATCATGAGTAATCATGAACGATTAAGATTTGACTTGGTGATGACGACGATTTTGGCAGTGACGACAACAGAGAAGATGGGGAGCTGTATGTAATTGTACCATTATCGCCGTAAATATTATTGGTGAGTGAAAATCATTCTGATTATAAAACGTAAGAGAGAAAAGTTACTATTTTGATTATTGTTTATTTCGTATCTGTCGTGATTCAATGCTTATTTTATATATTGCTTTGCTCTTTTATTGAAAGCTTGTGCATTGTTGTGCTCTGGTCATCATTAATATGCCGTTAATTAATTGCTGCTCAAGAACGAATTATTATATGCACTTTTATTGATCAATAGCTTACATTTACGAGATGAAAGTTGCAACTTAAAACCGTTTCGTCTGCTGTGCGTATAGAGGCTAGTGTTGCAACGTCGCTAAAGCAGTGTAGCCAACTTAACTCGCCGTATTGCGAAACGTCAAGTGCAAATTTTCAGCGGCCCAGGTATACGCCATGGAGGTATATCACCAATTGTTTATAACTGGACGCTCCACACCGCACAGTCATCCATTGAGGGAGAAGAGACTTCCTGATGGCGAAATTCGGAGTCTCCGTCACCAAAATACGCCAATTTTCTTACTCACGAACCTATCAAAATGAGAGTCGCCTTCTTTGCGCATTCGCATACTGATTCTCACAAAGCCAATCGGCCAAGCGCCAGTTTGAATGTCCAGACGTAAACCATTCAGAAGTTATGACAATTTTATTTCATGTTTTTCAATAATTGAGTCACTGACTAGCAAAAGGAAGAAAGTCCAATTTTATCGAAAATAAGCTGAGATACACAATTTTTTCCAGAGCTGTCTATCCATCGATGAGAGTATATGGGAAGAAAATACCAGCAATAATACTGACGGTACAACCTGTTAAAGTTTGCAATTGGTGGAGTAGGGGAAAATGTCCCGACATTGATCTGTTTTTCGATCACTAGTCAGAATTCAAACTTCAATGTGAAAAAAGTGCATGATTTCTTTAGTGAAAAAAATTGTATTGACAGTGAGGCATCAATTCAATGTAACCAGCTCTCAAGAAACACTACCGACGTTCATTAATTGCTAACTGGAACGCACAGCTTTTCAATGTTTTCCAATACGATACTATAGAAAACAGTGAAAATTGCGTGATAAAATGCTTATCTCTATGTCGTTGATACACCAGAATGTACTTATAGTTAAACATGTTATCAGAAGAAAACAGAAGTTTAAAAAATTCAGGTTAAATGGAGAAAGTTTATAGGACGCTTGATGCAGCAAATTACGTACATACATTGTCTTAGCAAGCTCTCGAAGGAGAAAAAATATGTTTCTAAATGTCTGATGCTCATTTTGTACTGAGATTTATGATTTTCCTACCAATCCTGGAGACGTAAGTTTCGATTAAGTAATGGAATTAAGTTACTTCTTGTGTTGAACTGTGTGAGCATTAAAATTCAACACGTGTGGCTGTTTCAGAATTGATGGTTCACAAAAGACGAGCATCAAAGTTTTTTTTTTTTTTTTTTAAATTAAGAAGAGGTGTTAATAGTGACCCTTGGAAAACATTATGTATTCGTCTTAGTGCTTGATTATGTGGTAAATATTTCCCTTCCTTATCTTCCTGTACAGGAAGAAAACTACTTACGAAAACTGTGACTTTTTGTATTTAGGACCCATAATCTGGAAAACAATAATGACATATTATTGCTAACCTGAAGGACGAGGTAATCTAGGTCCCAATGAAATGTGTACCTTTTCCAATGACTACATACATCAACTATCTGATTCAGTGAAAGAACTACTTGTGTTTAGTTATTCTTGTAGCGAGGAAAATCGGAACAACACCTTGTGCGGTACCTGATGTATCTTGCAATCAGTGGCAAATTTCAAATAATTCAGCGTGATTTTCCTGTATCCTCGCATGAAATAGGGATTTTTCCATAATGATGAGAGTAATACGACACCAAAATGGAATCTATTCCTTCAAACAGTGTGTTTAAATCATAGTTACTTTAAAGAAGCCCACCATTCGTTTCAAGTCAAGATTATTGAATGTCTTAATAACATTGCTGTTAAGTAATGGTGGCCACAATACTAAAAAATCCTCGGTTGCCCTAAACTGTAAGATAAAGCAAAGGCTTCCGCTTGATAAATTTGGGCATTTGACATACATCAAATCCCAGGATATGTCATTTGTATATATGGATATATGGACTGATTCGCAATAGATATACGCTTTTAAGGGCAAATAAATACCTTATTATCCAACAAATGTGGCACACAGCAATTAGACTCCTAATATTCCGAAAAACTTGCCAGGTCTTAATAAAATAATGAAGTAAATTCCATCATCGTGTCGTGAGATTCAAATCAAAATTCTTCAGTGGCCCACAGGAAATAATGGTGTCCAGTCTGATTGAGAAGATTACTATTTACAAGAATCAACGCTGTACAAGCTGATGAAGAAGAATAAAATGGTAAAAATATTGTTAATTACAAATTTCATACTACATCACAATACATTATTGGCCTCAAGAAGTGGGAAATCAATCGTTTCATACAGTTGGCAACAGAAATGACAATAAATAGCGGCTTAAACGTTTCGAGTTTCTTTGCAAGACACCATCACGATGGTTATTTATTAGAGAAAGATTACGCACCAACTTCCAAAGAGGCCTGCTTCGAAAATATTTATCGAATGCGATTCAGTATAGGTACTTTAGTTCTACAGTTTGTCATCTATATCTATAAATGTAAATGTCTGTTCGGTGTACGTTTATCACGTCTGGACCACAAGACATAAAGAGCTAAAAATTTGTACAGTTACTAATGTCTTCCCGGGGAAGGCTTTAGGCACGGTTTTATGGCGATCGGATAGCTATTTACCTATATATATATAGGAACGTCTGTTTGGTGTACAAGACTCAGAGACTTAAATATTTGCACAGTTACTAATTTATACCTGAGGAAGGTTTTAGGCACGGTTTTAATGCGATATGATAGATATTTAGTAACTTGAAGACTATAACGCGAAATGCGGAACAATAATTACTCTTTGAAAATTATATTTACTCTTTGAAAATGGTTTTATTGGTGGCATTGTTGCTTGAGGTTTGGTAATGATAAAAGAGTGAACTATATTGGGATGGAAAGTTATCGGTGTATATAAAATTATACGTGTGTCTGTGTGTGTGTTAATATAATTCGCTCTGCAGAGAAAACTACAGAACGCAAACGAATGGTCTGTGTGTAATTGTGATTGAAAGTCGTCAAATTATATTACCAAAAAAAAAAAAAATAAATAAATAAAATAAAAAAAAATGGGACTGAAGGCCAGCGATGACATTTTCGACTCTATAGCAAGGAGGTTACATACAGCGAAACGTGTTACCACAGACCATACCTTTGATCTATGCGTGCTACAGTGTCTTCAGCTCTTTCTCTGTAAGGATAAATATACGAATAAGGAAATAAAATTATAAATAAATAAAGCAGTAAAAATGAAATTTATTTTAATACATTACAGCAAAGTGATCGATCTGTTATATTATTGCAATCATTCTTGTTGAACTTCGTGATTGGATTCTTCGAAACGAGTGCATTTTTATGTGTGATTTGACCTACACTACTTACTTTCCTGATAAGCGGTAAATGCATAGACTTCTGCAATCTGATAGGAATATTTTTCATTTCCTTCAAAACCAGTCTCATAGCACACTACTGAAAGATAGCTTATCTATCATAATCAACCACCACGTGAGCTAAGTCGCGGGCTTAAACTAGTTCATCATAAAACCATAGGAACAATATTGTGAGGGTTAACAAGTTTTTCATACTTTTCTCTAAACAGAGGTGAGATGACTTCGTTTCCTTTTACTAAACAGGGATTCATTGTTGCCCTGTATATAGGGATAACAGCAGAGAAGTCTTATGCCGTGTTGAGGTGTAGGTGTAGACCAGGACACACGACGCAGTGGCGGTGCAGTATGTCGTGCCGTTTCACAACCTGCTGCTGTTGCGTTACGCTCGCAGGAGGGCGCTACCCAATCAGTCGGCCAACCACCGCGCTCTTATCGTCCGCGGCGATCTACTAGCTCCCTGGCGGGTATGCAACCCGGTGAACGGGCAGCCCGCCGACGCGGCAGGTGTGGTCGCTGCTCCACTTCGGTATAAAAGGGACGACCGGCCTGCGACGGGTACAGTTCTCTGCACAACACACCACTACGACATGGCCTGCAAGGTGAGCACAGTACACACGATATCTGTCCAGGAGTTCCATCGGGATTTATCTACCGGAAATAGCAGCTTAGTCCATCAACAAATGGAATTAACGCCTCTGTGCCTATTGTGATGCATTTGTCCGAAATAACACAGCGCACAGCTTGAATAAGTTGGTATACGGAACCACTTTGAATAAGCTGTTACATCGATCGAAATAATATGATATCGCTGCCGCGGTTTTAGTTCTGGGTTGTATGTGTTGTTTTCTCCGATATAAATACTTACAAATGCAAAGGAACGGTAATTTACATTTAAATTGTTTACTACAGAAAACTACTACTGTGATAGCAAAGTTAGAATTACATTGCAAGGAAAAAATTCTAACTGAACAGGTGACATTACAACGTCCCCCAAAAAGTTATTTTTTAAAATTATTTCTATTGTGAGCTTAAGAACGCCTTACATCAATGTAGCGTTGCTTCTTACAGTGAATTCGGTACGCTGTAGGAAGACCAAAAGCTGATAATTTTTCGTGAGACAAGTAGCAGCTGTGATTCCTCAAATAAGACAGGATCTTCCGAATGCTCACACAGTTTCATACAACGATTAACTTAAATTTTTTTTATTACTTAATCGAAACTTACGTCTCCAGTATTATCAGGACTATAATAGATCTTAGTACAAAATGAGCATCAGACATTCAGAAACATAGCTTTTCTCCCTTGAGAGCTTGCTAAAACAATGCATGTAGGTACGTAATTGGTTGCATCAACGTTAAATATGTTCAAGCGTCCTATAACTTTCTCCTTTTATCCTGAAATTTTTCAAGTTCTGTTTTCTGATGATGATATGTTTAACTATAACAACATTCTGGACTAACAACGATATAGTTACAAGCATGTCGTCTCGCAATTTTAACTTTTTGCTATAGGATAGTATTGGGAAACACTGAACAGTTGTGTGTTTCAGTTGGCAACTGACGAACGGCGGTAGTGTTTCTTGAGAGCTGGTTACATTGAATTTCTCTAAGAGCCATGTGAACGAAAAGAGAGAGAGAGAGATTAGCGGTTAACAATGTCTCACGTTGAGGTCATACCAGAAGAAGAAAATAAAGGGATTTGGACAAGAGTGGGATAAGTAAACTACAGTATACAGTAACCTGGACGTACCACCCTGCTATTTCCCTCAAGAATTTCATAAGGATGACTAGACAGTCATGGAGTCGTACTTCATCCTAGTAAGTTTCCAGACACTGTTTTACTACGCCACATTACTTAGTGAGTACTGTGGATAAAGGAAAAGCTGACAAATCATCACCCCTACAGAAACATCACATATGACCTAGCATACCACAGGAATTTTGAAGTATCCTTATCTCATGGATGGTGTTATTTCAGTGTCAGTAACAGAACCCGTTTTGGTTGTCATAATTGCAGTATTGCTAGGCATTCCAAGTTATCCAAAAACATCTGAAGCAAAATTTATTAGTTTATGCTTCTTCCAGACATAATCATATTTCGTACATGTACCATGCTTAGACTTGAAGAACTGGAGAAAGTTTTGCATCGGATGTTAGGAAACTAACAAATCCTGGCCATAACATAATCTCCAGTACACTTTATAATGTATGGCATCGTAACTGTAAACACATTAGTAATAAGCTCAGTGCATAACGTGGAATGCTTCCTCTCGTCCGTAGCTGATCGTCCTCGCCGCCTTCGTGGCCGTGGCCCGCGCCGGCTACCTGGGCGCCCCCGCCGTCTACGCCCCCGGCGCCCCCATCGCCGCCCGTGCCTACGCCGCCCCCGTGGCCTACGCCGCCCCCGCCCTGCGTGCCGCCCCCGTGGCGTACGCCGCCCCCGCCGTCGCTAAGGTCGCCGCCCCCGTGGCCTACGCCGCCCCCGCGGCCGTGGCTGCCGAGTACGACCCCAACCCCCAGTACAGCTACGCCTACAGCGTGCAGGACGCCGTGACTGGTGACTCCAAGAACCAGCAGGAGACCCGCAGCGGAGACGTCGTCCAGGGCAGCTACAGCCTGGTCGAGCCCGACGGCTCCATCCGCACCGTCGACTACACCGCCGACCCCGTCAACGGCTTCAACGCCGTCGTGCACAAGGAGGCCGGCGCCCACCCCGCCCCCGTCGTCGCCAAGGTGGCCGCCCCCGTCGCCTACGCCGCCCCCGCCATCGCTAAGGTGGCCGCCCCCCTCGCCTACGCCGCCCCCGCCTACGGCAAGGCCATCCTGGGTTAAACTGTTGCTGTAGCATTCTGATGCTGTCTTAAGCAACGAAGTTGCACCAAAATGCCAATGTAGCGTGTCGCACATTGTGTGCATTACATTAATGCACTTCAATAAACATCTTGCTTAAACAAACAAATTGTTACATCTTAATTATCCTTAATTCACAAATCCTTTTGCATTATTTCCATGTGAAAGCTCCTGACAGATGAAAGTAACTGTCGATTTTGGTTTCTAAGAAAGGTATTTTAGTTTCAGAAGCAATACTGTAACGAATAATTTAATCTCTTGTATTTCGTGGCTAAAATGACAGTTTTAATTGTATAGCTTCTGAATAAGGAATTAAAGTTCAGGAATAATACTTACCGATTTACTGATGACATCATAATTCTGTCAGCGACAGCAAATAACATAGAAGGGCAATTGAAGATAATGGACAGTGCCTTTGTAAGCAGCAGGTAGTTTCTGTGATTTGTCAAAGGAATTTGTTTGTGTGAACCATAAGTAAATTAAAATTCTATGGGGTTTTGGGAAATGCTTCAAAATGGTTCAAGTCGTACCTCACTAACAGGTGTCAGTGCAAGTGACTAGTGAATTAAGGCAACAGTCATTGTTCTTATTGGGAAGAAATTACATGTGGTGTCCCACAAGGATCCATCTTCGGGCCATTGCTTTTTCTTGTGTACATTAATGACCTTTCATCAGAAGCAGAGATAGTTTTGTTTGCAGATGATACAAGTATTGCAATAAGAAGACTGCCAAGCATAGTTATAGAAAGTTCTGCTAATGATATTTTCATGAACATTATTAAATTGTTTAAATCCAACACATTGTCATTAAACTTTGAAAAAACTCACTACGCACAGTTGACAACATGTAAGTATGAAGACGAGCTGATAGAAGAGGTTGACAGTATTAAATTCCTGTGATAACAGCTTGATAATAAATTTAGTTGGGAGGAGCACACCACAGAACTGCAGAAACGACTCAATAAATCTGTATTTTCAATAAGAGTGTTATCAGACATAGGAGACATAAAACTAACAAAGCTTCCATACTTTGCTTACTTTAATTTCCATAATGTCATATGGTATAATATTAGGGGTTACTCATCAAGTCAGTCAAAAGTCTTCAGATTCCAAAAGCGTGTAATACGTATTATGTGTGGAATAAATTCACAATAAATTCACGGACGTCCTGTAGAAGCTCTACAAAGAACTGGATATATTAACTACTTCCTCTCAGTATATTTATTCCTTAATGAAATATGTCATAAATAATACATCCCTTTTCCCAACAAACAGCACACTTCATACATACAATACTAGGAATAAAAATGATCTACACAAGGACTTAAAAGCACTTACTTTAGTTCAAAAAGGGGTCCACTACTCAGGAACACACATTTTCAATAATTTACCATCAAGTATAAAAAATTTAGCTACAAATAAAGATCACTTTAAGAGGAACCTAAAAGACTTTCTAGTGGCCAACTCCTTCTACTCCATTAGTGAATTTCTAAATTGTACCAAATGATGCATGTATCGGTATTCAAACTTTATTAGTATTATTGTATTATCAGCTAAAATGTATGTATCTGTATTTATATTATTAGTATTATCTATTATTAATCTATTATTCAGCTTGTAAAATTTTGTTTCTTGACATGTTCCACATCCACGAGGATCTCCTCAACATGGATCTACTAATCTAATCTAATCTAATCTAATCTTATCTAAAAGGAGAGTATCAGATGAATTTTAATAAAACGAAAGAGGAATGCAATATAGTCTACGAAGGTCATGCCGAAGGTCGCAGTACAGAGGATATCAAAAAGGCCGAATGGCAATGGGAAGAAAAGCTTTTCTTAAAAAGAGAAATATGTTAACATCGAATATTAATTTAAGTGTTGGGAAGTCACCTCTGAAGGCATTTGTGTGGAGTGTAGCCTTGTATGGGAGTGAAACATTGGACGATAAATAGTTCAGCCAAGAAGAGGATAGAAAGCTTTCCAAATGTGGTGCTACTGGCGAATGTTGAAGGTTAGTTGGGTAGATTGAGTAACTAATGAGGAGCTATAGCACAGAATTGGGGAGAAAATGAATTTATAGCATGACTAAGGAAGGGATGAATTGGTAGGTCACATTCTTAAACATTGAGGAACGTTAATTTAGTTTTGGAGGGAAGTGTGAAGTATAAAGACCAAGAGACAGATACAAAATCAGGTTCAAATGGATATGCTTTGCTGTTCTTATGCCCAAAATTAATCTTGAACTAAATGATTTTCATTCATTGTCTAAGAGGGATACTAAACTGCTGCTTAATTTTTCTTTCTGGCAAAACTGCTCTCCTATTCTTATATAAAATTTACTAAGCAACCTTCGTGATTCCTAATAGCTGTTAGTACACTGACTCCGACTGTGAGGCCCGTTTGTACTTACTGGTTCTAAATATATATACTATGTATAGACAGTCGATTTAACTGTTCAAGTTAGTTTTTGGAAAAGTGTTCAAACGTAGTTCACTAGATTGCACATTATTACCTGGGAACTTCCGAGGTCCTACACAAAATATTCAATATCTGACATTCACATGCTTTTGTGATCAACTAGTCAGCATAGAATTATATCAGTGTGGCAGACCTAGTACCCGCTAAGACACCACGGAGGATCTTTCCGAATGGAGCTAACACCAATAGATGTAGTGTTCATGTACAGCCAAACAAATGATTACAGTTTCAGATAAATTGGGTTTATTAGGAGAAAGAGCTTCACTGTCTACCAGAAAGCCTATCAGATATCAATGTTTGCATAGTCTTTTAGACAGTTATTTGCAAGAAATGTACTCGTAATTGCGAATATTTGCCAGAATCAGTTGTCTGATTTAATGGTGATATATGTAAATTTCTGCGGGACTAGTACTCGAACCCAGATTTCCCGCTTCTCCAGCGGTTGCGTTAAACATTGCGATATCCGCCCATGGCTCCTGGACAGACCTAAATTTACATTTACAATGAATGTTCGTACAGTGAGAGACGTTTACTTAATTTGTCGCAAGCTGTGCTGCAGCTCACTCAATACATGCATGTCTGAAGGACATTTGTGTGGTTCCATCGATAAGCACGCACAGTGCACATCGTAGTCAGTTATTTACAATCACAATAATAAATCAGCCTCTGTAAACACAAAAATCAGAGATTACAATACTGGAAACAAATATCATGCAATCATCACGGAGTAGCCTGTTGGAATGGTCTGGTCTAGAACGTTCATAGAAACCAATCGTGAACATCTGTTGTCCGATGACAATGTACTATTGTCACCCGTGAAGTTACATCGTTGTTTCGTGTCCACCAATGACTGAAAATGGTCTCCAGTGGTCCATAACCACTTCCAGACAATCATCGGTTCTCTTGGAGGAGAGGAACAGATCGTTCCACGTGAGAACAGACCACACCACTAAGGAGCCACCGCCAGCTTTCATATAACCTTGATGACAAAATGGATCCAAGGCTTCGTGGGGTCTTCCAGACACTGGAACCTACCATCAGCTCTTACCAAATGAAATTGGGACTCATCTGGCCAAGCGACGGTTTTCCAGTCGTCTAAAGCTCAGCTGATTTGGTCAAATTTTTATTAATGTTACTTGAAACACTGTAAGATACTTTAGAATGTGCACGTTATTAACAAACAGCTATTTATTTTACTTATATATCTCAAATGGTTTCGGCTTTAACCCTGTGACGCATAGCGTTCGCTGTAGTGAACGGTTGTTAATGGTCGTATTTCTTTGCATCTGTGGTTCTTTTAGATCTCATAGTGCATGGAGTCCACTCCATGAGACCGTTTGGCTAGGTGCTGCACTGCAAGTGGTGGCAGATAAATTGACAGTGTCAGTTCTTCCCCCGCAGTCGGTAGTGAGTCAGGATGATGAACGTGATGTGGCGGCGAGAGGTTTCGAAACGCATTTTTCTAATTTCACTATGAAGAGGGAAAGCAAATTTGCACAAATTTTTTTAATGATTTATTTATTTCTCATTTATAATCCTGCTATCTTTTAATATAAAGCAGGACGTACATTTGTAGTTTTACATGTTATACATTAGTTCATTAATGTTACATAATTTGAGTATTTAAGATAAATAGAAATAAGAAGGAAAAATAAAATAAAAGCAAAGAGAAAATACATATATAACAAATTACAATTCATGCATTTTACAATAATTAGATGTATTGGAGAACATAAAAACATTATTGATTACATGGTTGTTATACATATGTCGAAATTCAATGTACTCTGAAATTTGTTAATTTTGATTTTGGTCTCTTTTCTTTATATTGTTTTTTCTTTCTTGTGTCTCAGGTGTCAGTATCCACATTAATGTAAAGAAGGTCTGGTTTGGGTTGAATACAGTGGGAGATTGCTCCCCTGTCAATCTTGAGTCTCATATGTATCACTTCCTTCATTTATGAAAGTTTCATCGCCTTCTTCCTCGTCCCAACTACACCTGTCCACTCTGCAGACCAATGGGCACGCCTCCTGTAGGGGCTTGTCCTTTTGTATTCTTCGTAGGTTGCTTTGGATATCTTGTCTGCTAGTGTGTTGGGTTGTGTCCATTTTTGTTCGTCTCTTATTATGTCATATATCGTATCGTCTGTTGTAAAGTCAAGCTGCTGTGTGTCTCTGACATGTGTGTATCGTCCGCAGAGTAAGACGATGTGTTCAGGGGAGCCTTCGGTGTTTCGGCAGGTGCAAGTGTTGGTGTCGCCCAGTCCCACTCGGAACAGGTGAGTGGGATATGGACCATGTCCTGTAAGGAAGTGAACCATACCGCGGCTGGGGTCGATATGCTTCATTATTTTTCTTTCTCTAATGTCTAGTAGGAGTATACATAGTCTACGTCTCTTTTCGCAGGCCTCCCATTCCTGTTGCCTTGTGTCCGTTCGCCATTTCTCAGTTGGCGTTTTGTTTCGATATGTGTGCCAGTTATTTCGTGCACTTTGTCTAGATTCTTCATTTTAAGCCAGTACGCTGCAGCTCTATATCTTATTGTGATTTCAAGTGGACAGATACCGAGAAGGATGCACAGCGTTTCTATCGGTGTTGATTTGAATACACCTGTAAGTTGTAATAACACACTTCTCTGCCCACGTCTCACAATTGTTTTGTTGGTTACTAGTCTCAATCTTTGAGCATAGGTACTAGCTGCAAAGCATAATACTGAAGAAGGAGCGTGCTCCGGTCGGCCCGTTGAAGTCACCACACAGGAAACCACCGATAAGACGCATGATATGGCAATGGAAGATCGAAGATTAAAAGTTCGCGAGATAGCTAACATTATTGGCATCTCAACTGCAGCAGTGCATTATATCCTCCATGAGAAACTGGCCATGAAGAAGCTCTGTGCGCGATGGGTGTCGCGCCTACTCACTGGACCAAACATGGAAACGAAAGTACATTTTTGTTGAGAATTTCACACTGTTCAGGTGCAATCCACAGAACGTATTGCGCCGATTAGTAACTGTGGATGAATCTTGGATCCACCATTACACACTAGAGACCAAACAACAGTCCAAAGATTGGGCGAAGAGTGGGGAGAGTGCACCGAAGAAAGCGAAGACCTTTGCTAACTGGAAAGATAATGGCACCTGTCTTTTGGGATTCCCAGGGTATAATGCTGACAGATTATTTGGAAAAAGGCAGATCCATAACTGGGCCCTATTATGCTGCTCTGCTGGATCGTTTGAAACAGGAACTAATTGAAAAACTTCCAAGACTGGTACGGAAGAAAGTATTGTTTCATGATGATAAAGCTCCAGTCCACACATCAGCTATGGCAATGGCAAAAGCACACGAATTGGGATTCTAATTCGTTCCTCACCCACCCTATTCACCAGAACTGGCTCCGAGTGACTTCTTTTTATTCACAAAAATTGAAAATTTTGCTTGGTGGGAAGAAATTTTTTCGTATTTGCGTCGTTGGCACCGCTACAATCGGTATCCAATGACGATGTTAAACGCCGAAACTAGTAATGTGTGACACACGAGAAATGAAAATGCTTTACTTAACTCCATAGTAATTCATACCGTGAATAATTCATCCAATATATAAAGCAGAGTGTCCGTATGTTTGTACGTGTTGCATACAAATCTACAGTTTTGTTCCAATCTTTATGAAATTTTGTACACGTAAGCTTCAATCTATGAGGACGGTCGCCTTGAGTGTAAGAATCACATACGATATATAGTTGACGAGATATGACGTCGTAAACAATGAGATGTGGGAAAAACTGCTGCATTTTGCGACAATACTGCTCATTTTCTCCTAAACCAATGGATCGATTTCAACCAAATTTCGTACACACATTCCTTACCGCGAGGTAACAACTGCTGCATGGTTAAGAATCACATACGCACATGTTTCAAAAGATATTACGTCACAACCAATAGAAATCTCAAAAAATGCCATATAATGCGGTGAGACATTCGATATACACTGTATGGGAATGACAGTACTTAGCGACAACAAACTTTAAACATAATTTCAAATCTTTATTAAAATTTTTGTCGCTGGCAACCACAGTAAAATGATGAAAGGAAAAAAGTTTCTCGTTTACTACTTTTCCGCTGTTTATGGAGTAAAACTACGGCTCTCGGTATGACGTTACAATGTATAATCTGAACGCTACAAATTGTAGCGACTGGAAATTTTACGTATACACATATATAGTTGAATTTAGCTTCTAAATTGTATCACATTCCGACACGTAATTCATGAGATGTGAGCACGTAAACAGTAACGTTCATGGAAAATTGCTCCATCCGGCTGGAAGCGAAAGCAGTTTACTTCCATAGAGCTACAAGGAAAGGAACAGAATGAAACAGAGTACACCCAACGAATACCCATTGTATCCCACAAATACACCTTCAAGAGACTGCAGTTTCCATTGGAACTTGCATTTTCTATTACGACTTATAAATTACAGGGCAATCTATTAAATAATTCGGAATGGATTTCACATCTTCATGTCAGGGGCGGGATCACCAAAGAATTAATTCATATTAGATCCTGGACAAATAAGAAGAAATATTGTTTATAGTAAAGTTGGGCCGCGGTGGAGTAGCCGAGCGGTCTAAAGCACTTCGCTGCGGAGCGCGTGGTTGCTCGCCGTGGAGGTTCGAGTCCTTCCTGGGGCATGGGTGTGTGTGTGTTTGTCCGAAGGTTAGTTTACTAGGTTTAAGTAGTTTGTAAGCTACGGACTAATGACTACGCAGTTTGGTCCGATAGATTTACAAACAACAACAAGTAAAGTTGTGAATTAGATGACTGTATGAATGTTACATATCATTTGTATTTTGATTAGTATCTTTCTTTGTTTGGATACTGTACTTAAAATTTTGTGTATTACGCAAGACATCCTAATTTCTTATACATTCTCCGATAAATGTAACATGTTATGAAAAAGAAAGAGGTGAACAGAGAGAGAAGGAATAGGAGTACTAACTCATGGCTTGAATAAATAAATAAATACCCGGGCAACGCCGGGTTTTCAGCTAGTTATAAATAATTTTTAATGAATCTCGACCTGTCCCCATACAAGCGTGCTGACCTGACACTGCCTTGAGGCGGACAGCAGCGCGCTCCTCCGGAAACACGGCGGGAGAAAGTGAGGCGCGCATTCTTGGCAGCGTGGATGCAGAGGCGTGAGGTCCGCCCAAGGCGACGGTTCGAGCTGCCGTCAGTGCTTGCACTCGACGTTTCCAGTGCAGCCGGGGTCATGCCACACCCCCAGACACTTGGCACACACTATCAGTCTCTCTTAGTCTCAAAACAGATACCGACAGGACGTTAAGCCCGATATATATATTTCTCACCTCCATATCACTCTAACAGCAACATTGCTCCTTCTTTTAATTACATGCTTCATATATGATCGGGGAGAGGATCGTAGCTAGTTTGCACTAAAAGGTGTCGAGGCTGGAAGTGAGTTACAGCCTACAGACAGATGTAGCAATCAAATGAAGAAAGATTCATAAAGTCGACTCTAAGTGAAGGAAATAACACAATGCACGGCCACCATTTTCACTGTGACAATTCCGTCCAAGTGATTTCCCAGCTGGGGAACAATTAGAGGAAAATACGGAGGCAGACGTTTTCTTGGAACATTAACGGTTTATCCGGGTTGTAATAACATTTTAATTTTGCTCTATGCAATTAAGTTCCTGTAACTGTGTGTGAATCCTTTTACCTTAAATATACTGCTCGTGGCAAACATTTCACAGGTTCATAAATGATTATTTGGTTTGGAACTCGTTCGGCCATTCATCAAACACATGACAGCAAAACTGAAAGAACTGGAATTGTGAATTATGGTTTGACATCAATTATAAGAAAATGTAGCACAAAAATAAATATAGTTACAATTTTTCGATATAATAATTACAAGGCTGAAATTAATGCTGTAAACATCAATTTTAAGAAAATGTAGCACGAAAATATAGTTACAATTTTTCGATATAATAATGACAAGGCGGAAATTAATACTTTAAGCATTTAGGAGTATCTGAATTATTATTATTATTTTAACTGCTTATAGTTCAGTGCAACAGGGAAATGAGACTGTCAACTGGCAGAGAATTCGAAGCAGAACATGCGCCATAAACTTCACCTTTTACTAAATTCGAAGCCTCTGAAATACAACATGCTGGATTAGCGCTACATAAATTTGATAGGTAAGTTCAATCTGTTTCCATCTGCTCTTAGGTACAAAGTGAAGTAAGGGTAAAATTGAGTGCCATCTTGCAATGCTTTTAAACTTCAGAAACAAAACTAAGTGTACGCAGTAAAGGGCGTTAAAACGTTACTTTGGTCAAACCTTAATTAATATTGTTGTATACTGTCTCACTGACAATTACAATAAAAATAAAATAAATAAAATGCATTTAATCAAAAATAATTTTACTACAAACACTTTTTTCTCTGGATGTAGCTAATTTGTCAGTACAGAGTGTAGCGACGAATTACGTTTTCACTTTATCGAACAGTGTGGTTGGCGAACTTATATTTCAGATTTCGTCGGTATGGTCTTATTGGCTAGACGGGTGTGGGGGCATTAACTCACACCGCGTAAAGCGGATTGGCCGACGGTCTGCACTCATTGATCGAAGGCAATGTCGTTTGAGTAGTCAGAGCTATCAGACAAAGAACGCCGAGCGAAATAGCTACAAAAATCAATATAGGACGCACGACGAAGGCATGCGTTAGAACAGTGTGGCTCAGTTTGGCGCTAATGGGCAGTGGCAGCAGACAACCAAGTCGAGTACCTTTACTAACAGCAAGACATCGCCTAAAGCGCCTTCTATGAGCTAGAGAGAGTTTCGGTTCTTTCCTAGACAACTGTGAAAACGTGACTACCAGGTTCACTGATGGCAAGGTTTGTATCTAGCGCCGACCACACGAAGCCACGATCTCAACAAGGTAATGTGCAAGATAATGATTGCTTCATAATGGTGTGGGCTGTTCTTGCATGGAAGGAACTGGACCATCTGGCCAACTGAATCAATAATTGATTGGAAACTGTTGTTTCGGCTTCTTACAGACCTTTTACTGCCATTAATGGATTACTTCTCACCAAACAATTATGGAATGTTTATGGATAAAATGAATTTTCGCGATTTGTTTGAACAACATTCTGCACAGTTGCACCGAATGATTTGACCACCCGAATAGCTCGACATGAATCCTGTGGAATATTTATGGAACATAATAGAGAAGTCAGTTCGTGCACAACATTTTTCACCGTGCAAACGTCAGCAGTATTGGACGACAATAGAAGCTGAATTGTTCAATATACCTGCAGGGGACGTCCAAGGATTTAATAGTTTCTGGCTCCAGTCATCCGTGCAAAGTGCGACTTGAAGTTCGTATCACAAGACCTTTGTTTTCTCAGTGTAACTGTCCATTTAAGGCCGATGACTTCAGCATTTTACTGTCTGTCTGTCTTATATTTATGAAAGTGGGTCATTTTATAAGACAGAAGCGACTTCGTGGTATACTCAGAGCTACAAAAACAGATGTCGGTCTTTAAAAAATATTGAAGAAAGTAAACTGAAAAAGTGGTCTAGATTTCGTCATTTCGGTATTACGTACAAAATCAAGAAACTACGCTTTTATTGCAGTGACATCTTTCCTCCTTTTCTTTTTTCATTTTTCTTTATCGCCAATTATGCTTAGCTTTTAGACACTAATATTCTTAGGAAGACGACAGCACTCAACAATATACTTTTTGTTCCCGTAGGCAGATCGTAGAAAAAAAGATGCGAATTTGTTGAAGAACTTACACATGCTGTTCGTCTAATTCAGAAAAGCATATGATTGCATTCATCAGGAAAACATACTGAGGTGTCTGTAAGAGTTCGGTTTTGCCAAGAAATCAGTAAGCCTCACGAAGGTCTGCCTCATGGATACTACACCAAAGGTAAAAATGGGAAATAAGGTGAATGGAGCATTCAAAAACAAAACTGGGCTACGGAAGAGAGATGGACTATCACCTCTTCTTTTCAATCTCGCATTATAGACGGCAATGCGAGAGATGGCATCTAATGAAGTCAGAGGAGTCCAGATCGAGAATGTGAAAATCAAGTACCTCGGATATGCCGATGATACAGTGCTACTATCTGGATCACAAGAAGAATTAGGACAAATGACGGACATTCTGGAAACAACAGCGAGGAAAATTAGCCTTCAAAACAATCGCGACAAGACGGCATCTACATCTACATCTACATCCACACTCTGCAAGCCACCCGACGCTGTGTGGCGAAGGGTACCTTGAGTACCACTATCGGTTCTCTCTTCTATTCCAGTCAGGTATTTTTCGCGGAAAGAAACATTGTCGGTATGCCTCTGTGTGGGCTCTAATCTCTCTGATTTCATCCTCATGTCCTCTTCGCGAGATATACGCAGGAGGGAGCAGTATATTGCTAGACTCCTCTCGAAACTTCGACAAAAGTCCGTACCGAGCGACAGAGCGTCTCTCCCGCAGAGTCTTCCACTGGAGTTTATCGATCATCTCCGTAACGTTTTCACGATTACCAAATGATCCTGTAACGAAGCGCGCTGCTCTCCGTTGGATCTTCTCTACTTCCTCTCTCAACCCCCACCTGGTACGGATTCAAGCAGTGGGCGAACAAGTGTACTGTAACCTACTTCCTTTGTTTTCGGACTGCATTTCCTTAGGATTATTCCAATGAATCTAAGTTTGGCATCTTACAACTCACCGCAAAGACGTGGCGACGAGTTGCGACAGGCACATACAAAAGACACACACATACAACACATTCAGCTATCGGCCATGGCCTTCTTCAGAAAATAGAGCACTCACGCAATCACACAGGCACACAACACAGTCATACAACCATCACCTCCGAAATAATTTGTTTCCATTGAGTCAAACTGATCTATGAGAGTAATTTTACTGTTCCTTATTGGTTAATGGAGACTGCACTCGCGCTGATTTGATGAGTCGGAGGTGATGGTTGTATGACTGTGTTGTGTGCCTGTGTGATTGCGTGAGTGCTCTATTTTCTGAAGAAGGCCATGGCCGATAGCTGAATGTGTTGTATGGGTGTGTCTTTTGTATGTGCCTGTCGCAGCTCGTCGCCACGTCTTTGCGGTGAGTTGTAAACTGTCCTCACTATATTATTTATTCCAACCTGGACTTTCCATTATTATAAGTTTGGCATCTGCTTTACCGACGATTGATGTTATGTGGTCGTTCTATTTTAAATCACTCCTAGATAATTTATGGAATTAACTGCTTGCAGTTGCTGACCTGCTATAGTGTAGCTGAATGATAAATAATCTTTCTATATATTCGCAGCACATTACACTTGTTTACATTGAGATTCAATTTCCATTCCCTGCACCATGCACAATTCGATGCAGATCCTCCTGCATTTCAACACAATTTTCCATTGTTACAACCTCTCTATGTACCTCATCATCATCTGCAAAAAGCCTCAGTGAACTTCCGATGTTATCCGCAAGGTCATTTATATATATATTGTGAACAGCAACGGACCCACGACACTCCCCAGTGGCACATCTGACATCACTCTTACTTCTGAAGACTTCTCTCCATTGAGAATGACATGCTGCATTCTGTTATCAAGGAACTGCTCAATCCAATCACAAAATTGGTCTGATAGACCATATGAACTTACTTTGTTCATTAAACGTCTGTGGGGAACTGTATCAAACGCCTTGCGGAAGTCAAAAAACACGGCATCTATCTGAGAACCTGTGTCTATGGCCCTCTGACTCATGGACGAATAGCGCGAGCTGGGTTTCACACGATCGCGTTTTTCGAAACCCATGCTGATTCCTACAGAGCAGATTTCTAGTCTCCAGAAATGACAATATACTCGAACATAATACATGTTCCAAAATTCTACAACTGACCGACGTATGAGATATAGGCCTATAATTCTGCAAATCTGTTCGACGTCCCTTCTTGAAAACGGTGATTACCTGCGCCATTTTCCAATCCTTCCATAGTTATACACCGTAGACATAATGGAACTCAAGAACCTCTTCCATCCTTACAGACAAATGAAGGTTTTTATCGTCAAATCAGGAACCTCAAATATCTGGCTGTAGTATTCAGAGACGAACCATCCAGTAAAATGGCAATGCAGGTAAACGCTTTTATCGCGGCCTTAATTCTCTCCTGAAACCAGAAGTTTGTTAAGATATTTCAAAATAAACATCTACAAAACACTCCTACAGCCAGTAGTACGATATGGATGTGCCACCTGGAGTACAACCAAGCAAGATCTGAGCAGACTGGTGATATTTGAAAGGAAAGTCCCTCGGAAGATTTTTGGACCAGTTTACGGTAATGAGAGTGAAAAATGGAGGTTACGTCACGATACACAGTTATATGATATTTACAAAGAGCCTAACATCGTGGCTATAATGAAGACAGGATGACTCCAATGGGCACGGCATGTTGCTCAATGCGGGACAATCGATGGCCGAAAACTCTACTCAACATCACGCCAACGGGCACAATGCTCGTGGGAAGACCCAGAACCGGCCGCGCTGGCCGAGGGGACTGAGGCGCTCCAATCACGGTCTGCACGGCCACTACGGTCGGGGGCTCGAGTCCCCCCTCGGGCATGGATATTTGTACCGTCCTTAGGATTAGCTAGTCCATAAGTAGTTTGTAAGTTGAGGCACTGATTATCCCGTAGTTAAGTCCCATAAGCTATACAAACATTTGAACATATTTTTTGAAGACCCAGAACTCTACTGCGTAGCCAAAGACTTTCAGAGAGCGGGACTACTGGAAGAATGCCAGAAAAGAGCCGAAGTGGAGGCAATCTCTCAAAGCAGCGCCTGGACTACTGGGCCTGATCGCGTGAAGTAAGTAAGTAGCAAGTAAGTTCCCGTATCTAATGAAATGTGATAGTACAATATTCTCTCACTACTAGCATTTTCACATATGATGGTTAAGATAGTCAGTACTAGTTAGTCTGGTATCGTAAGTCCCACCGATTCAAGTTCAATAATCCCACTGCGCAGCCGTTACCGCTTGTAGAAACCGGTTTCTGTTATGCTTTACTCGCTCAGCAGTCGACAGACAGGAAACATGACTTCCCCAAGAGATTAGTTGTCACGAAAGATTTGAAGTAACGTAATCACTTCCTACAGTGGTTCTGTTCAGTAGAAAACGGTCATAACTGATTGATGAAAATATGTAATCGCACAGAACGCCGGCGACCAACACACACAGGAGCGAGTCCCAAACAGTGGCCGCGCACGGCGAGCCGATTGCACGACAGCGGCGACGGCGACTTGCCGCGTTTCGTAACGATCTGCTTAAGAATAAGGCGTGACCTACTGGCTGGGAAGCCCGCCCCCGTACCTGTTACAATACTCGACACACATTCGCCTCGGTCGGCAGTAAATATCTCGTCTGTGGTGTAATAAAAGGGCGCATACCGCGGTAATGTGGAAATATGAGGTACGGGTAAAATATTCTATTCCATTGTGATTACCCAATGGGTTAGACTTGCTAACGGTCACTGGGCCTAGAGAGAATTGTGTGATACTGCAAAATGAAAGAATAAATAGGGTTACAGTGAATATATGGTAACTGGCCACATACATCACTGCTTCTATTATAATAAATGGAATACATAATTATTAGAATTCTCTAGCTTTCCTGGAGTCACGTTAGGTGTGGCACATCCATGAGGTTGAGTGCTTGGCTGTAACTTTCCGAAATAATTGCTGATTTTTTTATATTGTTGCTATCGGTTTCGATCAAGACTCGGTTTCAAGCGGCGCCTACAAATCATCAAGCTATTACCAGTCACCTACATAATCTACACACACACACACACACACACACACAGACAGACACATATATACAGGGTGTTTCACTAAGTGTGATTGCCTCTGTAACTTATAAAATAATAGGTGACGGGAAATTTTAATGCGATAGGTCAACGCAACAAATGTTACACTTTCTGCGGAGCTATGAACATAGTTTATTGTATAATTTTCCAAAGAGTTACAGCACAAAGATATAATTGTTTAAATGGAACAATAGTTTATTCTATCGTGCATTGGATTCGTTTAAACAAGCCGCGTCTAAATCAATTTAAACTACATTCCTATCATTTTTGGTTTGGGAGCTCCAACCCTTCAAAGTTCCGAAGGCGGTGGCTGCGATAGCGTAGCTGACTGGCCGGGTGGCTATCCCTTGGGGCACGGCCCACTGTCTCATGACCACCAGCCAATAAGCTACGCTGTCGCAGCCTCCGCCCCCTAAACTTTGAAGGGTTGTAGCTCCCAAACTAACAGTGATAGGAATGTAGTTTAAATTGATTTGGACGCAGCTGGTTTCAACGATTCCAATGCACGATAGAAAAACTATTGTTCCATTTAAAAAATTATATCTTTGTGCTGTTGGAAAATGATACAAAAAACTATGTTCATAGCTCCGCAGAAAGTGTAACATTTCTTGTGTTGACCTACTACATTAAAATTTCCCGTCACCTATTATTAGAGGGAAACACACTTAGTGAAACACTGGCTTTTTTTATAAATTTTTACTTACGCAATAAGATCGTAAATGTTTACTACAAAATTTTAGTTTTATTCTGCTTTATTTGTGCAGGGTTTTTACATTATTCATGTTAAACTTCAACCTCAGTCTAACAAATACAGTCACGACACTCCCTCTAATTTTTTGTTATACACAACGACAGTAGCGCTCCAAGCGGGCGGCAAGCTGCATTTCTGGATACGGTATTGGATGGATGCGAATAGTTTGGCTGTTATTGGTATTAACCAACTTTTTACAATAGGGAACATATTTAATGTTACGAAAATCGGTAACGAAAAAAAAAAAAATTAAAAAAAAATTAAAAACTCGACGTTTGTCTTTCTTAGATTTCCCAAAATCCCTGGCGTGGTTTGAAACGGTGCTTTACACGACAGTTTATTTAAAATTAACTTCTGACCTGTAAGTTTTTCTGAATAATTTCATTTTCTATTAAAAATTTAAAAAATACTGGGGAACACAAGACCCGCCCTTTGACAGGAAGACATCGCTTTTCTACTGAGGAACGTTAAGGTTTCGTTGCTGCAATTCCAGAAAAATCTGTGAGGGTGAAACTTAGGAAACGTATATAGAATGCAATAGCAGCATTATTTAATATACCAAATCAGCCACCACAGCTGTGGCTGAAATAAAACCGCAACAGATGTGGCAATAAACTGAAAAAGCAATCAAACTCTAATGAGAACAGTCCATAATAGAAATTTATGTTTCTCTTATGTTTAAATTCTACTTACTTTTAGCGGAATAAGCTGCAAATTTACACATATTCCGTAAGTATTTCTTCATGAATAAATTGTTCTTTTAACACAGATTCAGTGATATTCGCCTGTTTTACATTAATTTACAGATTATGAATGGCTCTTGATAATTTAGTAATGCTTATAACGCAACAATTATAGTAACTATTTAGTTAATTATCTAGAAACATAATTATAAAGAAACGTTACTCCTTCGGTGGTTTCCCCACCACTAGTATCTTTGCAACTGTCAGTTGGCAACAACTTTCACAGCAGTGAGTGTCGTGACTATATGTCAGACTGTGCTTCAACTGGCTGAGCGTGCCAGCCATACCTGTTCATATTTTGTTTCTCGCCAAATTATAACATGTCTGCTACGAAACGCTACTAGAACTAGAAATGAAAATATGTTTCGAATCTACTGGCATACCAGCCTGTTACTTGGTGGACAACGCAAAATCACGTGGAAAACATAAATGTGCAGGCACGCTGCTGTTCTTTGTTAGGAAGGCAGAGTCACACTTCAAGGTTCTATAGAGGCTTTTGTGTTGCCCTAAAATTTTTATTTTTGATTAAAATCGATTTATGCCATTTAGGGATTGTCTTTGTACTTAATAATCAATCAACGATAAGAATGTTATTGGATCTCAACATACTTTTCCTTTCTGAATCAGTTTGTTTATCTAGTATGTCATCTGGTTTTTCTGCAAATTCGTGTACATTTCTTTCCAGGTGCCCATGCAGCATATTGCTTATATTTTCGCGAATATACGTAATAAATGTGGAGAGGTTGTCTTCCCTTCTGTTCAGATGTTCTTTGCAACTCACTATAATTTTTTGTCCAGTTTCTGTGATGCTGAAGATGTCAGAGCTACTGCATTTAATTTTCTATATTCCTGTCAAAGTCAATATTTACCGCTGCAGTTTTAACTCTAACTAAAATGTTCAAATGTCTGTGTACATATTGGACCAAATTGCTATGGTCATCAACAACTTAAACAAACTCATGCCCTAAGGAGAACTCGAACCTCCGGCAGTCCGTAGCATGATACCTTAGACCACGCGGCTTAATTGTAACAAATATTTCATTTTTACATTTCTTAAGGGGAACTGTAATCACACGATTAATCATACCTTGGCAATACGCTTGCATGTTGGATGCATCGTGGACAGAGTCAACACTAAACAACAATAAACTTTCCATTTTATAGAGCTGAAAACGTAAGCTACATGAGCATCGTGGTGGAAGTAGAAGTCTGCACATATTTGTGAAAATTCAACAAAACATCTTATACATATAACAAGAACGAAGGTTGGAACTTAAATAGTAGCAACTACACTACTGGCCATTAAAATTGCTACACCAAGAAGAAATGCAGATGATAAACGGGTATTCATCGGACAAATATATTGTACTAGAACTGACATGTGATTACATTTTCACGCAATTTCGGTGCATAGAGCCTGAGAAATCAGTACCCAGAACAACCACCTCTGGCCGTAACAACGACCTTGATACGCCTGGGCATTGAGTCAAACACAGCTTTGATGGCGTGTACAGGTACAGATGCCCATGCAGTTTCAACACGATACTACAGTTCATCAAGAGTAGTGACTGGCGTATTGTGATGAGCCAGTTGCTCGGCCACCATTGACCAGAGGTTTTCAGGTGTTGAGAGGTCTGGGAAATGTGCTGGCCAGGGAATCAGTCGAACATTTCGTATCGAGAAAGGACCTGCAACATGCGGTCGTGCATTATCCTGCTGAAATGTAGGGTTTCGCATGGATCGAATGAAGAGTAGAGCCACAGGTCGTAACACATCTGTAATGTAACGGCCACTGTTCAAAGTGCCGTCGATGCGAACAAAAGGTGACCGAGACGTGGAACCAATGGCACCCCATATCATCACTCCGAGTGATACGCCAGTATGGCGATGACGAATACACACCTCCAATGTGCGCTCACCACGATGTCGCCAAACACGGACGCGACCATCATAATGCTGTAAACAGAACCTGGGCTCATCCGAAAAAAAAGACGTTTTGCCATTCGTGCACCCAGATTCGTCGTTGCGTACACCATCGCAAGCGCTCCTGTCTGTGATGCAGTGTCAAGGGTAACCGCAACCATGGTCTCCGAGCTGATAGTCGATTCTGCTGCAATCGTCGTCGAACTGTTCGTGAAAATGGTTGTTGTCTTGCAAACGTCCCCAACTGCTGAGACAGGGATCGAGACGTGGCTGCACGATCCGTTACAGCCATGCTGATAAGATGCCTGTCATCTCGACTGCTAGTGATACGAGGCCGTTGGGATCCAGCATGGCGATTCGTATTGCCTTACTGATCCCACCGCTTCCATATTCCGCTAACACTCATTGGATCGCGTCCAACGTGAGCAGCAGTGTCGCGATACGATAAACCGCAATCGCGATAGGCTACAATCCAACCTTTATGAAAGTCGGAAACGTGATGGTACGCATTTCTCCTCCTTACACGAGGCATCACAACAACGTTTCACCAGGCAACGCCGGTCATCTGCTGTTTGTGTATGAGGAATCGGTTGGAAACTGTCTTCATACCAGCATGTTGTAGGTGTCGCCACCGGCGCCAATGCTCTGTGAATGCTCTGAAACGCTAATCATTTGCATATCACAGTATATTCTTCCTGTCGGCTAAATTCCGCATCTGTAGCACATCATCTTCGTGGTGTAGCAATTTTAGTGGCTAGGAGTGTATTTGTTCACAACTGATTGCTGTCCTTCAAAGTAGTCACCAGCGTTGTGTAGAACCCGTTGCCAACGATGAGGAATGCGTAATATATCGTTAGCAAAGCCTGTTCTGTTGATTGTGCAAAAGGAGCGGTCTACAGCCTGTCGAAACCTGAAACAGTTCTGAAGTGAATGTCACAAAGTGGTTCCTTCATCCTCGTCCACTAACGCTAGGACAGCGTCCCCGATGCATGTCTGCCACAGTTCATCGACCTTCGTTGAAGGCTTGTACCCAACGTGCCACTGTTCCGTACTACAATACCCATTCCACGCACGTCTCTTGAAGACCTTGCTGACACTGTCGTGCTGTAAGACCTCTGGCACATTCAGTCTTGATCTAACTGCGTTGTTCCTGCTTCGAAAACATAGTGACACCGCTACGTTAGGCCGCTCGCTCACAAGTGACTGTGTTTCCCTCGATTGTACGCACGCAGTGATGTGGGGCGGACGAGTCCGTTTGCCCCGAGGTAAGGTAGGTATGTCAATAACATGTTCTATCAGCGACAATAGTAGATTCCATCGCATAATGTCTCCACAGCAATGTTGCCACAATTTAAGTCTCAATCCTCGTATGTTGCGAACTTCCCCAATATTCATATCGGTGACAGATGATACAGAACAAATGCATTTACGATATTATTGCGTGATAAAATTTACAATAAATCCAATATTACATGTTTATATGCACGTATAGGTAGATGTGGGCTACTGATAATGGCTTGAGCATGTGTTGCTACCGTCTGAAACTGAGCCTTGATCGAAACCGGTAATAAATACTTGTTAAAAAAAAATAACACTTCTGGTGGACAGTTAATACAATGCATTTCATACAATTCGCAGCTGTAGAAGAGTACACAAGAGAAATATTCCTGAACGGCTGCCTCTGTGGATATTTAATTATGAGCTGTATGTAACGGATACTATCAACAAAATGCTTTTCATCGATAATAAAATAAATAAAACAAAATAGAAATAATAAAAATCTTCAATTATGAACTAAAAGTTTTAAACTGTGCCCCCAACGAGTGAATATTGAGCAAAAAAATGTTCAAATATTTGTTAAGCTTATGGGACTTAATACGGGGTCATCAGTCCCTAAACTTACAAACTACTTATGAACTACTTACAAACTAGGACGGCACAAATATCCATGCCCGAGGGGGGATTCGAACCCCCGACCGTAGTGGCCGTGCTGACCGTGACTGGAGCGCCTCAGTCACCTCGGCCACCGCGGCCGGCGAATATTGAGCAACAGTCAGTTTTGGAGCCGGCCGCGGTGGCCGAGGGGACTGTGGCGCTCCACTACGGTCGAAGGTTCGAATCCCCCCTCGGGCATGGATATTTGCCCCGTCCTTAGTCTTAGCTAGTTCATAAGTAATTTGTAAGTTTAGGGACTGATGACCCCGTAGTCAAGTCCCATAAGCTATACAAACATTTGAACATTTTCAGTTTTGGATGTGTGTTCGAGAGTAGCCATGTTTACACTTCTGTGTCACTATCGTAATTTCCCTCTTCTTCTTTTACCAACACTAAGTACAAAGGCACCTTTAATGTCGCTTTTAAGGGCACAGCGAGAACAGCAGTCGTGAGGGCTACAATTTTTAGGGAGCCCCACCAAAGTCCTTACCTTTACTTAACGAACAGTTTAATTTCTTGCTAAAATAAATAAATAAAAACTTCAAGCTTAGAATGTTAATCATTTCCTGCCCAATCTAATCTGGTTATTTTACTAACACAGTGAATCAAAGCACATTAGTGTAGTCACACATTTTAATTTTCCTTATTTGATGTGTAAAAAAAGTAACATGGGGCAGGATGCAATGCTATTAGCAGATGTTATTAAATGCTTAGTTCTGCTTACGTAAGCATTTACCAGTAACAAATGGATACCAGAGTCTCTAGAACGAAATGACATGGGAGATATTAATCTGCATGGGGAAAACGAATTGCAGCTATCCATGAACCGTATTCATATTACGTAATTCGTCAACGAAAACAAAGGCACAACGTAACAAAGACAGCTTCGAAAGTAACACGCACAATATTGCCTTTGACTGACTGTCGGGACTAGTAAGTCCCGAGCACATTTTTGAACGCTATGTCAATAAAATAAGCTCCATTCCTTGAGTAGAAACAGTTTGCATTAGCTAAAACAACACAAAACCAAATTACCAGCGTCAAAATATAACAGTGTCTTTTGTGACAAAGAGCTGCTAGACTCGCCTTACGAAGTCGTGCACACCGACATGATACACTCCGTTGTGTATTTCTCTCTATGAGCAGAGATATTGAACAATCTCGCCCAGAGAGCTTCATATGATTCATTAAGAGGGACACTGACGCCCCGTTAGGAACATAAGTAAGATAATTATCAATTTCCACTTGGTTTTATGACGTTGGAAATGGGCAGGGACTTTTAAGTTTCGTCGAGCAGGAAAGGATTAATAGGGAGCATTCACACTATTCCTGCTGTTGAGAGCAGCTTCATTATTTCCTCAAGTTTCCTTAAAACGGGCAGCTTTGATGAATACCGCGGCAGTCGTTCTTGAAGTGAACAAGAAAACAGGTTTCCATTTCTCTCCCAATCAGCCACTAGTTTGTGCGGGAAATAAAGAGTACTCCAAAAGCCCGTTGGCTTTGTTACATCAAATTATGAATGTTATTTTTTAAAATCACGCTAACAAGATTCATAAACATTTCGATTCCCTTCTGCACTGGCGTTAAGGAACTCTGTCCGTAATATTCGCTATGACTACCTGATAAATATCCACTCAGATTTCGTCGACAGCTCGTCGAATTTCTTCTTTTACATCACGGATGAAGCGGGGCTTTTTGAAGTTCACCAATGAATGAAGAGTACGCCTAAGAGAAAAAGTCACAAGGAGTTAGGTCGTGTGACCTTTGGGACCACTGACGGTCAGCGTTACGTGAAGTCAGGCGATCCGGGAACAGCTGTTGGTGAGATCGAATTGTTTTGCGGGCCGCACGGTAGCTGAAACCACAGCTAATGAATTTCTACTCTAAAGAAATGAGGCTACTAAAATACTCTTGAGCCTCTCTATTTGTTTGACAGCTACACTATTGACCATTAAAATTGCTACACCACGAATATGACATGCTACAAACGAGAAATTTAACCGACAGCAAAAAGATGACATGAGGATAGTTTCCAACCGATTTCTCATATACAAACAGCAGTTGCCCAGCGTTACTGGTGAAACTTTGTTGTGATACCTAGTGTAAGGATGAGAAGTGCGTATCATCAAGATTCCGACTGTGATAAAAATAGGATTGTAGCCTATCGCGATTGCAGTTTACCGAATCGCGACATTGCTGCTCGCGTTGGTCGCGATCCAATGACTGTTAGCAGAATATGGAATCGGTGGGTTCAGGAGGGCAATACGGAACGCCGTGCTGGATCCCAACGGCCTCGTATCACTAGCAGTCGAGACGACAGGCATTTTATCCGCATGGCTGTAACGGATCGGACTGCCAAGTCTCGATCCCTAGGTCAACAGATGCGGACGTTTGCAAGACAACAACCATCTGCACGAACAGTTCGACTACTTTGCAGGTGGTTGGACTATCAGCTCAGAGACCATGGCAGCAGTTACCCTTGACGCTGCATCACAGACAGGAGCGACTGCGATGGTGTACGCAACGACGAACCTGGGTGCACGAATGTCAAAACGTAATTTTTTCGAATGAATCCAGGTACTGTTTACAGCATCATGATGGTCGCATCCGTCTTTGGCGACATCGCAGTGAACGCACATTGGAAGCGTGCATTCGTCATCGCCATACTGACGTATTACCCGGCGTGATGGTATGGGGTGCCATTGGTTACACGTCTCGGTCACCTCTTGTTCACGTCTACGGCACTTTGAACAATGACTGTTACATTTCAGATACGAGTCGTGGCTCTACCCTTCATTCAAATTAAAATGTTTGTAAATCTATTGGACCAAACTGCGTGGTCATCAGTCCGTAGCTTACAAACTACTTAAACCTAGATAAACTAACCTAAGGACAACACACACACCCAAGCCCCAGGGAGAACTCGAACCTCCACGGCTAGCAACCGCGTGCTCTGCAGCGAGACGCTTTAGACCGCTCGGCTACTCCACCGCGGCTTCCCTTCGTTCGATCCCTGCGAAACCCTACATTTCAGGACGATAATGCACGACCGCATTTTGCAGGTCCAGTACGGGCCTTTCTGGGTACTGAAAATGTTCGACTGCTTCCCTGGCCAGCACATTCTCCAGACCTCTCACTAATTGGAAACGTCTGGTCAATGGTGGCCGAGCAACTGACTCCCTTACTGACTTACCTATGTAATTTTTTTAGTAAATTCCTTTAACAAATGTAGGTCTATTACGTAAAATTGCTATTTTTGAGGAAACACCTAACTTACTTACGCCGTTCCGTGTGACATAGCTAATGGTTCGTTCCTACAATTTAGCCAATACGTGTGATGATGATATTTTATTGGAATACGCCCTGGCATAATTTTGTGCTTGATTTTTCGTGTTCTCCTGCTGGATACAGCTTAGGAGGCTTAGAAGATGGAGAAAGCTGGTTCACCTTCAATCCATGTCAGTTAGGTTGGAAGACGATGCGTCAGACACAGAATTATGAATCTAAACAATAAATGTATTATCAGTAATAATTCAAATACGTGCCGTGAAACCCTTTATTTAATAATGTGTGTTGATGTAAGTACCACACAAGTAATAAAGCTGACATACTGATAGTTCATCAGCTTCTGTTTCAGAATGTCAGGCAGTCGTTTTTTGTCTGCCAACACGAAACTATGCTTGACATACAATGGTTACAAAATATCTGATTGAGAAAGGAACATATTATTCCAGAACCAGTCGTAAAAACGGAAGAATTTCATCACTATCGGTTTAGAAAGTTAAATTACCACTGTTTTACCTATTTAATAATGTCTGCGGACCTACAAGAGCCATTAATAGTGATGAAGTTCAGAGGCTTCTTACCTGCTATCATTGGCAATGACTGGTATTCTCAACGTTCATCTTCAGAGATGTTTCAGTAATGTTATAATATATTTGATTTCAATGTAGTTATCAGGCCGTAGTCACAGTACTCATTTCGATTTTAGTTTACTTCACACCAATTAAATTTTATAATTGTGACTTAGATTCATTGAAACTAGTCACATAATGTTTTGTAGTGTAAAAAAAAAAAAAAAAAAAAAAAAAAAAAAAAAAAAAAAAAAAAAAAAAACTAACTACGGCCTTGAACATTGAAGTCAAATAAATAGTACCTTTACATTTTAGTCACGCTTCTTAAAAGAAAAACATGTCTAATTATAATGTTCAATTAAAAAATGCTCAGTCTCTGTTGCAATATTTTATTCTCCAATAACACGTTTCGCGCTGTTAGCGCATCGTCAGACTGGAAAAAGACAAATGTTTTGTTACACTGCAGTTATGTAACAAAACATTTGTCTTTTTCCAGTGTGACGATGCGCTAATAGCGCGAAACGCGTTATTGGAGAATAAAATATTGCAACAGAGACTGAGCATTTTTTAATTATTCAACACTGTTGCTGCAACAGCCGCCACCACCACCATCATGGAATGGAATGAAATATAATGTTCAAATCATTTTCAACGTTATATGCGATGCCAATTTTTGTTTAGTAGAGGTAATATTTCGTCACTTTTTCCTAAGTGAGATTCAAGCGTCCTTTTCAAATATTTGGACACTCTAACATTTTACGTTCTGTTTAAAAGAAACAGTAATCTTCACAGTTTGAGCTATATCTGCATGAGAATATCGACTGGCGGTCTACTGTCTTTATCGTTTTTTCATATTATTATAATTTTTTTACACTTTAATTAAAACTTCTTATTTAAATGCGAATGGCTGATGTGTGTGCAATATATCTGAAGCTCAAACGCCACGCATTTCATATCATCTTCCCAGTTTAAAACTACTAGCTGAGGGGTTAAGAATGTTTCACTATTAAACTCTTAATTTGTATTGTTCTTATTCTGAGGACAAGAGCAACGTCCAATCATATTCGTTATGAGAACTGAAGTCTTTCATAAGAGAAAATGACTCTCATTTGGATAATCATTAATACTGGATTGGAGAACTATTATTTGATCACACACATATAAGGGAATACGCAGCAGTTGATTGCCAGATTAACGTTCTGTAAGATAACAGCTCCACGAAATTCAGTGAATTACGAATTAGAACTACCCGACATCTTTATCTCAGTGTAGTAGACTCAAGATTTTTTTTAACAAAATTATTTATTACTTTCATTGGCTATACAAGCTGTTCGTATTGAGGCATTAACCATTGGCCATGAATTACTTCCAGCAGTCAGTGAACTTACTGTATGAACTCTTGTCGAGGGATGTTACTGCGAAAGGTGTTAACCTTATAGTCTACTCCGACTTCTCATCAGGCAATATTTTAAGTTCATTACTAATGTGTAAGTATAATATTCGCTGCTACAATGATACTCTTCCTTTGACCCAAAGGAGATGGGTAGACGCATCTTGTCAAAAGAAGCACCCTACGTATCTATACGTAAGTTACCAGGAACTGCACTAACTTGTTGTAGCTTATACAACGGAAGCATTGGTCACTCGTAGTTCCCCCGGACGAGCTACGGCAAGAGGTGGTCCCCGATACTAACGGACGCTGGTCCCAATGCAACAGGCCGCGCGGCCAGAAGTTGCGAAAACGTGGCGCTCGCCACGCCCCTCGGTGGGTATATAACAGGTGGCGAGCCGGCCAAACGCCAGTTCTCCGCTCTCCACCGCAAGAAGCTCACCGACATGGCCTGCAAGGTTAGTACTGGCCCCCACTTCTTCCCAGCCACTGAGGCTCAAATACTTCGACTGTTTGACTTCAGTGACGCTTAACGTTATATATTGTTGTACACTGAATGTCTGCACCATTTCTGTTAGTGAATAACAAACGCGTTATTTTTGTACACTGAGTCAATGGAGTAGAAAAAAGTCTTCACATTCGTCTGCATTGTGCTGACAATTCGAGTAGGGGCCTTAGTTATTTTTACGTGAAAAAAAAAATGGCTAAGGTTATCAATCGGATAAGTTCGTGTTGCACCAAATCTGGTGTGGATTCTTTGAGACAAGCAGTTCACTGTATTCGACTAAAATTATATATCATACAGATTTTATCCAAACTTTAATATGAAATATTAAGCAACTCATTATTTTAAATATGCAACCGTCCCATCTGGAAACGGTATTCTAAGGCATTTACCAACACCGAAAAGAAGCTAATCACAGAGATATGGGCTAACAAATGAAACGCAACAAATTCTAATAGTAATTGCAACGTTTTGAACATCGACCAGAAGTCTTTTCACAGCTGGGGTTACTCTGTTAACCACACCACACCAACACTACCACGACCACGAAACTATAGTGACCATGTATAAATACCGACGCAAAATCTCGAAACTGATATCATCATAAAATACATATAACTTCAATATTTTTAAGTGACCAATAGTATTATCTTTGGGTAAAAAGAACTATAGGGTGCAGAAAGACACACTTTCACACCATGAGGAAAGAACACGGATTTTCATGGTAGAAAAATTGTCCACGTCAGACCTGCCTTGAAATGTGAACGTTGACATGACACAGTTTTAGTTAATCACGATAATTTCATAACTAATGGTACGCATATTTTCGTACTAATTTTCACGTTGGTCTTCACGGGATCCTGAAGTTCTACAAGAAGAATCTATACTGTTTGAATAGCAGTATAAGCAGTATAAGCTATTGCGGAGCTGAAAGCAGATAAGGTGTATTGTTTTACACTACAAAAACATAAAATCGGACACGTTCTTACATTTTGCTGTACTGTTTGAGGTAAAATTCAACTATCGTTCAAATTTAACCCACTTTATTTTGATGTGATACTACTTCACGCAATAATAACATGTTATAACGTGTCTGGACCTTGGTGTAAATGAACTTGCCTGTTGCAGCTGATCGTCCTCGCCGCCTTCGTGGCCGTGGCCCGCGCCGGCTACCTGGGCGCCCCCGCCGTCTACGCCCCCGGCGCCCCCATCGCCGCCCGCGCCTACGCCGCCCCCGTGGCCTACGCCGCCCCCGCCCTGCGTGCCGCCCCCGTGGCGTACGCCGCCCCCGCCGTCGCTAAGGTCGCCGCCCCCGTGGCCTACGCCGCCCCCGCCGCCGTGGCCGCCGAGTACGACCCCAACCCCCAGTACAGCTACGCCTACAACGTGCAGGACGCCCTGACCGGTGACTCCAAGGCCCAGCAGGAGACCCGCAACGGTGACGTCGTCCAGGGCAGCTACAGCCTGGTCGAGCCCGACGGCTCCATCCGCACCGTCGACTACACCGCCGACCCCGTCAACGGCTTCAACGCCGTCGTGCACAAGGAGGCCGGCGCCCACCCCGCCCCCGTCGTCGCCAAGGTGGCCGCCCCCGTCGCCTACGCCGCCCCCGCCATCGCTAAGGTGGCTGCTCCCCTCGCCTACGCCGCCCCCGCCTACGGCAAGGCCATCCTTGGTTAAATGAGAGTATTCTCCACTGGTCTATTCTGACAAGGACGGTGCTTCCCTGAAGTGGCCGTTACAGCAGTCAAGCTGCTGAAAATGTACATAACGCCTTCATTTGTACTGCCAGTCGAACTATCTCCTTCAAATTCTTCCCTTTTCTATCCTCACCATTCTCCAATCTCAAACACCACAGTCACTGCTTCCCCATGTTATTAAATTTTCCTATTTATTGTTTTTGTACAGAATATTTATGCAAAACGAATAAAATTCGTTCTCATAATATCGTCTTTTCTCTCTACTGTACTATACCCGAGAGTACATGTGTATATCATCTGGAATTTTAAAACGCCAATCCTCAAGACAGTGTAGAATGTAAATGTGTTTCTTTTATAGGAAAGAGGCATACTCAAAACATTACAAAATTTTGGAAATGAATTATTCTCTTTTACCCATCCCAAGTAGACTGGAGGCAAAGTCTTTACAAAACTACAACAGTACTTGAACACAAGTATGAAATCACCTCAACACTTAATCGATTACTCGAATATAAATGCAGTTTTTATGCAGGCCTGCATGTGGCAGTGTCGTATGTGATTTCAAACAGCACCCGTTCTATGCTCCCAACAGGTTTCAACACTCGCTCGGAGAAAGAACTGTGTTCTGAAATGTTGTGACACCATTACCTGCATAATTCCGAAGTGGCCAGTCTGTTAGTGCTCCAGTGCATCCCTCCACAACCAAGGTAGCTGATGTGGTTAGTGTTGAAAGATACGCCACATCGAAGATATACACCACTTAGAGGGAAAGCACAAAAACATCATACGCTACTTCACAAAGGTGTTGAAACTGTTTTTCATCATTGTGGCAGAAGGCCATTGAAGAGTATTGTGACGAGAAATAACATGAGAACTGTAAACCTCGATGCATAAAGCAATTCCGCACTCACGAACACTAGCAACACCAAAATAACACAGGTACACATTGTAGAGTGAGCTGGATTTCCAAAAGTACACAACAGCGACACACATTCCCTTGAAAAGTCGACTTTGTGCCAAAGCCGTAAAACGTAGAGTTTGGAGAACGGAAGAAAGTTATTTGGTCGTATGAGTCTTGCTTCAAATTGTTTCCAACTTCCGCCAGACTTTATACATCTGGTGTACGCCGTCCTCAGCCTACGATGCAGACTGCGTGCTGCCAAGAGCGAAACTTGGTCTTGGCAACAATATCGTGGTAGTCCCCTAGCTACTCGACAAGATCAAATTACTAATATGGAATATGTTCGCTGTCAGGTGCATCCCATGCTACAATATTTGTTCCTCATTGGTGAAACTGTGTTCACACTGCTCGTATAACACATACGTTCAGAGATGAATCATCCCATTGCTCCTGACCTCTACAGTTCTGTTATGCCTCCCCCTCACTCCATCCCCTTGGAGAACTACCTACCAATTACAGGGGAATGAAAATCCCAAGATAAATATGTGAACCTAGGCCCTGCCAAGTGGGGAGTATCAGAGTGCAATAGAGGTCAGATCCCAGAAGAACAACTGCTACGATTATCTAATATTTGTCAGTAAAGTGCGAGAGTAGCATTAATTTTAGAACAAACAGTACTTCAGATCTTATTATGGTTAATCACCATAGACATGAGGTTCAAATATATGTACGGAAATTCAGGGAAAATTATACACTTTGGTGTTAAATCTTGATAAAATTATAAACCACAATATCATGTTATCAATCAAATTACGAAGCAAGAAGAAAAAGGGATACTACAATGTTTCACGAGTGTGAAATGAAAACATGACAAAATCAGATAGGAAATCATACCTAAGCTTCTGGACAAAGAAATATTTTACTATCTAGCCAATATTTTCGATCACATTACCAACTGTATTTCAGTATGCCATGGCTCGTATCTCGCATGGGAATTTTATACATACTACACATCATTACACCTAACAATTCTACATGCTTCTAAATTTGGCTCTGCCAGTCTACATGGATCTTACCAATACACATGTACCTGAACATGAGTTCTACCAAATGTGGGCATGAATGGGAGTCTAAAATGAGGCGCTTACTGACGACATCAACATTTACGGCATGTGCAGTGTTGTTTATCGTCTTAATGTACACTGCGACAATGTCAGCAGGCTGCAGCAACTGGAACCTATAAAAAGTTAAAACAGGCCTCGACTGAATTGCTTCAGTCAAATACATCCCTTTCTGTGAAGTGGAAGACGGTGTTCGTGTCACTAGACTAAATTTAGTGGCTAATTACACTCGCCAAACTGACCGATATGGCACACAAACTGCACTGGCAGTTTTCGCAAGAACATAAACCGCAGTGCCCCGCCTCGTTTCAGTTGGAAATGCAAGCCTATGTGAACTAAGTGATCACAAATTTTATCTCTGCGCCGCACAGTGCGTTAGACGATGTGTCTGGTACGACGTCTCCGAGAGACCACACCCAATAAACTGCCCCTGTCTCTCTGCAGTTTGATATTGTTACCATTTGCCCTATTCTGCCTTTTGTCGTTGCCTTCCGCTAACGTTGATGTCAGTCAGGGGCTAAGTACATTCTATGCCGGCATACTTATTTTCTTTCTGCCGATGTCCTCTTCCTACACCCATCCAATCAGCAGTCGAATTTCAAGCGGCGTGCCCATCCTTCCGCGTGCTATCTACATGGACGAAACCCGTGATCAATGTGAGGTCAGCATGTTTGTTACTTTTCGGCTGGAGGGTCTCTCACTTTGCTGTTGTGGTGTTTTGTCAAACTATTCTCTAGGAGAGTTACGGTGTCGATTGTGACATAACGGATACCTCATTCGTTTGTCAGATAATTATTCTAAATTGTAATTGTGTGGAAGACAGGGCGATAGTCGTGCAAGCGGCCGAGGAATGAGACTCTCGTTAAGGAGAGTGAAGCGAGCAGTCAGGTAGCGGGGTTTCGCCGCGTCTACTTCTTAAGAACGGCTAAGACCCTGGTGGGCAATGACGACTCGCCGTAAATGGATAAACCAGTTCTTCTGAAGGAAGCTGAAGTGACGGTGGAATGTCTTAATGGACGCTCCGGCTGATGAACTTTCTCTTAACTTAGAAATAAATAACAAATCACAGTATCATGTTCCCATCAATTCTGTAGGCATATAGATGTCAGGAAAATTGTGCGCATCTCATGCACGAGCAATAATTTTAATATCTCGAGAAGTAAAAAAAAAAGTTAATTTTCACAATATCTTAATATAGCAAAATTAAACTAAAAATCACCACGTTTTGAATGCATCATGCGATTTCAACGAACTATGCCTTAGATGTCAGCATACTACCTCAAGCTATCATGAAAGTAACACACGTGTACCTAATTATTTAAGGATTTATTACACGCACGCCGCGCGGGAGTAGCCGAGCGGACTGGAGCGCCACGTTACGGATCGCACGACCTCCTACGTCGGAGGTTCGAATCCTCGCTCTGGCATGGACGTGTGTATTGTCCTTAGGTTAGTTTGTAAGACTTAGTTTGTAAGACTAACGTAGTTTTGTCCCACAGAATTACAAACATTTGAACGTTTGATACACGTTTTATATTACTTTTTGTGGAAATGCAGTCTGTTCACCGTATCCTCCAAAGTAACTAAGCAATTGCAAGCAGCATGATACCTTCCTCTTGTCCTCGCGTTCGTGTAACTATTTAATGAATATTTGTCTATTTTGGCGGTAACTACACGTAAGTATTCTGTGGCATGAGCGATCAAACTCTTGAAAACTAGGTTGTTTATTTTTTTCATACATTAGTTTTACTGCTGATACGTAGTCTCTTGGTCACTGTACGTTTGTAACGTTTGCATCTGAGATTGTCAAAATGTTTCGTTAGTTTGGAAGTGGTCAAAGTTGTATCAAAACAAGACAGTGTTTCATATTAAGAACTCGGCTGCTTTTGCAGGCCAAACAACTGCTGTGGTCAAGTAAAATACTTGGAATGCCCGTGAGGAGAGCTCATTGGCGTTATAAGAAGATTTTATGTCTCGTCTTGAAGGAGAAAGGCGTGCCAGGATAGATGAAGTGCTTCGTTTGCGACGGTGTTTGAATCAGCGCGGAAAACGGCCAGTTTGTCGGGACTTCACGTTTGGCAAGGGCTCGTGACTGAGAGTTTAAGAATCTGAACGTTTTCAGATTCCATTACGGAATTTTAACTGAACAATATATGTGCTCTACACGAAATTTTACGAGCGTTGGTATGATATTCATCGGATTAAGATTTGAACTATTTTGAGGTGTCGATTATTTCGTCTTGTGTGATCGGGAAATGGACTTAGTGTCTGAGCACCATCAAGCATTACTTAGTTGGGGATTATGCTACCATTCTCTTAACACAATTAACGCATCTGGTCTGATAATTTTATAAGTTTTATTTCTAATTAATTTGCGACGACTTCTTATAAATCAATACACGGGTTTAATTGCTGTTGAACCTTCCGGTTTATATGGTCGTGGTCGAAGAAACATATCTGCTCCTGAAGTTTCGTCCAGAGCTGTGCTGGACATCTCCAGAGGTGCTACTGGTAGTGGTGAGTCTTGCCGACTGACGAGTCGGGCGTCGGAGAGCGGTATAAATACGGTCTAAAAGGGGGCGTGGTCAAATGTTCACGTGCACAGATGAGATAAGCCTTGTCAAAGATAAAACATAACTTTCGATAGTCGATGGTCAAAGATAAAAGCGTAACTACCTACTCTGAAGATCCACAGTCCATATGTCATTAAGTTTCATTGCTTCTCCCTTAAAACATGGAGATAATTTTAATAGAAAGGAAGAAGCAATGAAACTTAATGACATATGGACTGTGGCTCTTCAGAGTAGGTAGTTACGCTTTTATCTTTGACCATCGACTATCCAAGTCCTTGCCCACTACGCTACGACTATCAATCGAAAAATGAGTCCTTTAATCTCATACTATTGATGGCCGTTGTTAACTAGATTATCATTCATCGTACGAAGAACGACGTTTTTTTTTTTTAATTCTTCAGTGCGTCATTGCTTTGAAATGACAACGTGTAAATTACAATCTGGGCGAGGTATGTCACTTGACATCTCCGTGTCTAAGCACCATCAAGCATTAATTCAATGGAGGATGTCAAATATCCGTTATTTTTGCAAATATGTCTCAAACGATACGAGATATTAAAAAAAAAACATAGGGAGCTAAGTTGTAGAGAATTTTATCCTATACCAATTAGGATATTCAATTTTCGTATCAGATGGTTCGTTTGCAACTACAATTATATTACAAACGGCTTTTTATGGTATTACTACCGTATTTTTATCCGAAAAATTTGAAAAAGGGAGGTTGTGGTCTCTAGCGGCCTACAATCTTGTCTGTAAAATTTGGTGCTGATCGGTTGAACGGTTCGTCTTAAAAACAGGGAACATGTTATGGACAGACAGACAGACCTACATCCCAAAATCACCGTTACTTTTCCAAATATCTCTGAAACAATACGAGATATGGAGGGAAAAAAAAAAAAAAAAAAAAAAAAAAAAAAAAAAAAAAAAAAAAAAAAAAAAAACCACAAGAGAGCAAAGTTGTAGAGAATTTTCTCCTCTACGAATTCGGTTATTCAATTTTCGTGTCAGATGAATAGTTAAGCCGTTATTTTCATTTAAATCTCGAGCTGTCAAAAGACGATCGCAAAGGCCTACTTTTAGTGTTACTATCGTAACCTAAAGTGGGCCAATAAACATTATTCAACTGAGTTATCTGGCGTTGCCTACATCATGTGGAAACGATAGAATAAAACCTCTTTCATTAATTAGTCATTTATCTTTATATTTCATCATTGTTTCGCAAATGATAGCCGTTGCATAGAGTGTTAGACTGTAGGTTTGCATATACAAGATAATACATGCAACTACATAAGTTTCTGACATGAAAGCAGACGTGTTCGGTTCGACCCTGAGTCTATATCGAGTCATATTTCTTGAACAGAGCCGATCCCAATACATATAATTTGTAATTTTAGAATGCATTTCTGGAGAAACAGCGTTCTTTGATGAAATTATATTTTTTAAAAACACAGTCTCGATCGCAAGAGAATTTTTATTGTTCTTAGGCAACCGGTTTCAGTCTGCTTGTGAGACCATCTTCCGGCCGACTGCAATACAGTAATATTACCAATATTAAGAAGGATGTACATAATACGATATTATAGCAATAAACAGTAAAGTAACAACAATGTGAAAAGTTATACCTATGGCAGCCGATTGTGGGCGGGTCGGGAACCGTTGGCTGTGGAAATCAACTGCGGAATACTGCAGTATCGGTCCAGTTTATATATGGTCAGATCTGCCCCACCCCTCCACATGCGGCATTACATTATTGAGAGTCAATCATGTACTTATTAATAATTTTGTTGTTGTTGTCTTTAGAGGCTACAGTTATGATATTAAAAACCGGGGCTAAATATACAAGAACATACAGATTATTACACTCGTTGTGACTGGTATAAATTTAGAAAAAATCGTTTTGAATAAAGATTTCAAACGAGTGTAATAATCTGCGATTATAATATCGTATTCTGTACATCCTTCTTAATATTAGTAATATTACTGTATTGCAGTCGGCCGGAAAATGGTCTCACATGCAGACTGAAACCGGTTGCCTAAGAACAATAAAAATTCTCTTGCGATCGAGATTGTGTTTTTCAAAAATATAACACACTAGCTTAAACCCGCGGCTCCGCTCGAGTGTTGGTTGATTATGATAGATAAGCTATCTTTCAGTAGTGTGCTACGACATCAAATCACTCGTAAAAATGCACTCGTTTCGAAGAATCCAGTCACAAAATTCAACAATAATTATTGAAATAATATCACAGCTCGATCACTTGATGTATTTTGCGAAACGTCAAATCGATTTATTAAGAGATGTATTTAAAATATTCTTTTTACTGCTTTATTTATGTATTCTTATATTTTCTTATTCATATGCTTATCCTTACAGTGAAAGAGAAGAGCTGAAGACATTGTAGCATGCATAGACCAAAGATATGGTCTGTGGCATCACGTTTCCCTGTATGTAACCTCCTTGCTAAAGAGTCGCAAACATTATCGCTTGCCTTGAGTCCGAAATTTTTATTAACAATTTGAAGACATTCAACCACCAAATTTTCCACCCCCTTATAGCTATCGGCATGGAACTGCTATGGTGTACAACGGGAGACTTCGGACAACAATTATACACAGACCATTCAGTTTCGTTCTGTAGCTTTCGCTTCAGAGCGAAATATTAACACACACACACGTAGAATTTTATATACACCGATTAACTTTACATCCCAATATACTCCACCCTTTAATCATTATCAACCCTCAAGCAACAATGCAACCAATAAAACCATTTTCAAAGAGTAAATATAATTTTCAAAAAGTAATTATTGTTCCGCATTTCGCGTTATATTCTTCAATTTACTTAATATCTTTCGGATCGCTATAAAACCATGCCTAAAGCCTTCCCCGTGTAGATATTAGTAACTGTACAAAATTTTGGCTCTTTATGCCTTATGGTTCAGACGTGATAATCGTACACCGAACAGATATTCACAATTGTAGATATAGATAATTTGTGTTTGGCCAATACAGATGTGTTTGGTCAATTCATACATATTACGTAAAGTGTCACGATGTTGTCTACGGCTATTGTGTTTCTTATTCTAAACGGAGCTGCAGGTGTCTCTTAAGACGTTTTATCCTTTTAAAAGCTGGTTGCTGCTTTTGTTGAGTCTCTTCTCTCTTGGGATGTTTTTAGCGTACCGATTGTGTGTATTTATATGGGCTTTGTGTGACACCGAGTGCCGCTAATGTTTTGAAAGGTACAATGCAGGTGCCTTAGGATTTGTTCGGCACGTATATCTCTTGTACCGAAAGCCATTTACGTTTTATTAAAGGGCGTTCCAGGTAGCCTGGCGAACTGTGCCCTTCTGTGGCTGCCTGTTTTTTTTTTTTTTTTTTTTTTTTTTTTTTTTTTTTTTTTTTTTTTTTTTTTTTTCACATTCATTCAATCTGTCCGTCTGTTCTCGTCTCACTAATTGAGTGTTCGTGTGGGCCTCTCTCAAACTCGCTCTAGTGCTATCATACGTTCACATGCAGTCAGATACGAATTATTAGATGTGTGAGACACGCACTGTGTGTGTGTGTGTGTGTGTGTGTGTGTGTGTGGGTGGGTGGGTGGGTTTGGGTGTGGGTGTGTGGGTTTGTGTGTGTATGCGCGCGACGTATCATTCGAATTATCGTGACGTGGGGATCTCCTATGTAAGGTTAAAATTGTTTTGCTGTCTTCTAAAGTCACCAGATGGCAATATAACTGGGCCTTCTAGAGAGAAGGATGCGTGGGTGCCATCTATCTCATCATTGTTACTTGAACTTGCGACTAGTTTCCATGAAGATTAGATTAGATTAGATTGATACTTGTGCCATAGATCATGAATACGACACTTCGTAATGATGTGGAACATGTCAGGTTAATGAAGTGTGTCAGTACAAGACATTACATTACACAAAACATTACATGACACAATTTTTATTTTTTTATATATATATATTTTTTTATTTCTTTCATTAGGTTTACTAATTTATATCTAAAATCTCATCCAATGAGTTGAAGGAGTTGTCATTCAGAAATCTTTTAATTTATTTTTAAATGCTAGTTGGCTTTTTTACTCAATGATGAATTACCAACCCCAGAATATGATGCCATACGAAAGCAATGAATGAAAATAGGCATAGTAAGTTAATTTACTGAGATTCTTATCGCCAAAATTTGCAATAACCCTGACAGCATACGAAGCTGAACTCAAACGTTGCAGCAGACCGTCTATGTGTTGCTCCCAGTTTAATCTCTCTTCAATGCACACAACTAAAAATTTTGAGAACTACCTTAGTTACAGACTTCTGTTCAAAGTCTATATTTATTACTGGAGTTGTGCAGAACTGTATATACTATGTTTTATCAAAATGTAATGAGAGTACGTTTGCAGAGAACCACTGAATGATTTTGTGAAAAACATTATTTACGATTACACCACTTAGTTATAGTGTTTTGGATATTATTACTATATTTGTATCATCAGCAAGAAGAACTAACTTTGCATCTTCATCAATGTAGAATGGCAAGTTATTTATGTATATGAAGAACAGAATAGTAAGATTACGGAAAACGTAGATGACCGTTTAAATTGCCGTACTCCTGACTGCATCACCATTGTCATATCGCTGCAGTCTCCATTACTGACGCTGTTCCCATATTTTTCTTTCATTAATAACTATAAAGTCAATTTGTTCACACATACATACACACACACACACACACACACACACACACATTCTACTCCACGATGACTTTTCTCCTTTAAAATCGAAAGGCATAATCATGGATATAATCGTTATGGTATCGCTGTAGCTACCAAATTGTTGTACGCTTTGTTTCCCTTGCATAACTAGCCAATATTTATACGTTCAACCACTAGGTATTTCTGTTGAGACAGCAAAATGCCGCCACTGCTCGAGCTATGATAATACATTTGGAGTATAGCATTCGACGTAAAAACAGACAAATGTCGTTACAAAATTTACTTATAAACTAGATGCGGTTTCTCTTTCCGTCTGGAATTCGGGTCACTACAGCCAGGTAGATTACGAAACAAAGAACTCTCTGCAACTATTTCCAAGTAATTACAAATTCCTCAAATTTCACTTTATTTTCTCAAACATTAGTATAAAATTTTTCTGTTTATTTATTTATATTTATCGTATTCCGCAGGACAGAACTGAGGAACAACTATCCATGGTCAGTACATCAGACTGTAACAAGACAGTAGTAAAAGATAAAGTAAAAAGTGTAGCAATCTTATGCACGTGACAGGCCTAAGCGTAAGTAAAAAGGACTAACAATACAATTAGTGGGGAGGGGTGGGCAAGTTTGAAGCCCTTACTCTTACGGGAATTAGTTAAACTACGAGTTTGAGTACTATGGGCAGGGCGAAGCTGGGAATTTGTATCTGACGGGAGGCGTGCATGGGTAGTCCTTGCAGGTGCGGTGATCACTGTGTCCCCAGTGGTGTAGGGGTCAGCGCAACTGCCTAGAAAGCAGGAGACCCGGGTTCGAATCCCGGCTGGGTACACATTTTCAGCTTTGCCCAATCGCAGTTGAAGTCATATATTCTATGAATATTAAACAATTAGCTCAATTTTTAAATTTTTCCAAGAATACTTCTACAAAATAGAAATAATGAGCCCTAAATAAACTCTTCAGTTTAGCCTTGAAAGTGTGTGGATTTCTATCAAGCTCTTTGAATTCTTATGGCATCTTTTTAAAAATGGATGCGGCAGAATACTGCACACCTTTCAGCTCAAGGGTCAAGGAGGTGTGATCCAAATGCTCATTCGTTTCTTTTTCTAATATTAACTGAGTGATAGCTGCTAATTCTTGGAAATACCAAACGGCTTTGAAGAAAATATGTATTGAGAGACCATTGTCCCAGTCTACTAAACAACGGTCGACAAGAGGTTCCCGAAGTTACATCACGTATTGCTCGAACCGTCCGATTCAGCGCCATGAACGCACTTTTTGAATCAGAACAGTTATCCCAAAAAATAACATCATACGTCATAAGAGAAAGAAAACAAGTAGCCTCCTTTCCGTGTTGAAAAGGATCATGAACGTGGGCTTTCTACGACACCTTATTATTCATTATATGAATGACTATAAATCTGAACTGCTGTGTCTCATTTATATTGTGTCCATTCTGTGTAATTGTGTGTTAAAAACTGTAAAAACTCAGTCTCACTATGATTTAGAATTAATTTATTTTCTACAAGTCATTAACTGCATTATTTGATACTTCATCCATAATGCCAACACATCCTTCATAATCATGCTGGTGTCATCTGCAAACAGAACTATCTTAGAATTTCCTATTGTACTAGAAGTTGTAATGTCAATTTAAAACATTGTTAACAGCTTCATCTTCTTATTACATAAGACCAAACGTTTGCACCGCGTACACAGTAAATAAAGTATTTAAATTAGCTCGACAATTATTTGACCATCGTTTTAGTTAATAGTCACAAATCAAACTCAGCAGGTCTCTGACCATTGCTTGCTTGTTCCACGGATTGTCATCGAAATATCGAGCTTTGTTTTTATCTTACGTAATAAGCGTTCATCTGTCTTCATACCTCATTATTCGTCGATACGCACATTCAACAATACGTAGAAGTTATTTGTTTAATATTTTTATTAATTAAATGTTTTATATCGTCTCTTTTTCTAATCCTATGAGTTTGAAATGTGCATTTAAAGACTGAGTGTAAATGACGCGTATCTGAGACAATTAGGCGATGAACTTCGCAGTCAATTACTTTATGGGCTCGTCAAAGATTGCTCAGGTCCCTTAGAGCTTGAGGCCTTTCTTTAGTGATATGTTATATTATTTTTAATTTGTCGTTTTGTTTCCCTATAATATGTGGAAATTGCAGTCAAGAAATCACTTTTACCTATTTATTACTAGCTTTTCACAAAGTCACAAATGTTTGTTAAGTTTATGGGACTTAACTGCGGGGTCATCAGTCCCTTAACTTACAAACTACTTATAAACTAACTTATATTAAGGACAACACAAACATCCATGCCAGAGGGAGGATTTGAACTTCCGACTAGCTTTACTTTTAGCAATAATGGGACTTTCCACTGAAATACTACAACAAAGACATGAAAATAATAACTGACCATGTAGTTGTAACGTTTGTGTATATGCTCTCACTACTAATGGCAAAGGTTATAATGTATTTTTTATTACGCGTGTGTTGTAATCACTGTGTGAATTACGAGATCCCTCTCATGACCTAACGATAGACTAAGAGACATTCAAACAGACGCAGACTATATTTATTTTTTAATGACAGTGTACAGTATTTTTCTTAAAACTGAAAGCGAGAAATAAAATGCTGTTCTCCGCTCTGTTAATGTGGAGTTTCATATTGTTTCTCGAAATCAGGATCAATTACAAAATTTGGGTGAACATGTAAACCATTAGACTAATTGTATCTCTCATACATATTCTTCCCCTTGGATATAACTTCGAGAAAATATGCTGTTTGTTTCCTTCTTCGCCATCTATTTTCCATGAAAGGGAAAAGTTGTATCCCATTTAAAACAAAAAATCAAGAAAATTTAAACTCTCGCAAGGCATAAAAAATTCTGTTGTCTGTTGTGCCACCAGTCCCACTCCCTCATACTATCCTGCAATTCAATGAACATTACTAATTTTCATATTTATTATGTCAAATTCCTTGTGAAGTATACTGTAGATGAGGCGAAGATGATCTTAGAGACAAAGAATAATAATAGCCATTGTAATTCAGGCAACAAGAATCTACCTAAAAAGCATTTTAAAATGGGCCGTGTGAATTAGAAAGAGCGCATTCTCCAGAGAAGATTCGCAGAGAAAATGAACGTTCTCTGAGTAAGCCCTCAATTTCTTATGAATAAAAACATCGAAGCATATGCCCTGAGCGGGAAATTCATTCTCGCTAGCTCCCCTCGATCTTGAGTAACTTCTCCGTGTGTCCTGTCCGGCACAGAACAGCTGTTCAGTCGTGCATTTCTTTAAACTAGCTCAATCAGACAAATTATTCAGTGTACAAACATGGAGTCGGCATCTAGGTGTTCAGGAAGAAATGTTCTACGTTTACAAGCTAGTTTATTGTGCAGTAGAATATTATTAAGACTAAATACGGACTTTTTACAAAATTTTCGTCATGCGAGAAACTTTTTTGTTATTGAAATTGGGTTAGCACAATTTGCGAACTTAATTTTAAGAATGCATCATATTTTCATCTGTTTCAACGTGGAACTCTGTCAGAGATGTCTAACACGAGATACATTTTGTTAAATATGACTCCCAATGAACTGCTCATAAGCGATCGGAAATGCGATTTTGTTACAAGAAACAGACTGTAATTAATCAGTTATTATTTTACTGTCGAGTCTACGTACTTCTAACATAACGGAAGTGACGATTGCGAAGGCAGGAAACGCGTTTTAAATAGGATAACCGATATTGGTAGAATGAAAAAGAGCAGTCCAAAAATACTTCACTACCCAGTATTGCAGCAATATTTATTTTGTGATACGGATTGTGAAGTTCTGGGATGCACTTTATTTGGAAGTAACGTCATAAGACGTTATTTATAGACCCTGTTTAAAAACATACAATATTATTTTGCTGTTTAGCTGTTTACAGCTGTAAATACGCACTCCAAACAAACGTGTAAAACACGCAGCTGAATAAACTTGTGTTTCATTTCTATGTTGGCAATGAAAAATCACCTTTGACATCACTCTCGTCATTATATAAAATGCTTGAAGTGTCACACTTATGATTTTTGTGAAGGAAACGACTTGTCAGCAAAATATTTTTATTTGCATAAGCTTTTTAGTTTACTTATAAAGGAACTTATTTTTCTTTCTAAGCAACAAAAAAATTTGTCATTTTTTATTATACATCACAGTAAAACGTAAACTTAATAGATGTTAGCTTGAAGTGTATTAGAGGGCTCACTTCATAAAACGGAGAATGTTCTCCGGTCGTTAGAAACTTCTCTAGTTTTATTCATACGAAATAGGCGAATGTTCACTGATGTGAGCAACTTCCACCACCGTCTCACTCACACTGAGAACATACTCCGTTGAAGTATATTCTCTGACTCGCTTTATTCATGGAAACCTGAGTATGTTCTCTGGAAATCAGAGTATAAAGTAGATACTTTGTTTTATTCACACAAAAAAGTTCACAAATGTTTGTAAATCTATGGGACTTAACTGCTTGGTTATTAGTCCGTAGCTTACAAACTACTTAAACTATGTTAAACTAATCTAAGGACAACACACACACACACACACACACACACACACACACACGCACGCACATACACACACACCAATGCCCGAGGAAGGACGTGAACCTCCACGGCCGAGGGCGCACGGCTATTCCCCCACGGCTCTGATTTATTCATACGGCCCATTGTTTGTAGTTAGTAATCTAAAAGAACCTACACGTTGCTAATTGGTACTGTCTGCTTTTGTCTGCGATCGATATAGGTATCTATGCATTTTACGTGCACTTCTCTCTGTGAATAATAAATATATTCCAGTTTACCTCATGGGGAATGAATTATCATTTAATTTATCCTTTCAATTTTATTTAATTACGATTGTCTATCTTTTATTTATGTATGTGGATCAGTGACACTGTTCGATAATAATGCCAGGATTGGTATGGCGAAAAGACAATCAAACGGCTTCACCGCCTGACCGTACGTAGGTTGTAATTCCTCGCATTTAATAATACTAGGATCATACAAAATTTAAATTGAGATTATAGTCCGATGCCTTCATTTCCATGAGTTGCATGATCGCAACGATAATTAATTCATTGGTCGGACAAACTTTCTCTTCTTACGCCACATCAAGCCGAGCTATTACAACAGGCAGTGGCTTGGGCTAGTAAAACTAGTCGCTTTTCAGTTACCATTGTGAAGATAAAAGTGAGATCAGTTTCTACGTACGACTATTTGAACTGTTTAAATTAACAAAGCTTGTTGAAACACAATGAAAATTAGATATGATAAATTGTCTATCAAAAGTAGTAAAACAGTCTTTAGTAAATCCAAAATTCTGCATATAAAACAAAAGAGAATTACAAATAATAGGTTTCATAAATAATAACCTTGCGATATTAACTTCAAAATAAATAAATAAAAATCAAAAGGTCCAGAATTTTTATTCATATGTTATTAATATTATTATTTCAAACATTTAAGGTGTCCAATAAAACCAAGTCGGTTAATTTAGTTAGTACATATTGACGCACCTATTTAATCAATTTGTCAGAATTAATTATCTAATTACTTACCTAACAACATGTATAGCGACCATACGAATATTAGACCTTTCCTTGTATTTATAAACAACTTAACCCTTTGCGTACAACTCGTTTCACAATGTCTCAAAAGCGGCTCATTGGCTGCTCTGTAAAACCACCACGGCACTGGAGTGTGCTACCCTCTGTCGTCAAGAAAAACAACTCTCTGCCGGATCGGACACTTCGTTTGCGCGGGAAGGCAACAAAGGCATGCATCTGCGTAGTGTGTGCCTTTGTTAACTGTTGCTGAGGATCGTGAGGTTACATATATTGTATTTTCCGCTTCTGAGTTGGCGTAGTTCTGGAAAGTTACGAAAGGTTATGCATTGTAGAGTAGACTAATATTTTAGTCTGATCCATATCTTGCATATTTTTTATGTAAACACAAAAAATATGTATGGTTTCACTACGAAACCACTGTGACACATCGATTAGTGAGGGCTGTTCTTTGTTGTGTTTGGTCATGGCTTCTAGAGAAAGATGCAAAGCAAGTGAACTGAATACCGAAATGCTGATGCAAATACGAGATGACATACCAAGTGATACTTAGTCTTGCATATCAAATAGTGAAAGTAATTGAAACCGACTTTGTGTTGACGATGAAGCTGTACCACCTTCTGTAACTGAATGTGACCCTCCAAATGAAGAGCAAGATGTGCTGGAAACAGCTGATGCTGCTGTTGCATGGGAACAGTTTCCAATTTACATGGGTCGAAAACAGTTTTGTGATGATACAGGCAGTAATTATTAAACAGGACGGAGAAATACCAACAGACATTTTACTAACACTATTCCCTCCAGAGCTATTACAAATGGTACTGTGAAAAACTTTTTTGCCTTGTACCTCAAAACCTGTTGAGTACAGTGTTGCAGAAATTTATGTACTGGACCAGTGGTTTGACTGCATAAGCATGTGTTATAAAAAATGTATAAACACTCGAGTACTTTTCTCACTTTATATATTAGTTTTATGTATCACTTGTAATGTAATTATACAAAATAAATTTGTTTCAAACTTCAGTTTGGTTCCTTGGGCCGCAAAGGGTTAACCGATAATCTGGGTAGCTCTCTTAGACTGTTCGCGAATGATGTCGTTAATCGTTTAGTAGTCTACGGACGATCACAAGCAACAACAAAACCAATTAAATAAAATATCTACATATTGAGAAATTGACAATTGACCGTAAATAATGAAAAGCGTGAAGACATCCATATGAGAACTAAATGTAATCCGTTAACTTCATTTGCTCGATAAATCAATCAAAGGCCGTAAATTGAGATAAATACAATCAAATAATTATAGTTATGAACTCTAGAAAATATTGTGGGGAAGATTGCAGAAAGATTTCCTTTCAGAGACACAACACTTACAAGATGCAACAGTTCTATTAAGGAAACATCCTAAACTACACTTGTCCGTTTCATTTTGGAGAATTTTTGCGCTTTCTCGGATCCTCACCAGGTGTGACTTTTGGATGATATAAAAATGTCCAGAAAGGAGCTTGTTATGTTTTCTCGCGACAGAGAGTCACGCAAATGATACACGAGTTGGTGGTATTGTTTTTTGTTTGACATACCGTAAAATTTAACTATTAATATATTTCTGACATTGTGTCAAGTTCAGGGGGAGATGTAATTTGTTTCATAAACTGCTCAAAAAAAGGCTTGCCTAAGAGTACCTTCGTTATTCTGATAGTTTTCGGCCAATCTAGGCTGCCAGAATCTTGCATATAAAAAGATAACGGCGTACACCAAAAGTTCACGATCCAAAGGTCAACATTCGTATTGCGTAATCTTATAACAGCGTAATGTCATCATCACCGACTGTTGGTGGTGTTTTGCACTTGACACGCAAATGTTGCTGATATCAGGGTACTATAAATGGACGCAATTCCATTGGTTCACTTAATCAGACGCTTTTAGTAATGTGCAAGATATCGTGATTGCAACGTAGTTCTTCCGTAACCGGTTATAATAAAGTTTTCTTTTTCGTTTTTGCCTTCTTTTCTTTCGTAGTTTAATGAAATGATGTTTCTATGGAGCGTCGGCTAAATGATGTCTCAACACAATCTCGAAATTTTCACCTTACAACCAGAAGACGCGGCATCAGTCTCTAGGTATCCGATCAAGATTAAAAATGTAACATATCGACTTCAAGCCAAACGGTTTCAATAGGTACGGAATCCGTAGATGCTATGAAGAAGGTGTGTCAAATCTTACGTCAATCATAGATTTGTTTATTGTAACGGGTCATCTCTGTATGTTACAACCGAGTGAGGTGGCGCCGTGATAACACACTGGACTCGCATTCGGAAGGATGGTGGTTCGAATCCACCTCCGGCCATCCACATTTAGGTTTTCCGTGATTTCCCTAAATCACTCCAGGCAAATACCGGGATCGTTCCTTTCAAAAGGGCACGGCCGATTTTCTTCCCCATCCTCATCCAAAACTCCGAGCGTTAGCTCCGTCTCTAATGATCAAGCTGTCGACGGGAAGTTAAAACCCTAAGCTTCCTTCTTTCATTTTTTGAATGTTACGTACTAAACTATTTCTGAATAGTTCCACGGTACCTGCTAACATGTACGATATTTATACACTCTTCATTCAGATTGCAACGAATGAAGACGATTTTATGTTAGTCCAAAAGCTATTAAGAATGCGTCCCAAACTGTGAATATAAAAGCCATAAGTATTAAACTTTAACTACACGGGCGAGGTCTGAGAAGACCCCAAGAGAGATATGGTTCGTGCTAGAATCATTAAAATTACAAAGGGAAATATCAAAGGGAGGGAAATAATATAATTACTAACAGGGTATAAGCTCACAGGTTTATTGAAGTTAAACCCCAGACAATAGGTGCGGCCCTAAGCGACCCATTAATAACATATTCAATTAAACACGTACATCCACAACGCTTGAAATAATAAGTACCAAGTCATTTCAAATCAAGTAATATCAAACGTACGGTCACGCACGACATCTTACAGACCTTTAAGCAATTAAACAGGCAGATAGAAGATCTCTTCAAATTCAATCTTACATGATTTTCAATAGTATACTACCCGACGTGAATAATACAGGTACAAAGCAAAGAACCATTGATTTATCTAGCGTACAATGATTCCATTAAGAAAGGCATGCCTTTTACAGGAATTGCAAGACACACTTTACTACGGAAGAACTGTAAATAATTTAAGTTCGTAATTAGAAGCAGCCGAACGCATGATGCGCCCTATACCGCTCCGGAATTCAGACTCCAGACAACACACCAGAGGGGACGGTTCGGCACCGGGAGGAACAGGTGGAAAGAACACTCATCTAAAATTTTGATTTCCCAGTGGCAAGCAGTATGTCAGGATGCCCAGTAACGGTCATCGTTCAAACTCGCGTGCGCCATGACGTCACCCCGCTGAACCCGCGGCCAACGGGAAATACAGGCCTGAGGCAACACCACCTAGAAGACAAGGCCTTACAATAGGCCGTGCCTACGTAAGGGGCCGCCACCTCACTGGCTGGCCGCTGGGGCACGCCCACCGCCACGCAGCGGCCGGCCAGTCAAATGGGGGCCGCGGCCTCCAACTGTGACGTAACCACGACCTGTTGCAAGGCCTTGTCTTCTAGGTGGTGTTGCCTGAGCGCGCACTTTGTGCTACGTAAGCAAGGTAGTTCCGAGCCGGCGCGATCGCTAGCCGATTGGCCGGCCACTAGGGCACAGCCCACTGCCTCATAGCGGGCAGCCACTGAGCTAGCGATAGCGCCGAACTACCTTGCTTACGTAGCATAAAGTGCGCGCTCAGGCCTGTATTTCCCGTTGGCCGCGGCTGAACCGGCCGTACAGTAGGGAAGGGCACAGCAGACGCAGCAAAAGCTGCAATATAACAAACAGTCAGTGCACATCACTTAAAATATTTCAATATATTCACAAGGGAATTACTTAAACTACTTAATATTTTTAACCAAGAAAACTTCCCCCTTACTTCTGCATCTTCAAGAGGAACAACTTAGAATATACGAGGCGCGTCCAGAAAGTAAGTTCCGTTTGGTAATAAAATGAAATTGTACACAGATACAGAAGAAATTTTTATTGCACAAAATTCTAGAAGTCTTAAACTACTTTTCCAAGTAACTGCCGAAATTGCAGGCATTTGTCAAAGCGTGGCACCAGGTTTTGTATACCTTCTTCATAGAAATCTGCCGTCTGTGTCTTCAACCAGTTGGAAAGAGTGCAATTTGGGGGAAGGAAAAATTGCAAATACTTTAGAAGATGGTAATAAAGACGATTTGCAGTTAAAATGTCATATAACATGTGTCCAATTGTTATTGGGTACAGCGATTCAACTCTTGGTATGTACAACAAACTTAAAGCAAATGCAAATTTGGATATTTTGACATTCTTTCGTCGGTTCTTTGTAGATCACCATATTAACTTATTTAAATAGCCGGTTTTCGACTTACTTTAAAGTCTGAGTATGCCCTAGTAAGCCGAAAACCGGGTAACTAAGTGCAAAAGAACGTGTAGAACATACACAAAATTCTCTTTGAAGTCAGTGTGATGTACTACGGAGAGTCGACGGATAAATCATTAAAAATGTTTTGATTTACACCGACCGCGGTGGCCGAGGGGACTGAGGCGCTCCAGTCACGGTCTGCACGGCCACTACGGTCGGGGGTTCGAATCCCCCCTCGGGCATGGATATTTGTGCTGTCTTTAGTATAATATAGTTCATAAGTAGTTTGTAAGTTTAGGGACTGATGACCCCGTAGTTAAGTCCCATAGACTTTACAAACAATTGAACTTTTTTTTTTTTTTTTTTGATTTACATTTGCTCTAAGTTTGTTTGACTTTCATATTAACAGCTATATCTCTGTATTCAATAAAATTGTACACATGTTATATGAAATTATTAATGCAATTCTTCTATAGTATCACCTCCTAAAATACGAGTCGAAAAACTACGTTCCTCTGAGCAGCAGACAAGCACACATTCTCAAACAAATTCGCGACTTGGCTTCGTTTGCCAGCTGGGTTCCCCATTCGGTCGTCTGCGCATGCGCGATGCACTTCCATACGCGTGAGAATAGGATCCATCCTACTAGCGATCGTATGCGTGCATCTTGTGCAAGTGGACGCATCTACACTGTACGCGGCAGGCGTGACCGGTGCATCATGGGTAATCTAGTAAGCTCTCACTTCCCGTGTAGAATGGGCTTTAAATCCAGCGGCGGTTGGCCAAAGATCAGCAAGACAGAGAGATCGAGAGGACGGCTGAGGTCGACCACGAATCAATATATTTTGTTTGTAATTTCCATTGTTGGCACACTCCAGGCTCATCATTTTAGGCATTCGCAGTATGTCGCGAATGCTTGCACTAGATGGACGGGTGATGCCCTCTTCCAGCGGTAAGAACCTATTTTACATTGTTTGGGTATCCGTAGACCCCACGTGTGATTCTAAGGAGTTATTTTTGGCCCGAGGTCGAAAGATAACAAGAGCTGTAAAATATGGAAAACTTGGAAATAAATAAATAAAAAAATAAAAATAAAGAATAAAAAATATGACCCTCATTCAAAGATAATTATTGATTGTCCTGTGAACTCAAAGGAAACGAATATTATTGTAGGCGCATAAAAATGTGGTAATTTTTTTGTTATTAGTTATTTTTGTTTTCTAATGTTAATTTCATGTATGCGCTTTTTCTGTTAAGAAAATAGAGGGTTTAATTATGAGTTAGTTTTTAGCTGAATTTCTATTACTTTATCTGAGCTATAAAAATAAAAACCCAAAACAGACTGGTCTTCGTAAATTATAAGGTTTTTGTTAACACTGATTATTATAAGCACACTAAACGATTTAAACAATAAATATGCTTTTTTATGAGCTAAATATAGAAATATTGAAGTTATTTCGAATAATTACTTATGAAGATACCTAAACTTGGTTTGGGACTTCTAGATACCACACTTGACTGTACGTTACCAAAAAACAACGCTTGTATTTAAAGGTTAAGTTCGTGCTTTACTCTGACTTTACGATAAAAATGTGTTTCGTTACTGTGCGAGTAAGATATTAGCATACAGAACGCAAACTATTCCAGATCATTACAGATGATGATGGGCAGACGTTTCTTCTCAAAATTAGCACCAACGAGATCTATATCAGAGATATCAGGAAGCAATCTAGCGAGTTGTAGCTTTAAAAACGGTCGAGTTAGTCACTAGATGTACCCAAAGGCCAGTTGCGGCAGGAGGTGTTCCCTGGTTCTAACAGACGCTGTCCCAATGCTCCACGCCGCGCGGCCAGAAGTTGCGAAAACGTGGGGCACGCCACGCCCGCCCGTCCGCGGGTATATAACAGGTGGAGAACCGGCCAAACGCCAGTTCTCCGCTCTCCACCGCAAGAAGCTCACCGACATGGCCTGCAAGGTGTGTACTGGTGACCACTTGAGCGTAGCCACTGCAGAGTGACTTTAGCTGTTGACTACAGTGACACGGAAGGACACGTATTGTGGGTTCAACAGTTTTTGAATGGTTGTTACAGTTTGATTAATCATTAACAAATGTGCAGAGTTGAGGAAGTGAGTTATGGGTACAGGAAATGATGTAGCATTCGTCATGACACAGCTTAAATTTTTACCGACACATTCGGTACAGTACATCTTCGTGTGAAATTTGTCAAAGATAACAATACTTGAAAACTTATTGAACAAGCCATTTGTATGTACAATTAGTGACAAAATTCGAGTTTGGATGCCATGTCATTGTACACAACTATAATAGCAATTTCCTGTTTGGAACCTGTGCTAAAACAACTTGCCTGTTGCAGCTGATCGTCCTCGCCGCCCTCGTGGCCGTGGCCCGCGCCGGCTACCTGGGCGCCCCCGCCGTCTACGCCCCCGGCGCCCCCATCGCCGCCCGCGCCTACGCCGCCCCCGTGGCCTACGCCGCCCCCGCCCTGCGTGCCGCCCCCGTGGCGTACGCGGCCCCCGCCGTCGCTAAGGTCGCCGCCCCCGTGGCCTACGCCGCCCCTGCCGCCGTGGCCGCCGAGTACGACCCCAACCCCCAGTACAGCTACGCCTACAACGTGCAGGACGCCCTGACCGGTGACTCCAAGGCCCAGCAGGAGACCCGCAACGGTGACGTCGTCCAGGGCAGCTACAGCCTGGTCGAGCCCGACGGCTCCATCCGCACCGTCGACTACACCGCCGACCCCGTCAACGGCTTCAACGCCGTCGTGCACAAGGAGGCCGGCGCCCACCCCGCCCCCGTCGTCGCCAAGGTGGCCACCCCCGTCGCCTACGCCGCCCCCGCCATCGCTAAGGTGGCCGCCCCCCTCGCCTACGCCGCCCCCGCCTACGGCAAGGCCATCCTGGGTTAAATGAGAGTATTCTCCACTGGTCTGTTCTGACAAGGACGGTGCTTCCTTGATGCAGCCGTTACAGCAGTCAAGCTGCTGAAAATGTACATAACGCCCTCATTTGTACACCAGTCGAACTGTCTTCTTCGTTTTCTTTCCCTACCTATCCTCACCATTATCCCATCTCACACATCACAGCCACCGTTTCTTATTAAATTCTCTTATTTATTATTTTTGTACAGAATATTGATGCAAAACGAATAAAATTCGTTCTCATAATATCGTCTTATCTCTCTATTGACCCTTCACTTGATAGTATATAAAGGTATATCGTGTGGAAATTTAAAACAACAAATTTAAATTCTCAATAAAGTTGGTGTAGAATTGCATCATGATTCTGATGTTGTACTTACACTGTGTTAGAAATGTAGCTGACTTGGAATTTCTTCCTTTTTTTCATCTTAAGCAGGCTGTAGCTAAAGTTTTCACAACCACAATGGTTGGTTGCATGCTTCAATATAAATAGAGCTTTTAGTCAAGCCTTTTTGTGGCAATGTTAGAATTGACTACAAACAGTACCCAGTGCTATTCTCTCAATAGGTTGCAAACGTTGTTGTAAAATTGTTCTGTGTGGATGTGAGACAATTCTCTGTATAATTCCAGTGTGGGCAGACTTGTGGTGCCTGTACAGTTGATTTTTCCATAACCAAGGTAGCCGAATATTTTGATTTTTAAAGAGAATATATACACCGCCAACAGGGAAAGCAAGAAACGTCAACTGAAAAGTCATAAGGAGGCAGAAAGTCTGACTATCTTGATAGTGAGAGACTCCATGGAAGACTATGGCGCCAGTTATTAAACTCGGTGCAGAACGCACTCAAATCTCCATGTACACTAAAACAACTGGAAGGTAGTTACAGAAGCTGACAATTGTTTAGTGATCTGGAATCAAACTTACACACCACTGACACATATGACCGTAACAGGATTTAATGGGTCCGAAGCAGTAAAATGTACACTATGGGTCAATGTAAAACACTTCTGCCCGAGTTTACTACTATCACACGCCTTTCTAGTCTACGATACAGAGAACTTGCTGCCAAAAGTGGAATATAGAGGGACACAGTGATGATCTCGGCAACAATATCGTGGTGTTCCATGGACTCCATGGATACTCCGGAAGTGCCCATTACTTCTACGGATTATGTGTTCATTATGGCTCCATCTCCTGGTACAATATTTGTTTCCCAATTGCGAAGCTGTGTTCCAAGACCGAGCGACTGTTCACAGATTTCGTATCTTTCATGACCATCTTGCAAACACGAAGATGGATCATTGCATCTCCCCTGGCTACCATAGCCATGAGATGACAATATTGCTGAGTCTTTTGGAGAGATGGATGCGTGCACTTTATATGCCTCCCACATCGTTACCTGAACTTCCAACTAGTTTACGTGAAGAATTATATAAGTTTCCCACAAAAACCATGCAGGTTCCGTATTATCCATTCCAAGAAAAATGCAAGCTGTTATGAACGCGTACAGTTTATGTAGGGTGAACATGGATGTCGCAGTGCAACACCCCCTACTGGTAAAATTTGCAATTGGCTCCATTTGAGATAAGTAATGGATCAGCGTGAAAGAGACGTGCAGACTTCCTCGCAGTCATATATGCAAACCGTGCCAGCAAAACAGTGAGTTTGGAAGAGGGTGCGTTATTGGCATAAGACAATGTGGTGCATCCTCTCGGAAAAGTGCTACTCGTGATGATCGAAGGGTGTCGGCAGTGCAACATGTGACTGCTGTAGATCACGACGAGGCTGATCAGGTCGCACCACCCACACCACCCTCCGAGAATATCGACACCTCATCCGAACAGCATTGCAGGACAGATCTGCATCCTCCGGTTCTGGCGGAACAGTGAAACTTATCGTACACAATCCTTCGGCCTTTATTACTGCATAGGTTTCATGCGCTTCGACCATTTCTCCGCGCACCTTTGACTAATATGCAGAAATATACTAGATAACAATGGTGCCGGCCGCAGTGGACGAGCAGTCGGCGGCGCGCCAGTCACAGTCTGCACGACAGCTACGTTCGGGGGTTCGAATCCTCCTTCGGGCATGGATGTTTGTGTCGTCTTTAGTATAGGGTAGTTCATAAGGAGTTTGTAAGTTTAGGGACTGATGACCCCGCAGTTAAGTCCCTTAAGCTTAGCAAACCTTTGAACATTTGATTTGAACAGCAATGGTGTATGGAAACACGGCATCGGCTGGTGTTGTCTGTTTTCTGAAAAATAGGTCACTGTATGATTTGCTGCAGGCATGGGCAGTGGCATCACAGTGACGGTTTCCGCACTACATGTACATCAGCTCAAAGCCGTACGAAGAAGGGTGCTATTGGATACAGTCATAAATCATAACAGGTGTATGTCCTCAGCACGTTGATCAGACTGATCTATGTGAATGACATCCAGCGTCTCGTAGCCATACCCTTTCTGCACAACACCCCAGATACCATATTTCAGAAAGACAAATCCGTAACCACAAGAAGAGATGGACATCTTTGTTGTCACAGAATATCAGCCTTTTGTCCTGGGTCGGCAGATCATCATACGTGTCAACGATCGAAAATGTGTGGGATATGGCGAAATAGCGGTTGCAGCAAAGTGGTTCAATGTGAACTACCACATATGAATTTGAAACGAGGTGAATCAAACATGAATAGCTTCACCACAGATTACAATTCCCATCGATAGTATCACCCATCAAATGAGTTGATCCATGACGGGGCCAGTGACTACCAGACAATAGCTCACCTGCCGATATACTAATCATTTCTTCAAAACATACTAATCAATATGTGCCGTGAATAAAACTTCCTGTCTCTAGTCTTTCAAATGTTCTGCTTTGTTTATCTCTACCTCTGAGTGTGTGTTTCAAGGGAGCCTTTATGTTTAGATAACTGAAATAGTTTTCTTACTCTCCTACAAAACATTAATAATAATCATGTCAACACGACACAGACAAATCCACTGACATAATTACATTATTATCCTACTCTGTCTTGTATATCTGTGGATGTTAAAATCAGAGAAAATCTCAGTAGCTAAAGAGCGATGCTCGAATCAGACACTTAACTATCATCGTAATACCTTAGCAAAAGATCTTGCTGAAAGCGCAAAAAACCGTCCTGGAGTGACTGTGCGGTCTAAGGCGCCTTGATACAGAGTTTGCGTTTGCTCGTCGTCTGAGTCCTTTCTCGGGTATGAGTGTTATGAGTGTATCTGACGCACTTAGCATAAATTAGTTTTAGTAGTAAGTAAGTCTACGGACTGATGACCGCTGCAGTTGAACATTTGAAACTCCCAAAATATCTGGTCTTCTGTAAAGTCGTTAAGTAGGAGAAAATCCTCTATTCATCCAGTCGTTTATCTTCTCTGGGGTTGTGATAGAAGACAGCAAAAGAAAAGCTGAATTTTCAACATTTAATAAATTCCCTCAGTATGACAATACGAAAGTTCTGTAAAGAAAAAGTTCCACATCCACGAGGATATCTAATCTAATCTTCGACTATCGCACAAACCACGAAATGGAGGACACAGCAATAAACACCCCGGTCGGTGTAGAGAAGCTGTAGAAGAGCTGAGAAAAAAAATGAAACTCCAGGTTGGATGGAATCCCCATTCTGTTTTACAAAGAGTTATCTACGGCATTCGCCTCTTACATTTTACGAGTACTTGATCCAGCGCAAAGTTTCAAGCGACAGAAAAGAAGCGCAGGTGACTCCCGTTTATAAGAAAGGTACAAGAACAGCCCAGCATAATTAGACAAATATCAGTAACAGCAATATTCTGTAGAATTCTTTCATCTACTTCTATATTCTTAAACATATTCTCAATTCGAAGATAGTAAATTGAGACGAAAAAGCTTCTGTTAATGCATCAGAATGGCCTTAGTGTGAAACTCTCCTTGCCCTTTTCTCAATTGACATCCTGCGAGTCATGGATGAAGGGCAACAGGCAGACTGCATATTGATTTCCGATAGGTGTCTGACACAGCGTCGCACTGTAGACTGGTATCGGAGATAGAAGCATATGGAACTGTTCCGCAGATACGTAGGTTGTGAATTTCGTCGATGTGTAATATTGCAAAAAAGGATGAATGGTGATGCAGTGTCCCAGGGATTACGATTAATTAAAAAGGAATTGAGAACGCGAACTGGAGATAGATGAGGCACGCAAACAGGCCATGCTCTTTCAAACGAACCCTCGAAGGACTTAGCCTAAGCCATTTAGGAAAATCACGGAAAACTATGTCTGATGAGTCAAATGAATATTTGCACGTCAGTTGTCTTAACCAGACTCTCTCGGTGTTCATATTACCAAAATATTTCGCTGATTAACAAAATGTGAAGTTAATTTATTCACCCAAAATATAAAGATGTAATTGAAAATATTTCTGTAAGAATGAAAGAAAAGAAATAGGCTTCCAAGTTTCTACCCCACGTTGTCTGCTCTCGTTTGCGACCGAAAGCACCAACATGGACGTACGACTATAAAATGGTGAGTAATATCTTTCGGTTTTCTTGCATAAATATCGAAGTTTTATCCGTTCAGCCACTAAGTTTTCCGTAAGGTCCACTTAATATGTGATTCTTGTAAGGTATTTTAAAATGTAGTTAACAGTCTTGACCTTCTTAATATACAAAATCAGAAACTGCTATACAAAGACTTATTTTGTACGATTAGTCGATTAATTTCACAATTAATTTTTTATGACCTGATTGAAGATTGCCTTGCTCTTTCAGCGCAAATCAACCGTGAGGTCTCTCCTTACTGATACATTTTCATTTTTTCAATATTATGTTTTGTTTCATATAATATTTGGAAATGACAGTTAAAAAATTACGTTTTACTTAAGTATTAACTTTTTAAAGTAATAATTCGTGTCTCTATTGAAATATCGTAATAAAAATTGCAATACATTTCATACTGGTTATACCCTTGTACATGTGGATGGAAGGTTTGGTTCTTTAACCATTTTCTGCTTAGAACATTTTTAAATACCAATACGTACTAAATACAAGCGTCAGCTTTCGTCAATCTGTATTTCGAATAGTAACACACAATCACGAAAGCACATTTTATTTTAGTACAGAACTACCGCATCGTACTTCGATTCTATGGATAATTAATAAACAAACATTTAAATATACTATCATTGCAACGCATGAAGACATGTTGACGCTACTAATCGCAACGGTTGTAATGGTATTTGTTATTACCTGAGAGACGTGACCCCTGGACCAGTTATCATTTTCCTCGTACGAGCTAAGCATTGGAAATTGCATTGGAAATGACAAAATTTACTTCAGTGTAATACAGCACTTTCAGTATTACCCCATGTCTAAGAGTTACATTATTACGACCTAATTTAGGATTAGACACTTCCCTAGCGTAGTGTTTGCCAAACTGTAAATCGCGTCCCACTAATGAGTTGCGTTGTCTATTCAAGTGGGTCGCAGGACGACTTCAAAATTTATAAGATAAAAATATATGTAAGTTCTATATGCTGAATGTTATGTATACAAACGATTATAAACGCCGTAGGGGCGAAATGAGAAAATGCAGCCGTAGCATTCGTTCTTAATTAAAACAAAGCAACACTGCGTTCTCTTTCGTTTGTGGAAATGTCATAAGAATAAACTTTCATTGATTTCTTTCTCTGACTGGGAGAGCGCACCTTATTTTCTTGTTGTTTAGAGTCTGTGTACATGTTTATAGCGGCTCTTTATTTATTTTATACTATATTTCTATTTATTCAAATTTCAAATGTTTGTATAGCTTATGGGACTTAACTACGGGGTCATCAGTCCCTAAACTTACAAACTACTTATGAACTAACCAATACTAGGGACGGAACAAATATCCATGCACAGGGGGGGGGGGGATTCGAACCCCCGACCGCTGTGGTCGTGCAGAGCGTGACTGGAGCGCCTCAGGCCCCTCGGCCACGGCGGCCGGCTTCTATTTATTACACGATGGACAGTGGCTTAGGACCAGTTCGTCCATACCGAGAGGCGAGGGAGGGCATGATAGAAAGGGTTTTATCTCCATTAATACCTTCAATATTGTTTTTATTGCAGATTAAATATTTTATACGGGTTGAGTAAGTATCCAGTTACTGGCGCAGTTTTTCAACTCGGACACTGCGCTGCGGGAAAGAGCTGGTTGGTGGGCGAAACGTCAGGGGTTGGAAACTCGCTTGCAAGAGGGATTTTATTTACTCAATTATTTTCCACTTTGAGTTTGTAACGTAGCTTTCACCTCTCAAGGATATCAGGAGTCACCAGAAAAGATATGGTGTTCGGTTTCCACACTTAACTGGATAGCTGAGGTAGATTGGGGACAAGTTAGATGTCGGATGGGTGTCCAATCAAAAGACCTACAAAAGGTGACTCAGTCACACGAAAGTATTATAATATTCGATGTAAGACTTTCCCCGGTTTCACAATTTATTTAACATCACAAATATATTCCAAATGCACTCTCTCTCTTTCTCTCTCTCTCCTTCTCTCTACCTACAAGAGCAGGAGTCATTAAATAAATAAAAAATAAAAATATCAATAACTGGTGCAGTTCTTTACGTAGTTTCTTCGGACACACACACACACACACACACACACACACACATACACACACACGCACACACACACACACACACACACACACACACACACACACATACACGCTGACATGAAGCAAAGATACGACAAACACACATTCAACAGTTAGCAATACCACTCAAAAAGAAAACTAACAAAAAAAAATAGAAAATGGCATGTGCCTAGAGGTGCTAGTAGTGAAGTGCTAAAATTGAAAACGCCAATGGAATAAAATTGGGAGAAAACCCTAAAGTCCGCAACCAGCACTCCATATAGACCAGCATCATCCAAAAATAGTAAGTAATGACAAACAAATATCATAAACTATAGTTAGATGAAGCGCCAGAATTTTTTATAACCTAAATTCTAAACACATAAAAAAACAGAAATATTGTAAAGCATAATCCTGTGTGTATTACAGGCCACTGATGATGCCTTACAAGTATAGGTGAAATGCATATCGCAATATAAAACTTTTATTATTTAGATGCATAGGCGGATTACATAAATATCTACATTATAATAGAAAAAAGCAAATGTGGGAAGAAAGGAGAAAAAGGAACTAATAATGTTACATAAAGCATAACCGTACTTTTTACACTTTTCGTCTACAATGTCTGCAATGAACTCCGAAATTATTCAACTGAGCTTAATAAAATTTTGCGCACTGTGGGTGATTTGGTCCTTTTATCTCCATTAAGGACCAGATTTTTTTTAAATTAATGTTTTTATCTAGGTTGGTAAGTATCAAATAGATAGAAGCGTGTTTGGAATTAGATTGCTAGAATGCGGTAAAGTGCTTGAAAACGATGCAAAAGGTCACGCATTCAAATCCCGATCGAATCATCACTTATTACACCTACCCTTAACTTCTCAAAGGTGTGAGGAATCGTAACAATAGATATGTGTCTTGGATTCAATGCTAAATTCTAATTGAGCTTTCTCCAATTACATAACTGGTCTAGGTTAGGGACATACAAGACGCCGAAGTGACATCCAGTTGAAAGAATTGTACCAGGCCTCTGAGCCACAAGTAATTTTTATTCCGTTCAGAGGTTTCTTTATGCTACAAGTTATTTTCCATTACCTGTGTTTTCCAAATTTAGGGTAAGGTGGTACAATTTCGATCATTTCGGACAAATGTTATTGAAACTGGAAATATATTGGGAAAAGAAATAATTTTAACTATGGCACTTGTTCTTGGATGTTTGATGATTATGTAACACAAATATTAGACAATTACAAATGTTGGTATAAACACAAAAGAAGGTTACCGAATTGAGAAAAATCGATCGAAAATGTACCACAGTAGGTACAATTGTGATCACTTCCTTATACAATTTTGATTACTGGCATCTTCCACATAAAAAAGCACTTTTACGGTCAGGCACCAACGCATACGTCGTGGTACCAAACACTGAATTTTTGTCAGCGAATCCAGTCACCCTTAACTATAAAATTTACAAGAGCGCGTTAGACTAAGTAGCTTCGCTTACTTCTTAACAGGAAAAATTTAATATCTTCTTAGCACAAAGTGGTGTAATCTTAGAAAAGACAGGAGGAGCTCTAGAAACCTGCTACATTACAACGCCACACATCGTGACACTACGAGACTGACAAATGGCGCGAAAACTTCGTTGATCGGAATTGTACCTATATCGAATTTGTACCACCCTACCCTACGTTATAAAAACTATGCTTTTTAAAGTTTTCGTGTGTTCCAATTTATTCCAGTTGTGCTGTGTATTATTTTCAACAAAATGCCGCGAAGATAAAAAAGAAGAATATCGTTCGTTTGTTTATTTGTAATTAATACTAATCTACAGTTTTATTCAGATTTAGACGATTATTTCTCCTGACCTTCAAAACAAGAGGACGATCACTGTACACATAAAATTCCATATGGTGCATGGTGGAGGGTAATTTACATGCATAATTGTACACCATTCTACAGTTATATTCCTACCTTGCACACTTTACTTTTAAAACAAGAGGGTGAGTACTGTGTACGTAATATTTCGAATTATTAACGACAACAGACATCGATTCCATTTGACCGGTCATTGTGAAAGTTGGCACATGCATGTATGTTTATGTGGAGAGGGAGATACCTTGAAATCAAATTGGACACCGTGTCACCAATTACCATGAGTTTTGTCAGCAGTTCAAATGTTCAAATGTTTGTAAAGTCTATGGGACTTAACTACGGGGTCATCAGTCCCTAAACTTACAAACTACTTACAAACTACTTACAAACTAGCTAATACTAAGGACGGCACAAATATCCATGCACGAGGGGGGATTCGAACACCCGACCGTAATGGCCGTGCAGTGACTGGAGCACCTCAGTCCCCTCGACCACCGCGGCCGGCCTTTGTCAGCAGTCGGGTATATGTAATTTTTCATCGAGAAGGGGCGGGGTGGAGGACAGAGATGTTGTGGAGGAGATGGGCAGAGAGGAGGAGAAGGTGGGTCGATAAAGGGAGGAAAGGAGATGTGCCGAGGATAAGCAAAGGGATGGGCCAAGACAGAAGGAGGCGGAGGAGGAGGAGGAAGAGATGTACAGAGAGAGGGAAGAGGAAGGAATTGACTGAAAATGAGGGATGAAGAGATGGACGAGTGACAGAAACAGGTGAACAGATAGAGGGCCGAGAAGGTGAAAAAAGAGAGGGGGATGGAGGAGTTGAAAAAGAATGTAATAAAAACATAACGTTAGAAAATCTTATTGTCAATTACATCTAGCTTAGTCTGTAACAGAAGTAGTACAGGACGAGGTGCACAGAGGCAGAGGGCTGTGTAGAGTAGAAGGAAGAGGGTGGTCGAGGAGGAGCAGAATGAAGTGGAGGTAGATGGAGGGGGATGAGGATATGGACAAAGAGAGGAGATAACGCAAGAGATTGAATGAGGGAGAGGGGAGGGGATTGTCGAGGCGTGTGGAGAACGAGATGATCAGAAAAAGAAGGGATGAAGAGATAAACAGGAAGAGGAGGAAAGCTGGATTGACAGAAGACTGGAATGAATAAATATCCGAGCAACGCCTGGTAGCATATAGGATGTATAAAAATGGATGGCCCAAACTTACACGGTTGTAAATAAACGATAATAGAAGCAAAAATGTCACAGTAAACATGGGTCCTCACAATTAGAATCAATTAATATAATTATGTAAACCAATATACTAATTATTTCCCACATATAGAAGGTGAATAATCTAAAAACTACATCGCAACTATTGCGGCTCGGTGGATGGATTAGTGGTCATGGTCTCCTTCTTATCTGATTAATAGATTTTAATAATAAAGTGTATCTTCGTGCAACATACACTTATTTAAATGGGACAATGATTTCTGACACTGACTAACTAAGAGTTTGGGAAACATTATTTTTCTTTTGGAAATACAGCAATTTTAATACGAAAAAACTCAGTGAAGTTCGCAGAAGTTTCGATCTTACATCTGATCATCAGCAGACCGAATTCTCCCAAGCTGGTGCTGAGACGATGAGGACGAATTCAAATGTCATTGGTGTTTGTTGCAGGATTCATGTGCCATTGCGAAAAGTTTCCAGACCGACACTTGTTTGCACCATGCAACCTGCGTAGTTGCTGGGTACGACGTCGGATGTTTACTTCCATCGTCCTTGTGTGTTGCTTGTGTGCATTGTGACTTAACGTGTAACAGTCCAAGCTGCAGTTTGGACGTTACCCATTGCAGCAATTATTTATCAACCTGTTCAACCAGTTCCGTGAATGCAGTAGTGTAACAAGTAGACAACGGAACAGAAGGAAACAAGTGACGACAGAAGTGGAGCAAGTAATATTTTGGCTTCTGCTGCAGTTGATCAGCACGTCAGTTCTCTCGAGGAAGTGGCTCGAGCCAGACAAGTGCCCTATGCTTGTTCCATCGATATCGGTTCCATCCTTATCACGTCTCTCTCAGTCAAGAGTTGCATGGAAATGATTATGAGAATCGAGTTACCTTCTGTACATAGTATTACTACAGAATTGATGCATCATGTACCACATTTAGAGATGAAACCACACTTACTAATCATGGCCAAGAAAACCGCCGAAACATACAACGTCAGCCTCCAAGGAGTGTGAATTCATTGTGTAGAATAGTAGGACATCACTCATAGGCCCATTTTATATACACAGTAGTCAATTTGAACAAAATCTGTAATGGTCAATTGTTTGTACTGGTCAGAATCCGCATTGTACAAGTGTTTCTGTGGATACTTTTCACAATACTCTCTCTCTTAGGTTACTTGCACTGGAGTCGTGGAACAAACACACTGAAATTTTAAATGCCCTACTTTTAGTACGTAAATGTCAATAGGCATCGTTCCACTGAAAATCTATTACTGCACGAAAAGTACACTTTCTTTGTATTATTAAAATTGTTTATTGCCTAACGAGCCCCTAACTACCAATTTATCCTGAGAAAACTGCATCTCAATTGCAGTTTTCATTATGCAATAATTTGCGGTACACGTTTTTGGTGATTCACTCAGTAGGGACATCCACCTTTTATATAATTTCTTGAAAAGGTATATGCAAATTGCACCTTTTTGTTTTATTTCTCGCCATCGGTTTTCCATAAAAAAGACCACTTGTATTTATGGTTATCGGCTAATGACTATACAATTACAATGTAATCTCAAATTTTGTAATGCTTCCCATTCGCAGATTAATCTGTGTGAGGTACTGTCGCTGAAACTAGTACTTCAGAAATGTCAGCTGTAGGGGTGTTTATCGTACTCTGTACAGCAATTATCAAAATCAATTTACCCTTTTACTTTAAGCGAAATCAAATCCGGATGAAAGTTTCGTTTGCAATAATAATTAACAAGGCCTGAGAGGTGTATCAAAGGACAGGAATGTAGAATGGGGGAGAACATTGTGAAAGAGATGGGGTAAGTGATACTTCACAAAGAGATACTGACAAAGAGAAGAGGTCGGAAGAGAAGAGCAAACACAAAAGTGGAACAGTTTACGGATATATATCCAGTTTCCTTAATTAGTTAGGAACTGCGCAGTTTTTCCGTGTGCACTACAATTGCACAATTGCAACTTTCAGTGATGTTTGTCTTTGTTTGACATGCAGTAAAATTTTGATTTTGGAAGAAAGAAAGGAGCGTTGGCTTACTGGTATTTCAACATATTGCACCCAGATGAAACGGTATGAATCCCAAAGATATCTGATAAAGGCAAGAAAGGTGACATAACGACTTTCGATGGGTAAGGTATCTAACTCTCTAAACGCGAGAAAAGTAAAGTATCACACGTCTTACAACAATTACAGTTTTTTTGGTTCTCACTGATGACTGCTCTGTGGTTTACTCAAATGTTCAAATGTTTGTAAATCTATGGGACCAAACTACAGTGGTCATCGGTCCCTACGCTGACCAACTTCTTAAACTAACTTAAAGTAACCTAAGACAAAACACGCACAATGCCCGAGGGAGGACTCGAACATCTGGCGGGGAGCAGCCTTTCACTCCGGAGCAAGTGTGGTATACTCCGATTTTATGAGATACGTTATCATTGTCTGAGTAAAAAACATGTTATGAATACGATAATGTTTCTATGATCACGAAGGTCGAATCAGAGATCCCCATAAATATCTATACCAGAGTACCCAGGAAGCAACGTAACGTGTTTCTGGTTATACATGGGAAGTTTTGGCCACTCGTTACCCCCACACCAGTTGTGGCAGGTGGTTTTCAACGATTGTAACAGACGCTGGTCCCAATGCGCCGCGCGGCCAGAAGTTGCGAAAACGTGGGGCACGCCACGCCCGCCCGTCCGCGGGTATATAACAGGTGGCGAGCCGGCCAAACGCCAGTTCTCCGCTCTCCACCGCAAGAAGCTCACCGACATGGCCTGCAAGGTGTGTACTGCTGGATACTTGAGAATAGCCAATGGAGCTGAGTGACTTTAGCTGTTGACTACAGTGACACGGACAAAACAAGTTGTTGGTTCCAGGAGTTTAGAACGCTGTGTCAGCTTGAAAAACTTAATAACAAACGAGCAAATAGGCTTCCACGGCTGGTGTCATTTTAAATAAAACAATTCTGCGTTTTAGGACGCCTCATTTTAGACACTAAGCAAATAAACTGCCGACATTTCGACGACTGTGCAATGGTCATCTTCACTGTTAACCGAGGACCACTGCACACTGGTCGAAACGTTGGCAATTCATTTGCTAAGTGTCTAAAAATGATGTGGCCTGATACTCAGAATTGCTTTATTAAAAAAAATCGAGTGATTAGGAAATGAGTCCAGGGAGCACGAAATGACGTAATATTCGTGACGTTTCAATCAATTTTTTGCTCTGAGTAAGGCATGGGAATATCTTTATGTGGAAAATTAGGCACAGATAACAATCCATGACAACGATGAAGCTACATAATAGTTGATTTGTACATTGTGTGATAAAATTTGACAATCTCAGTCACCTTTTAAATTTAACTATGCTGTTCTGCTCTGCTACAACAGGAATTGCTTGTTTGCCTGTTGCAGCTGATCGTCCTCGCCGCCTTCGTGGCCGTGGCCCGCGCCGGCTACCTGGGCGCCCCCGCCGTCTACGCCCCCGGCGCCCCCATCGCCGCCCGCGCCTACGCCGCCCCCGTGGCCTACGCCGCCCCCGCCCTGCGTGCCGCCCCCGTGGCGTACGCCGCCCCCGCCGTCGCTAAGGTCGCCGCCCCCGTGGCCTACGCCGCCCCCGCCGCCGTGGCCGCCGAGTACGACCCCAACCCCCAGTACAGCTACGCCTACAACGTGCAGGACGCCCTGACCGGTGACTCCAAGGCCCAGCAGGAGACCCGCAGCGGAGACGTCGTCCAGGGTAGCTACAGCCTGGTCGAGCCCGACGGCTCCATCCGCACCGTCGACTACACCGCCGACCCCGTCAACGGCTTCAACGCCGTCGTGCACAAGGAGGCCGGCGCCCACCCCGCCCCCGTCGTCGCCAAGGTGGCCGCCCCCGTCGCCTACGCCGCCCCCGCCATCGCTAAGGTGGCCGCCCCCCTCGCCTACGCCGCCCCCGCCTACGGCAAGGCCATCCTGGGTTAAATGAGAGTATTCTCCACTGGTCTATATTGACAAGGACGGTGCTTCCCTGAAGTGGTCGTTACAGCAGTCAAGCTGCTGAAAATGTACATAACGCCTTCATTTGTACCACCAGTCGACCTGTCTTGTTCGCCTTCTTTCCCTACATATCCTCGCCATTATCCCATCTCAAACACCACAGCCACCGTTTCTTATTAAAGTCTCTTATTTATCATTTTTGTACAGTATATTGATGCAAAACGAATAAAATTCGTTCTCATAATATCGTCTTATCTCTCTATTGACCCTTCACTTGATAGTATATAAGGGTATATCGTGTGGAATTTTATAACTACAAGTTTAAATTCTCAGTAAAGTTGGTGTAGAATTCCATCGTGATTCTGTTGTTGTACTTACACAGTGTTAGAAATGTACCTGATTTGGAACTTCCCCCTTTTTGCCATCTTAAGCAGGTTGTAGCCAAAGTTTTCACAACCACAATAGTTGAATAAAAATATGGAAACACCTCAACACTAGGTTGTATGCTTCAATATAAATAGAGCTTTTACCCAAGCGTTTTTGTGTTAGTGTACAAACAGTACCCTGTGTTATACTCTCAATAGGTTGCAGCTGTTGTGGTAAAACTGATCTGCGTAGAGATGAGACAATTATCTGTACAATTCCAATGTGGGCAGATGGTGGTGCTCGTACAGTGCATCTTTCCATAGCAAAGGTAGCCGAATATTTTGGTTTTTAAAGAGAAGATATACACCGCCTACAGGGAAAGGAAGTAAACATTATCTGATAAGCCATAAGGAGGCAGAAAGTCTGACTTTCTTGATTGTGAGAGAATCCATGGAAGACGATGGTGCCAAAAAGTTTATTAAACTCGGCGGAGGACGCACTCAAATCTCTATGTACACTAAAACAACTGGAAGGTAGGTACACAAGCTGAGAACTGTTGACTGATCTGGAATCCAAACTTACACACCACTGACACATATGAGCGTAACAGGAATTAGTAGTGCCGAAGCAGTAAAATCTACACTATGGACCAATGGAAAACAATCATATGGACAGATGAGTCTTGCTTCAGATTGTTTCCCACTTCTGCCCGAAATTACTACTATCACAGTCCTTTCTAGCCTACGATACAGAGAACTTGCTGCCAAGAGTGGAATATAGAGGGACAGTGTGATGATCTGGGCAACAATATCGCCGGCTGCGGTGGCCGAGGGGACTAAGGCGCTCCAGTCACGGTCTTCACGGCCACTACGGTCGGGGGTTCGAATCCCCCCTCGGGCATGGATATTTGTGCCGTCCTAGTTCGTAAGTAGTTCATAAGTAGTTTGTAAGTTTAGGGACTGATGACCCCGTAGTTAAGTCCCATAGACTATACAAACATTTGAACATTTTTGGCAACAATATCGTGGTGTTCCATGGACCCCATGGATACTCCGTAAGTGCCCTTTACTACTAAGGATTGTGTGTCCATTTTGGATGATTAGGTCCATCCCCTGGTGCTATATTTGTATCCCAATTGCGAAGCTGTGTTCGAAGACCCAGCCATTGTTTGTTTACAGATTTCGTATCTTTCATGACTCGTCTTGCAAGCACGAAGATGGATCATTGCATCTCCTCTGGCTACCACAGCCACGAGATGACAATATTTTTGAGTCTTTTGGAGAGATGGATGTTTGCACCTTATCTGACTCCAACATCGTTACCTGAACTTCCTACTAGTTTACATGAAGAACTGTATAAACCATACAGGTTCTGTATTATCCATTCCAATAAAAATGTAAGCTCTTATGAATGCGTACGTTTTATGTAGGGTGAACACGGATATCGCAGTGCAACACCACCTACTGGTAAACTTTGCCTGCGGCTCCATTTGAGATAGGTAATGGATCAGCGTGAATCGAAGAGACGTGCAGGCTTCCTCGCAGTCATATATGCGAACCGTGCCATCAAAACAGTGAGTTTGAAAGAGGAAGGGTTATCGGCATAAGACCATGTAATACATCCTTTCGAAAAACTGCTACTCGTGATGGACGAAGGCGGTCTGCACTCTGCAGTGCATCATGTGAGTGCTGTAGAACACGACGAGATTGGTCAGGTCGCACCATCTACTCCACCTCCCAGAATATCGACATCTCATCTGATTGGCATTGCAGGACAGATCTGCATCCTCCGGGTCTGGAGGAACAGTGGAACACATCGTACACGATCGCGGTGAAAATCTTTCGGCCTTTATTACTGCATGGGTTTCATGCGATTCGTCCACTTCTCCGCGTTCCTTTGACTAATGCGCAGAAATATACTAGACAGCAATGGTGTATGGAAACACGGCATCGTTTTTGGACGAATTAAAGGTCTGTTTTCTGAAAACTATGTAGCTGTATGATTTGCTACAGACTTGGGCAGTGGCATCACAGTGACGGTTTTCGCACTAGACGTACATCAGCTTGCGACCTTTCTATCGGTACTCACCAATAAGAATTGGGCAATACATAACACAGGGTAGTAAAAGGTTTATTTATTTATTTATTGGTTTTTTCTGTTCCATAGGACCCAAATGAGGAGTGAGACTCCATGGTCATGGAACAAGTCAATACATTAATTGTTACACAAGGATGGTAATAGAAAATTTTTAAGTAGTCCTTTGCACACGACGATCTGAAGACAAAGTGAAAAGAATCAATAAAGAAAAAATAATTAGCTTAATTGTTTAACTTTTCTAGGAGTTCCTCGACAGAATAAAAGGAGTGAGCCATGAGGTAACTCTTCAATTTACATTTGAAATCGTGTGGATTAATGCTAAGATTCTTTAGTTCTTGTGGCAGCTTATTGAAAATGGATTCCGCGGAATATTGTACCCCATTCTGCACAAGTGTTAAGGTGGTGTGATGCAAATGTAGATTCGACTTCTGTCTAGTATTCACCGAGTGAAAGCTACTAACTCTTGGGATATCATTAACAACAAACGACATTAAAAAAAAAAAAAAAAAAAAAAAAAAAAAAAAAAAAAAAAAAGTATTGTGACGGCAGAGTCAAAATTCCCAGATTACTGAAAATGGGTCTACATGACGTTCGTCAAATTACACCAGATATTGCTCGAACCGCCCGTTTTTGATCCAGAAATATCCTTCTTGCATCAGGCGAGTTACCCCAAAAAACAATGCCGTACGTCATAAGTGAGTGAAAGTAAGCGTAATGACTATTTTTCGTGTTGAAAAATCATTTATTTCAGATATTGTTCTAATGTTAAATGTACTATAATTTAGTTTTGGAATAAGATCCTGAACATGGGCTTTCCATGACAGATTACTGTCTGTATGAACGCCTACAAATTTGAACTGTTCAGTCTCACTTATCACATGCCCATTATGTGTAATCAGAATGTCAGCTTTAGTCAAATTATGTGTTAGAAATTGTAAAAACTGAATTTTATTGTGATTTAACATCAACTTGTTTTCTACAAGCCATGAACTTATCTCTTGACCTGCATTATTTGATACTGTGTTAATATCACGAGCAACATCCTCCACTACCAAGCTGGTATCATCAGCAAACAAAAATAGTTTACAGTCACCTGTTATACTCGAAGGCATATCATTTATATAAATAAGAAACAGCAATGGTCCCAAAACAGACCCCTGGGGCACCCCATACTTAATTGTGTCCCATTGGGATTGCACGTCATAGCTATTTTCTACACTGCGGAGAATTACCTTCTGTTGTCTATTATCAAAGTAAGAGGTCAACCAGTTGTGGGCTACTCCCCGTATTCCATAATGTTCCAACTTCTGCAACAATATTTTGTTATCAACACAATCAAACGCTTTTGTTAAATCAAAGAAGACGCCTAATGTCCGTAGCCTCTTATTTAACCCATCAAGTGCCTCACAGAGAAACGAAAATATAGCATTTTCAGTCGTTAACCCACTTCTAAAACCAAACTGCACGTTTGACTATAAATTATATGAACTGAAATGATCAATTAATCTTGAATATACAGCCTTTTCAATAACTTTAGAAAAAACTGATGGCATAGAAATAGGTCTACAGTTGTCTACATTATCCCTTTCTCCTTTTTTATAAAGTGGTTTCACTACTGAGTACTTTAATCTGTTAGGAAACTGACCATTCTGAAAGGAAAAATTACAAATATGGCTTAGTACTGGGCTAACATATGGAGAACAGTACTTTAGAATTCTGCTAGAGACCCCATCATATCCACAAGAGTCCTTAGTCTTTCGTGATTTAATGCCGGCCGCGGTGACCGAGGGGACTGAGGCTCTTCAGTCACGGTCTGCACGGCCACTGCGGTCGGGGGTTCGAATCCCCCCTCGGGCATGGATATTTGTACCGTCCTTAGTCTTAGTTAGTTCATAAGTAGTTTGTAAGTTTAGGGACTGATAACCCCGTAGTTAAGTCCCATAGACTTTACAAACAATTTACAAGTGATTTAATTATTGACTCAATCTCACCTATGGAAGTATCATGAAGGACCATTTCAGATAACAGCCTCGGAAAAGCATTTTCTAAAAACGTTATGTGATTACCTGTAGAAAGTAGAGTTTTGTTTAGTTCCCCTACTATATTCAGAAAGTAATTATTGAATAGTGCACATATATGTAACTTGTCAGTAACAGAAACATTCCTACTACGCACTGACGTTATATCTTCTACCTGCTGCTGCTGACCAGACACTTCCTTCACGACTGACTAGATAGTTTCAATTTTATCCCGAGAGTTTGCCATTCTTTTTGCATACCAAATACTTTTTGCATTCTTAATGACATTTTTCAGTACCTTAGAGTACTGTTTGTAATGAGCTACTGCATCTTCATTCTGTCTGCTTCTAACATTTTGATACAATCCCGCTTTGTTCTACATGACACTCTTATCCCCTTTGTCAGCCACCCTGGCAGTCTGTTACTGCAAGTACCTTGTTTTGATTGTTCTAGCGGAAAGCAACTTTCAAACAGCATAAGAAATGTGTTCAGAAAAGCATTATATTTATCATCAGCATTATCAGCACTATAAACATCCTGCCATTCTTGTTCCTTAATTAAGCTTTAAAAGGTCTCAATTGCAACTGGATTAACTTTTCTGAGTAGTTGATATTTATGTTTAACATCTGTTTGAGAACAAATACTTTTTAGAATTAAAAGTTGGGCATCGTGGTCTGATAGGACATTTACTATTCTGCTGACAAAGTGCCCCTTGAATGATAAAGAATGAACAAAAATATTGTCAATGGTAGAAGTGCTATTTCCTTGCACTCTCGTTGGAAAAAATACTGTTTTCATCATGTTATAGGAATTAAATACATCTAACAGCTGACTTTTCCTTGAGCTATCACCTACACGGGTTTATGGCCCGTTGTCTCTGTTCATAGGGATGAGATGTGTATTTCAGTTTCTATGCCCTAAAAAGCTACCCAATCTGTTTAACCAAGATAAATAATTAATCTGTAGTTTAGCCAGTCTATCAATCTGCATATGATGATGTGAAAATATATTTAAACAAACATAAAATAAACTTCTGAATAACCAACAAAATGGATTCTAAGATAAAGAAGTGGTTCATTCACGAAGTAATTCTTTATAAATGAAGTTTATTACTCATTTTGGACATGAAAATGCGGAGGTGGTCCGACTGTATACATCAGTAAATAATTGAATATTTCCTCAACTATTGTTCATGAGAGGCACAATAAGTATCACACTCACTCAAGAGTAAAAAAATTATCACTCGTAAATTAGCATAGTCCATCGAACATTGCAGTTCCAAATTAATCTGCGATTAAAGTATTTGTTAAAACACAGTTTGTCATCATACGAGTACACAATTGCTGAATTATCACAGTTCCAAAGCCATAGTAACGTCCATAGTTTACCACATTACAACCAGAGACTAAGTTCTGCAGTCACACTTCCGTACATTTTCTAAGTCCACACATGCCTATCTCATCAAATCATAAGTTCGTAACGCAGCTTCAGACCGCCCAGCGTCACAACCATTCACCACCGCGTCCAAGTTACGAGTCCCCTCCAAAGCGTTCGGAAAGCGTGCTCTCCCTTCTCCCAAAATTGTATCCTTCCACGCATCCTAACGCCTCATCTTTAAAATACAATTTCCTTTCCAAAATTTTATACATTTGAATATCACAGAATTAAATGCTTTGATCATCTCCCTACAAATGTTATTTATATTTAACAAACAAATATATATTTAACAATACTAAAAACACGATCCAGACTGCTCTTTGCTCAGATAGCCATTAAGCGTGGCGTCTCACTGTTCAAATATACTGCCACCGTCGAAATATAGTTACACAATTAATATTTAATTTATCATGGCTTTTTATAATAATTGTAAATATAAGTCTTATAATATTATTATTATAGTACTGAAATTTGTCAGCTTTCTATCTGTAAGGGATATTGAAATTGTAATTATGGCGTTTGATTCTCTGAAGTCTCCTGAATCCATTCATATAATTATATTTGCCGTATGAACATTCCCTGATTTTATATGGATTTTTAATAATGTTTGTGACTATATTGTATTTCAGTTGCAATCTGCATTAGCCGCCCTCGCTCATCAAAGACAGTCGCTTTCTGTTTCAGAGCACATTAGGGAAACCCTGACTATCTGCTGTATCCATTTCACTAGGCCCAAACTGGTAGCCGGACGGCTGGGGAACCCAACATCCTGACAAAACCAGCTTTTCACATGGAAACAATCAGCTTCCTCTTTATCTGTAATTTCACAAGCTCAAGGCCGATCGAAAATGTGTGGAATATGGCGGAAAAACGGTTGCAGCAAAGTGGTTCAATGTGAACCACCACAGATGAATTTGAAACGAGGTGAATCAAACATGAATAGCTACACCACAGATTACAATTCCCATCGATAGCATCACCCATGAAACAAGTTATCAGAATCCATGACGGAGCCAGTGCGTACCAGACAATAGGTCACGTGCCAATATACTAATAATTTCTTCGAAACATGATAATCAACTTGTGCAGTGAATATAAACTTCCTGTTTCTAAACTTTCAAACGTTCTGTTCGCTTTAGTTCTTCCAATGAGTGTGCGTTTCAAGGGATTCTTTATGTTTAGATAACCGAAATAGTATTCTTACTCTCCTACAAAACATTAATAATACTCATGTCCTCACGACAATGACAAATCCATTGACATGATTACATCATTATCCTACTCTGGCTTGTATATATGTGGATGTTAAAATCAGAGAGAATCTCAGTAGCTAAAGATCGATGTTGAATAGGGTACTTAACTACCATCGTCATACCTTAGCAAAATATCTTGCTGAATGCGCGAAAAATCGCCCGGGAGTGTATGTGCGGTCTAAGGCGCCTTGCTACAGAGTGCGCGTTTGCTCGTCGTCTGAGTCCTTTCTCGGGTATCAGTGTTATGAGTGTATCTGACGCACTTAGCATAAATTAGTTTTAGTACGGACTGATGACCGCTGCAGTTGAACATTTGAAACTCCCAAAATATCTGGTCTTCTGTAAAGTCGTTAAGTAGGAGAAAATCCTCTATCCAGCCAGTCGTTTAACTTCTCTGGGGTTGTGATAGAAGACAGCAAAAGAAAAGCAGAATTTTTAAAATTTAATAAATTCCCTCTGGATGACAATACGAAAGTACTGTAAAAAAAGTTCCACATCCACGAGGATATCTAATCTAATCTTCGACCACGAAATGGAGGACACAGCAATAAACACCCCGGTCGGTGTAGAGAAGCTGTAGAAGAGCTGAGAAAAAAATGAAACTCCAGGTTGGATGGAATCCCCATTCAGTTTTACAAAGAGTACGGCATTTGCCTCTTACTTTTTACAAGTACTTGATTCAGCGCAAAGTCCCAAGCGACAGAAAAGAAGCGCAGGTGACTCCCGTTTATAAGGTACACTAACAAACGCACATAATTAGAGACAAATATCATTAATAGCAATATTCTGTCGAATTAATTGAACATATTCTCAATTCAAAGGTAGTAAATTAACTTGAGATGAAAAAAACTTCTGCCGATGCATCAGCATAGCCTTAGTGTGAAACTCTCCTTGCCTTTTGCATCTTGCGAGTCATGGAAGAAGGTCAACTGGCAGACGGCAAATTGATTTCCGATAGGTGTCTGACACAGCGGCGCACTGCAGATGGAAGCATATGGAACTGTTTCGCCTATACGTAGGTTGTGAATTTCGTCGATGTGCAATATTGCAAAAAACGATGAATGATGATGTAGTGTCTCACGGATTACGATTAATTAAAAACGGATAGAGTACGCGAACTGGAGATAGATGAGGCATGCAAACAGCCATGCCTTTTCAAACGTACCCTCGTAGGACTTAGCTTAAGCCATTTAGGAAAATCACGAAAAACTATGTCTGATGAGCCAAATGAATATTTGCACGTCACTTGTCTTACCCCTATCCAGCTTCTCTCGGTGTTCATACTACCAAAACATGTGAAGTTAATTTATTCACCAAAAATATAAAGAAGTCATTGAAAATCTTTCTGTAAGAATGAAAGAAAAGAAATAGTCTTCAAAGTTTCTGCACCATGTGGTCTGCTCTCGTTTGTGACCGAAAGCAGCAACATGGACGTAACTGTCCCTACGACTATAAAATAGGCAGTAATATCTTTCGCTTTTCTTGCATAAATATCGAAGTTTTGTCCGTTCAGCCACTAAGTTTTCCGTATGGTCCACTTAATATGTAATTGTTGTAAGGTATTTTAAAATGTAGTTAACAGTCTTGACCTTCGTAATATACAAAATCAGAAACTGCTACACAGAAACTTATTTTAATCGATTAGTCCATGAATTTCACAACTAATTTTTTTATGACCTGGTTGAAGATTGCCTTGGTCTTCAGCGCTAATCAACGGTGAGGTCTCTCCTTAGCAATACATTTTCATATTTTTAAATTCTTATCGTTTTGTTTCATATAATACTTGGAAATGGCACTTAAGAAATTATGTTTTACTTAAACATTAGCTTTTTTAAGTAATAATTGGTGTCTCCATTGCAATATCGCAATAAAAATTGCAATACATTTCATATTGATAATACCCTTGTACATGTAGATGAAAGGTTTGGTTCTTTAACCATTTTCTACTTACAACATTTTTAAATTTCAATACGTACTAAACACAAACATCAACTTTCGTCAATCTGTATTTCGAATAATAACACACATTCACGAAAGCATATTTTATTTTAGTGCAGAACTACCGTATCGTACTTCAATTCTATGGATAATTAATAAACAAACTTTTAAATATACTACAATTGCAACGTATGTGTACATATGGCGCTACTAATCGCAACGGTTGTAATGGTATTTGTCATTACCTGGGACATGTGATCCCTGGACGTATTTTCATTTTCCTCGTACGAGCTAAGCATTGGAAATTGTATTGAAAATGACGTTCATATCTACTTCAGTATAATAGAGTACTTGCAGTATTACCCCATGTCTAAGAGTAACATTATTACGAGCTAATTTGGGATTAGACACTATCCCCTAGCGCAGTGTTTCCTAAACTGTGAATCGCGTTCCACTAATGGGTTGCGTTTTGTATTCAAGTGGGTCGCGGAACAGCTTCAAAATATCTAAGAAAAAATATGTAAGAGATAAAATATCTAAGAAAAAATATGTAAGAGATAAACAGGAAGAGGAAGGGAGCTGGACAGAGGACTGGGATGAATAAATATCCGGGCTACGCCTGGTAGCATATAGGATGTATCAAAAAGGATGGCCCAAACTTACACGGTTAAAAACAAACGATATTATAAGCAAAAACGTCCGAGTAAACATGGGTTCTCACAATCAGAATATTAATATAATTATGTAAACTAATATACTAATTGTTTCCCACATATACAGGGTGAAAAATCTAAAAACTACACCGCAAATATTGCAGAAATCGGAAGTGTTATTGATGTGCGGTTTTCACAGGATGGATTTGTATTCAGGGTCTCCTTCTCTTACGTGATTAATAGATTTTAATAATACATACAAAGTGTATCAATTGTGCAACATACACTTATTTAAATGGAACAATGATTTTTGACACTGATAAACTAAGAGTTTGGGAAACATTGTTTTTCTTTTGGAAAGACAGCGAACTAATACACTGTTATTAATATGGAAAAACGAAATGAAGTTCGCAGAAGTTTCGATCTTACATCTGATCATCAGCAGACAGATTTGTCCCAAGTTGGTGCTGAGACGATGAGGACAAATTCAAATGTCAATGGTGTTTGTTGCAGGACTCATGTGCCATTGCGAAAAGTTTCCAATCCTACACTTGTTTGCTCCACGCAACCTGCGTAGTTGCTAGGTACGATGTTGGATGTTTGCTTCCATCGTCCTTGTGTGCATTGTGACTTAACGTGTAACAGACCAAGCTGCAGGTTGGATGATGGGATTTAACACAGCAGAAAAGGCCGACAAGTTAATGGTGTAGGAAAAATGTAGTTCATGTCTGTGCGATGTATGCGGAGCATATCGCAATGGACGTCATCTATCGCAAGCAATTATTTATCAACCTGTTACGTCAATGCAGTAGTGTAACACAAAGACAACTTAGCAGAAGGAAACAAGGAAACAAGTGACGACAGAAGTGGACCAGGTAATATTTTGGCTGCCGTTGCAGTTGATCAGCACGTCAGTTCTCACGAGGAAGTAGCTCGAACCAGACAAGTGTCATACGCTTGCTCCTTCGATATAGGTTCCATCCTTATCACACCCCTTATGAGAATCGAGTTACCTTCTGTACATATTATTACGACAGAATTGATGCGTCATGTACCACATTTAGAGATGAAACCACACTTACTAATCATGGCCTAGTAAACCGCCGAAACATGCATTATTTGTCTGTAGACAATCACAGTTGGCTTCGTTAGGAGGAACGTCAGACTCCAAGGAGTGTGAATGCATGGTATAGAACAGTAGACCATCAGCTCGTAGGCCCATTTTAAATACACGGTAGACTGAGCGCGCACGAGTAACACAGCCTCCTAACAGACCATCTGCCATGCTTGATAGAAGACGTTCCTCTGAAGAGTATGAAGAACCTGTGGTACCAACATGATGGCTGTCCAACCTATAGTGCATGGATTAATACAGTATATCTTCAAGAATTGTTTTCAGATCGTTGGATTGCGCCCAAACGATCGGTACCTTGGTCGCCCTGTTTCCTGGATTTGAATCCTGTAGACCTTATTGTTTGTCGATAGCTGAAAGAAATTGTCCAAAAAGACGTACCAACTACACATGATGATATGCAAGGACATATTACTGATGATTGCTCGAACATTACTCTGAAATGCTAACACGTGTACAACGTTCTTTACATAGCACAATAAACATGTATTTCCATTTCTAGTAGTCATTTTGAACAAAATCTGTAATGGTCAATTGTCTGTATTGGTCAGAATCCACATTGTACAAGTATTGTATAACTGTTTCTGTGGATACTTTTCACAATACGCTATCTCTTAGGTAACTTGCACTCGAGTCGTGCAACAAACTCACTGAAATTTTAAACACCCTACTCTTAGTACGTTAATGTCAATAGGCGTCGTTCCACTAAAAATGTATGACTGCACAAACAAATACACTTTCTAGGTATTATTAAAATTGTTTATTGCCTAACGAGCCCCTAACTCCTACCAATTTATCCTGAGAAAAATGCATCTCAATTGCAGTTTTCATTCTGAAATAATTTGCGGTACAAATTTTTAGGTTATTCACCTACTATGTACATCCACTTTTTATATAATTTCTTGAAGAGGTATACGCAAATTGCGCCGTTTTGTTTTCTTTCTCGTCATCGGTTTTCCATAAAGAAGATCACTTGTATTTACGGTAATCGGCTTATGACAATTCAAATTGCTACGTAATCTGAAATTTTGTAATGCTTCCCATTCGCAGATTAATCTGTGTGAGATACTTCGCCGAAAGTAGCACCGCACAAATGTCAGCTGTAGAGGTGTTTATGATACACTGTACAGAAATTATCAAAATCAATTTACCCTTTTACTTTAAGCGAATTCAATTTCGAATGAAAGTTTCGTTTGCAATAATAATTAACAAGGTTCAAGACCTGAGAGGTGTATCAAAGGACTGAGGTGGTGTAGTCGAGAGGGAGGGGGGAAGGAATGTAGAGAGAGAGAGAGAGAGAGAGAGAGAGAGAGAGAGAGAGAGAGAGAGAGAGAGAGAGAGAGTAGGGGAGAACATGGTCAAAGAGATGGGGAAAGTGTTGATTCACAAAGAGATCATTACATAAATATGCTGACACGAAAATTGTGGTACAGAATACTAATTTATTCGTACAAGAAGGGCAATGAAAGTTACATAATTAGAAAGATTGTTTGTCGAAGATTTCACGAATATAAATATTGTGTGTGCATTTAGCCATTAAAACTGGTAAAAGGAAGTAGAAATTTTCCTATCTACAGCTTGGATCAAGTTCTACATTCTCCAACAATCAGCTATGACTGGCTATTCGCCTCGACCAAAGACGCCGTAATACAGCGCATCTGCAGTATTAAAATAAGTGAATATCGAAACATAGAGTACTCCTAACTCACTTTCTTGTGCCGTTCAAATGCTTCATTTTCGCAGTGATTAAGAGCGGTTAAAGAAAATGGATGTTTTCATATGAATGCCGATATAAAGGATGATGCGCCGGGAGAGCCATCTAGCGGTGGTCGGGAGGAACTACAAAGTCTAGAATGGCGATATAAATGATGATGCGCCGGGAGAGGCATGTAGCGGTGCACGGGTGGAACAATGAAGTCGACATGTTGTCAGCTCTGGAATTCTGAATATCCCAGTATCGAAATAACATTATTTCTTGGCGTTGTATAAATATACGAACACCGAAATTGTAGTTCCATTTCAAATATTAGGCTAATGAAATGAAATGGCATGAGAAGTATATACTTCCGTTTTATTTGTTGTTATTGTGTCAGGCATTTGCCTTACCACGTAAAAGATACCGTTTCATACCTCCCAGTGCCGGTTAAATTTTACCAAATATCCCAGCGGCCTCATATGATAATGTTGGCAACAGATGCTGAATAGTGAGAATCCTGATAGTCTTCATTTTAGCCAATCGCTTGACAACGCTGATGTTTTCTCACTGAATCTTCGCTTTACGAGGGCAATTATTTTTACTGAGCGGACGAGGGTACATACAAGAACCTGTCAATCATAAAGCAGAAACAGCATAATTTGTTTACTTCACAGTCTGTACGATACCAAAAATGTTCAAATGTTTGTTAAGCTTACGGGACTTAACTACGGGGTCATCAGTCCCTAAACTTACAAACTACTTATGAACTACTTACTAACTAGGACGGCACAAATATCCATGCCCGAGGGGGGATTCGAACCCCCGACCGTAGTGGCCGTGCTGACCGTGACTGGAGCGCCTCAGTCCCCTCGGCCACCGCGGCCGGCTGTACGATACCCTAATCGAGTCTTCTACGTGGTTCGAACACAAATGGTCGATTTTCGACCACAGGCAATACTAGTACTGACAAAAAGAGGAGGGCAGAGGAGAAGAGCAAACACAAAAGTGGAACAGTTTTCGGATATATATCCGGTTCCCTTAATTACTTTGGAACTGTGCAGTTTTTCCATGTCAAATACAGTTGTATAATACAATTTTCAGTGATTTTAGTCTTTGTTTGACAAACAGGAAAGTTTTGATTTTGGAAGGGAGAAAGGAGCGTTGGCTTAATGGTATTTCATAAACATATTGCACCCATATGAAGCGGTATGAATTCCAAAGATGTCTGATACAGGCAAAAAAAGGCGACATAACGACTTTCGATGTGTAAGGTAACTAATACTCTCTAAACGCGAGAAATGTAAAGTATCACACGTCTTAACAACAATCACAGCTTTGTTGGTTCTCACTGGTGACTGCTCTGTGGTTTACTAAAATGATCAAATGTTTGTAAATCTATGGGACCAAACTTCAGTGGTGTCAACGGTCCCTAGGCTGAAAAACTTCTTAAACTAACCTAAGACAAAACACGCACAATGTCAGAGGGAGGACTCGAACGTCTAGCGGGGAGCATCCCTTCACTCCGCAGCAAGTGTGGCTTACTCCGAATTTATGAGATACTTTATTATTGTCTGAGTAAAATACTTGTTATGAATACGATACTGTTTCTATGATGACAGACTGAGAGACCCCCATAAATATCTATACCAGAGTACCCAGGAAGCAACGTAACGTGTTTCTGGTTATACATGGAAGTGTTGGTCACTCGTTACCCCTACACCAGTTGTGGTATGTGGTTTTCAACGATTGTAACAGACGCTGGTCTCACTGCTCCACGCCGCGCGCGGTCAGACGTTGCGAAAACGTGGCGCTCGCCACGCCCGTCCGCGGGTATATAACAGGTGGCGAGCCGGCCAAACGCCAGTTCTCCGCTCTCCACCGCAACAAGCTCACCGACATGGCCTGCAAGGTGTGTACTGCTGGATACTTGACCGTAGCCACTGCGGCTGAGTGACTATAGCTGTTGACTACAGTGATACGGACATCACAAGTTGTTGGTTCAAGGAGATCAGAACGCTGTGTCAGCTTGAAAAAAGTGAATAACAAACGTGCAAATAGGTTTCCACGGCCGGTGTCATTATGAATAAAACAATTCTGCGTTTTAGGCCGCCTTATTTTAGACACTTAGCAAATGAACTGCTGACGTTTCGAACACTGTGCAGTGGTCCTCTTCACTGTTAAACGCCCTGAAGAGGACCGTTGATCAGCGGTTGAAAAACCGGCAATTTATTTGCTAAGTGTCTAAAAATGATGCGGCCTAATACCCAGAACTGTTTTATTTATTTCTTTATTTTTTAAAGTACAGATAATGAGGAACTGAGACGAGGGAGCACGAAATGACGTAATATTCGTGATGTTTCAATCAATTTTTAGCTCTGAGTAAGGCATATGAATATCTTTACATGACAAAATTAGACACAGATAACAATCCATGACGATGATCAAGCTACATAATCGTTTATTTGTACATTGTGTGATAAAATTTTACAATCACAGTCACATTTTAAACTATGCTGTTCTGGACAGCTACAACAGGAATTCCTTGTATGCAACCTGTGGTAAAAGAACATTCCTGTTGCAGCTGATCGTCCTCGCCGCCCTCGTGGCCGTGGCCCGCGCCGGCTACCTGGGCGCCCCCGCCGTCTACGCCCCCGGCGCCCCCATCGCCGCCCGTGCCTACGCCGCCCCCGTGGCCTACGCCGCCCCCGCCCTGCGTGCCGCCCCCGTGGCGTACGCCGCCCCCGCCGTCGCTAAGGTCGCCGCCCCCGTGGCCTACGCCGCCCCCGCGGCCGTGGCTGCCGAGTACGACCCCAACCCCCAGTACAGCTACGCCTACAGCGTGCAGGACGCCGTGACTGGTGACTCCAAGAACCAGCAGGAGACCCGCAGCGGAGACGTCGTCCAGGGCAGCTACAGCCTGGTCGAGCCCGACGGCTCCATCCGCACCGTCGACTACACCGCCGACCCCGTCAACGGCTTCAACGCCGTCGTGCACAAGGAGGCCGGCGCCCACCCCGCCCCCGTCGTCGCTAAGGTGGCCGCCCCCGTCGCCTACGCCGCCCCCGCCATCGCTAAGGTGGCCGCCCCCCTCGCCTACGCCGCCCCCGCCTACGGCAAGGCCATCCTGGGTTAGACGATTCTCCACTGGTCTATTCTGACAAGTACTGGGCTTCAATGATGTAGCCATTACAGCAGTCAAACTGCTTAAAATGTACATAACGCCCTCATTTGTATAGCCAGTCGATGCGTCTTCTTCACTTTCTTCCTCCTCCCTATTTCCCATCTTAAACACCACAGTCACTGAATCCCTCATGTTATTAAATTCTCCTATTTATTGTTTTTGTACATATATTTATGCAAAACGAATAAAGTTCGTTCTCAAAATATCGCCTAATCTCTTTACTGAACCTACGCATGATAGTAGGGTGTATCATCTGCAATTTTAAAACGACTAGTATAAATTCTAAATCCGTCGGAGTAGAATTTCATCATGATGCTGCTGCAGTACTTAGACAGTCTTATAACTTTAGCTAATTTGCCAATTTAATTTCTTTTTGTACACCTTCAGCAGACTGAAATTCAGTGTTTACAACTACGTATCAAAACATCTCGACGCTTGAACGCATGCTTGAAGATAAATGCTGTCTTTAACCTAGACTGCACGCAAGTGTCTACTTGACTACAAACAGCACCATTACTATAGTCTCAACATGCTGAAACTTTCAGTTGTGGTAAGAACATTGTTCTGTGTGGTTCTGAGAACATTACTTTGATAATTTCAAAGAAGGCAGACTTCTATTGGGGTGAATGATGAAGAAAAATTGCACCGCATAAGCAAAACACAATACATAATGCAGACATTTGAACTCTGTGAACCCCAAAATAACACTACGGTAGGTAACATGGAATTCCAAAAGTACACACTAGTGACACATGTCCCTGTAACAGGAAGACGTGAGATCCAAGTCGTAAATCTGGACTATGGAGCAGCGGATGCAAGTCATTTGCTCGGATGAGTCTTGCTTCAGATAGTTCCCAACTTCTATCCGAGTTTAATTTTTGGCCCACGTCGTCTCCAGGTTACGATGCAGACAACTTGGTGCCAACAGATAAACATAGCGCTTCTGGGTGACTTTGGCAAGCTGATCTTGATTTTCTCTCGCAAAGAAGGCCACTTGGTAAAGTCACATTATTACTGTAGACGATGTGATCATATTCGATGATTAGGTTCATCCCCTTGTACAATTCTTGTTTCCCATTGGCGAAGCTGTGCTCCGAGACATGGCCAGCTTGCATCATACACGAATCGTAAGCACGAATAAGATTAGTCAAATTTCCCATGGGGACCAAAGACTGATATATTTTGACTCTTTTCGAGTGCATGCTGGACGCTGTCTACCTCCTCCGTCAACGTTACCTGAACTTCCCTTTAGGGTGCATGAAGATTGGTATAAGATCACTGTATTTATCTATTCCTTGACGACGGGGATTTATGTTCAATTCGTACAGTTTTTGTAGCGTTATAGGTGTTGTAATGTGTTCTTTTATTATGTTTCCATGTCCATGACCACCTTCTGTATATACATTATAACGTCATGTTCAGAAAATGTCGACCACTTTGAAAGACTAGGGATAATGAGTTCATATTCACATGTTAATTAGTATGTCCTACAGAGAGGAGTAGCATGTGAACAGTGTCGGCACGCAGGTTAAAAGTCAACATCGTTATCTCGGCGCAACACTACCTTCCGGTAATATGTGTCTGTTAGATTAGGTTGGTACTTGTGGTTACGTAGACTTTCCCGGCTTAATAACTGATAATATTCATCTCGGGTGTGCAACCGGATACCGTCGTCAACGAAACACGATATTTCGGCAGACCAACTGGCTGCCATCTTCAGGTAAGTGCGCAGATACACTTACTCGCCGGAAACAGGCAGAACAGAGACAGCGGCCCCTTTATACACCGCTGACGACCCACCGCGCGTGCGCGAAACCAAAGTAGAGGCCCTCTAGGCGCAATAGAACTAGTAGCGCACCGGTGGAGAAAATTGGGAAAACGATGGGTCGAAACAAGACTAGTTAAAAGAAATTGCAGGTCGAAATGAAGACCGTTGTTGCTTCATATCAGATAAGATTGGGTTCCAAGTTTTACTTAGAGGGAAGCCCTTGTACCTATTAATAACACTATCGGCCATACGAATTTCTATGGATTCTTTAAGAACACATTCCCAGTAGCGGGAAGCAGGAGCAATCAGTTTAGTTTCATAATATAACATCTTGTGTCCCTCATTCAGACAATGTTCAGCAACAGCTGACTTTTCAGGCTGAAGTAAACGAGTATGACTGTGGTGTTCCACACACCGATCCTGAACTGTGCGGATCGTTTGGCCGATGTACGTTTTACCACAATACCCGGGTTTCCTCAGTCCTAAATCATCTTTGACTGACCCAAGGAGGGTCCTAGTCTTTAGTGGTGACATAAAAACACTTTTAATGTCAAAACTTCTTAAAATTCTGGAAATTTTCATTTTCGAGGAAATATTCCCGACGAAAGGCAAAAAGCCAATAGACTTGGACCAAATTGAAACGCACGTCAAATTTGTTGAGCAGTGTACCATTCTGTTTAAAGACAACTTTCAGATGCTCCAGTTCTTCACGTTCAGCATCAGAGATGGCATACGCTCTTTTCACTAGAGGGCACGAATCTCGATAACCTTACAACAAAAAAGACATGCAGATTCAGATAGCTGGTGAAGTGTTTGTTTCCGAATAATCTGTTACAGAGAGAAGGCCACGAAAGCCGCTGAAGCATAGTCGATACCGTGTCTGCTTCTTCATCTAAAGTGTGCGGTTTCTAATGCCTCCAACTGTCTCAGAATTTTTTCATTTCAAAATGTGGGCAATTCTAAAATTTTACCACCAAAAGGTTTTTCAATAATGAAAAAAAGGTATAAGAATAAAAAAATCATATTTAAAGCAATCAGTCAATAAGTATTGTGATCAAAGTCATTTCGATACTGATATGAAAATAAAAGAACATTGAACCACATAATAAAATATGCACTTCTTGCACATTAGGTAGACGAGATATCCACTGCGTTATGCTAGGTACTAAACCAGACGTTTTGTTGTAAAGATTCATAATCTTGGCCAAAACTGTAACTTTTTTCATCGATTACTCGCGAACGAAGTCCTGCTTAAGTGAATGGTCAACCACCAAATGTGTGGTTTCAAAAAGCAGATTATAATACCTAAAAAATTGCATTTCTGCATTTGCCATTAAGATTCCATTACACAAGCCTATGTGGGGAAATAAAACATGTTTTATAACCCCATAGTTAACAAGTAAAGATTTATGTGGCGAGATGCAGCTTAACACAGGCACAGAACTTTAATCCGTATATAAGGGCTGTACACCTGGCTCTTCAGCACGCAATTCTGTCTCATCTGTTGACACGGTGGAGCCGTTGCTGATGTCCGTAGAATCTGTCTCTGTAGACTCTGAATCTTCATCGTCAGATACGTCTTCAGAATCACGAAATTTTACTGTCACTGTGTGGTTGAACCTGGATAATTACACTCCTAGTGCTTCGTCCATGCCGGCCGTGGTGGCCGAGGGGACTGCGGCGCGCCAGTCACGGTCTGCACGGCCACTACGGTCGGGGGTTCGAATCCTTTCCTCGTGCATGGATATTTGTGCCGTCCTTAGTGTTAGCTAGTTCATAAGTAGTTTGTAATAGTTTGTAAGTTTAGGGACTGATGAGCCCGTAGTTAAGTCCCATAAACTATACAAACATTTGAACATACTTTTTTTTTTTTTTTTTTTTTTTTTTTTTTATTGCTTCGTCCATCTGTGCATCTCTGTGCCAGTATTCGTCGCTAATAGTTGTTACTTTATCACATGGCTTTTTACAGTCATCTTTCGTAATGCTCTGCATTGCAGCCGAAGTTATTTGCTTAAGATGGGAGAGGGTAACACTGCTGACGTTGTTCGATGCAACTTTCTGTTCCAATAAATTCCAGATAAGTTCTATGGGGTTCAGATCACAATGGTAGGGTGGAAGGCGTAACACTGTAAATTCTTTAGCGCATTCTTTCAGTCTCTGTCTACTGTATACAGGGTGAATCACCTAACACTTGCACCGCAAATATTGCGGAAATGGAAAGTGCGATTGATGTGCGGTTTTCACAGAATGGATTGGTTAGGTAATAATCAGATTGTAAGAATACCTTGAAAGTGTATTTTTATACAAACATACAATTTTTCAAATGGAACAATGGTTGTTTCTATCATGCACTGGAATTTTTAACACCAGCTGTTGTACAAGTAATTTTGAATGACATTTTTATCACGCTCAATTTGTCAGCTACAATCATTCAAAGCTTTGGGGCCAGAGGCTACGACAGCGTTGCTCACTGGCTGGTGGACATGACACAGTGGGCCGTGCCCCAGGAGCTAGCCACTCGACCAGTCAGCTACGCTATCGCAGCCTCCACCCCCGGAAATTTGAACGGTTGTAGCTGCCAAACTAAACGTGATAAAAATGTCATTCAAAATTCTTTGTACACGGCTGGTGTCAAAAATTCCAGTGTATCATAGAAACAACCATTGTTACATTTAAAAAAACTGTATGTTAGCACAAAAATTACACTTTCTAAGTAATATTACAATCTGTTTGCTGGCCAAAAATACTGTCCCCTGACTACCAATCCATTCTGTGAAAACCGCACATCAGTCGCACTTTCCGTTTCCGCAATATCTACATCTACATCTACATAGATACTCTGCAAATCACATTCAAGTGCCTGGCAGAGGGTTCATTAACCACTTTAATAACTTTTCTCTACCGTTCCATTTTCTAATACGCGCGGGAAGAAAGAACACCTAAATCGTTCCGCTTTCGATCTGATTTCTCTTACTTTATTGGGATGGTCATGTCTCCCTATGTAGGTGGGTGCTAGCAAAATATTTTCACATTCAGAACCAAAAGTTGGTGATTGAAACTTCACAAACAGATCACGCCGCAATGAATAACGTCTTTCTTTTAATGATTTCCACCCCAATTCCTGCAACATTTCCATGACGCTTTCCCCCCCGTAACGTGATAAAACAAAATGAGCTGCCCTTCTCTGAACCTTCTCAATGTCTTCCGTCAGTCCCACTTGGTGAGGGTCCCACAAGGGACAACAGTACTCCAGGATAGGACGCACAAGTGTGATGTAGGCAGTCTCTTTGGTGGAGCTGGTGCATCTTCGAAGCGTTCTGCCGATGAAACGTAACCTTTGGTTCGCTTTCCCCACAATATTTTCTGTGTGTTCTCTCCAGTCAAAGTTGTTCGTAATTGTATCTCCTAGGTATTTGGTAGAATCTACGACCTTAAGATTTGACTGATTTATCGTGAAATTGAAGTTCAGCGGATTTCTTTTAGTGGTCATGTGTATTACTTCACACTTTTCTTTATTTCGTGTCAATTGCCAATTTTCGCACCATGCAGAAATTTTGTCTAATTCGCTTTGCAGTTGCTTTTGATCCTCTGTTGACTTCACTAACCGATAAACGACAGAATCATCCGCGTACAGATTGTCTCCTAAATCGTTTATAAACACGAGGAAGAGTAGGGGACCTATAACGCTTCCCTGTGGAACGCCAGATATCACTTCTGTTTTACTCGATGACTTACCGTCAATTACAACGAACTATGTTCTTTCTGATAGGAAATTGTGAATCCAACCGCACAATTGGGAAGATATTCCATAAGCACGCAATTTCATAAGAAGCCGCTTGTGGGGTACAGTGTCAAAAGCCTTCCTGAAATCCAGAAATATGGAATCGATTTGAGATCCCTTTGTAGAGTGATGAAGTGACGTCGTTCTTAGTATAAGTTTGAATGTTATCTTATATTATCTGTAAAGATGTACCTTGTTGTTATATCTCTGGAATAAATTAAGTGTGTATTTGAAGACGAGTTTCCTTCCTGGGAAAGAGAGTGGATTTAGAGTACGCCACAGTTGGTGCCGACACGCCGGGTGATCCTACACTACGGGATCTACACGCCAGATCGACTAAATATGGGTTACAATTGAGATTCGACGCCAGGAGGAAGCTGAGACAACGCCCCAACACACCGCATACGACGGCACTTCTGCTATCACTACCAGCTAAGTCTACTATTTCATTAATCAACAATCGCCTAGATTGATTTGAAATAGGGACTGGAATTACTGTGGTAGCTTCAGTAGACAAATATTCGAGTTTATACTATTATTGGTGCATATAAATATACGTAGTCAAGGCAACAACAGTCAAACACGCGCACTGCCGCCGGCAGTTCTTCTTGGCGCGAAAACACTGCAGTTGTACCAACTGTCTAATTCCTTGTCACTACTATTTATCTAATGGCACACAACGCTGAACACGCTACTCACACGGAGGATATACAATCGAGGAATATGGAATTAACCACTGAGCAGAGAGAACTCGCGACACTACGCGAACAAAACGCGCAATTGCCCGCACACTCAGCCATAGCACCACGAACACGCAACTCAAGCTGAGAATGTGAACGGCAATTCGTCTCGCTTGCAGAACCTAAAACTTAGAAGAGCGCGAGAACGATGCAACATTACACGTTTTGTTACAGAAGCAAATAAGTTTTACAACAATACCACAACGGATGAATTCCAATACTGTGCCGAAAGATTACTAGAGACTAAATAAAGTAACAGCGCTAGACGATCAAATACACGACTTGATACCTAACGAGGAATATGAGGCGGACATTTTACGGTGTGACGAATATATTGATGCCGCTAAACGTACGATCTGCAAGCTGTCAAGTAGAATGAACAAACAACCCGTACCACATGTCATCACCAATGACAACACTGACGTGCAGACCGTCCTAACACCAACTATAAAACTTCCGACAATAAAGCTCGAACCCTTCTCAGGTGACATTGAGTCATGGTCACGGTTCTGGGAACAATTCGAACAATCAATAGATAAAAACCCGGCCCTGTCTACCACGCACAAACATATATTTTTACGGGGTTACCTTGAAGAGGAACCTAAGCATTTAGAAGAAGGTTTAGCGGTTGTTGCAGAAACATATGAAGAAACGAAGAGCATACTCCAACGACGGTTTGGGGACAAGAACCGTATAGTGCAAGCGCATCTAGATTACCTTGAAGGTCTAAAGCCTATACATTTTGTCTCCCCCGAAACACTAAACACTGCTTTCATAGATTGCAACAAACGTATTCAAGCACTCCGCTCACTAGGATAAGATGTAAATAGCTACGGCCGTATACTAGTGGCAAAGATATTGCGAGCATTCCCTGACGACATGTGTAAGAAATGGATCATTTACGCGAAGAGGGAGCGGCTTTCGGAAAATGATATTATTAAACTTATGGATTTCTTATCAGACGAAGTAGAAGTAGCCTTACTTACACAAAAGATTCGGGGTATATCATATATCTCATCAAGTACGACCCCGTACGCTGCTATTTTGAATGTCAAAACAACTTCTGGAAAGACAGGACGAAATAATGTGAAGGTGAGAGAGTCCTTTTGCGTTTTCTGTGAAGCAAAAGGCCACTGGGCTCAGGACTGTAAGGTCACGACGAGTGTACGCGATCGAATTGAGGTATTAAAGGCTAAAAATCGTTGTTTTCTGTGCTTAAATCGAGGTCACACTACCAAGATCTGTCCGAAAAAACAACGGGCCTCCTGCTCAGCGTGCAAAAGATGCCACCACAGATCAATCTGTAAAGAGTTAGAACGACCAACACCTCAAATACAGTCGAGTGAATCCACTTTAGTAGGCAGCATTTCACTGACTCCTAGAGAATACACTTACCTTCAGACAGCATGTGGACGGATATGTGGCCCATCTGGGAAAACGAAACCCACCCGCTGCGTTTTGGATTGTGGCAGCCAGTCAAGTTTCATCAGCAGTTCGTTAATAGACAGTTTGCATTTGGAAGTAATTGATAACAAGCCGTTAGTGGTTAACGCCTTTGAGATGAATTCCGTTACATCCGGTCCTCGACGACTTGTTCGAGCAAAACTTCGAAGTATTCACTCCGACTTCGAGTTATCATTCACCGCTTTGAAAGCGCACACATCTTCACTCGACTTCCAACTGTTCCAAAGGAGATACAAACGTATAGTTTACAAAGTAATCTGAAACTAGCCGACCCTACAGATTGGGACGAGGACTTACCGATCGAAATACTAATAGAGGCAGAACATTATTGGAGAATCATGAACGACACTGCACCTTTGCGTATTTCCTCAACAACTGTTTTACTGTCTTCCCAATTCGGGTGGATCCTTGGTGGAAATCGTGCGAGTATTGCAATTAACTGCACTACAGCGAATTTTATAGACACACAGCAGGACGAACCAACATTTGACCACGTCATCCGAAGCTTCTGGGACTTGGAAGCAATAGGAATAAAGACAGAACACGACCGTGCTACATCTAGTAAAGATGCTTCGATATTGCAAAATTTCCACGACTCTTTTACTCTGGAGGACAACCGTCGAGTAGTACGGTTACCCCGTAAATCGAGATACCAACTGCCTAATAACTACTAAAACGTCCACAGACGTTTCGAAGCATTACAGAAAAGGTTGGAACAAGACATTCCCCTCAAACTGATTTACGAAAAGGAAATGTTAAATTATATCACTAAGGAACATGTGGAAGAAGTAACACTCCAAGACGTAACAGAAACGTTTTACTTACCACACCACATTGTACGTAAAAGTAAACAAGGGAACATTAAGTGGCGAATTGTCTTCGACGCCTCCGCACACGAAAAACACGCCCCAGCACTAAATGACACATTGGAAATGGGCCCCAATCTGCTTCCGGAAGTTTTGGGAATACTTTTACGCTTTCGTTTACACCCGTTCGTAATTACCTCAGACATCACGCAAGCTTTCCTCCAGCTAGTTCTACACACTGAAGATCGGGATTTGACGCGATTCTTCTGGTATAAGACTATGACCAACGATTCTGGACACCAATTTACTACTGCAGAAGTTACAATATACCGATTTAAACGACTGCCTTTTGGACTTACCTGTAGTCCCTTTTTGTTATCAGCAACAATAAGAGAACTAGCAATGAATTATAATAATATTTTCCCCTTGGCAGCCGCATTAGTAGACAAAAACACCTACATGGACGATTTTGTAGCGGGAGTTAATGAAAAAGACATCGTTCGACTTTACTATGAACTGGTCATCCTCATGAAGCAAATCAATGTCCCTATGACAAATGGGCAACCAACCCCAAAGACTTGACGCAAATATGGCGCACAGAACAGAGAGAAGTTCAATCGAACACTCACGTCCTAGGAGTTCCATTGAACACAGATACAGACAGTTTTACTTTAGAACAACCAGAAATTAACGACGAATCGAAACGTGTCGCCACAACTAAGCGACAACTACTTAAAACAACTTCACGTTTTTATGACCCGTTGGGATTACTTACGCCAATATCTGTCGTTGTTAAAATATTATTCCAGGAGACATGGACCCGTGGACTCCAATGGAATGAACTATTACCCACAGACCTCGCACGTGATTGGAGTACCTGGACAGCAACTCTTGCTGAACTCGCAAATATCACTATACCTCGATTTATAGGAAGCTCTGGTGATTACACATCACAGATTCACGTACTTTGCGACGCCTCTGAAAAAGCTTACGGCGCGGCATTATACATTAATATTCTTAAAGAGAACGGCAGACATACCAATTTAATGTGCAGTAAATGCAAGCCTCGCACCAGTGAAAAGAGTCACTTTCACGCCTTGAACTCTTAGCAGCACTTACAGCCGCCAGACTTCTGACATATTTCTGCAAGGCAACGAACTTGTCAACAATGCATGCAACAATGTGGACAGATTCAACCGTAGCACTGGGCTGGATACGGAAAAACCCGAATCATTGGAAGACGTTCGTCTGCAACAGGGTTACAGAAATTCAAAGTCACTTCTCCGTCCCAATGGAACCATTGCCCTAGCCAACACAATCCAGCAGATATGTTAACAAGAGGTTCTACGCCTAGTAAACTAAAATCCTCTAATATTTGGTGGCATGGACCACGTTGGGTATCTAAGGAGTCGGTGCACTGGCCTTGTACTGACGATACCCCCACGGATTCGCAAATCCTTCCTGAAGCACGGACTACCGGTGCACACATTTTAATAGTTGAGTTACCACAGCCAGTAACTGATATCACGCGGTTCAGCTCGTATTGGAAATTATTACGTGTCGCTGCGCGTGTACTCCGTGTTAAAGACATTCTACACCATAAATCGAAGTTCACCGGCGATTTTACGGCAGAAGAGCTCACGTCTGCAAGAAAATATTTAATTAGAGCTTCGCAAGTACAGTCATTTCCGACCGAACACAATGCCTTAGATAACAGCGCACCGTTGCCGGACGGTTCCAAAATCAGAGCTTTAAACCCATCCTTAGACAACGGAATCATACGTGTTGGAGGACGACTACATTTCTCGGCACTTACACGAGAAGAGCAACATCCAATCATCCTTGACGGTGATCATTTTACACAACTACTTGTACAACATATGCACGTATATCTCCATCACTTAGTAGTTAGAATTGTTTTGTCTCAAATAAGAACCGAATTCTGGATACTGCGTGCATGTCAGACCATTAAAAAGATTATCCACCGATGTTTACCGTGTAAAGTGGGTAATAGGACTACAGCACAGGAAATAGAAGCTCCACTACCAGCGGATAGAGTAACCCTTGGAAGACCTTTCGACGTCACCGGCATAGACTTTGCTGGTCCGTTATATTCAAAAACATACCATTGCACTAAAAAATGCTACATAATATTATTTACCTGTGCTACTACGAGAGCCATACACTTGGAACTAGCTAGCGACGTGACCACGGACAAATTCTTATTGGCATTACAGAGATTTGTGGCCACACGCGGTATTCCACATACCATATATAGCGACAATGCACAGACATTCCACGCTGCAAATAAGGAATTAATGGACCTCTGGCCAGTAATATCGGTAGAAAAGGTACACCACTATCTTGCCCACCACACAATTATATGGAAATCCATTGCACCTCGTGCGGCTTGGTGGGGAGGGTGGTGGGAAAGGATGGTCGGAAGTACTAACAGATGTTTACGAAAGGTCTTAGGGCAATCAAGCTTGGACGATGAAGCGCTGCAAACAGTGTTGGCGAGCATAGAAGCAGCACTCAACTCTTGACCTTTGACGCAGCACGACGATAGCGCTTTGACGCCAGCGCACTTCCTAGTGGGGGATCACCTCACTACCTTACCCTCTGGGACACCGCCACGAAGACCTACAAATCTGGTAAAGGTGTATAAACTCAGACAGAAATTAGTGGAGGACTTCTGGAAACGCTGGAGCCAAGAGTACTTAACTCTGAAGTTACCAAGAAGTAAGGCGTCCAAAGGGTTCTACAAGACTGCGCGAGGGAGACCTCGTCCTGTTACATGAAGATGTTCGTCAGCGCCAGTGCTGGAGAAGGGCGCGAGTTGCTGAACTGAAGAAAGGACGGAACTCGACTTGCCTGACGGACATAAAGTGACCAGGCCGATTCAGCTGGTCGTACCTCTGGAGGTAGACCAGGGTGGGGAGGGTGTAGAGTGATGAAGTGACGTCGTTCTTAGTATAAGTTTAAATGTTATCTTAGATTATCTGTAACGATGTACCTTGTTGTTATATCTCTGGAATAAAGTAAGTGTGTGTATGTGAAGACGTGTATCCTTCCTGGGAAAGACGGTGGATTTAGAGTCCGCCACACCCTTGTCGATGGCACTTAACACTTCATGTGAATAAAGGGCAAGCTGTGTTTCGCAAGAGTGATACTTTCTGAATCCGTGTTGACTACTGGTTAATAGGTCGTTCTCTTCGAGGTAGTTCATAATATTCGAACAAAGTATATGTTCCAAAATCCTACTGCAAATCGACGTCAATGAGATAGGATCACTCCTATTGCCTTTTTTGAATATTGGAGTAACTTGGGCAACTTTTCAGTCTTTGGGTACGGATCTTTCGCTATATGTGCGGTACAAGTGTTAGGTGATTCAACCTGTATACTCTGAATCGAGCTTGAAACGTTTTACAATTTCCAAGAGCGTGTAAAATCTGCACCGAACGGAATATTATGTTTATTTGGGCATGATCGTATATCTACTTTACGTGAAGATGTGTTTGGCGGTTAACTTTCGTGAACACAATGAGAGGGAGCATTGTCTAGTATTATAATACTTCCACTTGGAATGTTTGGTATTAGGCGCTCTTGCAACAAATTATGTAATTTTAACTGTTCATTTCATCGTAAAAATCTTCCGATTTTTATGTGGAATCATAGATGAGCTCTGCACCCTCAACGAACCCCATTTCTCCTCCCTCGCTCATCGTCCAGAACTTTCATTTTTTCTCACACCTGGTACGTCAATATGTTTCCAACTTTTATTGCCAGTATAGTATGTATGAATCCTTGTTTTGTCACTATAAACGACAGATTTTTTCGCACCTTTTCCGTTTTCCCTCAGTGTTCTACGAAAACGTGCACGACATGCTACAATGTCCTCCCTCTCAACCAGAGAGGGCGATGTGCTGACTAGGATGTCGTCCATTCGCCATATGCCCATCAACGCCCACAGGATATATAAACCCGACCAGATCAGCAGTACTTTTTACTACTCGAGGTTGAAATAGCAATAATCCTTGCAATTCAATGCAACAAATCTACACTACTGTCCATTAATGTTACCACACAAAGAAGTAATGCAGATGATAAAGGGTATTCATTGGACAAATATATTATATTACAGCTGACATGTGATTACGTGTTCACGCAGTTTAGGTGCATAGATCATGAGAACTCAGTACCCAGAACAACCACCTCTGGCCGCAATAACGTCCTTGATACGCGTGGTCATTAAATAAAACAGAGGTTGGATGGAATGTACAGGTACAGGTGCCCATGCATCTTCAACACGATATCACAGTTGATGAGGAGTAGTGACTGGCATATTGTGACGAGCCAGTTGCTCGGCCACCATTGACCAGACGTTTTTAGTTGGTGAGAGATCTGGAGAATGTGCTGGCCAGGGCAGCAGTCGAACATTTTCCGTATCCAGAAAGGCCCGTACAGGACCTGCAAAATGCGGTCGTGCATTATCTTCGCAGGGATCGAATAAAGGGTAGAGCCACGGATCGTAACACATCTGAAATGTAAAGGACACTGTTCAAAGTGCCGTCGGTACGAACAAGAGGTGACCGAGACGTGTAACCAATGGCACCCCATACCATCTCGCCGGCTGATGCGCCAGTATGGGGATGACGAATACACGCTTCCAATGTGCGTTCACCGTGACGTCGCCAAACACGGATGCTACCATCATGATGCTGTAAAGACAACCTGGATTCATCCAGAAAAAATGACGTCTTGCCATTCGTGCACCCAGGTTCGTCATTGCGTACATCATCGCAGGCGCTTCCGTCTGTGATGTAGCGTCAAGGGTAACCGCAGCTATGATCTCCGAGCTGATAGTCCATGCTGCCGCAAACGTCGTGGAACTGTTCGTGCAGATGGTTGTTGTTGTCTTGCAAACGTCCCCAACTGTTGACTCAGGGATCGATACATGGCTGCACGATTCGTTACAGCAATGCGGATAAGATGCCTGTCACCTCGACTGCTAGTGATGCGAAGCCCTTGGGATCCAGCACGGCGTTCCGTATTGCCCTCCTGAACCCACCGATTCCATATTCCGCTAAGAGTCATTGGATCGCGACGAACGAGAGCAGCAATGTCGTGATAAGATAAAACCGCAATCGCGATAGGCCACAATCCGAACTCTATCAAAGTCGGATAAATGATCGTACGCATTTCTCCTCCTTACACGAGGCATCACAACAACGTTTCACCAGGCAAAGACGGTCAACTGCTGTTTGTGTATGAGAAATCGGTTGGAAACTTTCCTCAAGTCAGCACGTTGTAGGTGTCGCCACCGGCGCCAACCTCGTGTGAATGCTCTGAAAAGCTAATCATTTACATATCACAGCATCTTCTTCCTGTCGGTTAAATTTCGCGTCTGTAGCACGTCATCTTCGTGGTGTAGCAATTTTAATGGCCAGGAGTGTATGAACCATTACCGTACTATCGTAGCTTAGATTCGTGGTCTGTACCTACTATAAAAAGACGTTGTTTAACGCTGTTACGAAAATTCTCGAAACTTATTCACTGATTTACTCCAAATTTTTACACTATATTCTAGTGAATATAACAACCGACATAGGATATAGGTTTTCAACATACATCATATATATGTAATATATAAAGGGGAAAATATTGGTATCACAAATCTCGATGCGTTCTACCTGATTTACTTCTAATTGTTACAGACACACATCATTCTGATGCACAGTGGCGATACATTCTCTCAGTACATACCATATAAAATACACACGTTATGCAAAGTATATCAATAGTTATAGTTGTTCCAAAAATCTCTAAGAGTTCTTAACCAATTTACTACAAATGTTTAACGATAGACTAACAAATATTCAGACAGACGCAGGCTATATATACATATGACAATTTAAACATTTCTTGTTAAATTTGATGTTTACTTATACAATAGTCTGTCCTGCTCTGTAAATGTGTGATTTAGTTTCTTTCTCACAGTCAGAAACAATAAAATAATTATGCAAACATAAAAACAATAGACTAATTGTTTCCCACATACACAGGGTGAGTAATAGAAACCCACTTCGAAGATATTGCAAAAATCGGAACTGCTTCTGATGGACGGCCTTTCTTAGCCAGATTTTAATAATACATACAAAGAGTATCCTTGTACAACATACACTTTCTTAAATGGAACAATGCCTATTGACACTAACAAACTGAGAGTAGGGTGAGTGAGTTTGGAAATTTTTTTTCTTTTTGGGGACACAGAGAACTCATATACTGTTAATTATATGAAAAAGTTCACAGAAATTTCGGTCTTACACTAGATTTATCTAGATTTGGTGCAGAGATTATAATTCAAATGACAGTGGTGTTTATTGCAGGACTCATGTACCATTGTGGCGGGAGACCTTCTCACGTTAGTTTAACTTCGTTTAAGTGGTTTGTAAGTCTAGGGCCTTATGACCAAAGTAGTTTGGTCCCAAAGAATTACATTTGAACATGTACCATTGTGAAAAGTTTCCAATCCGACACTTGTTTGCACCATACAACCTGCGTAGTTGCTACTTGCATCGTCCTTGTGTATTGCTTGTGTACATTGTGTCTTAACGTGTAACAGTCCAAGCTACAGATTGAGAGTGGATGATGAGATTTAATACTACAGAAAAGACCGACACGTTAATAGTGCAGGAAAATGTAGTTCGTGCCTGTACGGTGTATGCGGAAACATATCACAGTATACGTAACCCATCTCGGCATTTACCAGCCTGTTCAACAAGTGCTTGACTGAAGTATTGTAACATCTTGACAAGGTAACAGAAGGAAGCAAGTGACGACGGAAGTGGAGTAAGCAAGCAACTGATGTTCTGTCTGTTCCCACAAGGAAGTGTCCCACACCTGCTGCATCGATATCAGATCCATCCTCATCACATTCCTCTCTGACAAGAGTTCCATGGAAACGATTATGAGAATCGGGCTACCTTCTGTACATAGTATTAGGACAGAATAAATCAACATTTACCAGATTTAGAGATGAAACCACACTTACTAATTACGGCCATGTAAAGCGCAAAAAGGAATGAGAATGCATGGTGTAGAATAGTAGATCGTCAGCTCATAGGCTACATGGTAGACTGAACGCGTAAGAGTAACACAGCCTCCTAACAGAGCATCTGCCATGCTTGCTAGAAGACGTTCCTCTGAAGGGGAACTGGCAGTTGGCAAGAAGGTAGCTAGGAGAAGGTATTCAGATAGCTTTACATTGCAAGTTGCAAATAGGTTTGACCAACTGTCGGAGTTGAGTGGAGATGAACCTCCTGTAGCTGTAGGTGTAGGAAGTACGCAGCAGACCTCAGCTTTTGGTAAGCCGAAATCTGTAGAGAGGTCTCTTAGGAAGAAGAAGGTTCTGCTGCTAGGTAGTTCTCATGGCAGAGGTGTTGGCCAACAGTTGCAGGAAGTACTTGGGAGTGAGTACCAGGTCACCAGCATAGTGAAGCCTAGTGCAGGGTTAGCTCATGTCACTTGTAACATAGGGGACTTATGTAGGAATTTTTCAAAAGAGGATCAGGTAGTTATAGTGGGTGGGGCCGGGAATAATCTTGATAGGGACGGGGAATATGATATAGGTGGTGATCTGGAAAGGATAGCAACTGAAACTGGTGGCACGAATGTGCATTTCGTGCAGCTGTTTCAGCGTCATGATAGGCCTTGTCTTAATACGGCTGTCAGCCGTGTTAACATGGGGCTTGAGAAGGCGCTGATGACGGAGGGCATGGATCACATTGCAGTGGTGCCAGTTGAGACTATCCAAAGGTCGGATTTTACTAGGCACGGTCTGCACCTCAATAGGTATGGGAAGGGGAGGTTGGCAAAGCTCATAGGTGACAGTGTAGTAGGGGGTGGGGGTTTCACTCATGGAAAAATTCCTGTAGTAGTTGGTGTTAGGGCTGCACCTTTTTTAGACTGAAGACAGCTGATAGATATTCCTGCTTAAAGGAAGTCCCTCTAAGAAATGAACCACCTTTGACAAAGTCTAAGAATATAAGTAATAAAGGAATTACTGTTTTTCATCAAAATATACAGGGTATCAGAGATAAAGTTAATGAAATGCTTATTGATACTGATTCTGACATTATTGGAATTTCAGAGCACTTTTTAAGTGGTGTGACAATTAAGAGACTTCCTTTGCCAGGATACAGGTTAACTGCCTTCTACTCTAGGAGTTCCTTGCAGTGTGGGAGAGTGGCCATGTATGTAAAAAACGATTTTTCATCGGAGTCAATCGATTTTTCTAAACACTGCACAGAACAGATATTTGAATGTTGTGCAGGAGTTGTTAATGTTAATGGAACTAAACTAGTAATAGTTGTTATTTATAGATCCCCTGACTCAGATTTTAAAATGTTTCTGCCCAAGCTGGAATTGGTTCTGGGTTCACTGTATAGGAAGTATAAAAATTTAATTGTGTGTGGAGATTTCAACATTAATTGTGTAGGTGATAGCTCAAGGAAAAGTCAGCTGTTAGATCTATTTAATTCCTATAACATGATGCAAACAGTATTTTTTCCAACGAGAGTGCAAGGAAATAGCAGTTCTACCATTGACAATATTTTTGTTCATTCTTCATTATTAGAGGGGCACTCTGTCAGCAGAATAGTAAATGGCCTATCAGACCACGATGCCCAACTTTTAATTCTAAAAAGTATTTGTTCTCAAACAAATGTTAAACATAAATATCAACTACTCAGAAAAGTTAATCCAGTTGCAATTGAGACCTTTTTAAGCCTAATTAAGGAACAAGAAGGCAGGATGTTTATAGTGCTGATAATGCAGATGATAAATATAATGCTTTTCTGAACACATTTATTATGCTGTTTGAAAGTTGCTTTCCGCTAGAACGCTCAAAAAAGGGTACTTTCAGTAACAGACAGCCAGGGTGGCTGACAAAGGGGATAAGAGTATCATGTAGAACTAAGCGGGAGTTGTATCAAAATGTTAGAAGCAGTCAGAATGAAGATGCAGTAGCTCATTACAAACAGTACTGTAAGGTTCTGAAAAAAGTCATTAAGAATGAAAAAAGTATGTGGTATGCAAAAAGAATAGCAAACTCCCGGGATAAAATTAAAACTATCTGGTCAGTCGTGAAGGAAGTGTCTGGTCAGGAGCAGCAGGTAGAAGATATAACGTCAGTGCGTAGTAGGAATGTTTCTGTTACTGACAAGTTAGATATATGTGCAATATTCAATAATCACTTTCTGAATATAGTAGAGGAACTAAACAAAACTCTAGTTTCTACAGGTAATCATATAACGTTTTTAGAAAATGCGTTTCCGAGGCTGTTACCTGAAATGATCCTTCATGATACTTCCATAGGTGAGATTGAGTCAATAATTAAATCACTAAAGACAAAGGACTCTTGTGGATATGATGGGGTATCTAGCAGAATTCTAAAGTACTGTTCTCCATATGTTAGCCCAGTACTAAGCCATATTTGTAATTTTTCCTTTCAGAATGGTCAGTTTCCTAACAGATTAAAGTACTCAGTAGTGAAACCACTTTATAAAAAAGGAGAAAGGGATAATGTAGACAACTGTAGACCTATTTCTATACCATCAGTTTTTTCTAAAGTTATTGAAAAGGCTGTATATTCAAGATTAATTGATCATTTCAGTTCACATAATTTCCTGTCAAACGTACAGTTTGGTTTTAGAAGTGGGTTAACGACTGAAAACGCTATATTTTCGTTTCTCTGTGAGGCACTTGATGGGTTAAATAAGAGGCTACGGACATTAGGCGTCTTCTTTGATTTAAGAAAAGCGTTTGATTGTGTTGATCACAAAATATTGTTGCAGAAGTTGGAACATTATGGAATACGGGGAGTAGCCCACAACTGGTTCACCTCTTACTTTAATAATAGACAACAGAAGGTAATTCTCCGCAGTGTAGAAAATGGCTATGACGTGCAATCCCAATGGGGCACAATTAAGTATGGGGTGCCCCAGGGGTCTGTTTTGGACCATTGCTGTTTCTTATTTAGATAAATGATATGCCTTCGAGTATAACAGGTGACTGTAAAATATTTTTGTTTGCTGATGATACCAGCTTGGTAGTGAAGGATGTTGCTCGTAATATTGACACAGTATCAAATAATGCAGTTCAAGAGATAAGTTCATGGCTAATAGAAAACAAGTTGATGTTAAATCACAGTAAAACTCAGTTTTTACAATTTCTAACACATAATTTGACGAAATCTGACATTATGATTACACATAATGGGCATGTGATAAGTGAGACTGAACAGTTCAAATTTCTAGGTGTTCATATAGACAGTAAGCTGTCATGGAAAGCCCATGTTCAGGATATTGTTCCAAAACTAAATTCTGCTATATTTACCATTAGAACAATATCTGAGATAAGTGATTTTTCAACATGAAAAGTAGTCTATTTCGCTTACTTTCACTCACTTATGACGTACGGCATTTTTTTGGGGGGGGGGGGGGGGTAACTCGCCTGATGCAAAAAGGATATTTCTGGCTCAAAAACGGGCGAACGTCATGTCGACCCCTTTTCAGTAGTCTGGGAATTTTGACTCTGGCGTCACAATACGTTTTTTCTTTAATGTCTTTTGTTGTTAATAATATCAGCTTATTCCCATGAGTTAGTAGCTTTCACTCGGTGAATACTAGACAGATGTCTAATCTACATTTGCACCACACCACCTTAACACTTGTGCAGAAAGGGGTGCAGTATTCTGCGGCATCCATTTTCAATAAGCTGCCACAAGAACTAAAGAATCTTAGCACTAATCCACATGCTTTCAAATCTAAATTGAAGAGTTACCTCGTGGCTCACTCCTTTTATTCTGTCAAGGAGCTCCTAGAAAAGTTAAACAATTAAGCTAATTCATTTTTTCTTTATTGATTCTTTTCACTTTGTCTTAAGATTGTCGTGTGCAAAGGACTACTTAAAATTATTCTATTACCATTCTTGTGTAACAATGTATTGACTTGTTCCATGACCATGGAGTCTTACTCCTCAAGTGGGTCCTATGGAACAGAAAAAACAAATAAAAAAATATATAAAAAGGCTAGGAAGTACCTGTGGTAGTAACATGATGGCTGTCCAACCTACAGTGCATGGATTAATACAGTATGTCTTCAAGAATTGTTTTCAGATCGTTGGATTGCGCGCGTACGATTGGTACCTTGGTCGCCCTGTTCCCCGGCTTTGAATACTGTAGACCTTATGGTTTGTCGATAGCTTTTACTTTAAGCGAATTCAATTTCGAGTGAAAGTTTCGTTTGCAATAATAACTAACAAGGTTCAAGGCCTGAGAGATGTATCAAAGGACTGTGGTGGTGCAGTCGGGAGGGAGGGTGGAAAGAATGTAAAGAGAGAGAGAGAGAGTAGGGGAGAACATGGTCAAAGAGATGGGGTTACTGTTGATTTAAAAAGAGATACTGACAAAAAGAGAAGGGCAGAAGAGAAGAGCAAATACAAAAGTGGGTTTTCGGATATGGACCAAGTTCTCTTAATTACTTAGGAACTGAGCAGTTTTTCCTTGTGCAATACAGTTGTAAAATACAAGTTTCAGTGATGTTAGTCTTTTTTGACATACAGTAAAGTTATGATTTTGGAAGGGAGAAAGGAGCGTTGGATTACTGGCATTTCATCAACATATTGCACCCAGATGAAGCGGTATGAATCTCAAAGATGTCTGAAAAAGGCAATAAAAGCGACATAACGACATTCGATGGGTAAGGTATCTAACAACTCTCTAAACGCGAGAAAAGTATCACACGTCTTACAACAATCACAGTTTTGTTGGTTCTCACTGGTCACTGCTCTGTGGTTTACTCAAATTTTCAAATGTTTGTAAATCTATCGGACCAAACTTCAGTGGTCATCGGTCCCTACGCTGACCATCTTCTTAAACTAACTTAAACTAACCTAAGACAAAACACGCACAATACCCGAGGGCGGACTCGAACGTCTGGCGGGGAGCAGTCCGTTACTTCGCAGCAAGTGTGGTTTACTCCGATTTTATGAGATACGTTATAATTGTCTCAGTAAAATACTTGTTATCAATACGATACTGTTTCTATGGTCACAAAGGACGATTGACAGACCCCCATAACTATCTATACCAAAGTAGCCAGGAAGCAACGTTGTTATACATGGGAAGTGTTGGCCACTCGTTACCCCCACACCAGTTGTGGTATGTGGTTTTCAACGATTGTAACAGACGCTGGTCTCAGTGCTCCACGCCGCGCGCGGTCAGACGTTGCGAAAAGGTGGGGCACGCCACGCCCGCCCGTCCGCGGGTATATAACAGGTGGCGAGCCGGCCAAACGCCAGTTCTCCGCTCTCCACCGCAAGAAGCTCACCGACATGGCCTACAAGGTGTGTACTGCTGGATACTTGAGCGCAGCCACTGCGGCACAGTTACTTTAGCTGTTGACTACAGTGACACGGACATCGCAGTTGTTGGTTCAAAGAGTTTCGAATGCTTTGTCAGCTTGAAACAGTGAATAGCAAACGTGCAAATGATTCCACGGCTGGTGTCATTCTGAATAACCTATTCTGGGTTTTAGCCCGCGGCATTTTTAGACACAGCAAATAAACTGCCGACGTTTCGACCACTGTGCAGTGGTCCTCTCCACTGTTAACGGTCCTGAACAGGACCACTGTACACTGGTCGAAACGTTGGCAATTCATTTGCTAAGTGTTTGGAAATTATGCGACCTAAACCCAGAATTGTTTTATTAAAAAAAAAGTGCAAACGATTAGGAACTGACTCGAGGGAGCACGAAATGACGTAATATTCGTGATGTTTCAATCAATTTTTTGCTCTGAGTAAGCCATGTGATTCTCTTTGAGTAAAAAAATTGCGGACATAAAACTATCCATGACAATGATCAAGCTACATAATCGTTGACTGGTACATTGTGTAATAAAATTTGACAATCTCAGTCATATATTAAATTTAAGTATGCTGTTCTGCGCAGCTACAACAGGAATTCCTTGTTTGCCTGTTTCAGCTGATCGTCCTCGCCGCCCTCGTGGCCGTGGCCCGCGCCGGCTACCTGGGCGCCCCCGCCGTCTACGCCCCCGGCGCCCCCATCGCCGCCCGCGCCTACGCCGCCCCCGTGGCCTACGCCGCCCCCGCCCTGCGTGCCGCTCCCGTGGCGTACGCCGCCCCCGCCGTCACTAAGGTCGCCGCCCCCGTGGCCTACGCCGCCCCCGCCGCCGTGGCCGCCGAGTACGACCCCAACCCCCAGTACAGCTACGCCTACAACGTGCAGGACGCCCTGACCGGTGACTCCAAGGCCCAGCAGGAGACCCGCAGCGGAGACGTCGTCCAGGGCAGCTACAGCCTGGTCGAGCCCGACGGCTCCATCCGCACCGTCGACTACACCGCCGACCCCGTCAACGGCTTCAACGCCGTCGTGCACAAGGAGGCCGGCGCCCACCCCGCCCCCGTCGTCGCCAAGGTGGCCGCCCCCGTCGCCTACGCCGCCCCCGCCGTCGCTAAGGTGGCCGCCCCCCTCGCCTACGCCGCCCCCGCCTACGGCAAGGCCATCCTGGGTTAGACGATTCTCCACTGGTCTATTCTGACAAGTACTGGGGTTCAATGATGTAGCCATTTCAGCAGTCAAACTGCTTAAAATGTAGATAACGCCCTCATTTGTATAGCCAGTCGATGCGTCTTCTTCACTTTCTTCCTCCTCCCTATTTCCCATCTTAAACACCACAGTCACTGTTTCCCTGATGTTATTAAATTCTCCTATTTATTGTTTTTGTACATATATTTATGCAAAACGAATAAAGTTCGTTCACAAAATAATGCCTAATCTGTCTACTGAACCTACTTCTGATAGTATGTTAGGGTGTATCATCTGGAATTTTAAAATGACAATTTTAAATTCTCAAAAACGTCGGAGTAGATTTCATCATGATGCTGCTACAGTACTTAGAGAGTCTTAAAACTGTAGCTAGTTTGCCAACTGATTTTGTTTTTTGTACACCTTCAGCAGACTGAAATTAAATGTTTACAACTACATATCAAAACATCTTGACACTTGAATGCATGCTTGAAGATAAATGTAGCCTTTAACCTAGACTGCACGCAACAGTGTCGTAATTGACTACAAACAACACCTGTGCTATATTCTCAACATCTTGAAACTTTCAGTTGTGGTAAGAACATTGTTCTGTGTAGTATTGAGAGCATTACTTTATAATATTCTTCTCGGGTTTGCTGCCGGATCAAAACGTCATCTTGACGTCAAGATGACGTTTTGATCCGGCAGCAAACCCGAGAAGAATATTATGAAGCATTACGCCGGGAAAGCCTACGCAGTCACAGAGCATTACTTTGTTAATTTCAAAGTAGGCAGTCTGTCACTGGGGAGAATGCCGAAGAAAAATAGCACGGCATAATCAAAACACGATTCATAATGCAGAGACATACGAGCTCTGTGAACACCAAAACAATACTATGGTAGGTAATGTAGAATTCCAAAAGTAAACACTAATGACGCATGTCCCTGTAACAGGAAGACGTGAGATCGAAGCCGTAAATCTGGACTATGGAGGAGCGGATGCAAGTCATTTGCTCGGATGAGTCTTGCTTCAGATAGTTCCCAACTTCTATCCGAGTTTAATTTTTGGCGCACGTCGACTCCAGCTTACGATGCAGACAACTTGGTGCCAAGAGATAAACATAGCGCTACTGTGGTGATTTTGGCAAGCTTTCCTTGATTTTCTCTCGTAACCATGGCTACTTGGTAAGGTCACTTTATTTGGACCATGTGACCATATTAGCTGATTAGGCACATCCTCTACTACAATTCTGGTTCCCCACTGGTGAAGCTGTGTTCCGAGACATCATACAGTAGTCGTAAGCACGAATAAGAATAGTCAAATTTCCCCATGGCACCACCGTCAGCAGATTGGAATATTATTGAGTCTTTTGGAGTGCACGCTGTCTACCTGAACGTCCCTTTAGGCTGCATGAAGACTGGTATAAGATCCCTCTATTTATCTATTCCTAGACGACTGTAATGTATGTTCAATTCCTACAGTTTTTTTGTAGCGTTATATGTGTTGAAATGCGATCTGTTATTATGCTTCCATGTTCATGATCACATTCTGTATATACATTATAAAGTACAATGATGTTCAGAAAATGTTCACCATTGCGAAATTTGGAACGAGTTGAATGCAGCAAGGGTAGCTATACCACAGGACGCCCTTCGCCCCTTCTATATTTACATAAATACTCTGCAAGCCACACTGAAGTTCATAGCAGAGGGTTCATCGAACCGCTTTTATGATGCTTCTCTGCGGTTCCATTCTCTAACATCTTGCGCGAAAATGGAACACTCCTAGGTATTTAGTTGAACTGATGGCCTGTAGTTTAGACTGATTTATCGTGTAAATGAAGTTTAACGGGTTTCTTTTAGTGGTCATATGGATGACTTCACACTTCTCATTATACGCGTCGATGCCATCAACCATGAAACAAGTTATCAAGGCGCATGTCGGACGCTTCGCCTAACAGGCAACATGCTGAACCGAAGTGTCTCCAATGCTAATAATTCCTTCAGAATAAAGTAACGGAACGTCCTATCTCTAGTATTTAAAGACGTTGGGTCCTTCAGAGCACGAGTGTATGTTTAAAATGGGTCGTAATGTTTATGTAACCGTAATAGTAGACTAACTCTCCGACAGAACATAGTAACCATGATATTCACGTGGCAACGAGAAAATCATGGCCAAAGTTACTCACTTACAAGTTCGTGGCGGGCTCCATCGGTAAAGCTGCCATTCAGTATGGTATTGGTCCACCCTTATCCCAAATTACAGCTTCCACCCTCTCAGGCATACGTTCAGTCAGGTGCAGACCTAGCATTCTTTCTTAATTCCGACACAGCAATATTGCGTTCTGTTTTGTCGCACTTACAAACGTTTCACCTGTCAACCACTATAGCATTCAAAGATGAGTTTATATCATCCTCTACTACAGTGATATTCAAACGTTCAAATGTTTGTAAAACTATTGGACTCAACTTCTGTGGTTATCGGTTGCTAGACTTAGAAACTACTTAAGCTAACTTATGCTAACCCATGGCCGAGGGAGGACTCGAACCTTCAGCGGGAGCGCCGCCCAGTCCGTAATATGATGACTCATCTACATCTACATGAGATACTCTGCAAATTACATTTAAGTTCCTGGCACAGAGTTCATCGAACCACCATTATACTATTTATCTCTCATTCCATTCTCGAGCAGCGCGCGGACACCTGTATCTCTCCGTTCGAGCTCTGATTTCTCGTATTTTTTTCTGATGATCATTTCTACTTACGTAGGTGACAGTCAACAATATATTTTTGCATTCGGAGGAGAATGTTGGCGATTGGAGTTTCGTAAGTAGCCCACACCGCTGCGATAAGAGCCATTGTTGTAATGATTCCCATCCTAGATCCTGTATCATTTCCGTAACGCTGTCTCCCCTGTATAGCGACAATACAAAACGAGCTGCCCTTCTCTGGACTCTTTCGATGTCCTCTTGTCAAACCCACCTGATAAGGATCCCACACAGGGCAGCAACGCTCCAAAAATGGACGGGCAAGCGTAGTCTATGAAGTTTCTTTTGTAGTTCTGTTGCATCTTTTAAGGGTTCTACCAATAAAACGCAGTCTCTTGTTCGCCTTTCTCACGACATTATTACGTGTTCTTTCCAGTTTAAGTCTGAAGTAATAGTAATTCCTAGATATTTTGTGGAGTTTACGGCCTTCACTTTTGATTGATTTATCTTGTAAACAAAGTTTAACGGATTTCTTTTCGTACTCATGTGGAAGACTTCACACTTCTCATTATTTAGAGTCAATTGCCATTTTTTACACCATAGTGATATCTTATTTAGATACTTCTGCAGCTGGTTTTGATCTTCAGATGATTTTACTAGATTGTAAATGACGGCGTCATCTGCAAACAACCTAAGAGAGTTACTTAGATTTTCCCATAAATCGTTTATGTAAATAAGGAACAGCAGAGGACCAATAACACTGAAAAGTGTTTATTAAAAAAGTATTATTACTGTTGCCTGCTGAAAGCTATACTTCTGCTTAGTGAAAGTTGCTAATAGATAATAAAAACTGAACTTGATACTTAAGTGGGAATTGTTACTAAAATAATTGAAACTTGTTTGTGTCACTCAGGTGGCCAGTCTGTAAGTACTTTACCTAAATCAAAATTATCTGTGGAAAGAAATTAAAGTTGCTCTGTGCGATATTTAGCCTCACAGTAAAACTTGAATTAGTGTTGAATAAAAGGTGCTAGTTCTCAAGATAAGTCGTTGAAATGATTAAGTAACAATGGTTTATAAAAGATCTAAAAACTTTGCTGTAATTATACGAACTCATTTATCATTACTAAAAAGAAAACCTGTTTACGCATCTGACTCGTCTTTTTAATAACATTTCTAAACAAATTCCAACGCACCATATAACCCGATTGTTTCTTGTGCGTATGTAGATTGAAACTAAATTTTTTCTCCTCTTTCCACAGCACAACTATGTCTGATTAAGCCCTTTGTGATATGATTACCAAACAAATTAACACACGACCGTTGAACCAAAATATGTAAATGCTTTGATGACTCCTGCAGTCATTTCCTTGACAATTAACACAAACCTTTGTTATACCACAGCGGCACATTTGCTCCCAAAATCACTGCAAAAGAATACTAGCTACATGATTCGCTATGTACAATGCGTATCCTCAACTAACTACTGATAGTACAATCCATGTTCATATTGATTAAAAAAAAAGGTGATTAAATTACTGTGACTGTTTCCTGGGGAAAATAATCAAGTCGACAATCTAGGTACGTTTCAAGTATTTATCTAATTGAGATGTTGTGTCACAAGACATGAAGTTAAGTACAATTAAATTTACAATCCACTCTTCATCATATTACAAAACTAGAGCCTTTCCTCTGTCCGAAGCACTTCAACTTTGCCGCAGCACACCACTGCTCAAACGCGAGCCTCTCCGAGCCAAAGATAGCCCTCGCGGAGCCAAAGATATTGCGTCAGAGATATACAAAACGATACAGTCACTCTTCAACAGTTCCCTGTGAAACGTCCGATATGACCTCTGTTTTAGTCGATGCCTTATCATCGATTACTATGAAATGTGTCCTCTCTGACAGGAACTCCCCTATCCAATTGCAAATTTGGGGCGATATACCATAACCACGCAATTTGATTAAAAGCCGTTTGTGACGTACGGTGTCAGAAGCCTTCTGGAAATCATGAAATATAGAATCGATATGCGAACCCTTGTCGATAGCACCCATCAATTCGCCTTAGACTACGCGGCTACTCCAGGGCGGCACATTGACATCAATTTTATGTTCAGTGGAGCCTAGAGCTTGTAGTATTACATTTAAAAAAAAATTTCATTCCAAGAAGTGTTTCTATTTTTCCAGCAGTAATCTTGATTATGTAATATGATGCTAGGACCCATTGTTGGACTTGTATCTATAATTTACTAGATGTACTTCGAGATCTCATTACTTGTAATTTTCATGAATGTGACTTTCTAGTAATGCCTGCAAAGAAATCTTCGGAATTAAACGAAATCCGATCGATTTAAGGAGCCTTTTGTCACGAAAGTTAACTTTTTTTAAACGGTCATTCAGTTTGTACAATCTGCTCCAAGCCAACCAAGCATCATTTTACTCAATGCAGCAAGATTTTTTACAGCTTCATCTGCTACATCCAGTCAACATAATCATCATGATAAGAAAGGTCATCGAGGAATCTGCTAGTTTCTTTACGTAATATTGGGCTCAGGTGTTCCTTTCATTCGAAATTACTACTGCCGCTAAACTTTAAAGTCAGGTTCCGCTTCCTTTTTTGATTGTTCTAATTATAAAGTTACCTAAATGTGTCAGGTCCACCAAATTATTTTCTTTTATTATTGTCCCGTTTGTGAATTTTAATAGCGGCTACGAACAGTAACTACTACTCCAACAACTGATCGGAAGAAAGAAAACGCAATATTACATAGAGAATTGAACAATGGGTTCAAGCATCATATTACATAATCAAGATTACTGCTGGAAAAATAGAAACACTTCTTGAATTATTAAAGGTGGGTCATTTGAACTAAGTAAAAGATTTATACGCAACTAAATATATTTTCATCATACTTTGTAAGAAAAACGATCTCACACACACTTACAATTAATAATGGAGAAGTCCCTGACGTGCGACTGTTCTCAATGAGGTAAAAAAGATGAAAGACCAAGTTCACGACCGCGTTCTGGGCAGCTCGTAAAAGACAAATGAACATAAAAAATATAAGACGAACGTAATTAACTGCCAGAGAAAGCTGTCGTCAGCGATAAGCATCGTGAATAAATTATTTATCGAATGAAATTTTTTTATGTAATACTACAAGCTCTGGTAAAACAACTGAACCTAATAAGCACATTATACTTTGACACATAAGTGTTTGACACGTCAGAGTTGGTCTTATAACATTTCCTCTCTGAATGTAGAATAGCATAATATGAGGTAACAAACTGCTTAATAAATCTACAGTTACTCTGAAACTCTATAAACAAAAGAATGTAGCTTGTAAGTTAGGTATATGGTGACTCGATATTCACCTTTACACACGCAAGCAGCACCGTCCGTGCTGACCATATCTCCACCCTTCCTCCTCTCTCTCTCTCTCTCTCTCTCTCTCTCTCTCTCTCTCTCTCTCTCTCTCTCTCTCTGGTACGCAATGCAAACGACGGAAACAATCCACTATATTTCCCGTTAACTTTACAATTTCCAATTTCAGGTGAGCGCGCTGCGACATAAAAGTGTGCTTTTATACGGTCAGACAAAATAGCAGTGCTTTTCTAAAAAGACGTTACATTCGCTTTTAATGTGTTCTTCTGCAGGAAAGCATATGAAATGAAAAAGAAGCGATGCGTAATACATTTGATTGTAATATATTCTTCTAGAAAAAATAGCACGAAATAAAATAGTTGTTTTACTATGTAACAAAACACTTGGTCGTGTAGCTGATAAAATACATCGGCTGTTAATACGTTTTTCTACAGTGAAACGTAATAAATTAAAATCAAATATAAATTTTCGTGCATGATCTAAAACCTAGGAAGAAGATCCTACTGGGAGGATTGACCTTTTGAAACCATTATTTTTCGCTAGTGCAAGTTGGTCATTCATCCTGGTGAGCCCCCTTTATGAATAAGCGACGAAAAAACATTCGAAATTTTGCACGAATCTCGATAACCTTACAACAAAAAAGACAGATTCAGATGGCTGGTGAAGTGTCTGTTTAACGAATAATCAATTACAGAGAGGGGACCACGAAAGCCGCTGTAGCAAAGTGGATCGCGTGTCTGCTTCTTGATCTAAGGTGTGCGGTTTCTAATCCCTCCACATGCCTCAGAATTTTTTCATTTCTAAATGTGGGCAATTCTAAAATTTTACCACAAAAAGGTATTTCAATCATGAAAAAAAAAGGAATAAGAATAAAAAATCATATTTAAAGCAATCAATCAATAAACATTGTGAACAAAGTGATTTCAAAACTGATATGAAAATAAAAGAACATTGAACCACATAATAAAATCTGCACTTCTTGCACATTTGGCAGACGAGATATCCACTGCGTTCTGCTACGTACTAAAACAGATGTTATGTTGTAAACATTCAGAAACTTGGCCAGAACTGTAACTTTTCTCATCGATTACTCGCGAACGAAGTCCTACTTAAGTGAATGGTCAACAACCAAATGCATGGTTTCAAAAAGCAGATTATAATATGTAAAAATAAATAAAAAAAATAAAAAAAATCGCACAACTGCATTTGCCATTAACACACCATTACACAAGCCTGTGTGGGAAATAAAATGTGTTTTATAACCCCAAAGTTAACATGTAAATACTTTAATCCATATATAATGGCTGTACACCTGGCGCTTCAGTACACAATTCTGTCTCATCTGTTGACACGGTGGAATAGTTGCTGATGTCCGAAGTAGCTGTCTTTGTCGACTCTCAATCCCCATTCTCAGATACGTCCTCAGACCCACGAGACGAAATTTATTGTCTCTGTGTGGTTGAAGCTGGATAGCTTCTCTCATTGCGTCTCTGTGCCAGTATTCGTCGCTAATAGTTTCACTTCATCACACGCCTTTTTTCCAGTCATCTTTCGTAATGCTCTGTATTGCAGCCGAAGTCATTTGCTTGGGTTGGGAGAGGGTAACACAGCTGACGTTGTTAGATGCAACTTTCTGTTTCATTAAATTCCAAATAAATTCGATATGGTTCAGATCACAACGGAAGGGTGGAAGGCGTAACACTGTTAAGTTCTTTAGCGTTTTCTTTCAGTACTCTACCTACTCTATACAGGGTGAATCTCCTGCTAGCCACTCGGGCAGTCAGCTACGCTATCGCAGCCTCCACCCCCGAAACTTTGAACGGTACTAAACGTGATAAAAGTGTCATTCAAAGTACTTTGTACACGGCTGGTATCAAAAATTCCAGTGCACGATAGAAACAGCCATTGTTACAGTTAAAAAACTGTATATTTGCATAAAAATACACTTTCTAAGAAACGTTCGTCTGTTTATACATTTTTTAAACGAAACCCTATACCCATCAAAATTCTCCAGACAGTGGTTCGTTTTCCCGTAAAATTAGTATCTTGTTTCTGATTCACACAATTATAAGGTTTTCGATGGGTAGGTATTCTCTTTTAATGTCGTAATACACTAAAAATTTTCTTTTGAGTAAGCACTTATCAAATTCGCCAAGACTATTGGTTTTCTTCCTCAGTCTCTTCTTCCTAGGTGTTAAAATTTTCTGACCACTCTGTCTGGCCTTCTTAACATCGTTCACAATATTATGAACTGTTCTTACGCTTTTCCCTGACAGACGCAGGCTATATATACATATGACAATGTAAACATTTCTTGTTAAATTTGACATTTAGTTTTACAATAGTATGTCGTGCTCTGTAAATATTTGATTTAGTTTCCTTCTCACAGTCAGAAACAATTAAAATAATTATGTAAACTTATAAATCAATAAACTAATTGTTTCTCACATACTCAAGGTGAATAATCTAAAGATTACATCGAAGATATTGCAAAATTCGGAAGTGCTACTGATGGACGGTTGTCACAGGATGGACTGATAGTCAGAATCGCCTTTTCTTAGCCAGTCAACAGATTTTAATCATATATACTAAGTGTATTCTTTGTACAACATACACTTTTTTAAATGGAACAATACCTATTGACACTAACAAACTGAGAGTAAGGCGAATGAGTTTGGAAAAAAACTTTCCCTTTCTGAGACACAGAGAACTGATATACTATTGATTATGTGAAAAAATTGGTGTTTACAGAAGTTTCGATTTTACATTAGATCATCAAAAAACCAGATTTATCTCGATTTGGTGCTGAGATGATAATTCTAATGTCATTGGTGTTTATTATAGGACTTATGTACTATTGTGGCGGGAGTAGTCTAACTCAGGTTAGTTTAACTTCGTTTAAGTAGTTTGTAAGTCTAGGATTTTATGACCAAAGTAGTTTGGTCCCAAAGAATTACATTGGAACATGTACCACTATGAAAAGTTTCCAATCCGACACTTGTTTGCACCATGCAACCTGCGTAGTTGCTACTTACATCGTCCTTGTGTATTGCTTGTGTACATTGTGACTTAACGTGTAACAGTCCAAGCTACAGGTTGATAGTGGATCTACATCTACATCTACATAGATACTCTGCAAATCACATTTAAGTGCCTGGCAGAGGGTTCATTAACCACCTTCATAACTTTTCTCTACCGTTCCATTCTCTAATAGCGCGCGAGAAGAAAGAACACCTAAATCGTTCCGTTTTCGATCTGATTTCTCTTATTTTATTGGGATGGTCATGTCTCCCTAATTAGGTGGGTGCTAGCAAAATATTTTCACATTCAGAACTAAAAGTCGGTGATTGAAACTTCGAAAACAGATCACGCCGCAATGAATAACGTCTTTCTTTTAATGATATCCACCCCAATTCGTGCAACATTTCCGTGACGCTTTCCCCCCCGTAACGTGATAAAACAAAACGAGCTGCCCTTCTCTGAACCTTCTCAATATCTTCCGTCAGTCCCACCTGGTGAGGGTCCCACAAGGGGCAACAGTACTCCAAGAGAGGACGCACAAGTGTGATGTAGGCAGTCTCTTTGGTGGAGCTGGTGCATCGTCTAAGCGTTCTGCCAATGAAACGTAACCTTTGGTTCGCCTTCCCCACAATATTTTCTATGTGTTCTCTCCAGTCAAAGTTGTTCGTAATTGTAACTCCTAGGTATTTGGTAGAATTTACAACCTTAAGGTTTGACTGATTTATCGCGTAATTGAAGTTCAGCGGATTTCTTTTAGTGGTCATGTGTATTACTTCACACTTTTCTTTATTTAGTGTCAATTGCCAATTTTCGCACCAAGTAGAAATTTTGTCTAAATCGCTTTGCAGTTGCTTTTGATCCTCTGTTGACTTCACTAACCGATAAACGACAGCATCATCTGCGAACAGTCTAAGGGAGCTATTCAGATTATCTCCTAAATCGTTTATAAACACGAGGAAGAGTAGGGGACCAGTAACGCTTCCCTGTGGAACGCCAGATATCACTTCTGTTTTACTCGATGACTTACCGTCAATTACAACGAACTGTGTCCTTTCTGACAGGAAATCGTGAATCCAATCGCAAAATTGGGGAGATATTCCATAAGCACGCAATTTCATTAGAAGCCGCTTGTGGGGTACAGTATCAAAAGCCTTCCGGAAATCCAGAAATATGGAATCGATTTGAGATCCCTTGTCGATGGCACTTAACACTTCATGTGAATAAAGGGCAAGCTGTGTTTCGCAAGAGCGATACTTTCTGAATCCGTGCTGACTATTGGTTAATAGGTCATTCTCTTCGAGGTAGTACATAATATTCGAACAAAGTATATGTTCCAAAATCCTACTGAAAATCGACGTCATTGAGATAGGCCTGTAATTTTGGGGATCACTCCTATTGCCTTTCTTGAATATTGGAGTAATTTGGGCAACTTTCCAGTCTTTGGGTACGGATCTTTCGCTGAGTGATCGTTTGTAAATTATAGCTAAGTACGGAGCTATTGCATCAGCATACTCTGAGAGGATCTAGTTGGTATACAATCTGGCCCGGAAGATTTATTTTTGTTTAGTGACTTAAGTTGTTTTACTACTCCAGGAACATCTACTTCTAAGTTTCGCATGCTGGCAGCTGTTCTTGGATTGAATACTGGAGTGTTCACTTCGTCTTCTTTGGTGAAAGAATTTCGGAAAGCTGTGTTTAGTAATTCTGTCTTAGCAGTACTGTCGTCGGTAGTATTACCATTGCTATTGCGTAGTGAAGGTATTGTTTGTGTTTTGCCGCTAGTGTACTTCACATATGACCAGATGATGAGATTTAACACTACAGAAAAAACCGACACGTTAATAGTGTAGGAAAAATGTAGCTCGTGCTTGTACGGTGTATGCGGAAACATATCGGAATATACGTCACCCATCTCGGAATTTATTTACCAGCCTGTTCAACAATTTGCTTGAATGAAGTATTGTACACCTCGACAACGTAACAGAAGGAAACATGTGACGACGAAATTGGAACAAGCAAGCGACTGCTGTTGTAGTTGATTAGTACGTCAGTTCCCACGAGGAAGTGTCCCACAGATGCTGCATCGATATCAGTTCCATCCTCATCACATTTCTCTCTGTCAAGGGTTCCATGGAAACGAATATGAGAATCGAGTTACCTTCTGTACAATAGTATTACGACAGAATAGATGCAACATTTACCATATTTAGAGATGAAACCACACATATTAATCACAGCCATGTAAGCGCCGAATGATGCATTATTGGTCTGTTGTCAGTCCCATTTGGCTTCTTTAGGTGGAACGTCATTCTCGAAGGAGTGTGAATGCATGATTTAGGACAGTTGACCATCAGGTCATAGGTCCATTTTTCATACACGGTACACTGAACGCGCACGATTAACACTGACTTCTAACGGACCATCTGCCATGGTTGCAAGAAGACGTTCCTCTGCAGACTAGGAGGAAAAGTAAGAAGGAAGATTAGTGTTTAACGCTCAGTCGACAGCGTGGTCATTAGAAGTGGAAGACTAGGAGGGGCCTGTGGTAACAACATTACGACTGTCCAAACTATAGTGCATGGATTAATACAGTATGTGTTCATGAATTATTTATTCTTTGGATTGCACGCAGACGATCAGTACCTTGGCCGCACTGTTCCCAGGATTTGACTCCAGAAGACTTCATTGTGTGTGGAAAGCTGAAAGACATTGTCCACAAAAACGTACCAACTACACTCGATGATATGCAATAACGAATTACTGCTGCTTTCTCCAACATATCCTCTGAAATGCTAATACGTGTGCAACGTTATTTCCATAGCACGCTAGAAACATGTATTTTCGGTGCTGGTTGTCATTTTTAACACAATCTATAATTGTCAATTGCCTGTCCTGTTCAGAATTCGTGTAATTAGTGTTGTGCTTTAGTGTTTGCTACCACAGATATTGTACAAGTGTTGCTCTGGATACTTTCCACAGTACGATATCTCTTAGGTAACTTGCCCTCGAGTCGTGCAACAAACTCATTAAACTTTGAATTTACACTATTTTAATTATATTAATGTTAAGAGGCGTTGTTCAATTAAAAAAATTTGATTGCACAAAAAGTACACTTTCTATGATTTATTAAAATCTTTTTATTGCCTAACGAACCCCTGACTACCAATCAATCCAGAGAAAACTACATATCAACAGAACTTCACATTTTGAAATATTTGCGGTGCATTTTTTAGGTGATTCACCTGGTATATAAGTTCACCTTTTACATAATTCAGAAAAACAGTTTATGTAAATTGCGTGTATTTGCTTTCTTTCTCGCCATCGGTTTCCTATGAAACAGATCACTTGTATTTACGGCTTATCGGGTTATGATTGTACAATTACAATGTAAACTGAAATTTTGTAATGATTTCCACTCGGAGATTAATCTGTGGGAGATACCGTCGCTGAAACTACGTATCTTATAGTCTGTAAAACAATTATCAACATATATTTACGCTTTTACTTTAAGCGAATTCAATTTCGAATGAAAGTTTCGTTTGCAATAATAATTATCAAGGTTCAAGATCGGAGAGAGGGAACCGAGGAACGGGTTGGTGTAGTCATGGCGGAAGGGGGGGGGTGGTAGGCGGAGGAATGTAGAGAGAGAGTGGGGGAGATCATGGTTAAAGAGAAGGGGTAGGTGCTGATTCACAAAGAGATACTGACAAAGAGAGGAGGAGGCCAGTAGAGATGGGCAAACACAAAAGTAGAACAGTTTTCGGATATATGTCCAGGTCCCTTAATTTCTAGGAACTTCGCAGGTTTTCCGTATTCGGTAGTTCAATACAGTTGTAGACGGCAACTTCCAGCGATATTAGTCTTCGTTTGACATGCAGTAAAGTTTTGATTTTGGAAGGGATAAAGGAACGTCGGCTTACTGGTATTCCAGAAAGATATTGCAACTAGAAAATGTGCAATGAATCCCAAAGATATCCGATCAAGGCTAAGAAGGTGACATAACGATTTTTAATTTCTAAATGCGAGAAAAGTAAAATATCACAAGTCTTACAACAATCGCAGCTTTGTTGCTTCTCACTGGTGACACCTCTGTGCCGGCAGAGGTGGCCGAGGTGACTGAGGAGCTCCAGTCACGGTCTGCACGGCCACTACGGTCAGGGGTTCGAATTCCCCCTAGGGCATGGATATTTGTGCCGTCCTTAGTGTTAGCTAGTTGATAAGTAGTTTGTAAGTTTAGGGACTGATGACCCCGTAGTTAAGTCCCATAAGCTATACAAACATTTGAACACTCTGTGGTTAACTCAAATGTTCAAATGTGGGACTAAACTTCTGTGGCCATCGCTCCCTAGACTGACAAACTATTTAAAATAACCTAAAGACAACACACGCAGAATACCCGAGAGAGGACTCGAACTTCCAGCCGGGAGCACACCCCCACTCTGCAACAATTGTGGTTTACTCAGACTGTATGAGATACGTTGTGATTGTGTGAGTAAAATATTTATTATCAATACGACACAGTTTCCATGATCACGAAGGCCGATAGTGACACTATTTTTCTCAAGCGCCATAAACATCTGTACCAGAGTAACCAGGAAGCAAGGTAACGTGTTTCTGGTTACTCATCGGAAATTCTGGCCACTCGTTATCCCCCACAACAAATATGGCAGGTGGTTTTCAACGATTGTAACAGACGCTGGTCTCAATGCTCCTCGCCGCGCGGCCAGAAGTTGCGAAAAGGTGGGGCACGCCACGCCCGCCCGTCCGCGGGTATATAACAGGTGGCGAGCCGGCCAAACGCCAGTTCTCCGCTCTCCACTGCAAGAAGCTCACCGACATGGCCTGCAAGGTGTGTACTGGTGACCACTTGAGCTCAGCCACTGCGGCTGAGTGACTTTAGCTGTTGACTACAGTGATACAGACATCACAAGTTGTTGGTTCAAGGAGTTTAGAACGCTGTGGCAGCTTGAGAAAGTGAATAAGAAATGTGAAACACGCTTCCACGACCGGTGTCATTTTGAATAAACCAATTCTGCGTTTTAGGGTGCCTCATTTTAGACACTTAGAAAATGAACTGCTGACGTTTCCACCACTGTGCAGTGGTCCTCTTCACTGTTAACCGCCCTGAAGAGGACCACTGCACAGTGATCGAAACGTCAGCATTTCATTTGCTAAGTGTCTAAAAATGATGCGGCCTGATACCCAGAATTATTTTATTTAAAAAAAGTGCAAATCATTAGGAACTGAGTCGAGGGAGCAGGAAATGACGTAATATTCGTGATGTTTCAATGAATTTTTTGCACTGAGTAAGGCATGTGAATATCATTACGTGAAAAAATTAGGCACAGATAACAATCCATGACAATGACCAAGCTACATAATCGTTGATTTGTACATTGCGTGATATAATTTGTCAATCTCAGTCACATTTTAAATTTAACTATGCTGTTCTGCACAGCTACAACAGGAATTCCTTGTATGCAATCTGTGCTAAAACAACTCGCCTGTTGCAGCTGATCGTCCTCGCCGCCCTCGTGGCCGTGGCCCGCGCCGGCTACCTGGGCGCCCCCGCCGTCTACGCCCCCGGCGCCCCCATCGCCGCCCGCGCCTACGCCGCCCCCGTGGCCTACGCCGCCCCCGCCCTGCGTGCCGCCCCCGTGGCGTACGCCGCCCCCGCCGTCGCTAAGGTCGCCGCCCCCGTGGCTTACGCCGCCCCCGCCGCCGTGGCCGCCGAGTACGACCCCAACCCCCAGTACAGCTACGCCTACAACGTGCAGGACGCCCTGACCGGTGACTCCAAGGCCCAGCAGGAGACCCGCAGCGGAGACGTCGTCCAGGGCAGCTACAGCCTGGTCGAGCCCGACGGCTCCATCCGCACCGTCGACTACACCGCCGACCCCGTCAACGGCTTCAACGCCGTCGTGCACAAGGAGGCCGGCGCCCACCCCGCCCCCGTCGTCGCCAAGGTGGCCACCCCCCTCGCCTACGCCGCCCCCGCCTACGGCAAGGCCATCCTTGGTTAAACGAGAGCTTTCTCCACAGGTCTCTTCTGACAAGGACTGTGCTTCACTGATATGGCCTTTACAGCAGTCAAACTGCTTAAAATGTACATAACGCACTCATTTGCATAGCCAGTCGATGTGTCTTCTCCCTTTGTTCCCCCTCCCAATTTCCCATGTCAAACACCACAGTCAATGTTTCCCTCATGTTATTAAATTCTCCTATTTATTGTTTTTGTACATATATTTATGCCAAACGAATAAAGTTCGTTCTCAAAATATCGCCTAATCTCTCTACTGAACCTACACCTGATAGTATTTTAGGGTGTATCGTCTGGAATTATAAAACGATAATTTTAAACTCTCAAAAACGTTGAATTTCATCATGATGCCGCTGCAGTACTTAGACAGTCTTATAACTTTAGCTAATTTGCCAATTTAATTTTTTGTACACCTTCAGCAGACTGAAATTAAGTGTTTACAACTATATATCAAAACATCTTGACACTTGAATGCATGCTTGAAGATAAATGTAGCCTCTAACCTAGACTGCACGCAAGTATCTATTTGACTACAAACAGCACCTGTACTATATTCTCAGCATGCTGAAACTTTCAGTTGCGGTAAGAACATTGTTCTGTTGGTTCTGAGAACATTGACAATTTCAATGTTGGTAGACTGTCATTGGGGAGAATGGTGAAGAAAAATTGCACCGCATAAGCAAAACACGATGTATAATGCAGACATATGAACTCTGTGAACACCAAAACAACACTATGGTAGGTAACATGGAATTCCAAAAGTACACAGTAGTGACGCATGTCCCTGTAACAGGAAGACGTGAGATCCAAGTCGTAAATCTGGACTATGGAGCAGCGGATGCAAGTCATTTGCTCGGATGAGTTTTGCTTAAGATAGTTCCCAACTTCTATCCGAGTTTAATTTTTGGCGCACGTCGTCTCCAACTTACGATGCAGACAACTTGGTGCCAACAGATAAACATAGCGCTACTGTGGTGACTTTGGCAAGCTTATCTTGATTTTCTCTCGAAAACAAGCGTACTTGGTAAAGTCAGATTATTACTGTAGACCATGTGACCATATTCGATTATTAGGTTCATGCCCTTGTACAATTCTTGTTCCCCATTGGCGAAGCTGTGTACGAGACATGACCAGCTTGCATCATACACGAATCGTAAGCACGATTAGTCAAATTTCCCCTGGGGACCACAGACTGTTATATTATTGACTCTTTTCGAGTGCATGCTGTACGCTGTCTACCTCCTCCATCACCGTTACCTGACCTTCCCTTTAGGCTGCATGAAGATTGGTATAAGATCCTTTTATCTATTCCTAGACGACGGGAATTTATGTTCAATTCCTATAGTCCTTGTAGCGTTATAGGTGTTGAAGTGCGTTCTGTTATTATGTTTCCATGTTCATGACCACATTCTGTATATACATTATAAAGTAATATCATGTTCAGAAAATGATGAACACTTTGAAGGACTGGGGTCAGCGAGTTCATATTCACATGTTAATTAGTATGTCCTACAGAGATGAGTTGCATCTGAACAGTGCCGGCCCGCAGGTTCAAGGTTTACATCGGTATCTCGGTCCAACACTACCTACAGGTAATATGTGTCTGTTAGATTAGATTAGGATGGTACTTGTTCCATAGATCATGAGTACGACATTTCGTAGTGACGTGGAACGTATCAGGTTAATAAAAGGTGTCTTTGCAAGATATTACATTATTCCCTGTAAGGCGAAGGTAACTATTCAGAACGATGAGCAGACGTATGCTCTAACTGTACCATAAAATCAGAGAATCTGAAAGAGGGCACCTTATCGGCGTGTGTGAATATTATAATATTATGCATCTTCATGGAAAGCTGCCGTTCTTTTGGGACGAAGTGCTTCGAGATTGCAACGGGTGTGTGCAAAATGGTTCGCGGAAGGAACATTACCGTATGGTTCGGTCAAATCACCCAGAACCCCCCCCCCCCCTCATCCCGCCCTCCAAGAATAACGACACTTCATCTGAGTCTTATTACAAGACACATTGTACACTTTAGACGAGGTCTGTCAGTCGTCGTTTATTACGGCATGGGTTACGCGAGCGTCGCCCTCTTCTCCGCATACCTTTGACTGAATTCAAATGTTTGTAAATCTATCGGTCTCAACTGCATGGTCATCAGTCGGTAGCTTACAAACTACTTAAACCATGCTCGAAGGGGGATTCGAACATCCGACGGCGGACAGCCGCGAGCACCGTAGCACAGCGCTCCAATGCGCACGGCTAAACCTCCGCGGTTACCTTTGACTAATAAGCAGAAACATGCTAGACTGAAGTGTGTATAGAACGACTTCTCTGGGTACAAGGAACGCATCGGATAGTGTTTTCCGGACGAATCTACATTCTGTTTGTTTGAAACTTATGGCATCATTTGGTGCGCGGTGGACAGAGGCTGCGCCGTCACGGTGACTGCATTCGCAGGAGACATACATAGGTTGAAAAACACTGGTATATGTTGACTCCATATTCGTCTGTACACACGCACGCAGAACCGTCTGCGCTGACCATACCTCCACCCTTCCTCCTCCTCCGCCTCCTCCTCTCTTTCTCTCTCTCTGGTGCGCAATGCAAACGATGGGAGCATTTCACTATATTACCCGTTCACTTTAAAATTGCCGATTTCAGCTGAGGGCACGGGCCGCGGTGGAGTAGCCGAGCCGACTAAGGCGCCTCGCTGCGGAGCGCGCGGTTGCTCGTCGTCGGAGGTTCGAGTCCTCCCTAGGGCATGGGTGTGTGTTGTCCCTAGGTTAGTTTACCTTACTTTAAGTACTCTGTAAGCTACGGACTGATGACCACGCAGTTTGGGCCAATAGATTAACAAACATTTGAACATATTTTAGCTGAGGGCGCTGCGAACTGTTGACAAGTTCTGCTGTTTGTTGTTCGAATGAAGCACGAGCGGTATAGCTGCGCTCAATTACAATGTATCGGTAAAGTAGATACAATAAATGTACATTGCGGTGACACATTCTTCTTCAGATAAACAATCCAAATGAAAAATAAGAATATAAATGTGCTTTTTTACGGTCAGACAAAACAGCAGTACTTCTACAAAACGTTACATTCGTTTTTAATGTGTACTTCTGCAGGAAAGCGTATGAAATGAAAAAGAACTGCATTGTTACTATTGAACAACTGAAGCGATGCGTAATACATTTGCTTTTAATATAGTGCCGCGAGAGACTACGACCACCAAGTGCCGGCGTGGCGCAGGGGATAGCGTCACGGACTGCGGAGCAGAAGGTCGACGGTTCAATCCCGCCCACCGCCAAAATTTTATTTCTTTGTAATTTACAATTCCAGAAGGTTCTACATCTTTCTTATTTCCACTTGTAAATTCTACTTGTTTCTTATGTTAACTGTTCTTCTAATTTCTGGTAAATTCTGTCTGTGTATAAATAGCAGAGCACTCTGCCTGAGAGGCAGTCAGTGCTGCGTGTATGTTGAGTTCGTAATAAACGTGCTTTCAGTATAAGTGCTGTGTTTAGTTGCCTTCGAAGTCAAGCCTACTTCCATTGCAACGTGACATTGTTTGGTGGAGGCGCCGGGTACACTGTGCAACAGCTTCATCACCGTGGCTCCGATTAGGCAACGTAAAAGCCGTCGCTCACACGGACTGTAACCGGAATACAAGGGATACACCGAGTACATCCTTCCAAAAGTCCGTATTATCAGAAGAACTATGGAGACGAAACCAGCAATAAGCCAGCTGCACATCAGACATCCGTCGGTGTTCTCTGAAGATGCTGGACGGGACCCCAACAATTGGCTAAAAGGGTTCGACCGAGTCGCCAAGTACAACAGGTGGGACCATACGATATGCTTGGCCAACGTTTACTTCTACCTGGACGGAACAGCCCAGCAATGGTTCGAAAACAACGAAGACAAGTTGAATGACTGGGAGACGTTCCAGGAGGAACTTAAGAAGACGTTTGGAGACCGCCAGCAACAAATCCGCTCGGCGGAAGAACAACTGAAGAACCGGGCCCAACGACATGGTGAGCCGACACAATCGTACATACAGAGTGTTTTGGCCCTGTGTAACGTAGTCAATCCGAACATGACTGAAGCGGACAAAATCACGCACCTGATGAAGTGAACTGCAGAAGATATGTACCAAGCTCTTCTGATAAAAGACGTCGCTACGACAGAAGAGTTCATCAAGTGGTGCCAGCGTATTGAAGAGATGCAACAGAGGAGGGTTGGACGAAAGAAGTATGACAGACTCCCAAATGTAGTCCCTATGGCCGTTGTGGAAGACCAGCAGGACTTGGCTTCTCTCATACGACAAATCGTGAGAGAAGAATTACAACAGTGCATGGCAGCCGGGACTATTAGACCGGGCGAGCATCAGATTATGGCCATGGATGTGAGCCCTGTAAGTCACGAGGTAGCCGACGCCACTGAGGACGAGGTATTTCAAACATTAGCTCCTGTCTGCCCCGTCAATCGCACCCGACGTGAAGAATGGCGTCGCCCTGCTATGACGTACGCTGCAGCCGCCAAACGGCAGCCCATGAACCGACCGACGCGACCGCAGCCAACTCTCCCGGTAACTCTGACGCCCCGCAGAAGAACAGACGTCTGGAGGACAGAGGACAACACACCACTGTGTTTCCACTGTGGACGCCCTGGACATGTCGTACGCTACTGCAGAGAGAGGAGGCGAGTATTCGATGATTATTTTACCGCAAGACGTCAGCCGTCGGAGCAGTTCTATCCAAGGCAGTCACCTGTTGATGAGTTCAGTCGACCTATGGGAAGGAGCCCATCGCCGTACCCTAGACGAGGTCGCTCCCCGACGCGCCGCAGCCGTTCACCGTCGCCGTACAGAGGTACCAGCCGCTCCCCTAGCCGCCGCGCCCAGGAAAACTAAGCGAGGCGACCATCTACGGATGTGAGGCCGCCGCAGATGAAAATCCTCCATGGACGACAGTCGCCAAGATGTCGGGAAATCTCATCGACGTCATAATCGACGGCCAACCTGTCCGGGCACTGGTTGATTCAGGAGCCTCTTTCTCTGTATTATCGGATAATTACCGCCGCGCACTATAGAAGACAATGTTCTGTGATACGGGGGCAACTGTGCTGAAGGTCGCGAATGGAAAGTACGTCCATCCAGCAGGAACTTGTGTCGCAAGAATAATCATCAACAACAGGACGCAACCGTTTGAATTTGTCGTGTTAACAGAATGTAATCACAATGTCATCCTCGGATGGGACTTCCTTCAGGCATCCCAAGCTGACTGTGGAAGATCTGAGCTGCAAATTGAAGAAGTTGTTCCGCCGGATACACGTAATACATAATTTTCTGGGAAGTTATTCGTCGTTGACAATGTGACGATTCCGCCGTTGACAATGAGAAGGGTTGTAGTCACAAACACAGATGACTGGTTAAACTGTGAAGTTGTAGTTGATAGCAAAAAGTTTATCAGGCTCACAAAAGAAATTTACATACCAGCGGCTATCATAAGCATTACCGGTGGTCAAGGAGAGATTTGGATCAAAAATTGTCACGAGCAGTCACAACTTATCCCCAAAGGAATGTGTATCGGGACAGCTGAGCCAATCCAGGACGGTGAGCTCAACGTCATCAATGAAGACCCATGCCCTGCTGTTAGTACAGACAACACGCTGGAGGAAATAAACGTGGGACTGCCAATAGGGCCTGGACTGACCAAGGAATATCGCCAGAGGGTGTTAGGTACACTACGCCAATTTTCGGGTGCATTCACACCTCAGCAGGGGAAAAGTCAGACGAAACGGCACACGATAAAGCACCGTATCAATACTGGGGATCATCCGCCAATTAGCCAGCGTTCGTATAGAGTGTCGCCAGCTGAAAGACGGATAATTCGGGAGGAAGTGGAGAAGATGTTGCGAGATGACATTATTCAACCTTCAGAGAGTCCTTGGTCGTCTCCGGTGGTCCTCGTAAAGAAGAAGGATGGCACGTGGCGATTCTGTGTCGACTATCGGCGGCTGAACAGTATCACAAGGAAAATTGTCTACCCATTGCCGCGTATTGATGACACCTTAGACTGCTTGAAAGGAGCTACATACTTCTCAACTATGGACATGCAGACAGATTACTGGCAAATTGCGATTGACGAAGCTGACAGGGAGAAGACGGCTTTTATTACACCTGACGGCCTCTATGAATTTAAAGTAATGCCATTTGGATTATGTAATGCTCCAGCCACGTTCGAACGCATGATGGACAACTTGCTTCGACACCTTAGGTGGACGACGTGTCTCAGCTATTTAGATGACATTGTCGTTTTCTCGAAAACATTTGAAGAACATCTGAGTCGCCTGTCAACTGTGTTGAAGTGTGTTCAAGCTGCCTCAATCCAAAGAAGTGCCTCTTCGTCGCCAAAGAGATAAAAATCCTGGGGCACCTAGTCAACGGAGATGGTGTCCGTCCTGATCCAGATAAAGTAAGGGCAGTCACAGAATTTCCAACTCCTCAGCACATTCGTGATGTGAGAAGTTTTCTCGGGCTGTGCTCATACTACCGACGTTTCATAAAAGGATTTTGTAACAAGGCACGACCATTACGAGAACTTCTGCAGGGAGACGCCAAATTTTACTGGGATGAGACAAAAGAAAGAGCTTTCCGAGCACTTAAGGAGGCTCTAACGTCGGCACCAGTGCTAGCCTTGTACGACGAGAATGCAGAAACGGAACTTCACACAGACGCCAGTGGCTATGGGATTGGTGCAGTGCTTGTACAAATTCAGGATGGTGCCGAAAAAGTGATAGCCTATGCGTCAAGAGTACTCTCAAAGTCCGAGATAAACTACTCTACAACTGAAAAAGAATGTCTCGCAGTTATCTGGGCTATCAACAAGTTCCGGCCGTATTTATTCGGCAAATCATTCACCGTCGTGACAGACAACCATTTTTTCTGTTGGCTGACTAGCTTGAAGGATCCATCAGGTCGACTAGCAAGATGGGCACTAAGATTGCAAGAGTACGATGTCACAGTGGTATTCAAGAACGGGCGCAAACACAAGGATGCCGACTGCCTTTCGAGGAATCCATTAGTGGAACACAACAGCATTAATGAAATTTCAGCTCTCACTGAATCAGATGACGTTACAGCTGAACAGAGGGAAGATCCAACACTATTAAAAATGATAGAGGCCTTGGAGAAAGGAGAACCGGCCAATGGAGAGTTCCAACTTATAAACGGAACATTGTACAAGAGCAACTATGATCCACTGGGCCCCAAATGGCTACTTGTTGTTCCAGCTCATCTCCAGCCAGCTATTCTCAAATATTTCCATGATGCTCCAATATCCGGTCATCTGGGATTCGTGAAGACCCTAGACAGAATCAGACGCAGGTATTACTGGAAAGGTCTCTACCGATCTGTCAAGCACTATGTGAGTCACTGTAAAGAGTGCCAGCGACGGAAGCATGTGCCGCAATTACCTCCAGGACATCTCGTACCGATTCCGCCGACAGCAGCTCCATTCCACCGAGTTGGGATCGATCTTTTAGGGAGGTTCCCGAAGTCGACAACCGGTAACCGTTGGATAATAGTCTGCACTGGCTACCTCACACGCTACGCTGTCACCAAACCTGTGCCGACTGCAGAAGCTCCAGAGATCGCAAAATTCCTTGTAGAAGACGTTATTTTGAAGCATGGAGCACGTGTCATGATATCTGATCGTGGAAAAGTATTCCAGTCAAAACTAGTATCAGAGGTAATGTCACGGTGCAACATTGTCCACAGAATGACAACTGCATACCATCCTCAGACAAATGGTCTTACGTCGATGTTGAGCAGAAGGATTGGGATACAATTCTGCCAGTCGTGACATTTGTTTACAATACCGCAAGACAAGGCACCACAGGCTTCACTCCGTTTTTCTTGCTCCATGGTCGTGAAGCTGAGACGACAATGGATACACTGTTCCCGTTCCAACCAGACGACACTCAGGATGACTATGTTAAACAGCTCACCACCAGGGTCGAAGAAGCAAGACAGCTGGCTCGCATACGGACACTGGACGCCCAGGAGAAGGACCGTCAGCGGTATAACGACAAGCACCGACCTGTTGTGTACAGCCCAGGAGATCTGGTATGGATTTTTACCCCTGTACGGAAGGTTGGACTGTCAGAAAAGTTATTGAATCGATACTTTGGTCCGTATCGTGTCATACGCCGCCTGTCAGATGTCACATACGAAGTTGAGGATTATGAGCCGTCGTCGAAACGTCAAAAACGAAGAGACATTGTTCACGTCCTGCGCATGAAGCCTTATTACGATCCTGAAGAGCAGGTAGACGACAATGGCTTCTTGTTCAAGGACTTTAAGGACGGTAATGTTCCTGATGAGGCCACGACAGGAACGTCTGTAGTCGATAATCGCGGAGAAGGGAAGGATTCTCTTGAACTGTCACACAGAGGACCCATGACACGGCCAAGGTCCAGGACATTGCAGCTGGCTCCACAGGGATCATAACAGCGGTTCGCTGTTTCTCCAGGAGAGGGAGCAATGCCGCGAGAGACTACGAACACTAACTGCCGGCGTGGCGCAGGGGATAGCGTCACGGACTGCGGAGCAGACGGTCGACGGTTCAATTTATTTCTTTGTAATTTACAATTCCAGAAGGTTCTACATCTTTCTTATGTCCACTTGTAAATACTACTTGTTTCTTATGTTAACTGTTCTTCTAATTTCTGGTAAATTCTGTCTGTGTATAAATAGCAGAGCACTCTGCCTGAGAGGCAGTCAGTGCTGCGTGTGTGTTGAGTTCATAATAAACGTGCTTTCAGTATAAGTGTTGTGTTTAGTTGCCTTCGAAGTCAAGCCTACTACCATTGCAACGTGACAATATTCTTCCAAAAAATTATATGAAATTAAAACTGCTGTTTCACTATGTAACAAAATAGTTGGTCGAATAGCTGATAAAATACATCTGCTGTTAATACATTATTCTACAGTGAAACGTAATGAATTAAAATCAAATATAAATTTCGGTGAATGATCTAAAAACTAGGAATAAGAAGTCTCTACTGGGGGAATCGAAGTTTTGAAACCATTATTATTTGCTAGTGCAAGTTGGTCATTCATCCTGGCGAGCCCTTCTTTATTAGAAAGCGACGTTAAGTGGCGTCCCAGTTGCGTTCACCCCCTCAGGAAGACGGCTATTAACAGAATGATTTTCTCATAGCAGACAGATTGGGTGCCACCGCCGTCACGAGCAACCCATTGAAAAAACAAACTTCCAGACCCGAGTGGCGTTAGGGATTTTCAGACGTCAGTCACGAATATACTATCTCCCATCATCTACCACAGGCCCCTTTATCACCCAACCCGCATCCTCCTCAGTACGTTCAACAAGCAGTGCCACCACATAACAATAGTGAATACAGCATAGAGAAAATTATCCTTCATCTCACAGAAGACGCGACAACAATGCCACCTGGAACTTTATAGATACAGCCTACTCGTCAACTACACCACTGGCCATTAAAATTGCTACTCCAAGAAGAAATGCAGATGATAAATGGATATTCATTGGGCAAATATATTATACTACAACTGACATGTCATTACATTCTTCAAGCAATTTGGGTGCATAGATCCGGAGAAATCAGTACCCAGAACAAACACCTCCATCCATAATAACGGCCATGATACGGCTGGGCATTGAGTCAGAGCTTGGATGGCGTGTACAGATACAGATCCCCAAGCAGCTTCAACACGATACCACAATTCATAAAGTGACTGGCGTATTGTGACGACCCAGTTGCTCGGCCAATATCGACCAGACGTTGTCAATTGGTGAGAGAAATGGAGAATATGATGGCCAGGGCAGCAGTCGAACATTTTCTGAATAGAGAAAGGTCCGTACAGGATCTGCAATATGCGTCGTGCATTATCCTGCTGAAATGCATGCTTTCGCAGGGATCGAATGAAGGGTAGAGCCACAGGTCGTAACACATCTGAAATGTAGCGACCGCTGTTGAAAGTGCCGTCGATGCGAACAAGAGGTGACCGAGACGTGTAACCAATGCCACCCCATACCATCACGCCGAGTGATACGCCAGTATGACGAGTATACGCTTCCAATGTGCGTTCACCGCGATGACGCCAAACACGCATGCGACCATCATGCTGTAAACAGAACCTGGATTCATCCGAAAAAACGACGTTTTGCCATTGGTGCACCCAGGTATGTCGTTGTGTACACCATCGCAGGTGCCCCCGTCTGTAATGGAGCGTCAAGGATAACCGCAGCCATGGTCTACGAGCTGATAACCCATGCTGCCGCAATCGTCGTCGAACTGTTCGTGCAGATGGTTGTTGTCTTGCAAACGTCCCCATCTTTTGACTCAGGGTTTGAGACGTGGCTGCACGATCCGTTACAGCCATGCCTGTCATCTCGACTGCTAGTGATACGAGGTCGTTGGGATCCAGCACGGCATTCCGTATTGCCCTTCTGAACCCACCGATTCCATACAATCATTGGATCGCGACCAACGCTACCAGGAATGTAGCGATAATAGACCGCAACCGCGATAGGCTACAATCCGACCTTTATCATAGTCGGAAACGTGATGGTACGCATTTTTCCTCCTTACACGAGGCATCACAACAACGTTCCACCAAGCAACACTGCTCAACTGATGTTTTTGTATGAGAAAACGGTTGGAAACTTTCCTCATGTCAGCACGTTGTAGTTGCCGCCACCGGCGCCAAACTTGTGTGAATGCTCTGCAAACCTAATCATTTGCATGTCACCGCATCTTCTTCGTGTCCGTTAAATTACGCGCCTGTAGCACGTCATCTTCGTGGTGTAGCAATTTTAATGGCCAGGAGTGTATTAACGACTCTTTTTTACTTCTAACAACAATGGCGGAATTTAAGATACTGCAGTGGAATGCGCGATCTGTGATTGCCAGTAAAGGTGTACTTCAACGTGAACTTTGAATGCGGAAGATAACAGGGGCAGCCATCTCTGAAACATGTTTTCAACCAGATACCATCGTACGCTTCCAAGGATACCACGTTTACCGCCAAGACTGAGTTGATGGTCGAAGAGGAGTCGCCCGCTTCATCAATAATATGCTGTATCACACCCCAGTTATGATTTCTCATGACGATATTGAAAGCTTTCAAGCGATAGAAGTCAACCGCTCATCTCCAACTTGTCGATTAACTATTGTGGCCATCTACAGCCGACCACGGTCGTACATTACCATTGAAGAGTGGTACGCTCTGGAACAGCAGTTGGAACCTCCATTCCTGTTCTGTGGGGATTTTAATGCACACAACAGATTGTGGGAGTATGCATACAATGACAGGGTGGGTGATGGCATTCTTGAGATTATCGACGAGTTCAATCTTATCATCCTCAATGATGGATCTCCTACGTTACTTCCATTACCCGGACAGATACCATCAGCCATCGATTTGACTTTGTGTTCAGCGTCTGTTTCTTCATTCTTTAAATGGTCTGTACTTTCCTATCCTATGGGTTCCAACCTCGACACCTAATACGGTCTTCAGGCTGTCTCGCAAATGGTATGACAGGAGGGCAGATTGGTCTCAGTATGGTGCCATAATGGATACACAACTTTCGTCGTTCCCCACCGAGGCGTCACCGCTCATTATAGGATTTGTATCAACGTAGCGGCATCGCAATCAATCCCACAGGCGATGGTGCTAACTGGTAGCAGAGGACTGCCGGTTGCCTTGTGGAATCAAGAGTACTCGCGTCGAAAGGCGCCTTAAACGGCAAACCACATTGGAAAACTACCTCGCCTACAAACGGATTGATGCGAGCACCAAACGCTTTCTCAAAACCTGTAAGAAAGAACATCGGAAGAAATTTTGTGAACAGTTATCTTTGCATACTCCTGTCGGAAGAATTTGGTCAAAATTAACTCACTCAAACGAAAACCAATGCCTCCAAAGCGGTTTGCCAACATTTTAGCACCTTTTTCGGCCATGCCAGAACACAATGATCCGACAAGAAATGACGCCGTTGAAGATCTTCGAGATGATCTCACCTCACTGTTCTCCCTCGCTGAACTCAACAGTGCGCTGCCATCCTCGACCGACACCTCACCCGGGCATGACCAAATCCATTACTCCATGTTACGTAATTTGTCTGATGATGCAAAACTTATTCTTTTGAATATCTTTAATGACATCTTGAGAGAGGGATATGTTCCAGCCGATTTGACCACCCAGAAATTGTTCCTATATTGAAACCTAGAAAAGACCCTGGTCAGTCAACGTCATATCGTCCGATTGCATTGTCGTCATGTGTGTGCCAGACCTATGAACCTCTTCTCAAGCTCCGGTTAGAATGATGGTTAGAGCATCACGACCTGTTCCCACGGACACAATACTGTTTTCACAAGGGGAAGAGCACTTACCACAATCTAACATCTCTTGCTATGGACATCGAAAAAAACGTTCCTGACAAATGTGTATTTGACGGCTCTTTTTCTTGATGTTTCGAGGGTTTATGACAAGGTTTTGCTACATAAACTTATAAATAAATTGAAACTTTTGTACCTTCCGGTAAAGATGTTTAGAATTACATACAGATTACTTTGTTGCCGCACTATATATATATATATATATATATATATATATATATATATATATATATATATATATATATATATCCGTGACCAGAACAATGTGTTACATGGTCCTCGAATCGTTTCCCGTGTCCTCCAGCAAGGTGCGATATTAAGCCCCTTGCTATACGCCTTGTATGTTGCCCTACTGTCATTCAGTACGCGGACGACGTTTGTATATACGCCCACTCGTCGTGCTTTTGGGTGACAAAAATATGGCTTACTAGTGCGTCTGAAAAACCGGCTGCATGCTGTCACCCGAAAAATCTACTGTACTGACATTCACGAGGAAACGGCTGAATTATTTCTCTCCAGACCTTTAAAAAAATGTTTGTAAAGCTTATGGGACTTAACTACGGGGTCATCAGTCCCTAAACTTACAAACTACTTATGAACTAGCTAATCCTAAAGACGGAACAAATATCCATGCCCGAGGGGGGATTCGAACCCCCGACCGTAGTGCCCGTGCAGACCGTGACTGAAGCGTCTCAGTGCCCTCGGCCACCGTGGCCGGCTCCAGACCTTCAGCTCGGTCTGTACAAACTTCCTGTTCGGTCATATGCTAAGTTCCTTGGTGTTTACTTCTACAGCAAACTGACGTGGGCGCGCCATGTTGAGTACCTCTTGGACAAAGTGGACAACACTGTAGATATCCTGAGCATGCTTGCTAGAGTTTGGTGGGAGCCGATCCGACGGTACTCCTGACTCTATATAAGGTCTTGATACGCTCTGTTTTAGATTATGACAGTATCGTCTACCGCCACTGCAGCGAAATCAACTCTGCGCAAACTTGATGTCCTCCATTGCAGAATGTTTCGCCTTGTTCTCAGAGCTATGAAGTCAACACCCACCAACGCCTTGCTAGTGGAAGTGTCTGAAATGGCGTTAACTATAGACGACAGATGTCGTCCAATATTTTCCTCCTCAGCCGAGCATCAATATTTGATTGTGCCTCTCTCAAAACGGTGCACCAATTTTGGAGACTTACATAAATGCATCAGAGAAGAGGCATGACTCGAGTTCCCACTCATCAGGACAAAAATGTTTGTAATCCTATGGGGCCAAACTACGTTAGTCACCAGTTCCTAGTCTTACAAACTACTTAAGTTAAAGTAACCCCAGGACAACACACATTTCCAAGCCCACATGCCCGAGGGAGGATTCGAACCTCCTATTCGGGAGGCCGCGCTATCCGTAACGTTGTTTTTATTTATTTATTTTTTATATATTGGTATATCAGTTCATTGCGGTCGTTGTTCCTTTTTGTTCGTTGTCGTTCGATGAGTTCGTGGCTCAGCTTTATTTATAACAGAGAGGCATTCGCCCCTCTGACCGGGCGCGCTGAGCCACGGCGCCCGGCTCCGTTCGGCTACTCCGGCGCGGCTCATACAGGACACAAAACTTCCTTGCTTCCGTTATTCGTATCATCTGTTTTTCAACCCAGTCCCGATGACATACTTGCCGTCCGAGTACACAACGGGGACCGACATAAATCTCGACATGGAACAGTTTCTTCTCCGCAACTGGCCACAGCATGCTCAAATGTATATTGATGGCTATAAAACTGAAGCAGGGGTGGGATACCTCTTCTTTTGCCCCTCCAACGGCACCTATTGAATGTCTGCGCTTCCGCTTGAATGATGTATTTACACGGCAGGGTTACTGGCCATCAGGGAGACCATTTATTACGGCACACGAACATTTGAATCACTGACTCTCAAAGCGTGCTACGTTTATTATATAAATATTAAGAGATGTTGTCCAATTAAAAAATTTATGATTGCACAAAAAGTACACTTTCTCTGTATTATTAAAATCTTATTGCCTAACGAGCGTCTAACTACCAATTAATCCTGAGAAAACTACATATCAATAACACTTCACATTTTGAAATATTTGCGGTGGTAATTTTAGGTGATTCACCTGGTATACACTTTCACCTTTTACATAATTTCGAAAAACAGTTGTTGTAAAATGCGTCTTTTTGTTTTCTTTCTCGCCATCGGTTTTCCATGAAACGGATTACTTGTATTATCGGTTTATGATTATACAATTACTATGTAATCAGAAATTTCGTAATGCTTTCCATTCGCAGATTAATCTGTGTGAGATACTGTCGCTGAAACTAGTACCTCACAAATGTCAGCTGTTGAGGTGTTTATCATACGCTGTACAACAATGATCAAAATATATTCCCGCTTTGACTTTAAGCGAATTTAATTTCTAATGAAAGTTTCGTTTGCAATAATAATTAACGAGGTTCAAGACCGGAGAGAGAGAACCGAGGAATATTTTGGTGTAGACGGGGTGTGCGGGGATGAGGGGTAGACGGAGGAATGAGGAATGTAGAGAGAGAGAGTGGGAAAGATCAGGGTTAAAGAGAACGGGTAGGTGCTGATTTACACAGAGATACTGTCAAAAAGAGGACGTCAGAAGAGATGGGCAAACACAAAAGTAGAACAGTTTTCGGAGATACGTCCAGCTCCCTTCATATCTTAGGAACTGTGCAGTTATTCTGTGTTCGCTAGTTCTCTAAAATTGTAGAATGCAACATTCTGTGATGTTAGACTTTGTTTGACATACAGTAAAAGTTTGATTTTGGAAATGATAAAGAAACGTTGGCTTACTGGTACTCCACCAACATATTGCACTAGGAAATGAGGTAGGGATCTCAAAGATATCCAATCAAGGCTAAGAAGGTAACATAACGACTTTAAATTTGTAAATGCGAGAAAATACAAGAAAAGTAAAATGTCACGAGTCTTACAACAATCACTGCTTTGTTGGTTTTCACTGGTGACCGCTCTGTGGTTTACTTATGTGTTCAAAATGTTTGTAAATCTGTGGTCATCGGTCACTAGGCTCACAAACACACACAGAATTCCTGAGAGAGGACTCGAACTTCCAGCGGGGAGCAGCCCGCCACTCTGCAACAACTGCATTTTACTCAGACTTTATGAGATACGTTGTTATTGTGTGAGTAAAATATCAATACGATACTGTTTCTATGATCACAATGGCCGATGGTGAGACTAATTATCTTAAGCGCCATAAATATATATACCAGAGTAACCAGGAAGCAATGTCACGTGTTTCTGGTTATACATCGGGACTGTTGGCCACTCGTTATCTCCCCGGACCAGTTGTGGCAGGTGGTTTTTAACTATTGTAACAGACGCTGTCCCAATGCTCCACGCCGCGCGGCCAGAAGTTGCGAAAAGGTGGGGCACGCCACGCCCGCCCGTCCGCGGGTATATAACAGGTGGCGAGCCGGCCAAACGCCAGTTCTCCGCTCTCCACCGCAACAAGCTCACCGACATGGCCTGCAAGGTGTGTACTGCCGGATACTTGACCACAGCCACTGCGGCTGAGTGACTTTAGCAGTTTGACTACAGTGATACGGAACATCGCAAGTTGTAGATTCAAGAAATTTCGAATGCTGTGTCAGCTTGAAGAGTGAATAATATATGTGCAGATGGTTAGGAACCGACTCGAGGGTGCAGGGAATGACGTAATATTCGTGATGTTTCAATCACATTTTGTCCCTCAGTAAGGCATGTGAATATCTTTATGTGGAAAATTTAGGGACAGACAATAATCAATGACAATGATCAAACGACATAATCGTTTTTTGCACATTTTATGATAAATTTTGACAATTCTTTTTTTTTTTTTTTTTATTTGCTGCTCTACGCAGCCACAACAGGAATTCCTTATATGCAACCTGTGCTAAAACAACTCGCCTGTTGCAGCTGATCGTCCTCGCCGCCCTCGTGGCCGTGGCCCGCGCCGGCTACCTGGGCGCCCCCGCCGTCTACGCCCCCGGCGCCCCCATCGCCGCCCGCGCCTACGCCGCCCCCGTGGCCTACGCCGCCCCCGCCCTGCGCGCCGCCCCCGTGGCGTACGCCGCCCCCGCCGTCGCTAAGGTCGCCGCCCCCGTGGCCTACGCCGCCCCCGCCGCCGTGGCCGCCGAGTACGACCCCAACCCCCAGTACAGCTACGCCTACAACGTGCAGGACGCCCTGACCGGTGACTCCAAGGCCCAGCAGGAGACCCGCAGCGGAGACGTCGTCCAGGGCAGCTACAGCCTGGTCGAGCCCGACGGCTCCATCCGCACCGTCGACTACACCGCCGACCCCGTCAACGGCTTCAACGCCGTCGTGCACAAGGAGGCCGGCGCCCACCCCGCCCCCGTCGTCGCCAAGGTGGCCGCCCCCGTCGCCTACGCCGCCCCCGCCATCGCTAAGGTGGCCGCTCCCCTCGCCTACGCCGCCCCCGCCTACGGCAAGGCCATCCTGGGTTAAACGAGAGTATTCTCCACTGGTCTATTCTGACAAGGACGGTGCTTCCCTGAAGTGGCCGTTACAGCAGTCAGCTGCTTAAAATGTACATAACGCCCTCATTTGTACTTCCAATCGAACGCTCTTCTTCTTTCCCTTCCTATTTTCACCATTCCTCAATCTCAAACACTGATGTTGTTGTTTCCTCGTATCAGTAAATTTCCTTATTTATTATTTTTGTACATATATTTATGCGAAACGAATAAAGTTCGTTCTCAAAGTATCGCTTAATCTCTCTACTGAACCTATACTTGATAGTATATAAAGATGTATCATCTGGAAATTTAAAACGAATAGTTTAAATTATCAAGAACGTCAGTGTAGAATTTGATCATGATACTGCTGCAGTACTTAGATGGTCTTAGAACTGTAGCTAATTTTCCAGAAGAATTTCCTTTTTTTACAACTTCATCAGACTGAATTAAGTGTTCACAACTACATATCAAAACATCTCGACACTTGAATGCATGCTTGAAGATAAATGTAGCCTTTAACGTAGCCTGCACGTGACATTGTCGTACTTGACTACAGACAGCACCTGTGCTTTGTCCTCAACATGCTGAAACCTTAAATCGTGGTAATAACATTGTTCTGTGTGGTTCTGAGAGCATTACTTCTATAATTTCAAAGTGGGCAGACTGTTGGTGCTCGTATGTCGGAAGCTTCTGTAACAAAGCTGCCTCAAGTGTTTGGTGTTGAAAGAGGTACGTATCAGAGGTAAACACTGCTTCCATTATAATATCATCCGCTAACTCCCAACAATAGCTGAAAGTGTACTTTGCCTAATCGTGACAGTCATTGCAGAGAATGGCGAAGAAAAAAAAATGGCAGACGCAAAACACGATGCATAATGCAGAAAGATACTCACGAACTGTGTGAACACCAAAAATCACGATGGTAGATGTCATCGAATTCCAAAAGTACACAATAGTGATGCATTGTCTCTGTAACAGGAAGATGTGAGATCGAAGGCGTAAATCTGGACTATGGGACAGCGGATGCAAGTCTTTTGGTCGGATGACTCTTGCTTCAGATAGTTCCCAACTTCTGTCCGAGTTTACTTCTCGCGCACCTTACCTATCTTACGATGCAGACAACTTGGTGCCAAGAGAGAAACACAACGCTACTGTGATGATTTTGGTAAGCTTATCGCGGTTGGCAAGGTCACATTATTACTGTGGACCATGTGACCATATTTTCTGATTAGGTCCATCCCCTAGTACAACATTTTTTCCCCAGTGGTGAAGCTACGATCCAAGACATGCTCATTGGTCACTGTTTACACATCTCACATCACCCATATGAATAGTCAAATCTCTCCTGGGCACCTCAATCACCAAATTGGAATATTATTGAGTTTTTTTGGAGGGTATGCTGTACACTGTCTATCTCCTTTATCACAGTTAGCTGGTCTTGCCTTTAGACTGCATGAATAGTGGTGTAAGATCCCTTTGTAAACTATACATGAATTAATAAAAGCCGACATTTTGCCGGTAGGAGAGTGATCTTAGAACTGTTTTAACTGTTAGGAGTTCAGCCTAGATTACTCTAACGCGTGGATTTTATCGTAACAGAACATTGCTAAAGGCAAGTAACACAACTGAAGCTCGGCCACTCCGCAGCTCCTCCAAGTTCATGACCTCATTCTTTATGTACATTGTAAAGTACAATCGTCTTCAGAAAATGTTGACCACTTTGAAAGACTAGAGATAGTAAGTGTATATTCACATCCTAATTAGTAAGCTATATAGAGATGATTAGCATCTGAACTGCGTCGGGCCGCAGGTTCAAGATCAACATCGGTTTTGCGGAGCCGTGGCGGAGCGTCCGAGCACATTGGGGAGCTAAGCTACGATGCACGAGGCCGTTCCCCGTCGGGGGTTCGAATCCCCCCCTTGGGCATGAATGTTTGTGCCGTCTGTTTATAAGTTAGTTCATACGTAGTTTGTAAGTTTAGGGACTGATGACTCCGCAGGTAAGTTCCAAAAGCTTTACAAACACACCCTGCCATCGGATCGCCATCTTATACCATGATTCCTAACTGCACACAACGTTTTACCACAGTTCAGTCGCTCATTGTTTATGCTCCTTCCACCAAGCGTCAGTGGCACTGACCTGCGTAATGTGTGGCTTGTTGGCAGCCGCTCGACCATGAAATCCAAGTTTTCTCACTCTCCGCCTAACTGTAATAGTACTTGGAGTGGATCATGATACAGTTTGTAATTTCTGTGTAATGGTCTGAATGGATGCGTAGCTATTACACTGTAGGACCATCTTCAACAGTCGGCGGTGTCTGTCAGTAAACAGACGAGGTCGGCCGGTACGCTTTCGTGCTGTACATGTCCCTTCACGTTTCCACTTGGCTATCATGACAGAAACAGAGGACCTAGGGATGTGTTAAAATCTTTCAAACTGATTTTTGACGTTAGTCTACCAATAACGTGGCCCATTCTGCTCTCTCACGATGTCTAATGACCACTGAGGTCACTGATGTGGAGTAGCAGGCAGTAGGTAGGCAGCACAATGCACCTAATATGAGAAGCCTATGTTTTTGGGTGTGTTCAGATAGTTTTTATCACATAGTGATATCGATTTTGCTCACCTCTTACAGCAGAAATGGATATTTTTCAAATTCCTTGATGTGTAATGGGCCGGCCGCGGTGGCCGAAGTCACGGTCTGCACGGCCACTACGGTCTGGGGTTCGAATGCCCCCTCGGGCATAGATGTTCGTGTCGACTTTAGTATAAGGGGGTTCATAAGTAGTCTGTAATTTTAGGGACTGATGTCCCCGCAGTTAAGGCCCTTAAGCTTAACACGGTGTGTAATATTGCAAAAAATGTATCAAGGACTATAGAGATGGATGGAAAGCGAGAATAGAAGAAATATGGGGAAAGTAAATAGTCGATGCCCTTTCGAACCAACCATGCAAGGCCTCGGCTTAAACCATTATTAAAATTACGAGAAAGCTGCATCTGATTAGCCAGATGACTACTTAAACAACCGTCCTCCTGATTGCATGTCGAGTGTACTAATACTGGGCAGCCTTTCTCGCTGACTGACTAACAAACTGTGAAGCCAATTTATTCACAAAAAATCGCGATGAAAATACGTCTATTAGGGAAAAATAAAAAAAAATAAAATAAAAACAAACGGTCTTCATGGATTCTACTCCACACTGGATTGAGTACGAAATATGTCATCACCATGGACGTAGGTGTTATCGTATATCTATGGCTGTAAAATGAACAAAATTCTTATATTCCACCCAGTACTAAATACAAAGAGTCAAGTTTCGTCGGCATGAATTTCTAATCACGACATTCATTCACGAAAGCATATTTAATTTTATTCTTGTAAATAATTATCACCAGTGTACGTAATTTCTTTGGAGAATTCATTAACAAACATTTAAATGTATTACTATTTTAACTGAAAATAAATGTTACTTAAGGTGCTATATACGTTGCATGGCCCACTGGCAGTGAAATTTTTGTATGCTTGACTTGTGTGTGTGTGTGTTTTGATGAAACACCATACTTCTGGCTTTGAGTTAATCTGATAAAATGACACACCGGAAAAATTACATAAAGCAAGAAATACTTCGACCCTGTGACATTAATCTTGGTGGTTGGAATATTTACCGATGAATAATGCTTCAATGCATTTCTTCAAATCTTGCTGAAAAATCTGAACAACAATAATTGTGTGAAATGAAATCTCTGGATCTCAGAACCTCAATAATTCTACACAGATATCAATAACAATTATTTGAAGAAAATTATTTGAAGAAAAGGTGTCAATTTCTCCTACGTCCATTTATTTTTGACGAAAGGAACACATAGAACAAGTTTCAACAATTATGATAACTGAATGTTGACGATAAACCAAAATTATTTTAGACGAATAAATAATATGAATTCAATTAAGTGGTTGATGACTGTATTTAAAGCGAGGGATAATGAATAGCACGAACAAGCTGTCTAGCTACTGTTCAGTCACGAATTAAATTTCTCCTTCCAATCAACAAAATTTTAAAATTAACATGCAAGTTGCAGATCAACGGAATCTTGATCAGAACTGAGAAAGGAGTCATGGATTTTCCGTGGCTGCCAATGCTGAGTTGCCCTTTACCACACTGTGCATATGTTCTGCTTCATCATGCGGACATGAATATTATTATGTTATGTAAGAAAGTTAGTCAACTATTATGGTTACCTAAACACTCAGGTCCGGTTCAAACACAAAACATCTTTAAATATATGAAATGGAAAGTTCGTATTTACCGATGATGTTCATTAGTACACTATGTATTCGGACACCCCACAAACATACGTTTTTCATATTAGGTGCATTTTACTGCCACCTGCTGCCAGGTACTCCATGTTAGTAGTCATCAGATATCGTGAGAGAGCAGAATGGTGCGTTCAGCGGAACTCACTGACTTCTAACGTGATCAGGTGACTGGGTGACTCTTGTGTCAGAAGTCTGTTCGCAAGATTTCCACTGTTTCTGGCGTTATAGGAAATGGAAAAGTGAAGAGACGCATACAGCACGAAATCATACAGGCCGACCTCGTCTTATAGGGACCGTCGACATTTGAAGAGGTGTAATAACCATGAATCCACCCAGAACAGAATTCCAAACTGCATCAGGATACACTCCAAATACTATGACAGTTAGGCAGGAGTTGTGAAAACTGGGATTTCATGGTCGAGCGGCTGCCTATAAGCAGCACTTCATGCAGGTCAATGCCAAACGACGCCTCGCTTGGTGTAAAGAGCATAAACATTGGATGATTGAACAGTGGAAAAACATTGTGTGGAGTGACGAATCACGGCGAGACGAAGCCAGTGCGTAGATATGGCGAATAACCGATGAACGTCATCTGTCAGCGCATACAGTAAAATTAGGAGGCGGCGATGTTATGGTGTGGTCGTGTTTTCCGTGGATGGGGATGGTCCCCCTTTGTTTTGCGTGGCACTATCACAGGACAGGCCTACACTGATGTTTTAAGCACCTTCTTGCTTCCCACTGTTGAAGAGCAATTCGGGGATGGCTATTGCTTCTTTCAACGCGATCGAACACCTGTTCATAATGCACGGCCTGCGGCGTTGTGGTTACACGACAATAACATCCCTGTAGTGCACTGGACTGCACGGAGTCCTGACTTGAATTCTATAGAACACCTTTAGAATGTTTTGGATCGCCGACGTTGTGCCAAGCGCCACCGACCTACATCGATAGCTGCCCTCAATGCAGTACTCCGTGAATAATGGGCTGCCATTCGCCAAGACGTCTTCCAGCACCTGATTGAACGTATGCACTTGAGAGTCGGAGCTGTAATCAAGATTATGGATAGGTCAACACCATACTGAATTCCAACGTCACCAATGGAGGGCGCCACAAACTTTCAAGTCATATTTAGCCAGGTGTCAGAAGACTTTTGATGACTTAGTCAGTCACCTCGGTTCAGGATGAGTCCTGTTGCCTAGTAGGCATAGGGTCCCCCATGCGCCTGGTAACTAGTCCGATGCGTGATGGCATCGACGCGTACAACTATTCAGTGGCATGTTTCATATCGTTTGTGATGGAGTTCATAGGGACAGACAGGTCTGGTAATGGGTGCCAAAATTGCAACTAATTCTGTACTGAAATGAGTGCCGAAAATCACTGTTACAGTCTACCTTAAAGACGGGGACAGTGTGCGTGGAAGAAATTCTAAAACTAACTTTACACTTCTAAAAACAACAAATAAAATACCAAATGTTACTATAATTAATAACGTTCGTGAGAAGAAATTCTATAAAACATGTGATCGTGAGTGGTGCTCATGACGAACTCGCTCTGAGGCTAGTCTACTAGGTTCTAAAAAAAATGCTCAAAGTCTTCAAACCGCCAGAGATCTGAGACCAGGTCGATAGCCGCGATGGAGTAGCCGAGCGGTCTAAAGCGCCTCGGTACGGAGCGCGCGGTTGCTCGCCGTGGAGGATCAAGTCCTCCCTGGGGCATGGGTGTGTGTGTTGTCCTTAGGTTAGTTTACCTACGTTTAAGTAGTTTGTAGGCTACGGACTGATGACCACGCAGTTTGGTCCGATAGATTTACAGACATTTGAACATTTTGAACCAGGTCGATAAAATCTCACAGGTAATGAGATAATCTGACAGAGCAGGAGGTCGCGCATAATAATCAATACTTCATTGACTTGCATGGCGGTAGGTCTTTCCGCAACAGTGTAGCACAAAGTACTTCTCCGTGACTATACATCAAGGTAGTAGTTCTACTGCAGTTGCGTAGAGTCAGAACGAGAATTGTTTGATCTGGTAGGAGTGGAACAGAGTAGAAGTGAAGCTAAGAAGTCCGTCTAAAGAAGTCGAGAATCTAAGTTAAAATAATGTCTCATACCTCGGCTATATTGCTATTCTTCTATTTGTCCTTCCGGTCACAAAGTGATTGAAATTAACTATTGTTAAGTAGAATAAAAGGTAGTAACCAAAGAAGTCAGCCAAGAAATAAATTGGCAATTATATAACAGCATGCTCTTCATTTAAAAATTTCTCTATCGTTGGAAATCTGCACGTCATCTGAATAACCTATTAGAGGTTTCACACTCAAATACAAACTGAATTTAAATTGGAAACATCACATTTTATCTGTGATATTTTTCATGTCAACTAAACTCCTACCGGTGAAATGATCTAGCAAAAAGACTAATGACACTTAAAGGTGACAGATAAGATTTCACGCGAATTGCTATTAACACATTATACCCAGACGAATACGATTTATAGTAGCCCTTGTATCATAAAAAATAAATTCAGTATTAAATTGAAAAGTCTTTCTACTCCCATACCAAAAATAATTTCAGTTGTGTAAGTTAAAATCGTTGCCGCGGTGGAGTAGCCGAGCGCTCTAAGGCGTTTCGCTGCGAAGCGCGCGGTTGCTCGCCGTCGGAGGTACGATTCCTTCCTGGGCATGGGTGTGTGTGTTGTCCTTAGGTTAGTTTACCTAGGTTTGAGTAGTTTGTAAGCTACGGACTGATGACCACGTAGTTTGGTCCGATACATTTACAGGCATTTGAACATTTGATTTTAAAATCGTCAAAGATTGTGATATTTGAATTTCCGGATTATTTAAAGTTATCAGTATTACGTAAAAGTCTAGATTGCAAATGTCAATATACTCTGGATATCTTCTCAGGTAACGTAAACGCTTAATTGAAATGATCCTGATATAAAATGCTCGGGAGCAATTTTTCTTACGTAAAACCTTTGTTGGATTAGTCTGAGACAGTTCATAGTATTTGGAAAATTTACCTTTGGAAATTTATTATTTCTGATAATTTCACTAATTTTATTTCTTTCATTGAAAGTAAATTTAATAAGCTATTAGTAACTGACTGCAAATAACCCAGGGGTGCAAGAGTATTCCGAAGCGTAATTTCATAGCAACTGTTACTATTATTAAAGTACAATGAGCGTCAAAAATCAATTTAATGTTGAAATCAATTGCATTAACAATATTCTGAATGGTAATGAATCTAAACTGCAGATTCTTAATAAATGGTTACTGTAATTAAAATGAAACATACGATTTATCAGTGAAGCTGGTAATCGTATCACGGGCAATCTCAATGCGAAATATTGACAATATAATCAAATACAGGCTTCCGTAAATGAATTCTTGACAATGATTAGACTTAGTATCGTGGTAATTATTCCCAAAAGTAAGACAAATTGCACCACAAATCAAGAATCTCTCCGCTCTATCAAGTGAATCCGACAAGACGACAAAATAAAGTGGGGTTTTACAGAGTTGGCCTTTTATAATTGTACTTTGGTCACCGATATTAATGAATTACAATTGAATTTGCGTACATCTTGGCGTTTGGCGTTGACATTCGTATACACTAAAAAAATATAATATTAAATGCTCAGCACTTTTCCTGCATTAGACCGAATTCAATGAGGCATGAAGTATGTTGCCACGCCCTCCAACTAAGACAGCACGAAACTTGCCAAGATGACCTGCATGTGGCCTCGACAACTCGCAGACAGAGTAAGGCGTCAACCCTCCAGTGGACGTAGATGTGGTCCGCAGAGTAAACGCCAGCTATCCAAAAAAACCAGTAAGGCGCAAACCAAGACACCTGGACACAAGCCGCTATTCCAAGCACGAAGCCGTCCAACGGCCAACTACCCGCTGACCTACAGCCAACAGCCTCACATCACGTCACACCAGTCGTGATCTGCGCACGCGTAAATCGTCATCGCTTTGCTGGTAATGCACCAGCAACAAGGGGACGTCCGGGTAACCATAACTTTTCAACGTGACGAAAGAGGATGAACAGGCATCAGAACATGTAACAGGACGTGCGTAAAGCTCACATTTGATGTTTATAGCTCATCAAAATTCAGTAGTTAGTAAATGCAGATAAATGCTGAAACCAAAGAGAACTATTCAAATTTAGTCCAAGAGTACCTTACACTTGGAAGGAGACCAAATGGGCATCGGATTTTAGAATTTTTTTATATTTATGGTACGTGAAGTTCAGAAGTCAAAAATCAATCTTCTCCACTACATCGACTTTGAAGTTTAGCAAGTACACGTAAGTTGCAACATCTGCCGGTGTAGCGCAGATGGTAGCGTTCTGGACTTACAACTATCGGGTTGGTGCTTCTAATCCCGCCGTGACAGATTTTGTTTTTTTCGTTGTGTTCGAATAGTGACACAATTTTAATGTCTAATTATAATTATTACGAAAAATGCAGGTATTTTTGTTTATAAGTAATTTTCTATATAAAATGTGGTTAATAATGATGGTTTCAATCAAAGAAACAAGTTACATTTTTTACAGTATTGACTTCACTATTAGTTGACGACGGTTGTCTTTGATAGTTCAATATGTGAAGAGCTACGACGCTGTTTTCGGAAAGTCATCTGCATAGTTACTAATGGCTTTCCAAGCAGCTAGCGTACTCAACCATCCTTTTAGGTGACGACAAGGCATTCAGATCATCTACATACACATATACGAAAACTGACACAATACGTAAAATTAGAGATTGCAAAATGTTTTATATAACTGAATTCGAAAACAACGGAAAAATGTCTGTCGCAGGAGGTTTCGAACCACCGTAGTCAGGATTTTGAGGCTAGAATGCTACCACCAAGAGATGCTGCGTTTTAATTATTGGGTACTTATTTGATATTGCAAAACTTCAAAGTCGATTTTCTCGAGAATTTTTGAAAGTTGTGTCCAATGGCTTTGGTTGATTCTTATTTAAATTCTGAACTTCACGTACCATAAATATAATAAAAATTCTAAAACCCGATACCCACGTGGTCTCCTTGTTAGAAGACATGGCTTGTGGTAATTTTCCTAGATATGTTAATGTCCGTCACAGACTGATCTGTTGTGGCAAGCACACCAGAATACATTTTGAAGACTGTCACGTGCTGGTCGCGGTAGAACTCACAGGAACTGGTGCGGGCAGTCGAATGTATTGAGAGCTTGATGGAAAATTCTGAAGCCTAGGTGAAGTACAGTTTCACTCGACCAGAATATGAACATAGATGAGTTTCAATGATAGCAATCGTGATGGTGCACCACAGAGCAGAGAATTAAGCTACAATCGGCGTGGTGGTACAGTCGAATAGAAAGCAGAATTTGGTTTCCTGAACTGTTTATAATGAACCTGCACTTAGTAATGTTTGGCCTTCCTTCGTCATGCATTGTAGCCTATAGATAACAGCTATTTCTGATTCTCTAGTACAGTGACATTCATAGTGTGTTCCGCGGAGCCCTAGATCCACAAAAAAAAAAAAAAAAAAAAAAAAAAAAAAATCAACCTATAGAATTTAAGCAGATTAAGCTTTGACGCACAAACTCCGACGTTTTGTTTCATTCCTCGCCAACGGTATTTCTGAAACGGAAAAGTTGTTTTATGGCTTATCGGCGTATGATCTTTGGTGTGATGTCACAAGTGCTGGAATGCAAATAGCTCTGCAATTTTATACAGTTTTTAGATTTCAAATAATTGTTTTACGATTTTGTGATAATAATTACTTTAAAAATGATTTGTTGGTGGCTTTTCATTTATCTCAGCTTTCCATGACCCGTTATTGCTTCTGGTGGTCTATTATTGGTTAGTGCGTTTGCGCTGGGCGTCGCATTGCCAATTGTGTGTTTAACCTATGTGACGAGCAGCTCAGGGAAAAAAAACTGAAAAACGTTGAAAAAATAAATATAAAAAAGCTATAGCAGCTACTAGAAGCTAAGCACTGTTAAGTTGTTTTGCACTTTAATTAATTTTGTAGTTTTTAAGTAACGTTAGTACATAGTAGTTAGTCATTGAAAATAGTAGCCTTCAAGCGGTGCTTCTTGCTGCTTTTCCGTGATACTGGTACGGTAACATTCGCTTACTGTGGCAGAAAGCTTTTCATGTTCTCATAGTGTTCAGTTTTGTTAATTTATCAGTGCGCGCTTGAGTTTCCTCGTCTTAGACAATCAGTCGTATGAAGTTATTGTTGTAGTGTTATTTTCTGTAGATTGAAATTTTAAATAATGATAGTTACTGTATTACTAGAGAGTAATATCTGTGATTAAAGAAGGTAATTTATAAAATCGTCCTACTGTAGTAACAGAATCTAGAAAATATATGTTCAATTTTTTTCAGTAACTTTATCAACTTCACCATGACAGAAGTGTGGACTCTGTCGCAGTTTTGTGAGTAATAGAATGCAGTATTTTTAATAGGGGGGTATGAAATGGTGAATTAAGTGGTATTTTAGTGAGATACTCTACCGAGATATCAGGATATGAAGCAAGGTAAGTTGACAGAGGAGAAGGAGAATAAGATCTGTGGCCATCAGTTGCAAAAGATAGATTCAAGAACTTAGTAGAATTTACAACTATGGGAATCATAGTAACCGCCTAAAGAAAGACACGAGAATACTCACGGTATGATTTATCTTAGAAGATAGATAAAGGAAACGAAAACCTACCTTTTGGATTTGGTAGATTTGAAGAAACATTTTGACAATTTTGAATGGAATACCCTCTTTCAAATTCTGAAGGTAGCAGGCGTAACATATAGGGAACGATAAGTTATATACAACTTATACAAAAACCAGACAGCATTTACGAAAGTAGGAGGGCATGGGAGGGTTGCTGTGGTTGGGAAAGGAGTAAGGCAGGATTGTAGCCTTTTCCCAACGTTATTCAGTCTGTACAATGAGCAAGCTGTGCGGGAATGCAAAGAGAAATTTGGAAAAGAATTAAGTTCATGTAGAAGAAATAAAAACTTTGCGGTTTACCAATCACATTGTAATGCCAGAGACAGCAAAGAACCTGGAAGGGCAATTTGGGAAGAAAAGCATTTCTGAAATAACGAAATTTGTTGACATCGAAAATTGATTTAAACTTTAGAAAGTCCTTTCTGAAAGTATCAGTCTGAAGTATAGCACTGTACAGGAATGAAATGTGGACGATCACGAGTTCAGGCAAAAAGATGATAGAAGCTTTCGAAATGTGGTACTACTGGCGAAATCTGAAGATTAGTTGGATAGATCACCTAACTAATAAGGAGGTAGAGAGCGGAATTGGGAAGAAAATAAATTTCTGTAATAACTTGACTGAGATAAGGAATAGGTTGGTGGGATCCATTCTGAGACATCACAGGAATCGTCAATTTAGCATTAGAGGGAAGTGTGTGGGGTAAAAATCGTAGAGGGAGACCGAGAGACGAATACAGGAATCAGGTTCAAATGAGTGTAGGTTATTCGGATATGAAGAGACTTACTCAGGACAGAGTAGCATTGAGAGCTACATCAAACCAGTATGGGCACTGATGGCCACAACAGCAAAGTGCAAAAGATAACGAAGGCAGCGATTTGCTGATAAATGTTAATCTGACATAATCGGTAAATCAGGCCACTTTTTAAATAAAGTGATAATTCAGAGGCTTCCTTTACCAGTACAGATTATCTGCTGATTTTCTAAGCGTTTTCTGCAGTCTGGGGGAGTGTGCATATATGTAAAAAAAATGGCATTCCAATTGTGTCCACCGATATTTCAAAACACCGCACAAAAAATGCGAGTGTTGTGCAAGTGCAGCTGAAATTAGTGGAATTAAACTTCTAAGTGTTGTTATTTATAGGCCCTCTGATTTAAAAACATTTCTGCTCAAGCTAGAGTGGGTTATGACTTAACTTTATACGAACTGCATAAGTTTTATTGTATATAGGGATTTCAATACTTTTAAGTGACTGTACAAGGAAGAGGATGTTGGAAGATTAATTATTTCATCGTATGCAAGCGGCATTCTTTTCAACTAGAGTGAACGTTAGTACAAACTTATACATAATTGTTGCTCATTATTCTTTACTAGAAACACACTCTGTTAGCAGAAAAATGAATGGCTTTTCAAAACATGATGCGTAAATTTTAACTCTAAAAGATTTTTGTGCTCAGATACTTTTTAAATATACTATAAACTGTTTAGAAAAGCTAATTCAATCGAAATAGAGGCCTTCCTAAAATTCATCAAGGAATAAGAATGGTTGAATGTTTTTAGTGCTGATAAACAAGACTATGAACCTGTCCTCATATTATTTATCGGGCTCTTTGAAAGCTACTTTCCATTAGAAAGGCACCGTGGATTGCTGACAAAGGGGCAAGAATGTCATATAGAACAAAGCGGGAATTAAAATAAAAGGTTAGAAGCAGTCACAATAGAGTTATAGCAGACCATTAAGAAAAAAAAATAAAAAATAAAAAAAAATAAAAAAATAAAATAAAAAAAAGGTTCTGTGAAACGTAATTGGGAAGCAGAAAGCTGTGTGGTATGCAAAAAGGAATAGCAAATGGCGGTCAATTCTTTTAGAAAATTATAACGACTTGTAGCCCCACAGCTTTAAAATGTAAAGTATCTAACTCCTTACCAAAACCCATAACAAAATATTATGAAACTCTTACAATGATCATAGATTTGTTTATTCGAACTGGTCCCCTCACACCATCACTCCAAGTTATGACCAAGCCACTTCCGAATAGTTCCGTGGTACCTGCTAACATGCCCTGATGCACAGATACTATATACTAAGATTGAAAAAAACAAGAATGATGATGTTTTTATACGTAGGACAAAAAACGTTATTAATAAAAACAATTAAGACGCAACCGAATGTAAAAGAATGTAAAAGACACAAGTAATAATTTAGTGGTCTATTCCAACATTATGAACGCTATAAATTACATTTCCATCCCGTCAGTAAAATATTTGTTATAAAATCGCTACTGATTACCTGACCACAAAAGTCGATGTGCCGACTAGCGATCGCAAAATAAGCAACATAAATACAAGAATAAGCAGGAAACTATACACCGTGTTGTAGCTTATAAATCAGAGTCTTTGGTTACTCGTAACCCCCCCCCCCAGACTAGTTACGGTAGGAAGTGTTCCCTGATCCTAACAGACGCTGTCCCAATGCTGCTCGCCGCGCGGCCAGAAGTTGCGAAAAGGTGGGGCACGCCACGCCCGCCCGTCCGCGGGTATATAACAGGTGGCGAGCCGGCCAAACACCAGTTCTCCGCTCTCCACCGCAACAAGCTCACCGACATGGCCTGCAAGGTGTGTACTGCCGGATACTTGACCACAGCTATTGCGGCTGAGTGACTTTAGCAGTTTGACTACAGTGATACGGAACATCGCAAGTTGTAGATTCAAGAAATTTCGAATGCTGTGTCAGCTTAAAGAGTGAATAACATATGTGCAGATGGTTAGGAACCGACTCGAGGGTGCAGGGAATGACGTAATATTCGTGATGTTTCAATCACATTTTGTCCCTCAGTAAGGCATGTGAATATCTTTATGTGGAAAATTTAGGGACAGACAATAATCAATGACAATGATCAAACGACATAATCGTTTTTCGCACATTTTATGATAAATTTTGACAATTCTTTTCTTTTTAAATTTTTTTAATTTGCTGCTCTACGCAGCCACAACAGGAATTCCTTGTATGCAACCTGTGCTAAAACAACTTGCCTGTTTCAGCTGATCGTCCTCGCCGCCCTCGTGGCCGTGGCCCGCGCCGGCTACCTGGGCGCCCCCGCCGTCTACGCCCCCGGCGCCCCCATCGCCGCCCGCGCCTACGCCGCCCCCGTGGCCTACGCCGCCCCCGCCCTGCGTGCCGCCCCCGTGGCGTACGCCTCCCCCGCCGTCGCTAAGGTCGCCGCCCCCGTGGCCTACGCCGCCCCCGCCGCCGTGGCCGCCGAGTACGACACCAACCCCCAGTACAGCTACGCCTACAACGTGCAGGACGCCCTGACCGGTGACTCCAAGGCCCAGCAGGAGACCCGCAGCGGAGACGTCGTCCAGGGCAGCTACAGCCTGGTCGAGCCCGACGGCTCCATCCGCACCGTCGACTACACCGCCGACCCCGTCAACGGCTTCAACGCCGTCGTGCACAAGGAGGCCGGCGCCCACCCCGCCCCCGTCGTCGCCAAGGTGGCCGCCCCCGTCGCCTACGCCGCCCCCGCCTACGGCAAGGCCATCCTGGGTTAATCAACAGTATTCTACACTGGTCTATTCTGACAAGGACGGTGCTTCACTGAAGTAGCCGTTATAGCAGTGAGATGCTTAAAATGTACATAACGCTCTCATTTGTACTGCCAGTCAAACTGTCTTCTTCACCTTCTTCCCCTTCCTACCCTCACCATTCTCTCATCACAAGCACCAAAACTGTGTTTTTAAATTTTCCTATTTATTGTTTTTTGTACAATATATTTATGCAAAACGAATAAAATTCGTTCTCATAATATCGCCTAATGTCTCTACTATACCTATTCCTGATATTACATAAGTGCGTATCACCTGCAATTTATCAATTTGGGTGAAATTACCACTGCCATCCTTAAAGAATTGCATTGTGCTTCTCTCGTAGATCTTAGACGACACAGACTTGGAAGTTCTATTGTGTACAGTTGAATATATTTGTGTCGTAAGTTCCTGTACGTATGTTTGAAGAAGAACATAAATGGAAATTAACTTCCAATGTTAAAAATATTCCAGCTATTGTGATAACGGCCCACCAATACGTTTAAAGCTAAAAAAAAAAAAAAAAAACAAAAAAAAAAAAAAACATTAGGATCATGATAGAATTTTTAGGTTGAAGATACTACGAGGTACCGTGAAGCAGAAAGTCAAATCATTATTCCATAGCTTTTAAAAAAGAAGTTTTGTATACGTCTGTGAAACAGAATAAGAGAATGTTTTATGAGCCATGCGTAGACAAACAATAGAGACAACCACATATTTGCAAGAAATGCAAATTATAACGAACAGAATTTACACTTTTCAGTTATCAATAAGAACTTTACTTTTAGTACGAGACCGTCGGTCGATCCAGAAAGGACTGAGAAATATAAAAAGGAATATCAGACCGTACATAGGCCCCTTAAACTCATCAGTGACTTGTGATCACATTATAGGAGTTATTTTTTGCCCACAGATACTAAACTGCAGGAAATATTTAATGATGCTGAATTTTAGAGTACCAAAAATACGTACCAGTAGTGCACAGAGAAATTTACAATTAAATAAAATATTGATGTGCTGCAATCAGACAGTACATACGCTTGCACCAGGAATATAAACTTGCGGTTAACGAAAAAATATTCTTGCCTGCTTGAGTGAACTCAGCACAAATGATGTAGGTATCTTAAACATATGTTCAAATATTAAGTGAAAGACCTTACACGACTGATTAAAACACCACAGAAACAGAGAAAAACGTTAAATTAATGTAAACGTATTTAACTATAAAAATACAAAGTACTTAAATTTAAAAATAAAAGCACCAATAGCAAAAATCGAATATTAGAATTAAATAAGCATTAGGCTATATCACGTTGATAATGTTAATGCTCTGTTAACGTATCAATGAAATAATCAGGCAAGAACATCTAAGGACACATTATAACCCGGAAGATATGTTGTTAACCATGGTTCTTGCATTACGCCTTAGTCAATCATGCACGACGTACTTCAACCAAAGCAACAGGTTATTTGTCAAATTCTATTTCAGTGAGTGTCCTCGTCATATCGCACACACTGTTCAGTCAACTCTTCAGTCAGCCTAGGTGTAGTTCACATAGGAAATGCCAACGATCCAAAAGCAGGGAGTAGCGCTCCACGATACTCGGACACAAGCTACGATTCCAAGCAGGGATCTGTCCAACGGTAACAGCTCTGGAGTAGGCAGATTAGTGCAAAAACTACGCAAGCTATCGTACACACATCAAAAACGTATTTCATCACCACGAAAGAGTTGATGACCTTTTACATAAATAAGGAGTAGTACGGTGGGATTCAGGATTAAAGGAGAAAAAGATGGGGTAAATGTCTTCAAAATTCGAGAAAGTTAATTATTTAAAAAGAATACGAAAGTTTCGAACTATTTTACCTCTTTCACCCTCTGTCCTGTTACCAAGACACTTCCTGCCAATGTTTCTATTTGTGATAGAAGAAAGCACTGCAGTTGAGGAGCCGTATTCCTTCCTACCTCGTCATGGTATGAAGACGAGAGTTTCTGTTTACTAACCTGTTATCTTATTTCGCCGTTGTTTCTTGATGTGAGGCTGCAATAGTAGTATAACGCCACTAGGCTTTGATTCTAAAATGAAGTATGTCACACAAAATTTCGGGCTGGCAGTGGCTTTTCTTGTTTTATTTATAATTCACTGTTCCGTTACAGTAAGACACAACTGTATACTTCACAAACATTTAACAATATAAGACCTTTTCACGCGAAATTCGCACGCGATTTACATCGAATATTACATGCTAACAGTCTGAGACTTCCATAGTTGTTAACTGTCTGAGGCGCCTCGCGCGATTCTAAGATGTCAACGGTCCGAGGCGCTTATCTCGACTGAGTGCTGGTTGGGGGTTGGTTGTTTTTCTGGGATATGGGGACCAAACTGCTAAGTTTTTGGGCCCCCCTGTGGAGAGGGAAGGATTGAGGATAGGAAAGGAGAGGAAGGGAAAGGAAATGCAGTCCAGGAAGGAAACATGGAAGACAAACTGCATTAGCTCGGGGCTACATTTTGGCACATTCGACAGTGTTACGCATATCATCTTTCGATTAAACTGATATTTAAATACCTTTTTAAATAACAGAAACATAGCTTACACAAGATAATTACATTACATAAACAGGCATATTTAAATTAATTGCACTATATTAATATTAATAAAAATTCTGAAAGGTTTTGGCGGACTAATATTACTTGTAGAAGCCAATCAGATTTTAGAAGGAAATATGGACGGAGTTTTCCCATGGGTTACTTGTTCACCGGACCATATGCTCTATGTTTTACTCACTATATATTATGTAATGCTCTTCCAACACGGTAAAGAGGTCTTACAGAACAGAAATGTAAAAGAGCAAGTAAGATCAGCGTCTTCACAATACGTATGTACAAAACAACATTTCAGGTCTCTTTATTCCACATGAGAACAGAAAATAACCTAGACTTTCTCAATTTGTGTACCAGAGTGCAGCGTACACCAGTACCCTTAACAGCAGGTAACAAGACGTCTTGCACTAATAGATGCCTATATTCGTCGTGGCATACTGTCCACCAGAGCATCAAGGGACTGTTGGCCCAGATTCCTCCACTTCTCAACGGGAGTAAATCTCTGTGTGGTTGGTGGGTAGTCTCGTTCAAAAACAGCTCTTTTCAAAGTATCCCAAGTGTCTTGGTTATTTCCTGCATCTCTGTACCTCTTCCATGTCCGAAAAACATCGCTTTGGTTCACTCGGGGGTGCCCGGAAATTTCCCTTGATAAGAGTCCCTCCTGAAACAATCATTACGAATACGATCAATCTTCAGAATTGACCTTCTGGCATGGCAGACTTATAATGAACACGAACAGCCCTCTTTGGTGTTGTGACTGAAACTGATCGGCCGTCTTTCATACTCCGCCGCATTGACTCTGGTCATGCGTGTTTGCTTACATCTTTGTGTGGTTTGAGTGACATCCATGGAAAATGTAAGGAACTGTGTTCTTGATAAAATGTTCCAAGTCAGTGTTCATAAGAACTTGGAATCAAGGTGATGCAGCACATTTTTATGAGTGTATTTGGTTAATTATCGTACTTCATGAGCGGGCGATGCGCATACTTTGCTGAGAAATAATAAAACCGTTTGTAGCAGAAGTAACGAAATGTATTTCGTTTCCCCCACGCGGATCCTGTAAGATCTCATCCCGTTCCCCCAGCTCCTACAGTTTCTCGAACATATTCAGCTCCTTTACATTACCCGCAAAATAGTTTCCCATAACCTCCTGTTATACCCCATACTTACGATACCCAGTCCTCTGCCACGCCTTTACCATTGTATCCCTCCCTCCCTTCAGCTTCACATTCTCCACATCCTTTCCCAGGGTAATTTCAGCCACCTCCCCCTACCAGAAGACGCCCTCCGTCCTGAAATCTAACCCTCCTACCAACCCTGATCCTCTCCCCGTGGATGCAACGCCCCCTCCCCCTCCTCTCCTTTTCCCTCTCACCACTTGGTTTTCCCCTCTCTCCACCCCCTCCCCTGCAGTCCCTACGCTCCCTCCAAACTGCTTCCCACCCCCTTCCCACCCTCCCTTACCCTGGGGGGTACTCCAGTTGGTCGAGTTTAATCAGTGCTTCGTATACTGTTGTGAGTGCCTTCAGTGTATTTTGACACTGCATCCGCCGTATTGAGACAACAATTATTGTTGCTCTCGTCAGTTTTGCCAGTGTCTCCGTTATGTTCATTATGTGCAATGCACTGTTTCTTAGCCGGCCGCGGTGACCGAGGGGACTGAGGCGCTCCAGTCACGGTCTGCACGGCCACTACGGTCGGGGGTTCGATATTTGTGCCGTCCTTAGTTGTAAGCAGTTCATAAGTAGTTTGTAAGTTTAGGGACTGATGACCCCGTAGTTAAGTCCCATAGACTCTACAATCATTTGAACATTTGAACTGTTTCTTAATGTGTTTTTACCTCCACCGTGGCGCAGATTTTTATCATACTCCATGTTTTAGCATCTTCCACGTTCAATTTATCTTCATTATTTCTACATGATCAAGTTTTAAAATCTCACAATTTTATACTCCAATATTAATTTTTATATTTTATTCTTCATGTCCATTATATTGTAAAACTCGCGGATGAAGACCAGCGTCTGAGGCTGCTGCCAGCCTGCCTGTGTTGTACATGAGTTTGAAAATTACAATAAAGAAAAAAATACTGGCCTAAATATAGACTTTCATAAATACGAGTCCAACCACATTTGATTATGCTATTTATTTACTAAATAGCGCAGTTATCGGTTTCGAACTTTTCAGTTCATCATCAAACGGCTGTTCACGTGCACATACATGTCATTTACATGCGCTTATGCATATAATTGTGCTTGTGGCGAAAAGTACTTGGTTATGTGGTGCCGTCGAAAAGTCGAATACATTATAATATATGCTCATTACTGCAGTTGTTGACGTAATGAGCACTTTGGGAATCACTTATGTCTCTTATTTGGAGCAACATAGCGCGATTAACCACATATATACACAAACACAAACCAAAAAGTGGCAGCCTAAGGGATGTTTACGGAATGAAACCCGTCACTCTGCGGCGGAGTGTGCGCTGATATGAAACTTCCTGGCAGATTAACATTGAGTGCCGGAACCGGGACTCGAACCTGGGATCTTTGTCTTCCGTGGACAAGCGCTCTACCGACTGAGCTATCCCGACACGACTCCCGATGCCACCTTACAACTTGGCTCCCGCCAGAACCTCGGCTCCTACATTCCAAACCTGGGATCTTTGCTTTTCGCGGGCAAGCGCTTAGGCTGTGGCTAAGCCATGTCTTCACCATATCCTTTCTTCCAGGAGTGCAAGTCTTGCTTGTTCGCAGGAGAGTTTCTGTGAAGTTTGGAAAGTAGGAGGCCCAGGTACTGGCGGAAGTAAAGTTGTGAGGCGACATCGCGAGTCGTGTCGGGATAGTTCAGTTGGTAAAGCGCTTGCCCGCGAGAGGAAAAGGTCTCAGGTTCGATTCCCGGTTCCGGCAGAAAATTTTAATCTGCGAGGAAGTTTCAGTTATTATGCTGTTTTGCGAGTCCCATTTTAAATTTATAGTCAGGATGCGTCTCAAAGTCATATCAAAAGTTAAGGTTACAAAATCGAAACGAATCTCATCTCGAAGGTATGAGTAATGTATAACGAAGCAAATACCGCCCGCACTGGCCAAATGTTACGCGATACCACGTACTTGTTAGTGACTATTACAGCGCCATCTATCTCAAAGCGAAAAAAGTGTTCCAAGTAAAACATTCGTATTTATTTACTTACCCGACGAATATGTAAAAAAAATTTGGATACCTATATAAAAAAATAAAAATAAAAAAAATAAAAAAAAAGAGCAGTTGATATCCGTTTGACCTATGGCAACGCCATCTAGCGGGCCAGCCATAGCGCAATCTGTTTTCCCTCTACAAGCTAGAAAAGTTTTGTTCTTTGCAGTTTTTCGTTTGATGCTTATTTCGTCAGATATTTGGCCCGGTCACTATCAATGAACCACCCTGTACCTGGCGGGTATGCTTTAGAGGAGTTGGAAGGCGAACGGGCTCCAAAAATCGATTTTTAGATTTTAGCGTATTTGAAATACGTGGTATTTGTTGCGTAAAACAGTTTTTGATTGAAGCAAATAGGATAATCTTTTCGTGAGTTATGATGGTTTCCCTGACGCTCTGTATTTAAAGGACGGTGACAAAACTCTTATGACTGGGTATTCGCAGAACAACCCTACGATCCTGAGGTCTCAATTTGGAAATTAAGAGTGCATCTGGCATGTCCAGAAGATAATGGGGTCTGGGTTGAGAAAAATATTAAAAGTTAGGTGGAAAATAGTATTGGAAGATGGTAAGAAGACAGGTGGTAAAGGTCGCCTGACAAATGTTGAAATAGTTTACAGAATTATTATGGCTTGGCCATAAGGAGAAATCAGGGAATTTCGAAAACATTAAAAAAAGTTAAATTTTACTATTGAAAGAATAATTTTTTTTTCTAAACCATAAGAGGTTTTATGTTGAAATTTCCTGGCATACTAAAATTGTGTTCCGGAAACGGGACTCGTACCGGGGACTTTTGCCTTCCGCGGGCAAGCGCTCTACTAATGAGCTATCCCGACACGACTCACGGTCTCGCCCCACAACTTCAATTCTGCCAGTACCTCGCCTCCAACTTTCCAAACTTCACAGAAGTTCTCCTGCGAAAGGAAGTTTCATATCAGCGCACACTCCGCTGCAGAGTGAAAGTTTCATTCAGGTATTATGTTCATTTTACTTGTAAATTGAGTCATATATGTTAGATATATGAAGTAAAAATTTCATTGTTTTATCACTTATTGTTCTTTTGAAAAGTGTACCTATTCAAAAGCTAAAATAGCATTGGCAGGGTAGGGATAAAAATTGCCTTCCGTCTCCCCTTAAATTTGTTCACAGGCAGACACCCCTCACCATTGATGGAGCTACTTTGTGGAATTTACAAATAAATTCCGCTCTGGCGTCTTCATATGACGATCTGCGAGGCCATGCACAAACAATGAAAACCCGTTCTTCTGTTCTAAAAATGTTCCACGATGGTATAACTTTCTAAAGAGAAAATGAATAGTGACTTTAAAGACATCCTGTATTTGATATAAGGTATTGCTCACTGTCCATTAAAACACACACACACACACACACAAAATCGCAGTGACGTGTTTTACGGCCCACTTTAGATTTGTAGTTTTATAAGTTTTTGCAAACATTTTGGACCAATATAATAATCTAAATAATAAAAACTTAATCAATAAGAGTGTCTGAAACCCTTTTAGGAAAAAAAATTAGGAAAGGGCGGGTTCCGACTCACCGACCTTTAGCATCATAGTCCAACACCTTGCCCACTACACTACGGCTACCAATTAAAATACAAGTCCTTTAATCTCATAATATTGATTGCCGTTATTAACTGATGTTAATATGGCATTTGTAGACAGTAGATTATCATTTATCGTACGAAGAACGATGTGTTTTTGTTAATTCCTCAGTGCGCCATTGCTTTGAAATGACAACATGTAAGTTACAATAATAAATCATCAAATACGCAACGCAATATGGCGTATACCAGAGAGAGTTCTGGGCGAGGAATGTCACATCTCCGAACGGTTGGTTGTCTTTAATTCAATGTAGTGTATCAAATCTCCCTTATTTTTGCAAATATGTCTCAAACGATACGAGATACGAAAAAAACATAAGGGAGCTAAGTTGTAGAGAATTTTCTCCTCTACAAATTCGTTTAATCAATTTTCGCGTCAGATGAACGGTTTAATTGCAATTTAAATTACATTACGAACGGCTTTTTTTGGTATTACTAACGTGTTTCTTGTCCGAAATATTTCAAAAACCGAGGTTCTGGCCTCTGGTAGCCAACAATTATGTCTGCAAAATTTGGTGCCGATCGGTTGAACGGTTCGACCTAAAAAGTGGGAACACCTTACAAACAGACAGACATCGTCAAATCGCCGTTATTTTTGCAGATATCTCTGCAACCATGCAAGATATGAAAAAAAAAACAGGTTTTCTACCAATTAGGTTATTCAATTTTCGCGTCAGATGAATGGTTCCTTTGCAATTACAATTATATTGCAAAGGGCTTTTTTTGTATTACTACCGTATTTTTTGTCCGAAAAATTTGAAAAGGGGAGGTTCTGGTCTCTGGTGGCCTGCAATTATGTGTGCAAAATTTGGTGCTGATCGGTTGAACGGTTCGTCTTAAAAACAGGGAACACCTTACGGACAGACAGACATTCCAAAATCGCCGTTATTTTTGCACATATCTCTGAAACGATACGAGATGTGAAAAAAACATAACAGAGCAAAGTTGTAGAGAATTTTCTTCTCTACAAATTCGGTTTATTCAATTTTCGCAAAGGCCCACTTTTAGTGTTAGTACAGTAACCAATAGTGGGCCAAATTAAAACTGAAAGCTGCTGTACGTAATACCAGCAGTAGACCGAAATGTTAAGCTGGACAGGAGAGGTTGTGCCCACGCACTGTTCGCAATGCCATGACAATGGCTGGCGATCCAGAGAGCGCCAATCGAAACGAGCTGCGGTATGCTGGCCTCCGAGCTGCACGGCGACGTTGCGAAAACGTGGCGCCCACCACGCCCGCCCGTCGGTATAAAACGCGCGGACGCCAGCCCGATCGGCAGTTCTGCGCTCCTCACGCCAAGAAGCTCACCGACATGGCCTGCAAGGTGTGTACCGGCCGCCACTGTTTCCTAGCGACGTCACTTGCGCTGTTCACCGTACAGTGATATGCTACGCCTCACATCATGGACTGGGAGACGGTCGATGGTTTCGTCGCTTTCAGAACCTGGACAGCGAGATGTAGGAATAGTGAAGCTCACGACCATCGTAATGATTTCAGCCATAGTTCACAATCGTCGTTAAACAGTTGTTAGCACCCAGCATGAAACTTTTACTCTGCAGCGGAGTGTGCGCTGATTTGAAACTTCCGGGCAGATTAAAATTTTAATCTGCCAGGAAGCTTCATATCAGCGCACACTCCGCTGCAGAGTGAAAGTTTCATTCTGGAAACATCCCTTAGGCTGTGGCTAAGCCATGTCTCCACCATATCGTTTCTTTCAGAAGTGCTAGTCTTCCAAGGTTCGCAGGAGAGCTTCTATGGAGATTGGAAAGTAAGAGGCGAGGTACTGGCGGAAGTGAAGTTGTGAGGTGGCATTGCGAGTCGTGTCGGGAAGGCTCAGTCGGTAGAGCGCTTGCCCGTGAAAGGCAAAGGTCCCAGGTTCGAGTCCCGGTTCCGGTACATAATTTTAATCTGCCAGGAAGTTTCACTGTTATCAGCATCTTACGTATTTACAACACAGGTTGAAAATCTGACACTGAGATACTATCACTTACTAAAGAATTCTGATCTAGGACAATACGAAAAAAATCAGTAACATTTCACTTTCGGTTGCAATTCTAAATGTTCAAATGTTTGTTAAGCTTATGGGCCTTAACTACGGGGTCATCAGTCCCTAAACTTACAAACTACTTATGAACTACTTACGAACTAGGACGACACAAATATCCATGCCCGAGGAGGGATTCGAACCCCCGACCGTAATGGCCGTGCAGACCGTGACTGAAGCGCCTCAGTCTCCTCGGCCACCGCGGCCGGCTTGCAATTCTAAGATTTATTAGTTATCGTGTGCTTCGCTAATGGGTATTTCACAAAGCGGCAAAATATAGTCACAGGAAGGAAGATTAGGGTTTAGCGTCCCGTCGACAGTGTGGTCATTAGAGACGGAGCACGAGCTCTGATTGTTTTTTCATAAGGATGAGGAAGGAAATAGGTAGTGCCTTTTCAAAAGGATCGACCGGTCGTTTTAATGGAATGATTTGGACCACAGTCCCCCCGAAGCCGAATCCAGTGCGGTAACCAATGTGCTACTTCACTCGGTTTCTACGCAGAAAATGGTCGAAATTAGCTTAGAGTTCAACGACCAGTCGACGGCCTGAACAGTGATGAAACAAGGGCTCTACTTGTGCAACGATGAAATATATCGGACGTGAATTTTGAAATATTTTCTTCAATTTCATAGATTTATTGCAACAAGGGAAATTATTAAAAAGGAGTACTAATTACGATCTGAATCCTGCTCTCACTAATGTTACATGCCTTCAACAGTGGTACATTTGATAGGGACAAATAGGAGTTTCGAGTGCATCGTGATTATCAAATATAGAGCAGTTACCTCCATCAGTCAGCGTACTTTAAATAATGCCTACGTTTTGGTGCACTCTCACCTAGGTCTAGAGATAATATGTTCGAAGGTCATTAAAAAGAACATATTCACGACAGGAGCGCTGTTACTTTCTATTCACATCAATGAGCTGATGAAAAGGGTGAATAGCAATCTGCTACTGTTTGCTGCTAATGCTGTGATTTACGGGAAGGGCTCATTGATGAATGACTGTAGTAGGATACAATATCACCTAGAGAAAAATTTTAGTTGGAGTGATGAGTGGCCGTTAGTTCTAAATGTAGGAAAATGTAAGGCGATGCAGATGAGTAGAAAAATAATCCCATAATGTTCGAAAACATCATCAGTAGTGGGGTGCTCGACACAGTTGTACCGATATCTAGCAACTGTGCTGAGTGGTAAGAAATGGAACCAGCATGTAAGGACACTTGTGGGGAATCCTTATAGTCGACATATGTTTATTGGTAGTATTTTGTTTTGTTGTTCACCTGTTAAGGAAAACGCGGCCTTCTCTCTAGTACAGCACAGGTGTTTGGGATTAGTTTAAAGAAAGACAAGGAAGCAATTCAGAGGCGGGCTGCTAGGTTTGTTACTGCTTACTCAGCATGAGAGTGTTACAGAGATGTTTTGCAAACTTCAGAAAACCCTCAGTAGATGGAGGCGTTTTTTTTTTTTTTTTTTTTTTTTTTTTTTTTTTTTTTTTTTTTTCGAGAAACAATGTTGAGGATACTTAGAGGGCCGGAATCTGAAGCTGACTGCTGAACGATTCTGCTGCCACCAAATTATATTTCGCGAAATGACCACAAACATTAGAGAAATTAGGGATCGTACAGAGAGGTTTAATCATTTGTTTTCCTCTCGCTCTACAGCCGAGTGGAATACAAAAGTAAAAGACCATTGTGGTACGAGGTGCCCTCCGCTACGCACTATTTGCTAGATGGGGGTTATGGATGTGGATGTAAGTATAATTCCTCAGTTGATAGAAGACTATACATAGGAGCTACTTGATTACTTGATGGGTTATAAGTATCATACCAATATGGCTTCATGATCACGTTTCATTTTGCATACTGTACCAAAGAAGTATTTTTACATGTATACCAAAGCAAATATTACAGAGATGAAACGAGCTATAGCTGTAGTCAGAATATTTTCACTATGAGAGCTCCACACAAAAGGTGTTAATATTATTAGTTGGTGAATAATGATCTACTAATTACTTTATTGACAATACACATAAGCAGATACACTATAGAATGATAAAAACAAAAACAGGAAACAATGAAAACGTTATTCGGTATAATACAATCTGTTGTGAACAAAATGCTCCAGCCTGTAGGTTGCTAACTGTAATGCAAGTGGATAAAAAGTCTGCATTTAGAGTTTCAAATCTCAAATTTTGAGTAGCAAAAAGGATGCCCAATTCGCATTTCCTGAGGAGGAGGAGGGAGTGTGGGCAAGATCTGGGGCATGGAGGAGTTTTAATATTTTGGAGGACGGAAACTAACTGTTAAGGAACCAAAACGACTTGTGTAGACTATATTTCCTTTTCTTTTCTCCGAGGAATAGGACCCTCTGCAAACCATACACAACTGTAATAACAGAAGGAAGTGACAATGGTATCCAAGGTACACGACAAAAGACATATGAGGATGCCTGTGGTGTATAGATGTAGATGTAGACATTCGGAAGTTCGTTCAAATTCAAATGTTTAAATGTTTGTATAGCTTATGGGACTTAACTACGGGGTCATCCGTCCCTAAACTTACAAACTACCTTATACTAAAGACGGCACAAATATCCATGCTCGAGGTGGGATTCGAACCCCCGACCGTAATGGCCGTGCAGACCGTCACTGGAGCGCCTCAGCCCCCTCGGCCACCGCGGCCGGCGGGAAGTTAGTGGTTCGTGGTTCCAGGTAGCAACGTCCATGATAGAAAAGCTAATGTATCTCTGACATACAATTCGTTGTTTCAGCTGATCGTCCTCGCCGCCCTCGTGGCCGTGGCCCGCGCCGGCTACCTGGGTGCTCCCGCAGTCGTCGCCCCCGGCGCTCCTCTGGCCGCCCGCGCCTACGCCGCCCCCGTGGCCTACGCCGCCCCCGCCCTGCGTGCCACCCCCGTGGCGTACGCCGCCCCCGCCGTCGCTAAGGTCGCCGCAGCCGTCCCCGCCGCCGTGGCTGCCGAGTACGACCCTCACCCCCAGTACAACTACGCCTACAGCGTGCAGGACGCTCTGACCGGTGACTCCAAGGCTCAGCAGGAGATCCGTGACGGAGACGTCGTCCAGGGCAGCTACAGCCTGGTCGAGCCCGACGGCTCCATCCGCACCGTCGACTACACCGCCGACCCCGTCAACGGCTTCAACGCCGTCGTGCACAAGGAGGCCGGCGCCCACCCCGCCCCCGTCGTCGCCAAGGTGGCCGCCCCCGTCGCCTACGCCGCCCCCGCCGTCGCTAAGGTCGCCGCTCCCCTCGCGTACGCCGCCCCCGCCTACGGCAAGGCCATCCTGGGTTAAACGAAAATAACGCGTGAATCTCTCAAAATGTCAGTACTTGCCAAAATTGTAAATATTCTACTTCTACTGCCAGTTGAATGGTTTCGTTAGCCACTTAGCCATTCGTCTTACCCTTTCTCTTCTTCTCTTTTCCCTTGTCCTTACCTCAACCCATCCCCTGTCTCTTCTCGTTTACGAATTTCCATATTTATTGTGTGTAGATATATTTTGTACAGCATATTTATGCAAAACGAATAAAATTCGTTCTAAAAATTTCCAATGAGTGTTAATTAACTAATAACCTATAGAGTCTCCAGTGAAAATACAAAACTTTACAGTAACACCTGATGATAAATGTGTAAATTGTTGAGATTCCAGTGGCATCTAATCACGTGGCGTGGGTATAAAATTTGAAAAATTGAAGACAAGCGACAATTTTTTTCTCTTTCTTGTATTACAGAAACGAAAACAGATGGCATTCCTGTCTCTCAGCTGTCACTAATAAATCTGATTTAGCCACAAACATACGAAAAGTTGGATGAAACCAAACTTCCATAAAATACGATAGAAACCAGGCAATATTTCACAGGGTCAATTTAGTAACAAAGCCTATTTTATGTTAAAAAAGAAACGGTAACTTGAGTGGTTCCGTATTTTAGTCTACACGACCTTGGAATAAAAGGAAGGAAGATTAGGGTCTAATGCCTCGTCAACACCAACGTGATTAGAGATGGAGAACATGCTCAGATGACTTCCTTGTGTTAGGTATCCGGAAATAAATCGCCCATGACCTTCGAAAAGAAGCACTGTGGGACCGAGGCCGAGAAGAAGTGGTACGCTACTGTTATTTGTAAGACTGAGTGCTAAGATATGGGACTGACAAATAGCTTACTGATGGCAGTGGAACCAAACTTTTTTCGGATGTGCAGCATTATCGTAGATCGCGTTTCTTTCGCTCAATAAACGAAATTTGTTAGCCAAGATTTATTGGTAATGTCTCAGACAAGATTCGATTATTACTGTTCAACCAGAGAATTAGTGTACGGACACCTGCTTTAGTAGCACTAGTGCCAGAACATACGAGGGAAACATGGAGAATATTTGCAGTAAGTTTCCTTCCCTTGTTATAGCGGTAGGTGGAGATTGTAACTAGATATGGATAGAGAGACTCAAGTGTTTAGGACGGGAGGTAGGAACTGAGAATCAAGAAAAATTGTTTTGCAGTGAACCGGCATTGACGGACGCGGTGGCCAAGCGGTCTGTGGCGCGCCAGTCACGGTCTGCACGGCCACAACGCTCGGGGGTTATAATCCCCCTTCGGGCATGGATATTTGTGCCGTCCTTAGTAATAGCTAGTTCATAAGTAGTTTGTAAGTTTAGGGGCTGATGACCCCGTAGTTACGTCCCATAAGCTCTACAAACATTTGAACATTTGAAACGGCATACTGGTTCCCGTAGATAATAACTTACACCTGCGTATCAGAAACAGGTCCAAATTTGTTTTCTCAGCTAGCGTAGAACAGGAATCAGTCATTACAACATCAGTGAACACGGCTTCAGGTAGGAACACGAAGAAAGGTCGTACTAAGACCGACAAGATGCAGATTTGGGATTGTCCGACAGATGAACACGAAAATTTTTCCTCTAAGACAGAGATTGTTCACTTACAATGAACAAAGTTAAAAGTACGCAATAAGCATAAGGCATTTAAGTACTGACTAACATTGTATTCAAATGTTAAGCTTAAGGGACTTAACTGCGGGGTCATCAGTCCCTACACTTGCAAACTATTTAGGAACTAACTTATACTAAAGACAGCACAAACATCCATGCCCGAGGGGGGGATTAGAACCCCCGACGGGGAACGGCTTTGCGCATCGTAGCATAGCGCCTCAATGCGGTCGGCCGCTCCACCGCGGCTCTAACATTGTGGGAGATGGGAAAGAACCACCTTCATTTGACGAAGGAAACTAACACGAAAACGGATATTCACTGCATATTTAAACGTAGTCAAACGCTCACAGACGATCAAAATCATAGAAGTCAAAAGTAGCGTAGGAAGGGCTAGGAGTGATGTGGTCAACGAATTACAATATGCTGTTCTACAATTGGTGGCAGAAAAGTAATGATAACTATTATTTTTATTTTAAATGGCTTTAGTGATAGAGGTATTTACAGCTACACATTTTCAAATTACCGACCCCCTTATTTCTGACATTTGACCAACAACCGGAAAGGCGTCGTATAGCATTTACTTCTCTGCTTCTGTTGACGTTTTGTATTGACAGCCATACGTTATGAATAACGTAATATCTGGTGTTATACCGGAACCCTCGTTGTCGTTCTTTCACTTTGGCACAGAGATTGTAATCATAGACACTGACTACAATTTTGTTTTGAGAAAGGCTTTTCAAAAGAAAATGCTATATACAATTATACTGATCAAATATTAAATGCTTTAAATAACCGACTATCACCAGATAAGATTTTTTTTGGTCTCTCAAAGGCTTACGATTGTGGAAATAGAATTCCAGATAAGCGCAACTGTTGTTGTAAGACTGGGACAATGCACCAATGATGTAATTCTTACTTAAGTGGCAGAATGCAGAGAATTGAAATAAGTGGTTCACACAATGCCCAAAAACGCAACAGATTCCTCAAATTGGGGAATTAACAAGAAGGCAGTCCCACAGGTCTCGGTCCTAGGTCCTTCACTGTTCGTAATCAATAGTAAATTTGAAAACAAATATTATAAAAGAACTAGTCTAGAATATTGAGGTCTGCACTTTGCCTGATTGTTAATCAGATTACTCTTTGAAATGACAGTAAGTAAACGCCATATTAAACGCTGCGTTAGCTGTTTTGTATATGCACATTTCTGCGGGTCTAATAGTGCTGTGCGCGCCGTTTGAGCTGTGTGCATGTGGACACTTTCAACACTACAGTATCTACAGAAGATACCAGACTGTACGACAGAAGAGGTGGGCACACTGTGCAGGTTCGACTGGCGGATGTAAAATCTCGAGAAGGCAATGAGGTATTATTGTACTCTCAGTTATAATTTCGGTATGTTCTCTGCATATTGTGAGTTTCAGTCTACATAATGCGTTTTTATCTCTTTTAACTCTTTAAAATATGAGAATAAAAACCGTCTAGATTGCTAAAATTATATTTATTGTTTACGACGTTTCGGCATCAGCTTTCATCAGATCTAAAAAATCTGAACTTGCACAGTAAAGCTCAGCCTTAATCACTGATTACTGACACTGAACTTTACTGTGCAAGTTCAGAGGTTTTTAGATCTGATGATAACAGATGCCTATACGTCGTAATCAATAAATATAATTTTAGCGATCTAGAGGATTTTTATTCTTATTTAAAAAATTAAGATCGCATACTCGTTCAGGAAATTCGTTTCCTTTATACAAAAGTCTTTAAATTTTGTTACAATATTATATTTAATTTAATTCTGCATAATAACGGTTACTGATAATGAAAATAAAATCGAGCCTTCATCAATCGAAAATATCAAACTATAAGATGTGGAGAATTCGACATTTTTCTCTGAGTAGATTTCTTAAAATCGGATGGTAAGTTTTATAGCGCTCAGTGTGCCCTAATAATGATTAAAGATTTAAAAAAATGGGAAAACGGCGTTTCTAGATAAATATCTACAGAGTATTTTCTTAAAATTTTAGTCATTTCCTAAGGCTAGCTACTTAGATACCTCAATGTCGTCAGCACGGTAACTTTGAAATTCCGGTTCTCGATAATGAATAAAGATACGGAAAAAATTTAAAAATTTATTTGAAAAAACCATGTTATAACACACGGTAAAAATTTCGACAATTTGCAATAAATAAAAAGCATAGAAGTAGCCATCCCTACAATTCATAGTTTTGGTATTAAAAAATCGTAATTTGTAGTGGTTCTCTAAAGGGCCGCCCATGCACAAATGGTTCTTTTACAAGCCGTATAAAGGTCACCACGTAATGTATGTAACGTACGAAAACCAACCAATTTGGGCTATTTACCTTGAATGCAGTGTAATATTCAAATTTTGACCATGTACTGTTGGATATCATATGTCCTGATATATGGCATTCAATAATTTGAATTTGTAGGACAATCGGTGGTGTGTGTGAATACCTTGTACAAAATGTATCGGGAATCCAGTTAGTAGTAACGAAGTAATAAATTAAAACGTCATGCCTAATGCAGCAGTTATACTTCATGAATAGCTACAATGCAAGCAAAAAACTTATTTCGCATCAAAATTTTGTCGGTGTACCAGGGACAAAAAGTTTCGTGAAGGTATGAAATTATCTGTACATTTTGTTTGAAGTCAGTAAGTGCCCTCATTCACAAATACCAGATGAATAAATTCTGAGTATTCGCGCGTCGTGGGCTACATGGCTTTTCCGCCCCCACCGCCGCGCCTTTAATTATTACAACGAAGTGGATACCATAAATACTTTCCTCGTGAAAAATTAAATACTGTGTCAAAATTTCACGTCGATCGAGTCTGGCTACCTTCCTCAGGATAAATATCTCTGGACCTTTCCCATGTTCCACATGAGTTATTTACATTCGGCTTCAACAAAACTAGGATCCCGACCCCCACATACGGCTCCTTGTCCGTACAAGCGACAATGCCTGAAGTTAAATTATATGCGCCGGCGTGCTACGCAATGTACTGCCTAAATGTGATCACACAATTACTACATGCCGTACTACACTTTCACAGAAGTCCCACACTTTCCCACAGTCAACAGGAACCTTCCTTAGTTGTTGACAGCTTTCAAAAATGAGAGTGTCCGTGCTATCTAAAAAAAAAAAAAAAAAAAAAAAAAAATACCGAGGATGGGGGAGGGCTGCGCCTTTACTCATATTGGGACAATTGATCCTTTTCATTTTTCTTCTCCCCTCGTCCCCTCTCCCTCTAGGGGAGGCTGCAGCAAGGTCTGGGGGGGGGGGAGAGGGGGGCTGCAGCTCGACAGCACGCCCATGGATACGACACTGATGGGAATACAACATTTGTGCCTTCAGAAAGGACGAGTAAAATTCCAATGTGCCCCAAGAAGCTTACGTAATTTTTTTTGGTTAGTTAACTGGTTTATTAATTAATGAAGTTACATATATTTCTCCGTTTATGATTGGTCAAAAAAAAATCCAGTAAGGTGAATATACGTTAATTTGTACTATAAGACATAAAAAACGAAAAAAAAAACATTTGTAAGCTTTAACTTACAGTTTACAAAATTGTCCAAAGCTTTGAAAATTTTTCTTTTTATGTCCCTCCTCCCTCTCTTTCCTTGCTTTTTGTGTCCATAGCGGAGTGCCGTTCACGAAGCAACCAAGATTCAACATACTTGGAAGGGTCAAAACGAGTCAGTGGCGGGCCATTCAACTTCAGAGAGGCTCTCCCGTCAGTGATGATCAGGTTCACATTCGTTCACATTCACTAGATCACACTGGAATGGCTAGTAATTGTCAACGGAAGAAAATTTGTGGGATACCTTGTTTTGTTCTCACAACTGCCACCAAAGTTCTTGCAATTGTCTTAAAAATAATCACGAAATGATTTAATCACTTCTCGTTTGTTCAACTGAAAGCGAACTGTAAGTGACGCAACATCTTTTACCCAAAAGTATTATTTTTAATGCCTTTGGGCCAAGTGCTTGTGTCAAGTATACGGGCTGACTTGGCCAAAGCTGCATCTTCCCTACTCCGCAGTCTCTTTTGAATTGCTTGTGAAAGGCTGTAATAAAACTCAACAAGACTAATGGGCTGTTCTTTAGTTTTTTCATACAGTTTGATTCGCATAAAAATTTGTTGTTGACAGATGTCACAGCCTGTTCAAGTTCCTGAACTACCTTTCCGAGCAATAAATGTGTTAACAAAAATCTGAAGTTTTTTATTTGTCCGAAATAAGTATACCACACAGTTCTCCCAAACTGCTGAAACTGTACGAAAACTGGACGCTACCCATCTTGTGTCTAATACCCTTCCAATTTTTAACAGTTCAACACCGAGTTCTTCTGCAAATAAATGCAACTTTCGGCTGTCCTTTGGCGAGGCGTGGTAGAGAACATGAATCCTTTAAATCGATTGATGTCATTTTCTTCACTACGTCACTTACACAACGTTCAAGCCTATGATTACTGCAGATTTTCGCCCAATCATCACTGCAGCTTCATCACACGCTACAGAAAAAAAAAAAAAAATCTAATTTGTAGCTTTCGACACTCTGAAATCACAGCTTCAAAAACGCCAAGAGACGTCACACATTCAAGTTCGCTACCGAGTGTAGCATTTTTCATGTTGGGACTGTTACTTCTTCTACAAAGCTGAACCCAATGAGAACACGTTTAAGGAGCTTTTGGGAAGTTATGAAGGGTACTATTACTACTTTTAGCCTTTATATTATTGTTTTTACGAACTGCACCATCACAATGCGTTATTATTAATGTAAAAAAAGAACGAAGAAACTTGATAGAACGCAAAATTAATAACACAAAAGTCACTGGCTTTAAAATGTAGGAGAGCGCGCGAACTGAGCGGAGCTTCTTGACGGTGACGTATGTGAGCAGAACGTAGGGCACCTAGATATAGAAAGGCATGCGCATCAATTTCTGCCGCCATTTTTGTTCCAAGTGGTGATAGTGTGAACATGGAAAGGTTTATTTTATTTTATTTTATTTTATTTATTTATTTTTTATTATTGCTTTGATATATTTCTTGCTTCATTTCAAATATAGAAATCAAAAGGCAAATAATGATGAAGATTAAAAAATAGTCCGGTCATAATAAATTATTTTAAAATTATTTCAAAAATCCTTCAAATATGGTTTCTGGAAATTTGCACACCTGGGTGCGTATTCAAATGTTTAAATGTTTGGGACCTACCTGCTGTGGTCATCCGTTCCTAGACTTAAAAACTTCTTACACTAACTTCCGGTAAGAACTACAATCGCACCCATCCCGAGGGAGGCCTCGAACCTCAGACGGAGAGCAGCCGCATGGTTAGGTATTCTGAGCATTTTTTTGCATTCGTCACATTGAAAATTGTTGGTATTGCTGACAACTTCAAACGTTTTTAACTATCAGCTCTATTTTGCTCAAATTGACTGTCTTAGATATGAATCTAAAATTTGGATATCAATAAATGAATAACAAAGAATGTAGATTTAAAAAAGATTTTCATTTGAAGTATTAACATATAGACTATAGCTTATGACAAAAAGCACCTAAGTAGCCTATTTAAGAACCGATTCCCTTTAATAGGCGAATAAAAAAGTTTCAAGTAAACTACAAGATTGCTATGTCGTAGGATCACGGAAGTTCTTGAGTTTTAACATTCCAGTAGGTTTAAACATCGTTTATAAGTACGAGCCGTATGAGTCACTATAATTAGTAAAAGAAATAGTATGCATTATTTAAAAGTAATTAGTACTGTTATTGTCTACACGCAGATATTGTTTGTTGTCGCCAATAAATAAAAATCTGTAACAGAAGATCAAAGCTTCGAAACCTTCATTAAAAAACACGTGTTGAAACCTGACATTTACAACGTGATGAAATTGCGTATAACTACAAATTATTTAACCCCCTTTGCATAGTTTTGAAGACCTTGGCGATGTCCATTTTTCACTACGACAGTTTATTACTCATGTTTCACGCCTTTCAGGGTCTACAGGAAACGGAAACAGACGGAAACCTTTCGCTGGATGATTAGATCAATTCGGAACTGCACAGCCCAGTGTACTGACTGCCCTATGGTGCCCTGTCTCGTCGACGCGAAGGAACAAAACTGGCGGATGCGCTTGCCCGTCTATATCCAGGTGTCCTAGCAGAATGGAGAATAATCTCTGTTCTGTGAAATATGGGCACCCCCTGGCCAGCACCTATAATTTTAACGCTAGGTAGCGCCGTTGTGTGACGTTTCCGGACACGGGTTCCCTACCACATTTTCTTCCTGAAGCCATCCTCTACCACCCCAAGAAGTATGCGGTATCATTTAGAAACACCCTGCATATGTGAGCTTTTATATAGGGTGTTACAAAAAGGTACGGCCAAACTTTCAGGAAGCATTCCTCACACACAAAGAAAGAAAATATGTTATGTGGACATGTGTCCGGAAACGCTGAATTTCCATGTTAGAGCTCATTTTATTACTTCTCTTCAAATCACATTAATCATGGAATGGAAACACACAGCAACAGAACGTACCAAAGTGACTTCAAACACTTTATTACATTAAATGTTCAAAATATCCTTCGTTAGCAAGGATACATGCATCCACCCTCCGTCGCATAGAATCCCTGATGCGCTGATGCAGCCCTGGAGAATGGCGTATTGTATCACAGCCGTCCATAATACGAGCACGAAGAGTCTCTACATTTGGTACCAGGGTTGCGTAGACAAGACTTTTCAAATGCCCCCTGCGATTTTTTCCCCATACACTTCCCTCCAACGCTAAATACACAATACCTTGATGTCTAAGAATGTGTCCTACCAATCTATCCCTTCTTTTAGTCAAGGTATGCCAGAAATTCCTTTCTCCCCAATTCTGTTCAGTACCTCCTCATTAGTTACGCGATCCACCCACCTAATCTTCAGCATTCTTCTGTAGCACCATATTTGAAAAGCCTCAATCCTCTTCCTGACCACACTGTTTATCGTCCATGTCTCACTCCCATACAAGGCAACACTCCATACAAATGACTTCAGAAAGGACTTCCTTAGGTTTAAATCAATATTCGATGTTAACAAATTTCTCTTTTTCAAGAACGCTTTTCTACCCATTGCCATTCTGCATTTTATATCCTCTGTACTGCGACCATCATTTGTTATTTTACTGCCCAAGTAACAAAACTCATCTACCTCCTTTATTGCTTCGTTTCCCAATCTAATTCCTTCAGCATCACCTGATTTTTTTACACTGCACTCCATTATCCTAGTTTTGCTCTTGTTAATGTTTTCCTGATGATCACATCCTCCTGAGTAGTCCCCGCTCGGAGATCCGAATGGGGGACTATTTTACCTCCGGAATATTTTACCCGAGAGGATGCCATCATCATATGTTCATACAGTAGAGCTGCATGTCCTCGGGAAAGGTAACGGCTGTAGTTTCCCCTTGCTTTCAGCCGTTCGCAGTAGCTGTGTGGCAAAGCCACATTAGCTGATGTTACAAGGCCATCTCAGTCAATCATCCAGACTGTTGTCCCTGTAACTACTGAAAAGGATGCTGCCCCTCTTCAGGAACCACACGTTTGTCTGGCCTCTCCACAGATACCCCTCCGCTGTGGTTGCACCTACGGTACGGCTATCTGTATCGTTGAGGCACGCAAGCCACCCCACCTCGGCAATGTCTGTGGTTCATGGGAGTGGGCCTCATCCATAAATACTAAAATGAGCTCTAACATGGAAATTAAGCGTTTCCGGACACATGTCCACATAACATATTTTCTTTTTTTGTATATGAGGAATGTTTCCTGAGAGTTTGGCCGTACTTTTTTGTAGCACCCTGTACAGGGGGAGGAGAAGATGAAGAGGCACAGTGAACTTAGAGAGAGGAGGTGGAGGAGGGAGGCGGAAGAGAATGACAGAGAGAGGGGAAGGATGAGATGAGCAGGGAGATGGGTGAGAAACAGATGAACAGAGAGGATTGGAGGGAAGATGGACAGCGAGAGTATGGAATAAAAAAAAACGTGGCAACGCTTTTCAATGATTAGAATAAGGCGGTAATGGGGTCACTATGGCAGTGAGGTGGTAACCCGTTTGTGGAGCGTACGCATGTAGATCGGCATGGCCGGCGGCGGCTGCAGAAGTGGGGTAAGAACGCGCAAGGTCGCGGCGGCCGCGAAAACGCGCTGTCTGGGCCGGCCGTTGCGAAAACCGCGCGGCCCACCACGCCCAGCGGCGCCTATAAAACGGCCGGCCGCGCTCCGGCCACCAGTTCTCTGCCAACGTCAACATGGCCTGCAAGGTACCGTACCGTCCCATCACACCAGCCTTCCAGCTCACTGCCTGTCTCTTCTGAAACACTTATTCGGAGTAGATTAAATTAATACTTGTTCCATAGATCATATATACGAAATTTCATAATGATGTGGAACGTGTCAGTTTAGTAAATGTTCTCTACACTTGACAGTCACTAGTTTAAGGATTTATTTTTATTTTATTTTGTTATTTTTTTATTTTTATTATGTTTTTAAAGTTTTATCTAAAAATTAATCTACATTGTAGAAGGAGTTGCCATTGAGAAATTCCTTTAATTTCTTTTTAAAACCACTCGTGCAGTAAACTGACAACATTTTGACTTACTATCAAACTAATATTTTCTGCTACTTTAATCTAGACAGGGGATCAACAGGGTAAACGATTAATTGTGGCATATAGTGACTACTTTTCTTGTGTATAAAGCCGCTTCCGATATTCAGGTTCACAGGTAATGTTGGTATTTAATATGCATGGTGCGTAAATTGGCAGTTAACTCAAGATAATTAAAAGTGTCAAGTCATCCATAGGAGCACTAAAACAAATCCGTGTAACTTCATTTACACGATAAATCAGTGAAATCTAATGGTCGTAAATTCAACTTAATACGTAGAAATTACAACTACTAACAAATTACATTCGAAAGAATACAAAGAAAGCAGGGATATTTAATACTCGTATTTTCAGTTGCGCGTGCACAACTAACGCTACTGTGTATCTGTGGCCGGCCGCTGTGGCCGAGGGGACTGAGGCGCGTCAGTCACGGTCTGCACGGCCACTACGGTCTGAGGTTCGAATCCCCCCTTGGGAATGGATATTTCTGCCGTCCTTAGTGTTAGCTAGTGTTTTGTAACTATGTTTTTTCAACCTCCCAATGATGCCATCTTCAGATGACTAAACCAAATGGAAATTCCATGATCTTTTAGACAGTATTACAAGCTTATTCAGCTCCTGTCGAGGATACCTTCTTACACAAACTTACATACTTTGTAAGTTTAGGGACTGATGAACCCGTAGTTAAGTCCCATAAGTTATACAAACATTTGAACAGTTGAATTGTGTATCTGTGGTTGCTCATGCCTTTCGCACTGCACCACAAACCCACATGGTCTCTGCTGACAAATGGGACAGAAAACGGGGCTCACAATACGTAGCTTTCCGTTTTTACGTGTCTTCACGACGTCTTCAGAGGACGTAACTCGAGATACGCTACACTGATATGAATGGACATTTTGGGGAACGCTGCCACGTTCAAAACTACCGGAGGGAACGTACACTATAACAGGTATCGTTTCTCAGAGGCGAACATCAGCTATTAACAAAATGTTCAAATGTTTGTAAATCTATCGCAGTCAATTGCTAGTTATTAGTCTGTAGCTTACAAACTACTTAATCTAGGTTACACTACCCTAAAAATAACACACATGTCCATGCGCGACCTATGGCTGTTTTATCAGAATATATTTTGGTATTTATTGGTGAATTTCTGCCCGCCTCCATACCTGAGTGGTCAACCATATAAATTTTCATACGGGGCTCTCTGGTTCGATTCTGAGTTCTATTAAGGAAATGTCCTTGGTAACAGGACTAGGACGAGGGTCAACTCAGCCTCGTAAGGTCAACTGTAGAACTATCTCTTTCAGAGGTACCATCTCAACGGTGTAGACGTTGACACTGGCGGAAGTGCAGTGTTCTGACTACATACCGGTTCTTATCACATGCGGTTTTGACACAATTGGCTAGAGATGTTACAGTGTGTTATCAAACGTCCGTGGTTTTAAGGTCGTGATCGCGAGGATTTCATTTTTTACCTTTTTTATTTGTGTCACTCGGTTGTCAAGTCTTGTCAGTAGAGTAATATTTCGTTGGACCCATGATAAATGAAGAGCGTGGAATGCCGCTGGTCACGTTAAATGTAAATGGAACCATTAGCACGAAATTTTTAGAAATAATTTTGGAACCAGTTTCGGCCTCACACTGAAGCTATCTTCAGGTCCCGAAATCAAATGAAGGCTGTTGAACTGCTGTCGTGGCAGGGGAGCGATTGTGCTGGAAGGTATCCTCGACACGAGTTGAATAAGCTTGTAATACTGTCTAAAAGAACATGGAACTTCCATTTGGTTTAGAGGCTGAAGATGGCTTCATTGTGAGGTTGAAAATAGTTGAAAAATAAATTATTTATAAGAATCTTACGGCTATTAGCTCCGTTTAATTTAACATACATATTATCGGTTTCGCAGACGCTTCTGCACATTTTATCCAGTAGTGTCGCTACAAAAGACTCACAAAAGTTAAGTAATCTCTTACACCCCTCCAAAAGAATATATACTTCTGCATCTAGATTTTACTCTTTAAATGACGTCGAAGTGCCTTGCACAGGGTTTATCGAACCGCTTTCACAGTCTTTCTATATCGTTCCATTCCCCAATATCGCGCGAGTAAAAGGAACATCTAAATCTTTGTTACGATTTGATTTATTTTATTACGACGATCAAGTTTCCCTATGTAGGTTGATGCTAACAAAGTATGTTAGCATTCCGAGGAGAAAGTTGGTGAAAGAAATTTTTCAAATAGATCCCGCCGCAACGAATAAGGTCTTACTTTCAATGCATCATTTTCGTTACCCTCTCACCCCTCTATCGCGATAATACAAAATGAGCTGCCCTTCTCTATTTTTTTCTACGTCCTCCGTCAGCTCTGCTGGTAAGGATCTCAAAATGCACTGAAATACTGCTGTATAGGAGGGACAGGTGTAGTGTAGGCAGTTTCTTGAGTAGACTTGCATTTTGCAGGTGTTCTGCCAACGAAACGTAGCGTTTCTTTTGCTCTGAAATGACCCATTCCATTAGATTGAGATACGTATACGACTCTTCCGAAGACGTAATTCGAGATACGCTACGAAAGGACTTAAAGCAATATCTGTGTTTGCGATATTAAATCATAGCTCTGTACACAAAAGTAGTACATCTCCTGTTCAAAAATTCAATATCTCGTCACTGAAGAAGAGGCATTATTATGGCAGTCTGGAGATTAGTAAGAATTTAATCCCACTAACTATACGCTTCCATTCTCACTCTAGATGGGTGAGTGGGGCCCAAGCGACCGCTGTGACACCCTCTGTCAATTGCAGTATTTGATGCATTATGCAGCGGTATGTAGTCAACTGGCATTTTTTGACCTTATAAAGTACCTCCTGAATTGGACTCATGTGATGGAGTCCTCCTACCAATCAAAAAAACTTGTCGGTACCGAGAATCAAACCTGGGATCTCCCCGTGACAGTCACCCAGTCTCACCACTCATCATACGAATGATTAACACACTATAGTTTATATCAACTTAAACACCGCAGCAAAAAATTACGTCTTCAGCATCTGCCTTATCTGAATTAGGCTCTCTGTGATCCTACTGAGCAGCTATGGTTAGAAAATGGAGCATGTTTACTTCTACAATTTTCACAAATCAACATGTAGACAATTCTCATTTGCAATTATGGCCGTTCATGTGAGTCGCTACTGTGTCCTGATAACTGGATGTTACGTTTCAGTTGATCGTCCTCGCCGCCTTCGTGGCCGTGGCCCGCGCCGGCTACCTGGGCGCCCCCGCCGTCGTCGCCCCCGGCGCTCCCCTGGCCGCCCGCGCCTACGCCGCCCCCGTGGCCTACGCCGCCCCCGCCCTGCGTGCCGCCCCCGTGGCGTACGCCGCCCCCGCCGTCGCTAAGGTCGCCGCCCCCGTGGCCTACGCCGCCCCCGCCGCCGTGGCCGCCGAGTACGACCCCAACCCCCAGTACAGCTACGCCTACAGCGTGCAGGACGCCCTCACCGGTGACTCCAAGAACCAGCAGGAGACCCGCAACGGTGACGTCGTCCAGGGCAGCTACAGCCTGGTCGAGCCCGACGGCTCCATCCGCACCGTCGACTACACCGCCGACCCCGTCAACGGCTTCAACGCCGTCGTGCACAAGGAGGCCGGCGCCCACCCCGCCCCCGTCGTCGCCAAGGTGGCCGCCCCCGTCGCCTACGCCGCCCCCGCCGTCGCTAAGGTCGCCGCTCCCCTCGCGTACGCCGCCCCCGCCTACGGCAAGGCCATCCTGGGTTAAGTTACACGAGTAACTTTTCCGCCGGACAGTACTGACAGAACGATGTGTGTAAACTCTTGTATTTATTGTGTGTAAATGTGTTTTGCTCAGTATTTTATACGCAACAAATAAAAATTGTTGACACAGTAGTTGACATTTTATCTGCTCTTTTTCCTATTCCTGTTACAGAAGGCTACTGACTTTTTGTGTCTTTGTTCAGTGTCTGCAATAATCTTACTACTCGGCATCACCTGGATATTTATACATTCAATTCTTCTTCCTCTTCCTCCTCCTCCACCCCGCCCCTCCCTATCCAACCATTTATCTTTAATATCCTTCTACCAGTCTCCTCTCCCTTCTCTATGTACCTCTACCTACTTCTGCCCCTCCTCGTCTCTTTTACTCTCTCTTTTCACCTGCTAGCCTGACTTATGTATAATTTTCCACCCACGTTTCCTGCCAATCTCCTTCTCTCCCCTCCCTACGCATCTCCTCCCCTGTCTGTCTATCGCCTCCTCCTTTTTGTCCATGTTCTCCTCAGCCTCTCTCGGTTTATTTCATCATCCCTATGTCTACCAAAAATTGAAACAGTGTTGGTTACAGACTCAGGTACAGTATCCTACACCAAGCAGCGTACGTAATCTTACGTACAAAGTGACATTCCTCTTGTTTTAAAGATAAAGAGGGGAAAATTTTAATAACATGGTAATAAACCTGCACATTGGTGTTGGAGTCTGTGAGTGGCATGAACCATATGAAATTTTATATGACCTTCCTTCGGATGTTCACGTAAATCACAGTACAATTCACTGCTCCAATTGACTCATCGTATCACCGAGATTTCTCAGCTAACAACAAAGAGATAAATCCGGAGGATTCAGGTAATGGTAGCTTGATAGTTAAAGAAGAAGACCTTCTCGACGTATTCATATTGGACCATACTGGCGTGATACGTTTCGTTTTAGAAGCAAGACGTATCAGTAAACGATCATGCTTGTATCAAAGTCTCGAATTATGAGCCATTTATGAAATTTAAAGACAACGTTATAGGACAGCGATTGCCCGCGAAAGGCAAAGGTTCCAGGTTCGAATCCCGGTTCCGACACACACATTCATCTCCCAAGGAATTTTCAAATTAATATAAAATTAATCGAAAAGAACCACTGAAAATTTAAGGTCGATCACCTGGTATGATATTTCGGCTGACAATTTTTCAGCCGTCTCAAAGTGAGTGTCAGGCAGATGCCTGAAAGAGTGTCAGCCGAAATATCGTACCAGGTGGTCGACATTATACCGCTGCAATCCCTAAACTTTGCCGAGAACTCATTACACCGGGAAAACTTCAAGATCACATTAAAGTTTAAGTTGTTTGAACGTGATTGCCTTTTCTACGTGTCTGTCTGCGGCTCAACAGTCGTTTTTACAATAACTCGTATCTATTAGTAAATAAGCTCGTTTAGAATGTAACTACGACTGAAAGAGGTTCGCACTTTCTCATGTGTGTAAACTTGATTTTGCACAATTAAAAAGGTCGCGTACTACTTTCTCACGAGACGTAATTCGTCAAGCAGCTAACAACGTGTCGCCTGTCGTAATGCTCGCTTTCAAATGAGCCATATGCTAATTACTGTTGCTTTCTTAACCTTGATTCAGCTTGTGTTTCCAGTGCAAGGAACAGGTTTCACAGCCATTAGCTGTTAAAACAACCTACACCAGCTTTAAATACTGGATACTTAACAACCGTCTACACAGTAGTGCGTGGAAATTGATAAATGGGATGAAATTTCGACTTTTGCCATTATTTTGGTGAGACTTTCGTTACACAGATATACTTCTTTTGTTAGTCACTCCAAGTAAGCTGCGGTGGAGTAGCCGAGTGGTCTAAAGTGTCTCACTGCGGAGCGCGCGGTTGCTCCCCGTCGGAGGTTCGAGTCCTCCCTGGGGCATGGGTGTGTTTGTGTGTGTGTGCGTGTTGTCCTTAGGTTAGTTTACCTTAGTTTAAGTAGTTTGTAAGATGACCACGCAGTTGGATCCGATAGATTTACGAACATTTTGAACTCCAAGTAACGAAAATACACGAAAATTTTCTGTAAGCTTATAGCATCTGGAATTCATCTGTTTAGAAGATGACGTCGTGGATAAAATTTGATGTCTAATGTCATCGTTTTTGTGCAACATCATAACCGCAATTAAAATACACCAATTAATACTTTATTAATCGACTTAATCGACAATAATAACTCTACAAATACGAAGTGTCGGTATTAAACCCAGTATGCACCCGGATATCAGTTTCGGTAATATATTTCTTAGTTGGAAAAGTAAGTGAGAAAAAGTGATCCAAACATATTTAAAATAAAACGATTATCACTTCAGTAGAAACAATCTAACACTTTTTTAATTATTTTTTACAAAATTGGAACAGCAGTCAGCCATTTGCTAAAAATAGTTTTAATTGATTGTTTATTGGTTTTAACAACTACTAGATAGAGATGTAAAGGGTAATACGTTCTTTTTGGTGCTAAATTTCGAATCACTTTCTTCCTAAGATCATAATGGAAGAAATCACTATCTTTTCTATATAACTCGTCTCTAATTACTTTCTCGTTGATGGGACTAAATCGCAATCTTCCATCCTTCCCTCCATTGTCTCATATTGACACAAATGACTGTACTTCGTAACTTTCGAATGCGGTAAGAGAAAAATAGAATAAAGCCCATTGCTAGAAATAAACTACTTGTCATCCAAAATGCAACACCAATGGAAGGCAGAAGATATCACCGCAAAATTTACTTTAGACAACACATGGTACAAAGACCACATGAACGAAAGTACACCCTATGTGAAGTGAGGAGGATGAAAAGAATAGTGAGCGTTGCCGCCGTTGCTCGCTATAACCGCTCTACATGTTTCGCCATTTAATCAAAGAGAACATGGATGAATACTTGTTGTATGGTGGTTCCACATATTTCGAAAAGTTGGTGTTGTGTAGCAGAAAGTCGTGTAGCCTTGGCAAGTAGTTGCGAAATCATCGCCCAGGCGTTTTAAGTAGGCGAGATAAAGGGAAACAAATAAATCTTGGCAGTAATGCAATCCGATGAACGAAGAACAAGCTTTGAAATTTTGTGCCACGAGTGACCGTACGTAAATCTCTTGCAATGCTGTCGTCGGCAATCTCCTAGGTTTAGGAGAAATTTATGATATAAAATACGTATTTAAAAATATAGCTCTGTATTTATTGTTCTGTTGGTATTTTATGTACACAATACTATTATTATTACATATCAACGCGTCAGCTAATGTGCAGCTTTTTGTAACAGTTTTTAATGCACACTCTCAGCTACTTCGACGGTTTACTCACACTCTGTGATGACCAAATATTGACGCACTGACATCATCGTCTACCAGCCAGTATGATGCCTATAGATTCTTTCACGCCATTGCCATGGAAACCAATGGCGTCTTGCAGCTTCATCTTTGAAATAAACACACGACGCGAGTTTTCTATAAACGCACATAGATAGCAATCTCTGCAACTACTGCCGATTTTAATGGTTACTTTTGTATAAAATATCGAACAGAATTTTAAATTTACTCAGTTTCTTTGATTGGTGTGTTATTATAAGACTTCAGGAAACTTTTCAAGTACTTTTATCTACTGTACAACAAGTATTTAATTGCAATTAATTCGTTTTATGTACTGTGTGTTCGATTGGATAAGACTGACAACACATTATGCCCTGTCGGCGGAGCATCCAGTACTTAAATCACAGCCCCACTATTCACTCTAGCAGTTCACGTTTGTGCGGCCTGCTGTGTCCACTGCTACCGACTGCCTTCATAAGTATAATAAAAAAGTTCAAATCTTTGTAAATCTACGGGACTTAGCTTCTTTCTTTATCAGTTCCAAGGATTACAAACTATTTAAACTAAGTCAAAATAACCTAAGGTCAACACACACGTCACTGCCCCAGAGAGGACAAGAACCTCCGCAGCAAGGCGCCTAAGACCGTTCGGCCACTCGACCGCAGTAGGTACAATCTTTTTATTTGTATTATTATTTTAGATACCTTTCTATAATATGATTACTATTGTTGTATATGTCCCCTGAAGTGATATGTTGCTTTGCAGTGGTATTCATCTGAAGATAGACTATATTAACTGAAAACGGCTATAAAATAAGAACAATTCTGCGGTATGGACTGTTTTAATTTTGTCAAACATTGTTATAGCAAAACGTCTGAGGAAAATAAAAAAAGGAATCGGGAGTGGGCATTAAGAAAATCGTAGCCTTAGTACAAAAAGAAATGACATCCCAACGCACTCCATGAATGAACTACAAATTGGATAGGAAAGAGTCAAGGTACAAGATAGAAAAGCATTTAAAATGAGTGAAACCGAAGTCTACCACATAAATGAAGAGAGAGAAAGGCTGTGTGTCAAACATACTCCAAAATTCTTCAAATGTTTCAAATGTTTGTAGCGCTTATGGGACTTAACTGCGGGTCATCAGTCCCTAAACTTACAAACTACTTATGAACTAACTAATACTAAGGACGGCACAAATATCCATGTCCGAGGGGGCATTCGAATCCCCGACCGTAGTGGCCGTACAGACCGTGACTGGAGCGCCTCAGTCCCTACGGCCACCGCGGCCGGCTCCAAAATACTACCTTCAATGTAAATAATATCAAAGTGTGCAACATTTCGGATTCTGGACGGCAAAATTCGGACTTTCTGCAGCAGAAGGTATTTAGGCATACGGTGGACAGTGATATTTTGAGAAAATTACAGTTAATGTGAGAGTATTTAGATATTGCAGTGAACACCTTGCAGGCACCAATAAACTGAATTGTTCTCTTCAAATCAATTGATGATGTTAAGACAAAATAAAAGTTATAAAATAAAGTATAACTCATCGCTAATGCTGATAGCGATGTTACACATGCAACGTGAATGGATGATGGTGCTAATAGCCTTACGGAAGCCACAAAAAAATGGAACACAGATAAAGGAACAACAGAAATAGAATTTTCGCACCAGATAGCATGTTATGCAGAAATGCGAGCAGGTTTGGAACAGAAAGACATCAAAACTTTTCTTCTTCGTTGGGAAAGTATCCAAAATATCTTGCATAAAATTCTCTTATGAACTAAAGTGATATTGCCTCAAAACTCTATGCCACACATGAACACAAATGAATAAATTACGGATTAGATATTGATGGTGAAGGTCCAGTGTTAGACCCATAGACCTTCCTGAAACCTGCCACGGTGGCCGAGCGATCTGCCGCGCGCCAGTCACGGTCTGCACGGCCACTACGGTCGGGGGTTTGAATCCCCCATCGGGCATGGATATTTGTGCCGTCCTTAGTAGTAGCTAGTTCATAAGTAGTTTGTAAGTTTAGGTACTGATGACCCCGTAGTTAAGTCCCATAAGCTCTACAAACATTTGAACCTTCCTGAAACAGCAGTTATTCGTTGGTATCTTACGAACATTTAGAGACTGAAGTACGCAACTAATTCATCCTGCATTATGCCTCAAATTCACTACATAATAAATCCAAAATGCTTGTTATCCAAACGCTCTTCTCATTGGAGCCCACAATGACGAAAATTAAAGAAATAACTTTTTTTACTTAAGTTGTTGTTATTAACACTCTTAGACTTGACTTTTTCCCTTAAGAAACAAGTTAATTTTCTGCTGTAATTTTACCAAGTTATAATTGTACTGATTCTACGACCAATATTTATACAATTAAGTATAACCATTTTCGTACCATCAATTGTGTACTCTGAAAAACAAAGCTTCTTTTTATAGATTAAAATAATTCACTTTTAATTACTAACGGTTGCGTGACATAAAATGGTCAGTCAGTAAATATCATGCAAAATAACAGCTACTACTTTCAGTTATACAGGAAAATATAACTTCCGAACAAACTTCTGTGTATTCTGAAGTTCACAAACTGATGCAACCACATGTTGCAGTAAGTTTAGATGATTAAAGGAAAGGCTCTGATGTAAATCAAAATAAACATGGAATGGTCTGGTGTAAAAACAAAATGTTACAGAAGAGAAAAAAGGACTATCTACAAAAAGAAATGAAATCCCATTAAAATCATTAAATGTACAAAAATTCAAGTCTCGCAACGAATTCCTTCCAATGTAAGAAGTTGTGAGATCTCTTGGGGAACAAAGCCGGTTATTTTAGTTAGTTTTCATGGAATGACCTACTCAACACCTTGTCATAATTTGTTATCTAATTAGTTATCTTTAACAATTTACAGCGACTTAATCAATGAAACTTCCTGGCAGATTAAAATTGCGTGTCGGAACCGGGCCTCGAACCTGCGACCATTGCGTTTCGCGGGCAAGTGCTCCAACACAATTTTTTTTTTTTTTTTTTTTTTTGCTATTCGTTGTTCTGTTCCTTGCGGTCGCTGATCGTGTTTGTTCGTTCTTGTTCTATGTGTTCTTGGCTCAACTTTTTTATTACAGAGGGTGTTGAGCCCTCTGACCGGACGCGCTGAGCTACGGCGCCCGGCAACGCTTACCACTGATCTATACCGACACGACTCACAGCACCACCCCACAATTTCAAACCTGCCAGTACCTCGCCTCCTGCTTTCCAAACTTCACAAAAGTTCTCCTGCGAACCATACAAGACTAGCACTCCTGGAAGAAAGGATGTGGTGGAGACATGGCTTAACCACAGCCTAAGGGATGTTTCCAGAATAAAACTTTCACTCTGCAGAGGAGTGTGCGCTGATATGAAAACTTCCTGCCAGATTAAAATTGTGTGTAGGAGGCAAGATACTGGCAGAATTGAAATTGTGGGGTGGTGCTGTGAGTGGAACCGGACAGCTCAGTGGTCGAGGGCTTGCCCGCGAAAGACAAAAGTCACAGGTTCGAGTCCTGGTTCAAGCTTACAATTTTAATCAGCCAGGAAGTTTCATATCAGCGCACACTCCGCTGCAGTTTGAAAGTTCCATTTTGGACTTATTTATACATATTTATTTTCGGACAAGGGTAGACCAAGCAACAGTCAGATTATTATCATCATCATCATTATTATAAGGGCCCAAACTGCTGGCTCATTTGTCTCTAAACTTACCACTACTTAAATTAAATAATGCTAAGAACCACACACGCACATTAACATGTACGAGGGAACCTCATATCTGTTAAAAGTGGTTACAGGATGAGGATGTTTTCACATGTAAACGGAGTACTAGGCAACAATTCGCCGCGAAATGTATAGGTCTGGCATGACAGCCATCTAGCGGTAGTATGGTCGGAACTACGAGGTCGACCGTGTTGTCAGCAGCGGAAATAAATATTTCGAGGAAACTGGATAACATTTCTTGCCGTCGCTATGTAGCGTATTATTGTGAAAGAAAAACTTCGTGGTCATATGCTGCTGCTAATTTTTACTTATTTCATGTTGAAAATATCAGAGCTTCAAATGTTAATAAAAATCAACGTAGGCTATATCGTTCTACATAAAACTGGATAAAGCCGCGGGTAAATGAAGCCACTGTCTTCACAAGGGTCCGATGGCATGTTTGTAGCTGTTAATAATAGTTTATTTTGCAGTGAAATTGGCTACCTTAATATTTCTCTCCTTTTACCGATACCAAAAATCTTTTGTGTCCGTACATATACGTACCCCACTGATAGAGAGTTCTGTCTATCTTCAATACGTTCTTAGCCCGCGGTAGGGAGAAAAAATCTTCAGGAATTGTAATGAACACTTTTTCCAAAAATTATTTTAAATAATTTGTTCATGCGGCGACGCGATATGTATATGGTTGGGAAAACACCTGTTAGTCACAAATAATCCAGAAAACTTAGAGATCATCATGACAGATCCAGGGATTAGTGAAAACAAAAGTCTTTGTAGTTAGGCTCAACATCCTACCAACTTTGATAAAACGCTGTTGCAGAAGCAATGAAAAAAAAAAAAACCATGCCAAACTGATCAATTCAATTAACCGCCAAGACTGCTTAAGTTTTAAAAGAAGTTCGAAATTTAGCTTCGAATTCAAAGAGAGATGCTTTTAATAGTTTCAACAATGGAACACTATCTAAAAATATTGTGGAAAAACCAAAAAATGTTCTGGTCGTGCGTAAAGTACACCATAAGACACAGTCAATGTCTTCGTTGTGCGATCGCAATGGAAATAATATAGACGCCAGTGTCGCTAAAGCGGGTCTACTAATAACAAATTCCGAAATTCCTTCACCAAAGAAGATTGTAAATATTCGAGATTTCATTTTTTTTTTTTTTTTTTTAGTTTTACTTTCTTGTAATGAAATGGTCGTATGGCTTTCTTGGCCGGGAGATCCCTTGCGGGATTGTTCGGTCGCCTTAGAGTAAGTCTTTTTTATTTGACGCCGCGTGGGCGACTTACGTGCCAATGATGATGAGATGATTATGATTAGGGCAACACACAACACCCAGTCCCCTGCCGGGAATCGAACCCGGGCATCCTGCGTGGTAGTTGGCGACGCTACCGCTGAGCTACGGAGGCGGATTTACTTTCTTGTAATGACTCAGATAGGCTATAATTTATCCGTTGCGTAATTTGTTTGCTATAGCATGTTGATAATCAATCTCCTTTATTCTTCCTTCCTTAACTTCATCGTAAGATATTTGTGGACATTTATTCCCACATTTTCTCCTGATACGTATATCTTTGGTTTGAATTCCACGTTACATTTCACGTTACCCACTCAGTGATGGCGTCAGCTGAATCTCAGGCTGGACGACAGAAAGGGCATGACACCCCACATCAGCCAAACAAAGAAAAGGCTTTGGAAATATTTGTGTTAATGAAAAAACCACACAGCTCTGACATCATTTCAGCGCAGTAGCGGGATTGAATGTTTGATTTAGCTTAGACCATCGTCACATTGGATGGCTATTAGAGCATCAGTCTTACGGTATATGTGCTATAGTACCAAATCAAAGTTTCAACGACAAACCGGGCCTGGTGCCCAGACAAATTGTGAGAAACGATTACATCCTTTTGCAAAAGATATCAACTGGGCTGAAATTAATGCTCAGCCAGTGCACCATTTTTATGTGTAACGTTCGGATTTCATTCAAATCTTACACGCAAAAATTATTTTTGGAGATTTTTGTAGAGCATCACTTAATCGTTTTCAATTTTTGTAGAGCATCACTTAATCGTTTTCAATTGGTGAGAGATCTGGAGAATGTGCTGGCCAGGGCAGCAGTCGAACATTTTCCGTATCCAGAAAGGCCCGTACAGGATCTGCAACATGCGGTCGTGCATTATACTGCTGAAATGTAGGGTTTCGCAGGGATCGAATGAAGGGTAGATCCACGGGTCGTAACACATCTGAAATGTAACGGCCACTGTTCAAAGTGCCGTCGATGCGAACAAGAGTTGACCGAGACGTGTAACCAATGGCACCCCATACCATCACGCCGGTTGATACGCCAGTATGGCGATGACGAATACACGCTTCCAATGTGCGTTCACCGTGATGTCGTTAAACACGGATGCGACACCATCATGATGCTGTAAACAGAACCTGGATTCATCCGAAAAAACTACGTTTTGCCATTCGTGCACCCAGGTTCGTCATTGCGTACATCATCGCAGGCGCTCATGTTTGTGATGCAGCGTCAAGGGTAACCGCAGCCATGGTCTCCGAGCTGATAGTCCATGCTGCTGCAAACGGCGTCGAACTGTTCGTGCAGATGGTTGTTGTCTTGCACCGTCCCCATATGTTGACTCAGGGATCGAAATTCAAATGTTTGTACAGCTTATGGGACTTAACTACGGGGTCATCAGTCCCTAAACTTACAAACTACTTATGAACTACTTACGAACTAGGACGGCACAAATATCCATGCCCGAGGGGGGATTCGTACCCCCGACCGTAGTGGCCGTGCAGACCGTGACTGGAGAGCCTCAGTCCCCTCGGCCACCACGGCCGGCTCAGGGATCGAGACGTGGCTGCATGATCCGTTACAGCCATGCGGATAAGATGCCTGTCATCTCGATTGCTAGTGATACAACGCCGTTGGGATTCAGCACGGCGTTCCGTATTGCCGTCCTGAACCCACCGATTCCATATTCTACTAACAGTCATTGGATCGCGACCAACGCGAGCAGCAATGTCGCGATACGATAAACCGCAATTGCGACAGGTTTTATAAAAGTCGGAAACGTGATGGTACGCATTTCTCCTCCTTACACGAGGCATCACAACAACGTTTCACCAGGCAACGTCAGTCAACTGCAGTTTGTGTATGAGAAATCGGTTGAAAACTTTCCTCCTGTCAGCAAGTTGTAGGTGTCGCCACCGGCGCCAACATTGTGCGAACGCTCTGAAAAGCTAATAATTTGCATATCACAGCATCTTCTTCCTGTCGGTTAAATTTCGCATCAGTAGCACGTCTTCGTGGTGTAGCAATTTTAGTGGCCAGGAGTGTACATTACAATAATTCTGAAGACGGCTTGTCGGTGGCAGCTCCAGTTTTAAGTGGTTGATGAAGTCCCTTAGGGAAATATCGAAGAGGTCGTGAAAGAAGGCTAGTGTGCATTCCTCCTGGCTCCTGGAGAGCCTCGTCCGTTATGTGGAAGAGATCCTGCCAGCGACGATTCAAATGTTCAAATGTTTGTAGAGCTTTTGGGACTTAACTACGGGGTCATCAGTTCCTAAACTTACAAACTACTTATGAACTACCTACAACTAAGGACGGCACAAATATCCATGCCCGAGGGGGGATTCGAACCCCCGACCGTAGTGGCCGTGCAGACCGTGACTGATGCGCCTCAGTCCCCTCGGCCACCGCGGCCGGCCCAGCGACGATTGAGGGCACTGAATGCACCTGGTTGCAAAGTGCTCGTGTCGACGACAATGATACCTGTTGCCTGGGTATAGAGTGTATTCTCGGTTGCTAAAAGAGGTTGGTGAATTTGGTGAAGGCCGCTGACTTGACTCGCGTGGTGGGAGCAGAATTATCGATTTGTGGCGCTGTTTCAAGAACCGGACGTGGTCTTGTGGTTTGGAGTCGACTGAAGACTCCAACCAGAGGCTCCGACGATCCTGTGGTGATCCTGGATGCAAATTTCGTAACCTCCGCTACCGGATCGAAAGGGGCAACTAGGGTAGCTGAATACGTGTGCCGTGCACTTTTGGGTTAGAGAAATCCTTCCATAGGACCGAGAATAAGCATTATGAGTTAAGTAGGGCTACCGTGAGCAAGAACAGAACTGTACTCGGTTATAAGCAGCCATAATTAACACATAGTACTGGGGAAGAAAAGCTGGCTGAAACCACGTGTCAATAGAGAAATAATAAACGAGGTCTGGATCGCACAACGCAAAACAGGCTGAACACTGATGATGGAAGCGTGTTTATAGCGATAAAAGTACGATAATATCGACAGATCAAGAAATTAAAATAATTTGGGGGGAAACCTGGGATAAAAGAGGAGTGAACATCGTCACTGGAATGTCAATAGAGCTGTAAACAGGAACACCAAGAAATATAGGCTTTCTATTTAGCATGAACGACTTTTCAGAGTACTTTACGCTTCATTGCGAAATTTTCGTCTCCAGCACCAATAAATTTGAGCACCGGTGGAAAAAATTCGTACACGTTAGACAAATATTTGTCGCGTAAACTTATGACGGACGGATACGATCAACAATGCTTCAACAACCGAGTTAGAAAACTATTACTGGAAATTTAAACGTAGCTAAAACTTCACATACAAGAAAACCTATACGAAGCTAAAATTAGCGTGTGCGTGATGCGTTAAACGACTTTGAAGGCAAAGTTTTATGTAGCGACTTGGTAGAAAATTCTAAGACATTTCGTATAATTAATAAGATAAGTGTTTTACTCATGGGTGATTTTTTTGTGTCCCAACTTCATCGCCGCTTTTGTGTCCCAGCCTCGTCGTAGGTGTCGGTGGCCGAGTGGAACGAGACCGACACACTGGTGCAGGTACGGAGGGGAGCAGCCAGAAACTATAAACACTCGAGTAAATTAGAAAGAGATATATTGCACAGAATGTAACAATACTTAACTTTTACATAGTACTGCAGAATGTTGATACATAGTTGTTAGAGGCCTGCCTAGTGCCTGTACAATAGCAAAGTCTTCACTGGTGCCTATCTGAGTACGAAGGTCCTAACTCGTTGCTATCTCCGTCCGAAGTGACCGGTGTCTTTCCGTGGTGGCCACGAGCGGGGTTGCAGCAGAGGGCGCTCGTGGCTGTCGTCGTGAGAACGCCGCGCCGTGCGTGCATGGCGGCGCGCGGCGAAAGTAGGTGGCGCGCACTTTGTACTTGTGCGACACCACACCCCTCCCCCCCAAACCGCCGCGCCGTCGTGGCGTAGGGCTGAGGGCCACGGCGACGGCTCTGGGAGGAGGGCCTGGGCGGGGGCGTTACTGGTGGGACGGGCGTCGTAGCTGAGGCCGGGATCGAGACGCCGTCCGCGCCCCGGCATCCGCCTTGAGATCCTCCAGGGAACCCGCCGAAACCTGGGGAAGGGCGCCCGCCCCCGCCCAGAGGGAGCAGGTCATCTTCTTCTGAGGTGCGTGGCCCAAGCTGGGGGGGCCCGCACGGTCCCGGAGTCCCTCTCGGTGACGCTGTCATCTGCGGCGGCGACAGCTGCGGCGTCGCGTCGATCTCCATCGGGACGATCTCGTAGTCCGGGGACGAACGATGTGGTTGTGCTCCCTGGCGGTGAACTGGGTCTGGAATCAAGAAACCGGAGACAGGATCGCGCGGCCTATGCAGACGCAATTGGTTTGCGTGGCGCCGCAGCTCCGACCCTGTGGAAGAACGTACAACATACATATTCCTACCGAGCACGCGCTGAATGGTGCCCGGCAACCATGTCTTCTTGTTTCCAGCAAACACCCTGTACAGCACCGGCGTAGAAACCTGAAAACGCGTAGCGCCATACGAACCGACTCGGTGCGTGGGAGACTGCAGCAGGTGAAGGAGAGTGCGGTGACGGCGGCCGTGTAGCAGCTCGGCAGGAGACGGGCCGTCACGTGGCATGCATCGATACGTAGACAGGAAAATTTGAAGAGCTTGCTGCCTGGAGTGCTGACCTTTCATCTTCTCCATGTGAGACTTGAATGTTCGAACGAAACGTTCTGCTTCACCATTGGACTGAGAGTGAAAAGGTGCAGTGGTAATATGCTGAATGCCATTCACACGACAAAACTGTTGAAAGTCCGCACTAACAAACTGAGGTCCATTGTCACTGACGATAGTTTCAGGCAAGCCTTCGATGCAAAACACTGATGTTAAGGCACTGATTGTACTAGAAGCTGTCGTTGAGTTCATGGCAATCACAAAAGGAAACTTGCTGAAAGCGTCTACAACAATTAACCAGCGCGTATTCCAGAAAGGTCCGGCAAAGTCAATGTGTAAACGTTGCCATGGTCCCTTGGGGCGTGGCCAGTCTGAGAAACGTTGCGGAGGAGCCGCCTGATGCTCCGCACAAACAGTACACTGTGATGTCATGCTCTCTATCTGAGCGTCCATACCAACCCAGGTACAATGACGTCTGGCCAGTTGCTTTGTCCTAACAATGCCCCAATGTCCTTGATGCAGGAGGCGTAACACTTCTCGTTGCAGGGAACGAGGAACAATCACTCTTGCTTGGTCGTTGTCGGTATGCAACAACAGTACACCCTGACTTAAAGATAATGCATGACGTTGTGCAAAATAACGTCGAACCAGAGGCCGATCAATGTCTTTGGCTCTGGCAGGCCAACCAAAGCGAACAAAACGTGCTACCACACTTAAGTCTGCATCCGCAGCTGTTTCCTGTGCAACCCGACGAGAGTTCAAAGGGAAATCTGCGACAGCGGTAGCAACTCTGGAGTCTATCTGACAACATGCCATTTCCGAAGAATCAAACGACACATCCTGGCCAACCGGAAGTCGGGAAAGTGTGTCCGCGTTGGCGTGTTTAGTGGTAGGTCGGTACAAAATCTCATACTGATAATTAGACAATATCAAGGACCATCTCTGAAGCTTTTGTGCCGTACGTGGCGGAATTGGCTTTGCGGGTGAGAACAACGACGTGAGAGGCTTGTGGTCTGTCAACAAATAGAATTTTCTGCCATAGAGATAATGATGAAACTTTGTGACGCCGTAAATTATTGCTAAGGCCTCCTTTTCTATCTGACTGTAATTCTGTTGCGTTGGCGTCAGTAGCTTGGATGCAAAGGCAATAGGACGATCGTAAGAACCAATACGATGTGACAGAACTACACCCACACCGTACGACGAGGCGTCAACTGCTAACACTACAGGCTTCTGTGGGTCAAAGGGAATCAAACATGCATCACTGAGTAGTGCAGACTTTAGTTTGTCAAAGGCAACCTGACAATCTTTAGACCATACAAAAGGAACATTCTTCCTACGTAAGTGATGCAGTGGAGCTGCAATCTGAGAGGCATTGGGAATAAATCTGAAATAATAGTTAAGCTTTCCCATCACTGCTTGCAATTCATGCACATTTTTAGGAGGAGGCAAGTCTTTGATTGCTCTAAGATGTGACTGTAAGGGATGAATTCCTTGGGCATTAATCACATGGCCTAGGTACTCTATTTCAGTTTGAAAAAACGAACACTTTGCTTTATTACAACGTAGACCTGCTGCAGTCAAAACTTTGAAAAGGCACTCCAGGTTTGCTAAATGTTCTTCAACTGTACGTCCGGATACCACAATATCATCTAAATAGTTCGAACAACACGGTACAGAAACTGTCAGCTGTTCCAAAAAAGCGCTGAAAAATAGCGGGAGCGGAAGAACTGCCAAAGGGTAGGCGTTGAAATTGAAAAAGACCCATGTGAGTATTAATGACGAAAAACTTTTTTGACTCGTCATCAAGTGGAATCTGTAAGTATGCCTCTGCTAAATCAATCTTGGAAAAGAAACGAGACTGTCCTAATTTGTCCATAAGTTCGTCAGGTCTGGGCAGGGGGTAAGTGTCTACAATTGTTTGACTGTTTACTGTTGATTTGAAGTCCGCACAGAGACGAAGTTTTCCTGACGGCTTGGGTATAATTACTATAGGCGAGGCCCACTGACTCGCAGAAACAGGAGAAATCACCCCACTATCTTGCCAACGTTTAAGTTCGTCGGCAACTGTATCACGCAAGGCGATAGGCACTGGTCTAGCTTTACGAAATTTTGGAACTGCAGATTCTTTTAAAGTTACATGTGCCACGAAGTCTTTAGCACAACCTAGTTCCGGTGAAAACAAGTCACTATATTTGTCACACAATGCATTGATTTTATCCTGAGGCACTATTGACGAAATTTGAAGCACATCCCTTTGAATTGATAAACCAAACAAGTCAAAAGCATCTAGTCCAAAAATGTTCTGTGTCGATTTGGCCTGAAGAACTACAAAAGCAACTGTTTTTGTTACACCTTGAAAAGAGGCGGGCAGGCTACATGTTCCTAGCACGGGAATATTTTCACCTGTATAAGCTGTTAACACTTGCTGTGACGGCGACAATTTTGGCGAACCCAGAATTTCATAAGTGTCTTTATTCATTAAAGTAACTATATAGTTTTGCCATAGGCGCAGAACTACTTTCTTGCAATTGAGATCCAACGAAAGCACTGTTCAATTCCACAGCCCGTATAACATTTATAGAATGAACTGTTCTCGCACTCTGCGAAGCACTGTTTCTAACAGTACCGTTCTTTGAGTTTTTAATTAGCATACACACAGACTGTACATGTCCCAATTTGCCACATTGATAACAGGTTGCGTTGCGACTAGGGCAATGAGCACGCTTGTGGCGAGACACACACTGGGGGCAAGATTTACGTACATATTTCTGAAATGAGCGTTGGCGCCCGTTATTCAAATTACTGTTTCTAACACGACGGGGCGACCTTTGCGTCGCACTTTTACACTGGCTACTGTTCACTGTCTGTTCAGCACGGCCGGTAGAAAAATAAGAATCACTAGTGCTATACTGAGAACTACGGCTAGGAAAGCGTCCGTTGCGGCGCACTGAATTAACACTGTGGCTTTGCATTTCTACATCTGCTAAGTCAAAAGTATCATGCGCATCTATAAGCTGCAGTACACTGTCTAATGAGGGGTCAGACTGTTTCAGAATTGCTGCTCTAATTCTGGGGTCCTGAATATTCTGCGTAATCGCATCTCTTAACATCACATCACTATAAGAAAGTCCACAAGAGCAAGTAAATTTACATTGGCGGGTTAAGCCCTTCAATTCCGTAATCCACTCTTGGTGTGACTGCTGCGGTAATTTTTTAAGTCTGAAAAATCGGTATCGTGCAGCGGCTACAAGAACTTTTCTCTCATAATGAGCATTTAGTGCCTCTACCATTTGTTCAAAGTCTACATCACGAGGAGATGCTTGCGGAAAAAGTTTTTGCAATAATACGAAGGTTTTGGGGCCCACCACAGATAATAGCAGATGCTTCACTTTCTGACCTGTAATTTGATGAGCCGCGACGAGTTCTTGAAACTGTGCGAAGTAGTCGCTCCATTCTTCCTCACGTTCGTTGTACTGGCGGAACGTCGGAAGCGGTGCGGCGGCAGGTGTGGGCTGCTGATGCGACGGCTGTTGTTGTTGGTTAGCTGCCTGCGCTGTGAGCTGGGACACAGCCTGGAGGAGCTGGGTTATTTGCGCCGTCTGTAACTGAATAATTTCCATTAAGTTTGGGTTCGGGGTAGTGGCCATGCTGACCGATTAGGCGCCGCGTATACAAGTAACTTATAACCAAAACACAAATGCAATATGAAAGAGGACTCGCTCTGCAACAAAAAAGTCCACAAAACACGTAATGAATATGTTCCCCCAAAATTCTTAGAATAAGGGTGGGTGGGCGGGAGCAATTTCTGCGTGCTCCGACTGCTGCTGTCTGGCTGCTGCAAGCGGGCTGGTCCAAGGTTCTATCACTCCTCGTCGCCACTTTTGTGTCCCAACTTCATCGCCGCTTTTGTGTCCCAGCCTCGTCGTAGGTGTCGGTGGCCGAGTGGAACGAGACCGACACACTGGTGCAGGTACGGAGGGGAGCAGCCAGAAACTATAAACACTCGAGTAAATTAGAAAGAGATATATTGCACAGAATGTAACAATACTTAACTTTTACATAGTACTGCAGAATGTTGATACATAGTTGTTAGAGGCCTGCCTAGTGCCTGTACAATAGCAAAGTCTTCACTGGTGCCTATCTGAGTACGAAGGTCCTAACTCGTTGCTATCTCCGTCCGAAGTGACCGGTGTCTTTCCGTGGTGGCCACGAGCGGGGTTGCAGCAGAGGGCACTCGTGGCTGTCGTCGTGAGAACGCCGCGCCGTGCGTGCATGGCGGCGCGCGACGAAAGTAGGTGGCGCGCACTTTGTACTTGTGCGACACCACAGATTTCAACGCCAGGATAGGAAATCGAACAGGTTATGAAAACGTTATGGGTCAGTTTGGAGAGGATATGGAGGCCAACAGGAACGAAAAACAGCTCTTGGATTTCTGTTCCAGTATGGGCTTAGTTATCACAAACTCCTTCTTTAAGCATAAGGGCATTGACTATATAATAACAGACCAGGAATTCAGGAAGACAGTCAAGGACACACGTGTTTTCAGGGGGTTCTTTGATGATACTGATCATTATTTAATCTGTAGTGAAATTGGTTTTGTGAGACCAAAAGAGCATAAAGTCAGGTCTATGTGTAGAAGGATAAGAGTGGAGAAGATTCAAGACAAGGAAAGTAGGCAGAAATACTTAGCAATGATCTCGGAAAGGTACCAGTTAGTTGAATGTAATGATTTACAGTCACTGGAAGAGGAATGGTCAAGGCACAGGGACACACTACTGGTAGCAGCTAGAGAATGTCTTGGAACAGTAGTGTGTAAAGGTAGGAAGAAGCAAACAGCCTGGTGGAATGACACAGTCAAAGCAGCCTGTAAAAAGAAACAGAAGGCATTTCAAAAATGGCTCCATACTAGAAATCAGACTGACAGAGAAAATTATGTTGAAGAAAGAAACAAAGGCAAACGGATAATTGCAGACTCTAAGCAGAAATCATGGGAAGACTTTGGAAATAAGCTAGAAACTCTGGGTCAAGCCGCGAGAAAATCATTTTGGAGCGTGATTAGCAATCTTCGAAAGGGAGGGAAGAAGAAATTAAAAAGTGTGTTGGACAGTTCAAGAAACTGCTAGTCAATCCTGTGGATGCCTTGAGCAGACGGAGAGAATATTTTGAAGAATTGTTCAATGTATGTCAAACGCTCAATGATGTGTCAGATTTTCAGGTAGAATGGGATAGGAATGACGATGGAAACAGGATCTCATTTGAGGAAGTAGAGAAAATGGTCAGTAGATTACAGTGCAATAAAGCGGCTGGGGTGGATGAAATTAAGCCAGAACACGTCAAATACAGTGGAATATCTGGTCTCAGATGGTTACACAGGATAATTGAAAAGGCGTGGGAATCGGGTCAGGTTCCGTCTGACTGGACGAAAGCGGAAATCACGCCAATTTTCAAACATGGAAACAGAAAATATTGCAACAATTATCCAGGTATCTCCTTAATTAGCGTTGTAGGCAAAATATTCTCAGGTATTGTTGAAAGGAGAGTGCGAGTATTAATTGAGGACAAGTTAGATGAAAATCAGTGTGGGTTTAGGCCTCTTAGAGGCTGGCAGGACCAGATCTTTAGCTTACGGCAGGTAATGGAAAAGTGCTATGAGTGGAACAGGGAGTTGTATCTATGCTTCATAGATCCAGAAAAGGCTTATGACCGTGTTCCTAGGAGGAAGCTACTGTCAGTTCTACAAGATTATGGTATAGGAGGCAAACTTCTGCAGACAATTAAAGGGCTTTACGTAGACTGTCAGGCAGCAGTTAGAGTAGATGGCAAATTAAGCTCATGGTTCAGGGTAGTTTCAGGGTAAGACAAGGCTGTAACCTGTCACCACTGTTGTTCATACTATTCATGGATCTTATGTTGAAAACAGTAGACTGGCAGGGCGGGATTAAAATAGGTCAAAACAAAATAAGCAGTCTCGCATATGCTGTTGACCTAGTTGTAATGGCCGATTCGACTGAAGGGTTACAAACTAATATTTCAGAGCTCGATCAGAGGTGCAAGGATTATGATATGAAGATCCAAAACAAAAGTAATGTCTGTGGGAAAGAGATTTAAACAGATTGAGTGCCAAATAGGAGGAACAAAGTTAGAACAGGTAGACAGTTTCAAGTACCTGGGATGTATTCTTTCACAGGATGGCAACATAGCGAAAGAACTGGAATCGAGGTGTAGCAAAGCTAATGAAGTGAGTGCTCAGCTAAGATCTACTATCTTCTGCAAGAAGGAAGTCAGTACCAAGACTAAGTTAGCAGTGCACCGCTCTATCTTTCGACCAACTTTGTTGTATGGGAGTGAAAGTTGGGTGGATACAGGTTACCTTATTCACAAGGTAGAGGTTACAGATATGGAAGTAGCAACAATGATTGCAGGTACTAATAGATGGGAACAATGGCAAGAGGGTTTACATAATGAAGAAATCAAAGAAAAACTGTGAATGAACACCATAGATGAAGCAGTTAGAGCGAACAGACTGAGATGATGGGGTCATGTTACACGCATGGGAGAAGCAAGGTTACCTAAGAGACTCATGAGCTCGGCAGCGGGAGGTAAGAGGAGTCGAGGTAGACCAAGAAGAAAGTACTTAGATTCGGTGCAGAATGATTTTGAAGTAAAAGGTATAACATCAGACGAGGCATCAATGTTAGCATTGAATAGGGGATCAGGGAGGAATTTTATTAGAGGTACTATGCTCCCGACTGAACGCTGAAAGCCATAATCAGTCCCTAATGATAATGATGAATAAGATAAGACGGATACTACATGTCCAGTGAAATATTTACATGCTATATAAGTAATTACAGTTCATTCTACCACTTTCAAACAGAATACTCAGCTTTTCAACAGTACGTTGTATGGGGGTTCTGCTCGCTACAACATTATTCTCCTGGGGCGTCGAGGTAGACATAAATAATCGTATGTATAATTTTTCACTTCTTGTTTAATTTGAATCAAAACTTCTCCACCAAAACATTACAACTTAATAACAGAAACCAAGCATCAGAACGGTAGTACTTCCTTTTCAAAAAACAGACTGACATAGCTTCCAGAGCACTTGACAAACGACTGAAACTGGAACTCCCCCACGCAAGGCGGTGAGGCAAATATATAACATCGGTAATAATGACCTTACATTACGCATTGTTCATAACAATTGAATATACTGATTTACAATTACCGAAAATAGAAATAAAACATTTCATGTACACAAGAATAATCACAATATAAAATGAAAACTATGCACACAATAATTTTGGATGCACATATCTTTTTAAGTCTTAATCGGCGTCCTTTTTGTTAGATAACAAATGGCAGTGTTAAATGTCAATTAATTGGTTAATGAGTACATCATACATGTTCCTAACATATATTGAGCTATCAAATATCTTGGCCATTGTGAGATTACCGCCCAGTAGAAATACTGGTAATTAATAGCATTTGATAATTAAACAGTATGAAGTTCACTGCAAACATTGACCATGCCAATGCACTAAATGTTACACAATTTTAATCTTATTAATTATGGTAGCAATGTATGTACACAGTTGGGTGACAACATTTATAGTTAGGCCATAGGTAGAAATTCTCCACGTTGAGATATAGTCACATCTAACGTAATATGTTTAATTGACAATGAAAAGTAATAAATTACCAACGAAGACAAGACAGTTACACAACTAGCATGGCAATGTTTGTTTATAAAAAATAATATATTAACTATTTTTCATTTTATTTTCAATCAATCTTTTGTATTTTACCTTGAAATATTCAGTTAAATCAGTTATCTGTGATATAAGAAATTGCACGATTATGATAAACAGTACAAAGGATGTTTATACTAATATAAAAACGTAAGAAAATATTTGTTTAATGTGTAGTGTAATTATTTTGATTTTAAGTAAAGTTTTAGAAATGTATTGGCTGAGCGCTGTACGTTGGCAAATCGGTTACAACAGCTTACATGGGGAAGTTGATGACGTAGGGGTAAAAACCCCGGCAGTTGAGTTTTGGCGCGCGCGCGCGCGCGAGGGCAGGAAGTGAGGACTCCAGAGAGAGCACGTGGTGTGGCTGGCCTGGCGGGGTCGCTCTGCCTCGGTCGGCATGTGGATCTCGAGGTGGTGACTTGAGATTTGTCTGTGGCAATCGCCACGTGTGGTTGCTCGTCGTAGACTGCACCAAGTTAAATCGAGTGCTACTGTGTGTTTGTGAATATTTAGCCGGTGCAACAAGGTGTGCATCGCATTGAATTAAAATGACTGTGATTTGTTAATGTAACTCGTGTCGTCGCATAGGCATGAACATAAACGGTGTTTGAAACAGCCACGTGGTGTGAAATCAATTCGCGACAAATATTCATTTTGTCTGGGGGCTCACGAGCTATAACTTTATTTGGTACATTTACCGACGTACAGACGCGACAGCCACAGGGTTCAAGTATTGTGAAATAAACAACATAAAGTGAACTTTCACGTGTTTTCAAAAATAGTAGTTAGTACACCCTTTTCTATCATGAACTTGAATTTATTATGAATTTGTTTTGTTAATCATATGCAGGGAAGGAAAGCTGCGAACGTGTGCTATCATCCCCTAGAAAACGAGTCACAGTCGCAATCACAGTTCCAGTGGTTTTGCATGTTTGGGAATTTGGTTCGCAGCTGGTGGTTGTGAGTTTGAAAAATTAAACTTTCTCTATTTTAAACTCTCACCCCGACCTTCACCCTCGCATTTGGGGGCTCGTCCGGGATAAGTTCACGTTGGACTTGCTCGGACGGAGAGATTAGGGTGTGTATAGGACAGTGAACAGTTACGAACAGTTGCAAACAAGTGCGCGGACGCGACGGACAATTTCAAGTGTGTGTGGCGGCTGGCAGCAGAGAGCGGGATAAGTTCACGTTGGACTTGATCGGACGGAGAGATTAGGGTGTGTATAGGACAGTGAACAGTTACGAACGGTTGCAAGCAGATACGCAATCGCGTCACGCGTTTAACGACGGTTAGTGACGCAGAGTTCGGGCGCGGGCATCCGTAACCGGCGATCAACGGCGCATCGGACCGGCAGCAGTGAGCGTTGGCGCGTGGGTTCAACGCACTCAAATTTCACCTTCTGCAACGGACGGCAGTGATCGTGGGGACTTCGCAAGTCGCCAACGGAGCGTCGGGGCCCAGCAGCTTCGATTCTACAAAGGATAAGGAATGCAGTGAGGACATATTCCAGCCACAGCTTTCTACAACGGACGGCAGCGAGCGTTGGGGACGTCGCAGCTCGTTGCAGCAACTTCTGGATTAAAAGATAAGTAAAGCAGCTGGCGCTATAAATTCTTGTGTGTTAATCAAGCTTTCTTTTGGTACTAAATCATGGAGCAGGTGTTCAAAAAGTCGCCAAGCGACGTAGATTCAGAAAGTAGCATACCAGAAAGTCCAGAGAGGGTAAATACTGGGGGAATGTTGTTGACACCGGAGATGTTAGCAGCCATGTTAGCGAGTTTTAGCTCAAATTTAGAATCAAAAATAGAAAATTCAAACTCAAATTTAAAATCAGAAATACAAAATTCAAACTCAAATTTAAAATCAGAAATACAAAATTCAAACTCAAATTTAAAATCAGAAATACAAAATTCAAACTCAAATTTAAAATCAGAAATAGGAACTGTAAAATCAGAAATAGAAACTGTAAAATCAGAATTGAAAGCAGACTTTAAGGCAGACATTGGGGCACTACAAAATTCAATGCTTGGATTAAAGACAGAAATAATCACAGACATTGACAAAAAGATAGGAAGTCTAACAGAACGGTTTGAAAATAGGGAAAAGGAGATACATGCCAGAATTGGTGCTATTGAGACTGAGGTAGGAGGCAAGTTAGATGCTGTGAAACAAATATGTGATCACAGGAATGAGGGCACTATGCAAGCGTTGGCTGAGGTTGACAAGAGGATGGTGGCAGGTATTGAGGAAACAAAAACTTTGTTGTCAGGAAAATTAGAGAATACAGAATGTAACTTTAGGAAAAAGATAGAACAAGTAGTGACAGTAAACAATACTGAGATTGAGAAGGTGAACACTAGAATAAATAATCTAGAATTGGGTACTGCATCAGGAAACACTAATTGGTCCATGGTGCAAACACCTAATGGCAAAAAGTTTTCAGGAGTGGGTAATTATCATCCAGTAGATTTTTTGGCTGCATGCAAGGACCAATTTGTGCCTGGTATGTCAGACCAGTGTAAAGTGAAGTTAGCAAAGAGAATGCTTGATGTTCTGCTCAATCTTGGGCAAATCAGTGTGCTGATAAATTTGTTAGTTTTGAGGCGTTTGAAAAATTGTTTTTAAATAAGTATTGGGGGGAGGCCAAGCAAGCTAAGATACAAAATGAATTCTTGAATGGGCCAAACTATGTGAAAGGGAAACAGAGCATGAAGGAATTTTGTCAGGAGGAACTTGAGAAACTAGTGTATTTAGATACACCTTTGAGTCTTTTAGCAGTAATTTCCACTTTGTGTAGGAGGTTACCTGCAGATTTGCATTGGCAGTTAATTCATCATCCCACAGATTCAGCTGAGAATTTCATTGAATTTGTAGGAAAGATAGACCAGGGTTTAGTTATGGAACGACAGCTCAGGGGGACACAGCATGTGAACCACAATGAAAACAGAGGCAATAGAAATGGGGGTCACAATCAGGGAAACCACAATAGGGAGAGGAATTTAAATGAAAATTGGAGAGGTAACAATAACAGAGGAGATAACTGGGAGAATAGAAGCCAGAGGGAAACATGGGAAAATGATAGGAGAAATCAAAGGCAGGAAGATGGAAATAGGAATTGGGATAACAGGGGATCTAATGACCATAATTACAATAGGAATAGAGATGGGGAGAGAAGGGAGGAAAAACTATATCACATGGACAGAGATGATGACAGGAAAGAGGAAGTAGGAGTTCACAAGGGCAAGGATAAAGAAAAGAGGGAAGAAAACATAAATAGAGTAAACAAGGAAAGGGAGAAAAGAGAGAAAAGAGAGGAAAGTATGTGTCAGATGGATGCTGTTATAGGTAGTGAGGAAATTTTTGGGGATTGGTTTATGCAACATGACAAAAGAGAGGCAAACAGGAGGAGAATGGATAGGAATGAGGACAGTAAAGGGGAATATGATGTACAAAATTTATTTGATAATAACATTAAAGAAGATAAAAACAGTGTTGGGTTAGCCTTAGTTTTGGATAGGTCAGAGGCACAAGTGTTGACTGAATGTGAAAGTATGATTGTAAATATTGATGGTACTGGAGCCAGCATAGATGGTGTTGAGTGTGTGAATGAGAATGAATGGAGTTCTGAATTTCAAAAAATTAAATGTGATCCAGTAAAAACATTAAATGGCACTGGGTCTAGTATGAATAATGAGAGAAATGTGAATGTTTCTGAAATAGGTGAAATTGTCAATACTAATGTACACCCACCTGTAACTGATGATGTGTTGGGACAGGACAGAGGTATTATTGAGAAGATAAAGTTAATTAGGAAGTGGGCACCAGATGATTGGCTATTACACAAATATGAGTATTTGGACCAACTTGGGAAGCAATGTAATAGGGATCAAACTTACTATAGCCTGGTAAAAGACTTAGTGAGTGGGGACAATGAATACAATGAATTAAGGGGATTAGGCATGTGTGCTGTAGACCAAAATGAAGTAGATGAGGGATTTTGTGTATACAGGAGGGAATAGATAATGATAAGGAGAGTGTACAAACTTTTGTAGTATACAACAATGAAAATTGTAAGGAAATTGATTGTGATGGGTTAGGAGCAGGGTGGATTGATAAAGAAGTAAGTGAATATGGTCCAGATGATTGGGTCCAACTCCTTAGACATTTAAAATCAGTGGAGCCAGTATCATGGGTAGAAGAGAAATATGGGTATGCAAGGAAACTTGGGGAGTTGAGTGCAATAAACTCAGAATTTGGGAAAGCATTCAGTGAAATATTTGGAAATGATGAGGACATACAACCATATTGTTATGTAGGGGAAGTAAATACTATGGTTAGGAACTGTATGCAAGAAATTGAGGAGGATTTGTTGGCAGAAAATGAACTTAAGGAAAGTGTAATTGAAAATGTACAGCCCGTTATAAATGTTAAGGTAGAAGGGGTCTGTGAAACTGCATTGATTGATACTGGAAGTACAATTAGTGGTATCTCAGAGGATTTCTACAATCAAATCAAGAGTACAGGGACAGTAGAGTTTCCAGTCACTGGGGTACGGATAAAGAATGCTACTGGCAGTTATAGCAAACCAGTGAATAAGGAAGTAATGTTAGACTTGATGATTGAGGATGAATTGTTTAGTCAAGGTTTACTTGTCATAAAGGGACTTTGCATAAATTTAGTGTTGGGAAATGATTTTTTGTGCAAATATAGGGTACAACTAGACTATAAGGATAAAGTGCTAGAATTAAGTCTGGGGGGGATGCATGAAGAGGGTGAAATTCAAAAATTTTATAAGTGATAAAGATTTAATGGCATGTTTACACAAGTAACTGTCATGAAGTATGAGATTCAATGCATTGTAGATAGTAGGTTAAGAATATGTGTATATTTATTCTGTGGTCTGTGTTAGTATCTACTTGTGTGTTTAGATTTAAGATTGGGGTCAAGTTTACAAGTAATCTTTGTAAATGTTTTTCTTTTGTTGTTTGTGTTAAAACATGTGCTTGTATCAGATTTGCAGTTCAACAGTGGTACATGAGGTAAATAAGTATGTATGTATGCCAACACCAAAGGATAGAGGAAGTGGGAGTGTACTGTTTATGTGTGTGTATATGTGAGCAGGGCTGGATATGTGATGTGAGTTGTGGGGTGACTCGGAGAATGAGAAAGTGGTGGACATTGATGCAGGCAGTGGGGTCTGTGGCTTAGATAAATTGTGATGAAAATGTCAGCTGACAGTGTTGCATATGTGGGTGTGACTGACCATATGGGTCAGAAGTGAGGAATGTATGTTTGTTGTGGCTGTTTTGGCTAAAGGTGGGTTGGATTGAGAAATGTTTCAATGTAAGAAAGTGTTTGCTTTTTAATGTCTGTCTCTTTGAGTTTGGTAGGTAATGTGTCTAATAGGGAATGCTCTCTGTATTGTTATATTAAACTGATTCTGATAACACATTTTGGTTTCTTTAATGGTGCTCTACTGTTGACTGAACAATTTCTGCAACAACAGTTGACGAGAACTATTTTTCTGTCTAGCCTGAGTATCAATAGGGTTTGGTGATACTTCATTTTAAAAAATTTAGATGTTTTGCGATAAACTAATTTTGAGATTAGACTTTAACCTTAGATATTTTATTGTGGGGAGTACTTGTGGAAAGCACATGAGGCTGATGACGGGGATGCAAATTTAACCTCACACCAGTAGAAATAATTTCTTTTGGTGCGAGGGGGTAGGATTTGTATTTATGCTTGTAGCTGTCATTTTGATAGAAGAGAAAATTCTCTATGATAACATTCGTTTGGTAGTAATACTCCAAGTAGGCCACATATTCTCTTGTCTGTTTCATCTGAAGCTATGGCTGTTGAGAGTGCAGGCATGGTGGTTTGGGTTGATCTGATAATGACTAACACAAGCCACTTTGAGTTCTTAATTCTGTTGATTTGCATGTTACTGTACATGTCTCAATGCTTAGTTTCAATTGCACCAAGTCTGGATGGCAGGGGGGTGGGATACAAATCCAACCGAATCCTGGTGTCCAGACAAACTTTTGTCTATGTTGACTCATGAGTGCCTTCTGCTCTTCCTGTTCCATGTAGGGTGCATATGACGTTTGTGAACAAGAACGCTTGATCCAGTGCCATGAATCTAAGCTGCAACAGCATGTTGGTTGAAATGACGTTGACATAGGACCGTACACCATGGACCTGAGTTGCTGCAACGATGACTCTGGGGTTCTCAGTGTCAAAGTGGTGAGAGATTTCCTTCAAACAAGTGGAGTGTACACCGTCAAAAGTTTTTATAGTGACAATTCTAGTTTTTCCATGTAGGACAAGGTTCTCTAAAGACTAAAGTTTAATAATATTATAAATTTGGTGCCAATTCTGTATATAAACAACAGGCACACTTAAATTTCATTGATGTAATTAGTTATAAGGATTCTTTTCTTAAAAATATGCACACACTATAAGTGGTCTTAATGGTACAAATATTGGGAAATTATCTCACTGCCCTGTTTATTTTTTATTTATCTATTTATTTATTTTTTGCGTTAGTTGAGGTCATAATTGGCATAGTGTTTGAGCCAATCCGATTCAATAATTTTGTAATTTAAAAATTTTGCTCATTTGAATGTATTAATTTTGGTGCTACTTGCGCCATCCTGCACATGGTTTGGATGCCGCAAGTGGGGGTATGTGAGATTACCGCCCAATAGAAATACTGGTAATTAATAGCATTTGATAATTAAACAGTATGAAGTTCACTGCAAACATTGACCATGCCAATGCACTAAATGTTACACAATTTTAATCTTATTAATTATGGTAGCAATGTATGTACACAGTTGGGTTACAACATTTATAGTTAGGCCATAGGTAGAAATTCTCCACGTTGAGATTTGCTGTGTGCTTGTAGCTGACGGGAGGTCAGTGAGCAGGCCGATGTTGGTGGCTTGTTCCAACTTAGGATTTTACAGTTCGTTTCCGGTGAGGGGAGAGAGGGACAATGGCGAGTGCCAGGCACAGTGCAGTGCACAAATATTGTAATACTACTGGCATTTGAAGTAATACGATGCAGTTAGGAAACTTTAAGGCCCTCATTACAAAATAGCCTGTTGATAAATAAACAATACATTAGCTGATATAGTCACATCTAACGTAATATGTTTAATTGACAATGAAAAGTAATAAATTACCAACGAAGACAAGACAGTTACACAACTAGCATGGCAATGTTTGTTTATAAAAAATAATATATTAACTATTTTTCATTTTATTTTCAATCAATCTTTTGTATTTTACCTTGAAATATTCAGTTAAATCAGTTATCTGTGATATAAGAAATTGCACGATTATGATAAACAGTACAAAGGATGTTTATACTAATATAAAAACGTAAGAAAATATTTGTTTAATGTGTAGTGTAATTATTTTGATTTTAAGTAAAGTTTTAGAAATGTATTGGCTGAGCGCTGTACGTTGGCAAATCGGTTACAACAGCTTACATGGGGAAGTTGATGACGTAGGGGTAAAAACCCCGGCAGTTGAGTTTTGGCGCGCGCGCGCGCGCGCGAGGGCCGGAAGTGAGGACTCCAGAGAGAGCACGTGGTGTGGCTGGCCTGGCGGGGTCGCTCTGCCTCGGTCGGCATGTGGATCTCGAGGTGGTGACTTGAGATTTGTCTGTGGCAATCGCCACGTGTGGTTGCTCGTCGTAGACTGCACCAAGTTAAATCGAGTGCTACTGTGTGTTTGTGAATATTTAGCCGGTGCAACAAGGTGTGCATCGCATTAAATTAAAATGACTGTGATTTGTTAATGTAACTCGTGTCGTCGCATAGGCATGAACATAAACGGTGTTTGAAACAGCCACGTGGTGTGAAATCAATTCGCGACAAATATTCATTTTGTCTGGGGGCTCACGAGCTATAACTTTATTTGGTACATTTACCGACGTACAGACGCGACAGCCACAGGGTTCAAGTATTGTGAAATAAACAACATAAAGTGAACTTTCACGTGTTTTCAAAAATAGTAGTTAGTACACCCCTTTCTCTCATGAACTTGAATTTATTATGAATTTGTTTTGTTAATCATATGCAGGGAAGGAAAGCTGCGAACGTGTGATATCATCCCCTAGAAAACGAGTCACAGTCGCAATCACAGTTCCAGTGGTTTTGCATGTTTGGGAATTTGGTTCGCAGCTGGTGGTTGTGAGTTTGAAAAATTAAACTTTCTCTATTTTAAACTCTCACTCTCGCACCATTCTCAAAATAAGTTCAAAATCTGACATCAGTCAATATATACAAAGAATTACGGTATTCAAATTTTGACTGTTATGTTAATTAACAATCAGCATGTACTCTAGTAAACAGAGTCGGACTGAATAGTCGCATTTTAAGTATGTGTACATGTATTAATCTGAATTCCATACTGAGGTACTTAAATTTCACTTTCCATGTTATTATTTTGTAGATTGGATCCTCACTTTTCATTGTAAGCACATTTTATCACGCAGTTACTATTTCCAGGTTTTCTGCCTTTGCTGGATTACTAGAGTACATGCTGATTGTTGGAGTGTGCAATGACCAAAATTTACTTTTTGAAAATTTGTCCTTAATGCCAAGCACAAGCACCCTGAGATTTGGTGACCGTTATTTTAAAGTTTTATCATTAGTAATTTTTCTAGCCGTGCTATAGTTTAATTTCAGTTCACAGCCATTCCAAAAATCATTACGTTGCTTTTGCCAGTCTGCACAAAGGCGCTTGCAGAGCATGATCTTCAATATAGGTGGCGATTATACAGGTTTAATTCGGATAGAATAACATTTCAACGAATGACGCAACAGCAATGACGCATCTCGCGGGGAAAAAGGAACACCTAAATATTTCTATCTCATTTCTCTTATTTTATTATGATGATCATGTCTGCCTATGTAGGTGGGTGCTAACAATGTATGTTCACATTCTGAAGAGAAGGTTGGTGAAAGAAATTTCTCAAATATATATTTGTCGCAACAAATGACGTCTTTCTTTTAATGATTTCCACCCCAAGTCGTACATCATTTCCGTGACACTCTCTCCCCTATATCGTGATAATGCAAAACGAACTGTTCTTCTCAGAATTTTCTCTAAATCGTCCCACAATGCGGAGCAATACCCCAAAATAGGACGCACAAGTGTAGTGTAGACAGTTTCTTTAGTAGAAGTGATTCATCTTCTAAGTGTTCTACCATCGAAACGTAGCCTTCGCCTTCCCTACAATATTTTCTATGTGTTCTTTCCAATTTAAGTTGTTCGTAATTGTTATTCCATGGCATTTAGTTGAATTGACACAATGTAGATTTAACTGATTTATCGTTTAAATGGAGTTCATCGGGTTTATTTTAGTGTTCATATGGATGATTTCACATTTTTTTTATTATTTAGGGTCAACTGCCAACTTTTGCACCATACTGGTATCTAAATTATTTTGAAGTTGCTTTCGAACTTCTGGTGATTTTACTAAGCGATAAATGACAGCATCATCCGCAAACAGTCGAAGACAGGTACTCAGATTGTCTCCTAAATCGTTTATAAAAATAAGGAACAGTAGGGGTCTATAACACTTCCCAGGTGAACGCCAGATATCACTTCTGTTCTACGCGATGACACTTCGTGCAAATAGAACTGTAAACACTCACAAAAAGTCAACTGTAAAAAAACGAGATAAAACTAGTGGGTTGTCATATCTACACTGCACTCTTATTGTTCTTCAGAAGACAAACAACTGTTATTTAAACACAAATAGTACACAAGTCAAAATTATCTTCTTAATTTGGTCCAAATTACAATTTCAACTTTACTTCCTTTCAAGCAGTCGCACCTCCGTTATAAAGTGTAAAATAGTCTTCGTATTGAATCTTGACATCAGGTACCCGCTCACAGCATTAGCTCGTCCCCCATTTGACCAACAACGTAAAATATTCCTTGCTTGTTTAGCTCACGTGGCATAGCTTTTGAATGTAGAGATTCCTCCATATGACTCGCTGAGTCTGTTATCACAGTATTTATATAAACTTCATACCTTTATACTGACGAAATATATCTGCTACGTATTCATTGGTTCTATCACTTCTGCATATCAACATAACAACCATAAAAAATTTAGCTACAAATAAAGATCAGTTTAAGAGGAGCAAATGATGCATGTATCTGTAACCATTATATCAGCTTATAAAAGTGTTTATACCTGTATTAGTAATATTATATTATGAACTTGTAAAAAAAATATTTTACATGTTCCACATCCACGAGGATCACCTCAACACGTATTTATGGAACGAACCAACTAATCTAATCTACACAGACATTGTTCTCTGTATAGTCGACGAGATTTAGGAAGAGCTATGAGCTGCGCGTAAGGGGAAGGGAACGGCCACAGGTGGGGAGGCGTTCGCGGGAGGGATGGTGCGCGTCGCCGGTGCTGTCCGTCCTAAAGATATTCGCTCAGGGCCGGCGCGAGGCACGTGCGAAAAGTGCGGAGCGGCGACACAGCGGTAGGGCAGGCAAGGCGAGGGAGGGAGGCCGACATTAATTTCGTTACAAATCATTTCTTCGTTTTGACAGTATCCATTGTGGAGTTTATGTAGTCGCTGACTATGAAAGCTATCTTTTCAATTCTTGCCTTTATTTATAGAAGAACCTTTCTAGCCATAGTCCCATTCTTTAGAATGGAAAAATACACAATTCCTGTTGACAATTGGCCGATTGCGGTGGAGTAGCTGAGCGATCTAAGGCACCTCGCTGCGGAGCGCGCGGTTGCTTGCCGTCGGGGGTTCGAGTCCTCCCTGGGGCATGGGTGTGTGTGTTTGTCCTTAGGTTAGTTTACATTAGTTTAAGTAGTTTGTAAGCTACGGACTGATGACCACGCAGTTTGGTCCGATAGATTTACAAACATTTCAAACAATTGGCCGATCGAGTCAAGACTGATCAGTCACCAATTTCATTATCATAAACTTGGAAAAAGAGGAGCGCCACTATTTGTACCAAGTCGCTGTTATAGGCTATAAATTACACTGATGAAATATGGAAGACTTTGTATTTAAAGCACAATTAGACTTGCAGATTCGAAGAGTAAATTATCTGGAAAAATTGCAGAATGTCCGCATTTTGAAAATTGACAGCTAGAAATAAATTGTATAATTAGAAATGTTACTTTTTAATTTTTAGTTCAGCTTCCCACTGGCAGATATACTTTCTACATTCCCAGTCTTACTTGGAATTGGATTTTAAGAACGAGCTTATTCCGATGCTAAAATAGTATTAAGAAAAGATTCAAAATTCAACCAGTGGCATCGAATTTCAAAGTAATTATGAACTCGGCCTTTATTAAAGCAACACACTATGGAATTGTATAATGTGGACAAGAAATCAGTTGTATGCCTCTTATAAAGTATGACCTAATGTAAAACCATAGCAGATCATTGTCAGTTGTAATCGGTCCCCACTTTTATACTTGTTTTCGTGTTATGGATAATTAACACATAACGAAGAAGCGACGCACGTGGCCAGCAATTCATTTTCTCAGTGGTGTACATTGTAGTTCTTCACGCTACGCCCAACATCCGCCGGCATCGAAGGCTTGCGATCGCGGCGTGACGCTGCTCAGATAACTCGCAATTACTTGTGAAGGGAGGTAGATATCAGTGCGACTACCATTTCAAAAACTTTTCTGTACTCTTAGCTCCGTTTAACTCACTGTAATGTATGGTCTAAAATACACAGAACAGTAAGCTGCCCGCTATCCAACTTTTTCAATACACGATTTGTAAATCATGCGCACGCACTTGACAAATAGCGTCATTTGAAAAGATTGTTACGAATTATGAGAAGGTGAATTATTTATTAGAAAGCTGGCATGTTTTACTACCACGTGCCCAAAAATCAGATTTTTTAACCCCATAGTTTCATCAAATTGGAGTGAGAAGCGTTATGAAAGTAAAACCTGGCGCGAAATGGAAACTAGATATTTCCTTTTTTCATAGGCAAACCAAAGCTTGTAAGGAAAAAATTAGTCGCTAAAACGATGTGGGGCGGTCTTATAAACCATCCAAACTTTTTACAACTAGAAAATTGGAAAGTGTATTTTCCTCCTTTTTCGGCTCGGCACCGCCCGGCGGGCAGTGTAAAATCCCTGGAGAGCCTGACGAAGCACGACTCGATGTTTTCGGACTGAAGTGAAACGCGCGAAGCGAACCGTGCGGCGGTCGCTGCAGGTATGAGCCCGCACCTTCCCCCACTACACAAAACCGGCGCAGGGCCACTGCGCATCCTGACGTCATAGCTCACGCTACATCTCGTCGACTATACCAGTGTACCAATATAAAATAAGAGAAATCAGAACGGAAACAGAACGGAACTATTTAGGTGTTCTTTCTTCCCGCGCGCTATTAGAGAATGGAGCGGTAGAGAAAGGTTATGAAAGTTGTTAATGAACCCTCTGCCAGGCACTTAGATGTGATTTGCAGAATATCTATGTAGATTTAGATGTATACAGGTTACGTCATAGTCATAATTACGTCACGTTGTGTGACACACAAATCTCAGGGTTTTAGCATATTGCACTTCATATAATACGTATATATAATTGTGTTAAATTGAGTCATTCCAAGTATTTTGTGAAAACAAATGTTCTTAATCATAAGCATTTTTAAATATAATTGTAAGTTGACGATCGGCAAACATATGATCATCAATAGCCTTTTCTTCTTAAAAATCTTTGAAATACTCGACTCTAATAGGAAACAAAATACAACATAAGCCGATTCCGACCTTAAGTGGAATTTTATACTAAATTTTAAGAGACATTCAACCTAAAATATACATCAATAACAGTAATAAGGTGAGTTGGAGTATATTATGGTCTTTAACTACAAAACAAATGATTATTTAAAAATGTCAAAACAAGTATATATCATGACACAATGGTGGATGCCCCTTGAGGATGTCCTCCGCATATAGGGACGAAATGTTGGCATTTAATAACAACTTCATTCCCGCTGCTTCGCATGTGTAGACTGGATGGTCTGCATCGGTTGTTTCTACTTCTAAATATGAATTTTCATGGATGTAGCTTTAAATATGCTACCTAATCAAGTATTTCGATACAACTTGCCACTCCCTAATGCACCATTGATGGCAGAATTCAAAACATCCCGATACACATTTTGGTTTTAATTCTAACCATGGTTCCAACTCCAAATTTTCGCATTTCTAGCATAAAAACAGTCTGCATGAATTTCCAAAAATATCGAAACTCATGTTTTTAAAATTCCAACTACAAATCTAAATCCCAAGTTTTGTATTTTTTGCTTCAAAATTGCCTGAATACCAACGTATTAAAAAAAATCGTTCATCCCCTATTTCACCCCCTTAGGTATGGGAATATCGTAAAATCGCTGATGCGTACAGTTTAAGATAAACAACGTCTACTAATGTTAAGTTTCTATCGTCTGTAGATTCACTTTTCAGCGCCGTTTTGTGTCATTTAGAAACGGATTTATTCTTTATAACGCTTTGGCATGTTTCTTGGTAGTTTCACTTTTCAAACTGTAATATGAATTTATTTTTCTTTATTCGTATGCTTGTTGCAGAAAAACAACTGAAGAATGTGCATCACGTTTCGCTGCATATGACATCTTTGCTATTATAGTGTTAAAAGTCATCGCTGGTCTTCAGTCCGAATTTTATATAAGCTGACGATATGAGTGAATCGGTTTGCAGTTCCTGCTCTATGGTTGGCAAGTTCTCGGTGTTAGTAAATTAGTAAATTAGTAATTTTCTCATTTCCTGTGAATCGGTACACACGACGCCACCTAGCGAGCGCTAGCCGGACCGCATTAAATGCAGTTCAACCATTTATTTATTGCTCTAGAAATCCTAAAATAAAGAATACAAACACCGATGTAAATTATTCACCTAACTGAATGGTATTAATCTGTTAGTAACGCGATACTGTCCGCTAAAACAAAATAACCTATGACTTACGAACTTTCCGTCACGCATGTCTACAGTCTGTGTATTACAGTGAGCTCAAAGATAATATGGTGATGGTACTATGTATTATGAAACTATGACGCTCGACGTATATTTGTCTCTCCAATCCAGTTGTTAGTATTTTGATCCTAAGCACTACAGTTGTCTTTCCAGTGTTTACATTGAGATCATTGATGTATTGCCAGTGTAGTTAATGCTCAGTTAATGTATGTCCGTGTTTCCCAGTGTTTTATCTTTGAGTCTTTTTATCTTTGAACATTTGTTGATCGTCGTATTCCACCACATTTTACGGATTTTTGTTCGCCACACTCACCCACCGCCACACACCACGACCAAAACACCATAGTGCACACCGCGAACCTAAGAGCGCACAATCGACATTGGTCTGAAGTGAATAATTTTGGGTAGCAAGTGAAATATACGGACACACGTCCCACGTTCCATTTTTATATATGTTTCCGGATTCCGGAAGGCAATCCTGAATTTACGGCTTATCTTAGAAGATAGATTAAGGAAAGGCAAACCTACATTTCTAGCTTTTGTAGATTTGTAGAAAGCTGTTGATAATGTTGATTAGAATACACTCTATCAAATCTTGTAATCAGCAGGAGTAAAATATAGGGAACGGAAGGTTATTTACAACTTGTACAAAAACCAGACAGCAGTTATCAGAGTTGAAGGGCACGAAAGAGATGCAGAGATTGTTGTTCAATTTGTACATTGATCAAGCTATAAAGGAAAGCAAGGAGAAATTTGGAGAAGGAATTAAAGTTTAGGGTGAAAAAATAAAAACATTTCGTTTTGCCAATGACATTGTAATTCTGTCAGAGACAGCAAGGGACCTGGAGGAGCAATTGAACGGAATGGATAGTGTGTTGAAACGAGCATATAAGATGAACATTAACAAGAGCAAAACAAGGGTAATGGAGTGCAGCCTAAGAAAATAAGGTGATGCTGAAGGAATTAGATTACGTAATGAAACAATAAAGGAGGTAGATGAGTTTTGTTACTTGGGCAGTAAAATGATGGTCGAAGTACAGAGGATATAAAATACAGAATGGCAATGGGAAGAAAAGCGTTTTTGAAAAAGAGAAATTTGTTAACATCGAACACTAATAAGGAAGTCTTTTCTGAAGGTATTTGTGTGGAGTGTTGCTTTGTATGGGGTGAAACACGGACAATAAACAGTGCGGATAGAAAGAGACAGAGGCGTTTGAAATGTGGTGTTACAGAAGAATGCTGAAGATTAGGTGGGTGGATCGCGTAACTAATGAGGAGGTACTGAACAGAATTGGGGAGAAAAGGAATTTCTGGCATACCTGACTAAAAGAAAGGATCGATTAGTAGGACACATCCTTAGACATCAAGGAATTGTGAAATTAGGAGCCGGCCGCGGTGGCCGAGGGGACTGAGGCGCTCCAGTCACGGTCTGCACGGCCACTCCGGTCGGGGGTTCGAATCCACCCTCGAATCCACCCTCGGGACAGATGACCCCGTAGTTAAGTCCCATAAGCTATACAAAGATTTGAACATTTTGAAATTAGCGTTGGAGGGAAGTGTGAGGGGTAAAAATCGCAGAGGGAGACCAAGAGATGAATATAGTAAGCAAATTCAAATGGATGTAGGTCCGTTCTTATGAGGAGATAAAGAGGCTTGCTCAGGATAGATTAGGTTGGAGAGCTGCATCAAACCAGTCTCTGGACTGAACACCTCAACAACAACGTATTGATTCCGCAAGACCAAGGCATAATAGAATGGAAAAATTTTGGAATTTTGACATTTCCGTGATATATTACGTTTTAGAAATTTGCTATTACAGACTGCTTCACGATTGCATTTACAAGTTCGACTGCTCAGTGTGCGCATTTGCTCACGAGCTTTACTGGCGGGGATTACGGTTTGGTATGGAGTGGGGGAGGGGCGGGATTTGGCAGAGGGACAGCGGGCCGGACATGGGCGCCCGCGACGTCACGCGTTGCGAAAACGCGAGCGTCCACCCGCCACGGCGGCCGCGCGCGACTATATAACGGGCGGCTGGCGAGCGCATCGGCAGTCCTCCGCTCCACCCGGCGACCACCAGCTCATCGGTATGGCCTGCAAGGTGGGTACCGCGGCGGAAGCCAGCGCCGACAGCCAGCCAGCCAGCCGCTCTTTGACTCACTCGGCCGCTGCCGAGCTTCCGTTACGTGCCTAGCATTCAGAGCTACCGACGCGCCCGGTCGGGAATTGCCCGTTAGCTCAATGGTGCGAAACTGTCTCGAAAAGCGCCGATACTACATCTATGACCTCAGCTCCGACACAGTTTCATCTAAGGAATTCAGTAACAGCACGTTACAGTTGCTATAAAGTGAAAGGGAGAGGATTACATTGTATTATGTATCGTCAGAACATGGTATTATTACAGCTAACACGTTTGAAACATTGTGAACTGCGACGTCTGTTCTTTTCCATATGCCCGAAAGAACAGACGGTGCTGTGTGGTGCTGCAGCTGTCATAGATATGAACTGGGGTTCTCGAATCTCAGCTACTCGTAAGTGTTGTAAGTCTAGACTGTTAGATTCCTCCTACGGCAAAAATTTTCAGATTCCCATATTGTATGGTTACCACAACTACAACAAGCAGTTGATACTGAAAACCCCCATTTAAAATGTTTGCATAGGGCGAGAGCAGAATGTCGATACTCGGGGCCTAGATCTCGATTCCGTGAGATGAAAAGTTCTTGATGTAGCTCGGACCAGAGCCCGTTTTTAAGGCCGTTAAAACATAAGCCATACTGTAACTATGTTACACTAGGGGGCAAGCTTTAAATATCTAACTGGAACTGGCGCCAAGGGAATTTATGAGAACTGATTAATTACTTCTGAAAATGGTCAGTGGGTCTGAAATTAATGTTCCGCTAATGGTACTATTTTATACGCATCGTTAGAATTTTACGCGATAATTTTGGGCCGGCCACAGTGGTCGAGCGGTCTGCGGCGCGCCATTCACAGTCTGCACGGCCGCTACGGTCGGGGGTTCGAAACCGCCCTCGGGCATGGATGTTTGTGTCGTGTTTAGTATAAGGTAGTTCATAAGTAGTTTGTAAGTTTAGGGACTAATGACCCCGCAGTTAACTCCCTTAAGCTCTACAAACATTTGAACATTTGACGGTTTTGGAAGCCTGTCTAACAATTTAAACTTGTACGAATCGTTTTAATCTTTGCATGAATGGCCTGTAGTGTCGTATTGCCCGACTTGAAAAACCACGTTGCATGACATTATGCCATGTGCCTTGTTATACTACAAGTAATAGTAAATGATTTTACTTTCACATGCGCATATATAGCAAAAGTTTTTTATTTAAATGTTTTGAAGCTCACAAATTTACAAATTTACGTATTCGCGTCTTGTAATGCTGTGAAAGGCTCAGTTTTCTTTCTGGTTAAGATTTGTTCCAGTTCCATTCACGGATAAATGAAGGGAAGAATCTCTACAAGCCACAGTGCAAATTATCAGCCCATTTCTATTCACGGTATCTACGGTGGAATACGGAGTAGATTACTTTCTAAATACATGTCTGAAATTTTCAATGTCGATTGTTCGCCAATATAGATTTTTCATCATTTTCATTCCTCTCGTACTTCAAACGAAGAAGAATGGAACTTAGAGGCATTCAGGTGGATTAAAACTGTGTTCTACGTTTGGTATAAAACCCGTAGTCTTGCCCTTTGATAGCAGCGTGTCGTCGAAGACGAGGTCATTGTATCACAAGCTCGAACTGAGCAAATGCGGGAAAGAAACATGTTCCTTTTTTATTTATTTTATTTTATTTTATTTATTATAATTTTTTTATGTCAGAAACCTAGAGGTCAAACGGTGTTCAAGAATATAAAATCAGTGTTAGACCCGGATTAGACATTTTTCTTCATTTTTCGATTATTGGAGAACCATTACTACTGAATCAGTCTAACCGGAAATCCAGTCATAGCTCATGAAAGCCTCGCCAGGCATCAAGATCATGCTTCATGCATCTTTTGTCTATCAGATTTTTAACCCTTGTAATGATGTCAGTAAGAAGGTTCAAAAGGATGCACGTTGCCGTTCTTATATAGAGATGAAGGGCTTGCACAGGCATGGTAGTATGGAGAGTTGCATCAAATATATGTCACCATACCTTCAATCAAGTCATCAGTCATTGTATTTACTTATTTAGTTCCAATTTTTGTAATATTCATATCATTACTGCGCTCTTGAACAAATTACAATACACGGTATAAACCTAAGGGCTCGAACCGCAGTTTAGCACTTATCGCCGGCCGCGCTGGCCGAGCGTACTGCGGCGCGCCAGTCACGGTCTGCACGGCCACTACGGTCGGGGTTTCGAATCCCCCCTCGGGTATGGATATTTGTGCCGTCCTTAGTATTAGCTAGTTGATAAGTAGTTTGTAAGTTTAGGGACTGATGAACCCGTAGTTAAGTCCCATAAGTTCTACAAACATATGAACATTTTGAACAGAAGTGATATCTGACGTTCACCAGGGACGTGTTATAGGATCCTATTGTTCCTTATTTTTATAAACGGTTTAGGAGACAATCTGAGTAGCTGTCTTCGACTGTTCGCAGACGATGCTGTCATTTATCGATTAGTAAAATCACCAGAAGTTCGAAAGCAACTTCAAAATAATTTAGATACCAGTATGGTGCAAAAGTTGGCAGTTGACCCTAACTCATAACATTTGAACATTTTTTAGCATTTATCAAGGCAGCAACTTCTTACTGTTTACGATAATACTATAGAAGAACTACTGTTAATCTCCTGTAATCTGAACATTAAATTCTTACTCCAACCAACTAAATGACAGACGTATTGCTTATGTTACAACGCTGGATACGCTAACGGAAAGAATTAAGATTTTAAACAGCATACAGTCTTCAGCCTTCACAGTTTTCTTTGCTTGATCCAAACCTCCTCCCAAGTCAAGTCCAGCTGAGAATGGCTCCCTGACTATAGTTACCAACTGGTGAAATAAAACATACTTTCTTCGTTGAAATGACAGGCACCAATAGCTGCACACTGCAAATTTATTTGGCTACAATTTTTTGGAATACTAAACCCGCATTCAAGCCTCTAAGCAAAGCAAATGGAGGTTCGTTCTCCCTTGCGCAATGTATTGGATGTGTTGTATATACAGGTACACCTGATGTCATGTACGGTATTGCCTACTTCAGCAATTGTCACGTGTTGTTTATTTATCACTTTTATTGCTTCTTCTATAACAGGTTGTTTTTAAAAATTTGTTCAATTTTTAAATGCATAAATTGATGACAACATGAAAATAATATTATTAAAAAAATTAAACCTTTTTAAACAGAAGGAAATACATATCTGTCCGTGTAGACTGACTAATCACAGCTAGTTCAAACTAAGATTTAAAGAAGGGTGTTATTGGCAGACAGAAACATTTAAATAAATACTTTAAGTGTACGTATGAACAAGAAATACAATTTGATCTGGGATTGCATGAGACCACGATCCCTTTCTATCTCTGCTGTAGTGTCCAGTTTTAATTTGTATTGTTTTTGTTTGGAAATACTTTCGGAAGACCGTTGGGACTGTTTAAATATCACTGTTACTTATTTATCTGTTGTTCACTCTTCTTTTAAGTACATCTATCTGCATCCGCCGCCACGGTGTAAGAAGACAGTGTCTGATTTAGTACTGTGGGTTCTGCAACGTGTGGCGCTGTGTTCTTGGTTGCACACGCATCTTCTGTAGCACATGACCCGCAGTCGCTTCTTCCAAAGGACGATGGAAGGAATGTTAGTGTTTAACATCACATCTTGCACAACACTAGATGCACTCGGGTGCACTTAGTTATTTTTGTTGTGTCTCCTATGATGACGCTGTGCAGGATGAGACGGATTTACTATTTGCCACACCCTATCAAATTTTTCGTTTTATAACTTGCCATTGGTGTTAGAAATGTGTTGTTTACGGCTGGATTAGACAGGTTATCACAACTCTAGATGTACTGTACATTCAAGACCATATATTGCGCTAAGAGATATGAAATGTCCCTTTGGTTTAAGCACAGGGGGCTTGAAAAATGCTTTATTGTAAGACCGAAACTAGTAGCCAACTTCATTAAATTGTGACTAACAAAGATTTGGTTACTCTGAATTCGGCTAATTTAGACCAATCTATTACCATATCACCGATGGATGAAATATACCCATACTTTCCCTCTTATTTCAGTCGTAAACTATAAAATGCAGGGTGGCGCAAAAGCCATCGCTAGACACCGGGCACTGATTTAAATAAGATATCGAATTTATGTGTCATTACAAATACAAACAACGCTTAAAATTATTTTTTATGTTCAAACTGTTTCCAGTCTTTGCTAATACAACTTTCAAGTCCTTGTAACACTGTTACGTACTCTAGGGTGTTCTATATCTGTCGAAATTGTGAAATGCGTTATGTATACAGTCTTTCAGTTCAGCGATGACCTATCTAAAGTGTCTGCCCCATTCATTAACAAAACCAGTTTCATAAAATGTTTTAACAGCAAACACCTTTCTTCTTTCGTTAACATCGTAACAATTCGGAAAACAAGGCTCACAGACCACGTTTTCTCCTATTCACTAGTTTGATTATTGCGTTTATTTTCTTTGTCATTACATTCTATATCAATCTGACAAGGCTTAATTACGACCATTAGGTAACAACAGCTTAAAAGGTTAAAGTTCCTGACAGAATGTATCTTGCTGTTACTTTTAATTTCTTTTAAAGGCCCTACAGACGCTCCGATTTATCGTACGACCAACAAGATGTCCAACGAACCAACCAATTGCTAGCAACCTACACACGTTCCGACAAACTGCACACAGCACCAACCTGTTCTGGTGTCTGTCTGTCGAATTGTTTTTGTTTTGTTTGCGCAGACGATCTCAGGCATGGAAGTTGGTCGGGAAGCTCTACACACGATACAATTTGTCGGGTGAAGTGGTGGGGGAATCGGAGATCGGCCGACAAGAAAAGTTGGTCGGGTAGCGCCTAAAACCGCCCAATTTACCGGGTGAACAACGAATTGGTCCAATAGATCGCATCGTGTGTAGGGCCCTTTGACCAACTGTCCATCGACTTTTCCGTCATCCTGTACATGTGTTTCGTCCACTTGAGTGCCAGGGCCAGTGGGACTAAGTTGTGGTGTGTTTCAGCTGATCGTCCTCGCCGCCCTCGTGGCCGTGGCCCGCGCCGGCCTGCTGGCCGCCCCTGCAGTCGTCGCCCCCGCCGCCCCCGTCGCCGCCGCCCCCGTCGCCTACGCCGCCCCCGCAACCGTGGCCGCCGCCGAGTACGACCCGCACCCCCAGTACAGCTTCGCCTACAGCGTGCAGGATGCTCTCACCGGTGACTCCAAGGCCCAGCAAGAAGTCCGCGACGGAGACGTCGTCCAGGGCAGCTACAGCCTGGTCGAGGCCGACGGCTCCATCCGCACCGTCGACTACACCGCAGACCCCATCAACGGCTTCAACGCCATAGTCAACAAGCAGGCCGGTGTCCACCCCGCCCCCATCGTCGCCAAGGTGGCCGCTCCTGTCGCCTACGGAAAGGCCATTCTTGGTTGAACAAACGCTTCCACCGGACACAATCCCACTGAATGGCTCTAACATTGAGCAGATTCTTCAGAAACCTCAAATCAAAGCAGTTTGTTTCCTATACACATTGTTTCTACCAACCTACGTCCAATGAACAAACCTTTTCCACGTAATTTCCTTGCCACTGTAAAATTCAGTATTTATTGTGAGTGAATGTTTTTATACAGCGTTTTATGTAAGCAAAATAAAATTTATTATGTTATTTACATTGTTTGATTTCAATACCCTCTCTTGATCAACCTCATTATTCAGTAAAATATTCTTAAACTTCTACTTTACATATTTAGAACGTGACACGTGAGGTCAATATTATTGAATCACACGTCAGAATTCTTATTTGTTTTACGGGTGGAGTAAAGATGAAATGACTGTTTATTTGCCTCAATAAGTGCTATCGATGTACTATTACTTCGACAGTCAGTAGCCTGGGACACAGTATATGAAAAAAGTATTTGTAGCTTTCACCTTCAAAACCAATACATCGAGTCCACTGAAGCGTTTTCGTAAACTATTGGAGGTCTCTCTTGGACCTTTTCACCCGTTCCGTTATACACTACTAGAAATACAGTCTAAAATCTTTCGAATTGCCTTTTTAGTGTGCAGTATACGGGTACTGTAACTTTTATCGCGATGGAAAATGTTAGTGTTGATAGTTAGTCCGGTGATATTTGAACAAGAGGATCTAATTACAAAACACTCTGTTTCTAAAAGAATATTTGAAACAAAATTAAGGTTAAAATGTATACATTCCTTTAGCGTTAAATTTTAAAATGTGCACACGCTATCGAACACATGAGATGAAGAACTGAAATAGGACGACAGGGAAGAAATGCAAGCTGTCCCAAATGAATTTTCTAAAACATAACGATAGATATTCTATTAGATTCCCTCGCAACCACCTCTTGGAAACCGAGATATATTCTGGAAAAAGGATAAATATTTGTGAGACGTAACAATAACAGCGTGATTGCTGACAGAAAATGTTTTTAAATGTGTGAAGAGGAAATAAAGTTTGCAGATAGTAAGTGGCGAACCCAGTCCCGTCTGCTATAAGATCAGATAACTTTAACCACACGGCTATACTGTTAAAGAATAACTCGTAATATTATCATTCATATTGATATCTACTAAAAGCTTCGAAATATCGATGTGTCGTTAACTAGTTTTTAATTATAAGAGATCTTACCAAATCTAGCGTGTTTCCAACATATTTTCCATTTGACAAGATAGTTGTTAGACGCATCTGTTTCGTTACAGGATAGGCTTTTCACATGCACAAGATGAAGTGCTTAGTTGACTACAGGTCTGGGGAAGAAGGAATCTCTGCATGGCATTCCATCCACATTTCGCTAAAGTGAAAGAAAGAACTTGCAACTGAACACAGTTTTTCAGGTTTAAATACACACTTATATGAACACATTGTCGTTACTTTTATATATTAACAGAAAATTGCACAAAATACTTGGTAATGAATATACACAAGAGTAAATTTATCCATGTAGCTGCTCACAACTGTATACGTTGGAATGCTTATGAAAACTCATTCCATAACGTGAATACAGCCGAGATAGTCAGAGGCATAATAACAACGCAGCAGTATTAGACTAAAAGTACAGTAGAACAATGCAGTTCTCTCGTTAAACTTTCGGATAATGTGTTACTGTTGTTTATTTATATTGCTGAGAGTAGCTACGAAGCGACTACTGTACCACTAAAGCACTCAATAGCATAACTGTACTACACATAAAACTCCTGTCTAAAACAGAAATGTACGCCGAGATAATTAAAGGAAGTAATTATATCTGAGTAAAAATTAAGGAAATGTCTCATAGATGTACATCATGTTTCTGGCTCATATTTGGCCACATTAATCACACACCGTGTAACTATTATATTTTTACTTTTTCAAAAAAACTCTAGTTTGTCCGTATCATGAATCAAGTCGAACACAGACATATTTTGATTCAGTTCAAGTTTTTGCGCCACGGCGGAATAGCCGTGCGCACTGGGGCGCCATGTTGCAGTGCGCGTGACCGTTCGCCATCGGGGGTTCTAGTCCCCCCCCCCCCCTCTCGGGCATGGGTGTTTGTGTTGTCTTTAGGTTAGTTTACCTTAGTTTAAGTAGTTTGTAAGCTACGGACTAATGAGCACACAGTTGAGCCCGATATATTTACAAACATTTCAATTTTCAAGTTTTTGCTGCACTGTTTATTTATTGATATCGTTACAAGATGACGAGCTCGTTCCGGCGCCTGTGTTAATTACCATGTATGTGCAGGAAAAGTTATGCTATTACTTATTTTCTTGTGCTCCGCATTGCATAGTGGGACGAAAGCATTATTTGTCTTTCTGGCGTAAAAGTATCATGCTATTTCCGTGTTATTTAATTTCGTGGTCCTAGCGAATGTTCTTTTTTTATGATAGTTTATTTTGACAGATCTATCTCCAACGACGCTATATGTTTACACAAAAATTATAATGGGAGGAAGGTCAGTGACTGTGTTTAATTTTCACAGATTATATGTCGTTGTATATCTAGTGATATCCGTTCCATCCAGTTCTCATGACATCACTAACTCTAAGCCGAGATACGCCATCTTGTATACACCTCAACAGAAATACAATACGGTTTACGCATTCTGTTTGTTACTAATTTTTATCGTGTACACGCGACAGTTATTTTAAATACTAAATAATCGCTGGCCATACAAAATGCAACATCAAGAGAGACCAGAGATATCAGAGGCAAATTTGTTTCATAGATCACATTACTGATAATACAGTCCCGTGTGAAGTGAGGAAACTTTCAAATGTTTGTAATTCTAAGGGACTTAACTTCTGGGGCTATCAGTCCCTGGGCTTATAAACTAATTAAGTTAATTTAAATTAACTTGCACTAGGACAACACACACGCATCAGTCCGAGGGAGGACTCGAACCTCTGACGGCGAGCAACCGCGCAAAGCGCCTTAGAACGCTCGAAGTGATGCAAGCCGTTTTGAGTGTCGCAAATATTGCTGGCTACAGCCGCTAATACACCCCTCGGAATTGAATCAAAGAGGCTGTGCATGTGTTGTTGCGGTATAGCAATCAATGTTGCTCCCACAGGTTGCCAAACGTGGCCTGGTGTAACAGCGGGTGGTGACACCCGGGCAAGTCTTTCCGCATTCATCGACCGGACGTTTGCGATAGGCGAGAGTTCGCAAGAACAGGGAGGCCAAGCCAGCGATGCAATCCAATGCGCAACCGAGAAGCCTTGCACGTTGCGTGCCACGTGTGCCCACGTATTGTCCTGTTGCAATCTGGTGGTCGCCAAGCTCCGAAGGCACGGGAGGACAACAGCATGCAACAGTTGGAAATGTAATGCTGGCTGGGTAATGTACGGGCAACGAGTACTAAAGGGGTGTGGGAATGAAATTCATTACTACCCCAAACCGTAATGCCAGGTGGAGAAGTAGTATGACGATGCACAAGGGAAATGTCTCTCACAGTGTCTCTAATCCGACCATCGAGGTGGTTCAGGCAGACTCGGGATTCGTTGGTAATATAAATGTCGTTCAAACAAATCTTCTAATATATAAAGCACAGTGTTCGTATGTTTGTACGTGTTGCATACAAATCTACAGTTTTGTTCCAATCTTTATGAAATTTTGTACACATAAGCTTCGATCCATGAGGACGGTCGCCGTAAGTGTAAGAATCACATTCGATATATAGTTCACGAGGTATGACGTCATAAACAATGAGATGCGCGAAAAAATGCTGCATTTTGCGACAATGCTGCTCATTTTCTCCTAAACCATTGGACCGATTTCAACCAAATTTGGTACACACATTCCTTACTGTGAGGTAACAATTGCTGCATGATTAAGAATCACATATGGCACATGGTTCAAAATATATTACGTCATAACCAATGGAAATCGCAAAAATGCCATATAATGCGGCGAGACTTTCGAAATACACTGTATGAGAATGACAGTACTTAGCGACTTGCAAAAAACTTTAAACATAATTTCAAACCTTTATTAAACTTTTTATCGCTGGCAACCATAGTAAAATGATGAAAGGAAAAAAGTTTCTCGCTTACTACTATTCCGCTGTTTATGGAGTAAAACTACGGCTCTTGGTATGACGTTACAATTTATAATTTGCCCACTACAAATTGTAGTGACAGGAAATTTTACAGACAGTATACACGCATATAGTTGAATGTACCTTCTAAATAGTATCACAATATGACACATAGTTCATGAGATATGAGCACATAAACAGCAACGGTCATGGAAAACCGCCCCATCACGCACCAAGTTTTAATCTATTACTTCTTTACTACTAATTGTATGCCCAAGAGATTTTACAGATATACAGGCCTTATACGAATGAACAAATACCTGACAAATGGCAGGAATAAATACATAAATACCCGGGCAACGCCGGGTTTTCAGCTAGTATGTTTGTGTGTTTGTACGTTTTTTTGTGTGTACGTATTGCATACAAATGTACAGTTTTGTTCCAATCTTTATGAAAATTTTCACACGTAAATTTCAATCCATGAGGACCGTTGCCATAAGTGTAAGGTTCACGTACAACACATAGTTCACGAGATGTGACGTCATAAACAATGAGATGCGAGAAAAACTGCTGCATTACGCGACAATGTTGTACATTTCCTCCAAAACAGCTGGACCCATTTCAACCAAAGTTGGTACATATCTTCCTTATAGTTATGTACCAATTCTGCATTGGTAAGAACCACATATGGCACATTGTTCAGGAGATATGACGTTATAAACAATAGGAGAAAGAGATTACTTAGCGGCTTGCAACAAACTTTAAACATAATTTCAAACCTTTATTGAACTATTTCTCGCTGACATTCATAGCAAAATAATGAATGGAAAAAAGTTTCTCGCTTACTACCTTTCCGCTGTTCATGGGCTAAAACTGTGTCGTTCGTATGACATGACAATTTATAATTTATACACTACAAATTGTAGCCGCAGGAAATTTTACAGACAGTATACGCGAATGTAGCTGAAAGTAACTTCTAAATTTATCACACTTAGTTCATGACATGAGGACGTAAACACCCTAACGTCCCTGGAAAACCGCCACATAACGCATCAAGTTGTAATATATTAATTCTTTACTACTTATTGCATTCCAAAGATATTTTGAAGACATACAGCACTTATACAAATGAATATATACCTGAAAAATATACAATTGTACAACACATAATTCAATAAATACGAGATCGTAAGAATTTTATGTCATTTGTATTTTGACTACTATTTTTCTTTGTTTGCATACTGCACTTATAATTTTGTACATTATGCAAGGCAGCTTTATTTCTTATACATTCTCCGGTGAATATAACATGACAAAAAAAAAGGAGATGGACAGTAAGAGAAGGGGTAGGAGAAGTACTAACTCAAGCCTTGAATAAATAAATAAATAACCGGGTAACGCTGTGTTTTCAGCTAGTAGCTTATAAATAACGGAAACTCTTCTCTGAAATGTACGACAGCACTCCCGAACACCTCCTAACGGCGCGAGTTGTCTACATCATCTACATCTACATGCGATACTCTGTAAATTACATTTAAGTGCCCGGCAGAGGGTTCATCGAACCACCTTTATACTATTCATCTCCCATTCCACTATCGAAAAGCGCGTGGGAAGAAAGAACATCTGAATCTCTCCGTTCGAGCTCTGATTTCTCGTATTTTATTCTGATGATCATTTCTACCTATGTAGATGGGACTCAACAATATATTTTCGCATTCGGAGGAGAATGTTGGTGATTGGAGTTTCGTAAGTAGACCACGCCGCAGCGATAAGCGCCGTTGTTGTAATGATTCCCATCCCACGTCCTGTATCATTTCCGTGACGCTGTCTCCCCTGAATCGTGATAACACAAAACCAGCTGACCTTCCTTGGACTCTTTCGATTTCCTTCGTGAAACCCACCTGATAAGGATCCCAAACTGGGCAGCAAAACTCCAAATAAGGACGGACAAGCCTAGTGTATGTAGTCACTTTAGTAGCTCTGTTGCATCCTTTAAGGGTTCTGCCAATAAAACGCAGTCTCTGGTTCGCCTTTCCCACGACATTACCTACGTGTTCTTTCCAGTTTAAGTCTGAAGTAATAGTAATTCCTAGATATTTTGTGGCGTTTACGGCTTTCACGTTTGATTGATTTATCTTGTAAACAAAGTTTAATGGATTTCTTTTCGTACTCATGTGGACGACTTCACACTTCTCATTATTTAGAGTCAATTGCCAATTTTTACACCATAGTGATATCTTATTTAGATCGTTCTGCAGTTGGTTTTGATCTTCAGATGATTTTACTAGACAGTAAATGTCAGCATCATCTACAAACAACCTAAGAGAGCTACTTAAATTTTCTCCTAGAGCGTTTATGTAAATAAGGAACAGGAGAAGACCAATGACACTACCCTCTGGAACGCCTGATATCACCTGTCTTAGTCGATGCCTTACCATCGATTACTACACGCTGTGTCCTCTCTGACAGGAAATCCCCTATTCAGTCGCAAATTTAGGGCGATATACCATAACAACAAAATTTGATTAAAAGCCGTTTGTGAGGTACGGTATCAAAAGCCTTCTGGAAATCAAGAAATGCGGAATCATTTGAGAACCCTTGTCGATAGCACCCATCACTTCGTGTGAGTAAAGAGCTAGTTGTGTTTCGCATGAACGATATTTTCTAAATCCGTGTTGACCTTGGGTCAATAGATCATTCTGTTCAAGATTATTCACAAAATTTGAATACAGGATACGATCCAGAATTGACGTCAATGCAATAGGCCTGTAGTTTAGTGGGTTACTGCTTCTGCTTTTCTTGAATATAGGTGTGACCTGTGCAACTTTCCAATCTTTTGGTACGATTCCTTCTTTGAGAGAGCGGTTGTATATGGCTGTTAAGTAAGGAGCTATCTCTTCAGCATAATCAGAAATCTAATGGGTATACAGTCCGGCCCAGAAGACTTGTTCTTGTTAAGTGATTTAAGTTGCTTCACTACTCCGAGGTTAATTACTTCAACGTTACTCATTCTGGCCTTTGTTTGTAATTCGAAATGTGAATGAGTTTATGTTATGTTTAGTAACTCTGCTTTTGTAGCCCTATCATCGGCAGAATCGCCATTACTATTACGTAGTGAGAGTATTGTTTGTGTTTTGCCCCTAGTATATTTAACATATGAAAATGTATTACGCTTTTCAGTCAGATTTTGAGAAAGAGTTTCGTTGTGATAAGTATTCGCATTAAAATCCTCGCTAAATTTCGAGCCTCAGTGTAGGATCGCCAATCTTGCGTATTTTGTGTTCTTTTAAATTTAGCATGCCTTTTCCGTTGCTTTTGCAACAGTGTCCTGACCTGTTTTATGTACCAAGGAGGATCACCTCCTTCTTTTCTTAATTTATTTGGTATAAACTGTCAATTTCTGTCGATACCACTTCTTTGAATCTGAGCCATATCTGGTTTACACTTACGTTTAGTGTTAGGAACGAGTGGATACTGTCTTTCAAGAAGCAATGTATTGTATTTCTATCTTCTTTTCTGAACAAATATACTTTTCGACTATTTTCGGTAACTTTGGGACATTCGATATTCAACCTCGCTACGACAGCTCTGTGTTCGCTAACACCTGCATCCGTTTTGATGCTCGTTATGAGCTCAGGATTATTTGTTGCTAAGAGATCAAGTGGGTTTCACATCCATTTACAATTCTAGTTGGCTCATGAAGTAATTGTTCGAAGTAATTCTTAGAGATTGCGTTGAGTACAATTTCGCATGATGTTGTATGCGTACCTCCTGCTTTGAAAGTATAACTTCGCCAACAGATTGAGGGTAAATTAAATCACCGCCTACTATTATTGTGTGAACCGGATACGTGTTTGCAATCAGGCACAGGTTTCCTTTGAACCTATCTGCTACCTTATCGTCAGAGTCGGGAGGCCGGTAAAAGGAACCAATTAGTAACATCTTATGTTTTTCTGGTACAACTTCTACCCATAATAGCTCACAGGAACTATCAACTTCAACTTCGCTACACGAAAGACTACTTTTGACGGCTTCAAAACACGCCTCCACCTATTTTGTTTAATCTATCCTTTCTGAACACAGTTAGATCTTTTGCGAATACTTCTGCTGAACTTATTTCCGGCTTAAGACAACTTTCGCCACCTATAATGATATGTGTTTCGGTGCTTTCCATTAACGCTTGGAGTTCTGGTACTTTCTCGACGCAGCTACCACAATTCACAATTGTAATACCGATAGTTTCTAGATCTATACTTCTCCTGTGGTGGACCTGTAACTAAACTGGGAGTGAACGACCGATTAACGATTTGAGCCTCAGAACACTTACATCATTCGTGGGTTTACTTTATAGAAGTAGAAAATGGTTGGAATGGGGGAGTTTATCTGCTACATACGTCTGTAGAAGGTAACTACAAACAGCGTTGCACCCCAAAATCTTTATCTGGTTGCCGAAAAATAGAGAATTCTAAATAAAGTGGTTTAAGGAGGCAAGTATTAGGCCTACTGGGATCGTTTACTTTTAATAAACAATCTCTTTCTTCTGTTTAAGTAAGTCCGTTATAGATACAGGCACTGGGTTATTCGTAAGCGAAGAGCTGATTTGCATCAAATTTGAGAAAGAAGGGCCCAGAGCATTTGAATAAATGCTTTGAATTATACCCACACTACTTTGGGGAAAAGATTTCAGAAATAAGCTTTTGTAAAGCCGAAAGTAAATGATGTAATTTGTTCATTGCGTGTAGTTGTAAAAATGGTGGTTAATGTTTTATAACAACAAATGTATAACAGCAAGTTTTTTATTAATCCCTTCATTTAAAACGTAGACGAGGCGTTACAAGTATCAGCACAATACCTTCACTGTCAGTTATTTGTATTTAAGCAAATATTACATTTTTTGAAATACAGGCCTAAACAGAAATATAAAATAATGTCTTATATTCTTGCTGTCATTTCCAGTATTGGCCTGATGCACTGCCTTCCTTCTTGCTGCCTAACTGCTCATGGAAAATGCGTTCATGAATATGGTTAAAACTTACGACATGCATTGTGTTAGTTTCAGTTCGAATTCTATCCAAATAAACACATTATGAAGGACATTATTGTCCATCTACGCAACTACAGTAAGTGAGATCATTTTCCACCAGACACATTTCGTTTCACTGAATATAAAACATCTTCTATGGTCTGTAATGAGAGCTATCTACTGTTTCTTTTTTTTTTTTTTTTTTTTTTTTTTTTTTCGTAGATCGAAATCAGTTTCTTAAAAGTTTGTAAAACGTTGATCATTTCTGACTTAAGAAAATTTTTTCTTAGATTTTTGCCGACATGTTACACACTTCATGGCAGAGAAGATAACTTTTTTTTAAAGTGTAGGGTGGAAGAAAGTAAAATAATCATCTAATATTCTACCTTCAGTGGCGTTAACAAATGCAAAGTAATTTTGGTACGCAGCGAAATAAAATAACGAATCGAAGATGACAAAGCAAGTAGAGACTACAACTTGGACCAATAGATGGCACTGCTAGCGGTGTCACCTGACAAATGCACGTAAATGTCACGGAGTCTCCGCTATTATACTATTTATACTGTATATATAAGCTATTTGGTTTAAATCCCAATTATTTCAGCATCATAAAAATCGTCGGAAAAGAGTCTCAGTGTTGCCTTATGCATCACCAACTTATGATTTTGCATCCTGCACCTGACATGATTTGGGATGGTGATAGATTCCACTCAAGGTCCTCCCCCCTCCCAAACAGTACGAATTGCCGGTACACTAAAACCAAACACTAAAATCATACTATCCAGGCCCGTTTCCCGTCCTGCCCAAATTCATAAGATGGTAGTACCCCTTGATCGTTGCTTCCTCTTCATACAGCTTTAACTGTATTCCGCATGGGACCTGATCGTATATGTGCACAAGCATAGAAACTGTCATTTGTCTGTTGGAAGCATACATACGATCATAAGATACGCCACCACTTCCAAAAGTTACGTGCAATGGAAATTGATAGAGAAATTGGAAATTTTTGCTCGCCACAAAAAGCAAGAAAAAAGTCCTCAGTATAGTTGCTTCTAATATGATGGAAAGAAACACATTTACCCCAAACATGGAGGCAACTACCTACCGCTGATCACGAATTTAAGTGAACTACCACGAACTGCAGGCGAGAGGACTTCTCTCAGCGTTTTCATGTCCTGGATCTTCGCACGAGCCGTGGCGGAGCGGCCGAGCGCATTGAGGCGCTATGCTACGATGCGCGAGGCCGTTCCCTGTCTGGGGTTTGAATCCCCCCCCCCCCTCGGGCATGGATGTTTGTGCTTCCTTTAGTATAAAGTAAAGTGTGCGGCTCCGTAGCACAGTGGTAGAGTGTCAGACTACAAATCCAAAGGTCCCGGGTTCGATCCCCACTAGGTCCTAGGATTTTTATCTCTCACTTTCCACTTCTTTCACCTCTGGCAGTGTTGCTGATGTGAAAAATACCGAGTAGCACCGTGGTTCGGAACCCATGTTAAACTGTAGGTCCCCCTATAACTGGCTGGGTAAGTCAGTTCGAAACACCACCTCCAAACAGGACCATGCCTAGTAAAGCACTGTGGTGTTCAAACCAATATTCGGATTGTTGACTGCTTTACCTTAATTTGTAAGTACTTTGTGGCTTCACAAATATTTGAACATTTTTCTTCGCACGATAGCGAAAGATACCCATGGGGCGAATTTAACCAGGCACATACTCGCCGATGGTCATATAGTCTTTCTTTCGAGGTTCAGTTCCGCCCGCCTACTCACAGGATGACTCAAACTCTCTGAACACGGAAATGGTGAGTGTCCTATCACACAATTTTATCTAACGGCCAGTGGAACTTCTGTAGATTTACGCACTTAAATGAATTCGTATTTTCTTCAACCATTTCTGTCGTCAATCGTACTTTCGTGTTCACATCTGACGAAAATTGCGTTTCATTAGTCGATGTCATCTCACTTCAACAACGCTTCATTCAAGGTTAAACGCAGTTTGCACAGACTTTCTAAACAAGTATTACCGTTAACTTTTAGTCTCGTCGAAAAAAAATGTTGAAGGATAAACGTTGTAAATAAAATTACTTTTTGGTAACGATATAGACATTACTTTTGTCATCGTTAGCATTTTTTATTGTACACTGATAGGTATTACGAGTAAAATTGTAATACCTGTCTTCTATTCCTGGTAGCTTCTAAATTTCAGAGACTGCATTGCAGCTGAACATTTTTAAGAGATTTCTCCTAAATCTACACTTGCTAAAAAAATCTGCTTGCCTTTATACAAGCTATCCGCTAAGATTAATAAGAAGGTCCTTATTGCCTTGCATGTTCCTCATGTCTCCTGAAATCAAACTGGTCAATAGTTTCAGTCTTCAGTCTTTTTTTTTTTATTTTTATTTATTTATTTATTTACATTGACGTTTAACCGTTTACCAACATCCTTACATGCTACAAATGTCAGATTAGGCAGTAGTAATGCCGTATACATTCTATGTATTAAAGGAGAAACGCCTAACCAAACGTCCCTCCCCCCGCAAACTGCATTCTCCTCCTTTGATATTCTAATTATTAAATTTTTTCTTGAAGCCTGAGGGCATTTAACTCATTCTCTTTTTCGCAAAAATTCCTTAGACTTTCCTTGATACCGCTTTTCTTTTTCTATAAAAATGCATAGTTTTACATGTTTCCATTTTTATCATTTAGCCATCCAAGTTTTACCATTTGGCCTTTTCTGACAGACCGATATTCAGAAGTATTTATTTCCTCATGTCTACTTCATTTGGTGCACTTTTGCGTTTTATTCTTGCAGCAGTAAGAACAATAACTTGTATTTACTTATTACCTGCATTATTTTTGCTCTCAAAACTCCTCATACGTCATTATCACATCTGTTTCAGTGTTAAAACGTTCAACTATTCCTAGCTGATACAGGTTAGTCAGGTCCTATCTCTTTAATATCCCATCTAACTAATTACTTTAGCTTTCGTCTGCATTTCGTAGGTAATGAATTAAGGCCAGATTTTAAATGTGTTCCTCTAAATGTTTTCCAGTTTCAAACGTAGTTTCTTCATGTCTAGTGTACCGTTACATAACCGACCGGTGTGTCTAGTTCTCTAAAACCATAACATCGTCCGAATCAGAACACTGTGAAAGTGGGACGTACACAGGTTAAGTAAACAGTTTGTTATGCGTTGTGTGCCACTCCTTATCAGTGACAAAAAGGCGAACTTTGAAGAAAATCATTCGTTGTATTTTTTAAACATCTTCTGTTCCGACAGTAGGAAAGTGTACTTTATCTACTTCCGAATGCAGATGATACAACATACATAAGGTTCACAGAGTTAACACATTTAGATGACATACATTGAGGTGACATTTACTCATGTAGAGAGACAGATGTTAGCGCCAGTCCAAGTTCGGAACGTTTTAGTACTTTCAGTTAAGCTTCCAGATAAGTAATGTATATTTTAAAACCGAAATGGGAATTATGAAAATATGTTAGTATTTGAGAAGGACAAAATGTCCGTTCCAAATTGTTATTGCAACATATATATAGCGTGACTCATTTACGAGTGCAGATACAGTAACAGTCCGATAGTCCGGCAACCAATAGTTCGGAACGGCCGATGGTACTGCAGCAGGATCCAATGGGACTTGTTTATCCATTGATGCAGTCGCTACTGCTGCACTTACGCTGACGTCACCGACCGACAGTTCACATGAGGCGATACCCTGCTTGGTCGGTCACAACAGTGTTCTACCAGCGGTCGTCAATGTCGCAAACGCCATTGTTGGGATCGGAAGCATTCAGACCTTACTCAGTAGATCTCGGCTGCTACTGTACTGTACAGAGGTTCCTTTCATTGTTTAGACTGATAGCAGTTTTTCAGCATTTAACAGAGGTGACTGTAATATCATAGTGATCTGTGGGACTTTTATTAACTTTTAAGCAGTGACAATATTCTCTAAGCCCAAATCTTCTTCAAGCTCTAAATCAGGAGTGAAGCATGCACTCTGACCATCAACCAGAATCTGGAAAACATCAAACGCATGGAGAAAGGTGAGAACAGATATATTTTGATAACTGAATTTAATATTGGTCTGTCAACAATTTATTGACATGAAAGTATGAACTAATAAAATATGCTTCTCAATCGGTAACAACTGAAAAATTGGCTTCCAGATAAACTTTAAAAAGGAAAAAAAAAGACGAAACTGTAACAATTGATAGGTTATTGTACAAGTGGTTCAGTGCACTGTGTCACGCCGCGGTGGAGTAGCCGAGCGGTCTAAAGCGTCTCTCTGCGGAGGGCGCGGTCTCTCGCCGTGGAGGTTCGAGTCCTCCCTTGGGCATGGGCATGGGTGTTTGTCGTTAGCTTAGTTTACCTGATGACCACGCAGTTTGGTCCGATAGATTTACAGACATTTGAACATTTTTTTGCACTGTGTCACAGCTGTTTTCGATGTATGTTCAAAATGTTCAGATGTTTGTTACGCTTATGGGACTACACTGCAGGGTCGACAGTCCCTAAACTTACTAACTACTTAGGAAGTAACTTATTCTAACGACAGCACAAACATCCATGCCCGAGGAGGGATTCGAATCCCCGACGAGGAACGGCCTCGCGCATCAGAGCATAGCGCCTCAATGCGCTCGGTCACTACGCCGCGGCTTCGATGTTGGCTTAGCCTATGCCAGCAGTAACAGGTAACGCCCGATAGTCCGGCATTTTCGGTAATCCGACACTGAGTCGGTCCCGAAAGTGTTGCATTATCAGACTTTTATTGTACACTGAAATGTAAGCAAGGGATTAAAGTGGAATTCGCGTCTTTTCGATGTTCGTGTACAGTGGACTCGCATTCGGGAGGACGGTGGTTCAAATCCACCTCTGGCCATCCTGAATTAGGCTTATCGTAATATCCGCAAATCACTCACGTCAGGATGTTGAAGATTTCCTTCTTCATCTTTACCCAAATATCGGTTTGTGAGCTCCGTCTCTCATGATGACGCTGTCGACGGTACATTAAACCGTAGACTTCCTTCTTCCTTCGATGTACAAGTGGTAAAAATGCAGACGAGAACTATGGCAATGTTATTACTAAATGGGTCCTAACAAAACCAACGTCCTGTTATTCTTTTCTTGGCTGCCCAATGTCAAACACCGTAGGACGTCCATCGGAGAAAGAAAAAGTGCAATAAGGAGAAACTTTTGAAAATTTGAGACCATGCTTCATGCTACCGTGCGTTTCCATAATAAAAATATAGTAACTCAGAAGTTACACTAATTCAAATGAGTTACTCAAGCACTCTATGTCCTGATTTCTCCCAATACGATGATCACACCCGCTGTTCCTTAAAAGAGAATTGGGTTTAATTTAAATCAAGAGATAAAACCTTTGTTGACGGACATCCACAGCTGAGATGATACATCTTTTGATAAAAAGCTTCAGCTGTTTACTTTTATAAAAAAGACGACCGGTTTCGCGACTTAAAGTCGCATCTTAGGGTCAGACACCTTAATCAGGTCGTCTTTTATATATATGAAGCAGACCCTTTTATCAAAAGATAAGTCAAGAGAGTTGGGTTTCTTCAACCTGGTGAGTCATTAGGATGATTGCTTCAGTGTTCACGGTGATTTTATTTGATTGCCTTACCGATTCTTGACTGCAAGGCCTTCGAACGGAAACTTTTTTTTATCACCCTTCATATTTTTCAGAGTATGTATTTTTATGTACAGTGTGCATTCTTGAGTATTGCTGATCATTTCGGATTGATTGTGATACAGAGTGAAACTTCTTTACGGGGTATTGATGCTGCCCGGTGGTATGAAAGAAAATTAGGTTTCTCTGCATCTACGTGAATAATTTGTGACATTTGCGTGCGTGGTAAAGAGTTCTGTAAATACTTTCACAGTATTTATCTCGCGTTCCGATATCGAACACTTAAACTTTCTCCGAAAGCTCTGATTTCTCTTAAGATACTCATCTCTCAACTCAGGTGGATGTCAACAAAATATTTTCTCATAGTAAGAGATCCTGCCAGGTAAATATAAATCCTGCCATATAACTGTAACATGAAAATCAGCACAAAGAAGACAGAGACCATGATATGCAGCCGCGAGCAAATTAAAATTGACATTACGATTAATGATGTACCATTGAAAGTAGTCAATGTGTTCACCTACTTAGGAAGTAAAATCACGCCAGATGGCAGAAGTTCCGCAGACATAAAAAGCAGAATTGCGAAAGCTAAAACAGTCTTCAAAAATAAACGGATCCTTCTTACATCAAGAAATATAAAAAAGATACGAAAACAGCATTTATAAAATGCTATGTGTGGATTGTGGCATTGTATGGCCCCGTAACTTGCACACTCTGTATTTGCAACAAGAGTAGACGCATTTGAATTGTGGTGTTGGAGAAGTATTCAGAAAATCCCTTAGACGGCAAAGATGACAAATGAAGAAGTTCTAAGGAGAATCGGCGAAGAAAGAGCACTTTTGAAAATAATAATAAAAAGAGAAGAGATAAGTTAATAGGACATCTGTATACGCACGATGAGTTGATAGTCAATGTTATGGAAGGAATGGTAGAAGGAAAAAGAGGCAGAGGAAGATCCAAATTGCAGACTTGACACAGATTCAAAAAGATATGGGAATGGAATCATATCAGAAAGTGAAGAGGCTATCCGAGAACAGAGAAGTGTGGAGGAAAAGAATTGCTGCCAACTAATCTTCGGATTGTGAACGAGAGAAGAGTAAGAGAAACTGAAGGCTAAAATTTTGTGCATTGATGTCGCTACAATTAACGCCACCCCAATTCGCGTAGCATACCATTGACATTGTGTCCCTTATTTCGTGATTATATAAAACGAGCTGCCTTTCTTTGAATGTTTATTGACGTTCTTCGTCAATTTTGTCCAATAAAGATCTTATACCGCACAGCAATACTTTTCGAAGATGACGGACAAGCGTAGTGTGGCAAGTCTCTTTGTCAATTTGCTTTATATTCCAAGTGCTTTGCCAATAAAACGTAGTATTTGGTTTGCCTTCCACGCCATATTATATATTTGTTGTCTCAAAGTAGGTACTAATTGTAATCCCTAGGTATTTTGTTGAATTGCTAGGCTTTCAATTTGTGTAAATTATCATATTAGAATTATTTTTCGAATGTATGTGAATGAACACTTACTTTTGAGTACTCCACTTTAATTAGTACATAAATATCTTCTATAAGTTATTTTATAATCGATTTGTGACTCTTTACCTGAACAGAAATGATAAAAAGGCCGGAAACTAACTAAGATGACTCTTTATTTATAGAAAACGGAAGGACAAGTAGAGGGCTTATAAAATTTCATTTGGAGATATGCGTTCTATTTTACTCGATGAGTTTCCGTCATTTAATACGATCTGTGATCTTTCTACCGCGAAACTGAAACGTGACTTCGAAGACACGTCATGTGATTAGCATCTGCTTTTGAAGGTCGGTGTCCAAAGCGTTTCTCGAAGTCTACAAATTTCGAGTTAACTTGACATTCGCTGTCAATAACATCATTACTTCGGCGAATAAAGGGTTAGCGGCAGGGTTCCCCTATAACTATATTTTCTGAATCAGCTTTAATTGTGCAGAAGGTATGTTGCAGTATTGCTAGTAATAATTTTATTGGTTACTTTTAGCTATTTTATTTGTTACTTTCTAATTATTTACCACATTCCATCTACAAACATTCAACCTATTTTAATTATATTAACACTGTTTTATAACACTATATCTTATTCAAATGATTGTTGTATCTTAAATAACTCAGGTGTGAAAAGATAAAGTATTCTGATAAGATTAAATAAATAAAAATAAATTATCACAGGAGGACTTAAAAATGAATAATGATTAGTAGGTACTTCAATTGCATAGACTGAACGTGATATAAATCACTCTGTTGAGTCACTGCTGTACCTAAATTTGATATAATTTCAATAACATTTAGAAAATGAAGTTGAATGGGCTCTGTATTTTGTGAATACTAATCCTCCGAAACGTTATAAAAGTGACGTACATTATACATAAATTGTTATTGCCACTAACGACGACAATGTTACTTTAATATGTTCTGTCAGAGGACGGTTGCTCAACATGGGACAAGTATTGGAAAAATTACAGAAAACCAAATACCATCCTTATCAGATTCTTATTGGTTGATGGATTCTTTTAAATGTGTCAATAGCATGAAATTGGAGAAGAACATCCAATGATGTAGCCAAAGGGGGGGGGGGGGGTCTTGGGAGTCATTATCAATCATACGACGAAAAAGGGATACCGTACTATCGACAGTCAACAAAGCCATCTATAGATTTTAATTATCGATACATCGATAACAGCATCGGCTATTGCCCAGTCCTCCTTTAAATGTTGTCCATTGTTGTCCTTACACCATATTGCGAAGTTAAACACTACAGTGCAGTTCTTACTTGCAGTGGAATGTTATGTATCTGCTGCCGTTTATTTCTTTTGTGCTGTTAAGATAGCTTCCAATTACGGGTAAGTTTGTAACTAGAAAAAAGAGAAAAACCGACTTTCATTCATCCACTAGCGTTATGGTTAGTTAAAATATGTAGTACTATAGTAGCTTATTTATATATTTACAGCAGTTTAACGTTTGCAGTGAAGTCTTTATTTGAAGTGGCAATATTTCAGTATATCATAAGGCACCTCACTCAGTTTTGCATATCAAATACTGCAGTATTTGTAAGAAGGTCTTACAAACGCAAACATGTACATAAAATATAAAACATTCTTAATTTTTTTACAATAAATGAGCCTTTGTAAATTTCTCTTCAACAAGTAGGACCCCCCCCCCCCCTTTGACAATATCCTGGCTACATCAGTGGAACATATGAACTAACTTTGAAAGAACGCAAAAAGAATTTGCTTTCCTTATTTTTTCAACTACCCTAGAAGTCCCGAAATATATTAAGGAAAATAGTAAAAAACCGTCAAGTTATAGCTAGGAGTATAGACAGATTGTAATTATGAAGCGAAAGTAAGTGTTTCAAACATTCCGATCAATTAATTTGTCCGATTGGAGGTGCTCTGTTTGTTAAAGGTCCGAGTATCAGTCTGGTTGCATACCTGCAGTTTCGTAGCAGACAGCTATGTCTCAATTGGAGTAGGTGTGTCCAAGGCCTGCCATGGCTGTGGCCGTCATCCACGCAGTCGGTTGCGAAAAGGCAGCTACCTGCCACGCCTGCTGTGGGTATATAACCGCCAGCCGGACGGTGCATCGACAGTTCTACGCTCCACACAGCAAGAAGCTCACCGACATGGCCTGCAAGGTGGGTGCCATCAGGACAACTTCCACCTGCCGACCGTGTTTCAACCGACAATATCACAGTGGTGTTACACAATCATCGCGTGCTCCAACTTACCAGCGTGTTTCCACCTGCAGCGAAAGCAGTGTTGAGAGAGACCGTGCAGAATTCTGTATCAGTCCTGTAACGAATATTATACACACTACGGTGCCTGGCTACTATGTTTGATTGTGCTTCAGAAATACAAGTGGGGACATACCTGCAAAATTGGAAGCGGATGTGGAACTCTGGAAGCTTCTGACACGAAAATAAGATATTTAGGAAATTTATTCAAGTGTTTTATGGGACTAGTGGAATATTAAAATGAGACGGGATTGGGGAAGATGTAGCATTTTCTTCCATCGAAATGCGGCACCGTAGCCACCTCAGTATTTTCTGGGAAAATGGTGCATGTTCACAGGCACAATCGCGAGAATTTCCAAAATTTTATCCGATTGAAGTAAGAGGAAGGAAGTTTGAGAACCAAAACGACTAGTAGTGCAATTTAGCTCCTATCGAAGTCAATGCCGGTTAGAGAACTGATTGCGGAACTACGCCGCTCTTCTTTGTACAATATCTACATATGAGATGGTCGAACGTTATGAGTCGGGTGAGGTGAGCCTAGTTCAGTTAGTTAATACGACGATATCCCATGCAAAGAAAAGATGCGAGTTTTAATCGAAGAAGATCGTACATCTTTAAACTACTGGGAAATTATTAAGTCTCATACCACAAAGGAATCGTGATTCTTTACTGTCATGTTTCATTGACTTAGACATCAATTTTTGGAGTGATCTCCAAGCACCAAACGAGATAGCACATTAAAATCAAATTCGGGACGACGATGGTTCAAATTCATCTATTGCATCAAGGTCTGGGTTTTCCGTGATTTACCCAAGGCAAATAGCGGGACTATTCCTTTCAAAAAGCGCGTCAGATTTCCTTCTCGTTACTGACAAATCACAGTAAGAATCCGATCTGTGTCTAATGTCTAATGACCACACTGTCGACAGGACATTAAACCAAATCTTCCTTATTTCCAATCCAAACCAAAGAAAATTGGCAATTATTCATGAGTCAGACGGGAATTGTAGGAACGAAAAAAATATACTGATTTCCATAATGAAAAGTTTCAGCATTGCACATTAGGTAGATAAATTTTAAAATCGAATTTTCGTTTAATTTGTAAAATTGTTTCAACAAATTTAATACAGCACATTTACTATAGGGATGTTTTAGCAGACTTTAATCGTCAAGATATTTATCACAGTGGCTGCAAAACGTATATCTAAAATCCAAGTGACCTCCACTTTTTCATCTGCTAATCATTTTGTGTGTTTCAGCTGATCGTCCTCGCCGCCTTCGTGGCCGTGGCCCGCGCCGGCTACCTGGGCGCTCCCGCCGTCGTCGCCCCCGCCGCCCCCCTGGCCTACGCCGCCCCCGCCCTGCGTGCCGCCCCCGTGGCCTACGCCGCCCCCGCCGTCGCTAAGGTCGCCGCCCCCCTGGCGTACGCCGCCCCCGCCGTCGCTAAGGTCGCCGTCCCCGCCGCCGTGGCCGCCGAGTACGACCCCAACCCCCAGTACAGCTACGCCTACAGCGTGCAGGACGCTCTGACTGGTGACTCCAAGAACCAGCAGGAGACCCGCAGCGGAGACGTCGTCCAGGGCAGCTACAGCCTGGTCGAGCCCGACGGTTCCATCCGCACCGTCGAGTACGCCGCCGACCCCGTCAACGGCTTCAACGCCGTCGTGCACCGCGAGGCCGCCGCCCACCCCGCCCCCGTCGTCGCCAAGGTGGCCGCCCCCGTCGCCCTCGCCGCCCCCGCCATCGCTAAGGTCGCCGCCCCTGTGGCCTACGCCGCCCCCGCCATCGCTAAGGTTGCTGCCCCCCTTGCCTACGGCAAGGCCATCCTGGGTTAAGCCCCTACATGTAATAAATGCTGTATTTATTGTGTGTGAATGCGTTTTGTATAGTATGATGAATATGAATAATAAAATTCGTTGCTAAAAAGATCCATAGTTTCTAATCTGTTGCTTCAACCCTCCTATACTTGAATAGTGTTTTATTTTCACTGTGCAGCAATCTCAAATAAAATTGCTCTACGAGAGCAACCGTCTAGTAAAGTCATCTGAAGATCAAAACCAACTGCAGAACGATATGAATAAGATATCACTATGGTGTAAAAATTGGCAATTGACTCTAAATAATGAGAAATGTGAAGTCGTCCACATGAGTACGAAAATAAATCCGTTACACTTTGTTTACAAGATAAATCAACCAAAAGTGAAGGCCGTAAACTCCAAAAAATACCTAGGAATTACTATTACTTCAGACTTAAATTGGAAAGAACACTAGATAATGTCGTGGGAAAGGCGAACCAGAGACTGCGTTTTATTGGCAGAACTACAAAAGAAACTGCATACACTACGGTTGTCCGTCCATTTTTGGAGTATTGCTGCCCAGTGTGGGATCCTTATCAGGTGGGTTTGACGTAGGACATCGAAAGAGTCCAAAGAAGGGCAGCTCGTTTCGATTTGTCACGATAGAGGGGAGACAGCGTTACGGAAATGATACAGGATCTGGGATTGCGGCGTGCGCTGCTTAGGAAACTCCAATCGTCAACATTCTCTTTCGAATGCCAAAATATATTATTGACTCGCACTTACATAGGTAGAAATGATCATCAGAATAAAATACGAGAAACCAGAGCTCGAACGGAAAAATTCAGGTGTTCTTTCTTCCCGCGCGCTATTCGAGAATGGAATGGGAGATAAATAGTATAATGGTGGTTCGATGAACCCTCTGCGAGGCACTTAAGTGTGATTTGCAGAGTATCCCATGTAGATGTAGATGTAGAGAAAGTACACCGCGTGTCTACAGAGTAACATTACTGAAACCACAATTTTTACTGAATAATTTCTCGGCACATTGTGTTGAAATCACCTTGAATTTATGTGGAAAAAATTTCAGACAACCATCGGTTCGGAATCAGGAAGGAAAGTCTTCAGTATGTAGCATACCTGTCATAGGTCTTTGCTTCTTGATGTTCTCAATGATCAGCGATCACGATAGCTCCTGGCTTAAATTTCATAACCCAATACAAATGATGTAGGAAACATCTAGAATTGCAGTTCACTGACATTTTAATTCATTACTAGTGTCCAATTGTTCCCGTTTGTGGCCAACGTACTAATCTCATTAATTACAACCACTAGTAACACATCAATAATACGAATTTACACAGTTTGTGCGTGGAATACTAAATACGATATGTACAGTGTAGCACAAATATGGATTAATCACTGTAGATACACTTTCTACATGCCTAAAATTAAAGATCTTTTACATAACTTTTTAAAATTAAACTTCAAAGTTACGTTGGTTGTTCCTCAGATACATCACGACACAAGACTCTGAACTCGCGTGGATTGTGCATCAGATCGAGGATGAAACAATACTACTCTGCATGGCGCGAAAGCATCCTATTTATATCATCCAAACAATGTCACTGAAAATTACGTATTGTTAATTGAGTTCATTATATCAGTTATAATGGAAAAATAAACAATTATATACAACTGGCTATAGTAACAGATAACGTAAATAATGAGTAAATTACTGTAAAGAAACTCAATTAAATTAATAGTGTTTCATTTATGTATCTAATGAAGTAGGTGTGCAACAATACTATCGTAATTAACGGTAATTATACAGAAACTAATGAGGGCAAAGCTATTCTAACATTAATTGTGAAACATAATAACACCTTCTTTAATATTATGAGACAAGACTTTACTTCTTTTTATCAGAAATACTAATTAGCATACTATCGGAACTCTATCAGTATACCTCGGGCAGAACTAATTAATATTTGCTAATTAAACAAACTTATGCGACACCAAATAATAGAAAATAACTTCAGTTATTCACGTTAGAAAAAAGAATAAGGAAAGTTTTGGAAAAGAAAATGATAATCTACTAATTAGATTCATATCTATTGTTATTCAACAGTGTTATCGGGAGGTTCCGTAATGTAATCAGATGAGACTAAATCTCAACATGCTTCGTTACAAGGGGTTGTCATAAAGACCGACAATAGTACCGTTCGTTCCCTTTTGGTCATTCCACAAACATCGCAGAAGAACATGACATTGGGACGAGAGACGGGACAACATTCTTGAAAATCTGTGACCCTGCAGACACGCACTGGAACAATCAGAATTTCTCTAAGGCAACTACAATGAATATGATTTGATCCCTTTGGAGTGGACTGTAACGACAATTTATTCCCTGATTTATGGAGTAAAACCACTAGAAACCGTTCGAAGCCATTTTACGAAATCGAAATGTCATCCGGATTAGCGAATTGTGTTTTTTCCTTCCCAGCCTTCTATTGCCTGAACTCCTGTGACTTTAACACATAGTGCTGCACCATTGACATATGCGTGAAATAAACGGCAAAGGGTTTCTCTTTGACCCTCAGGTCGGTAACACCCATTGTGTTACTTGTGAAATTCTACTGAGAACTTTCATCATGCAGATTGTAATGAAGCATGTTGGGATTTATTTCCATCTGCTGCATTACTGAACCTCCCGATACCAGAGTTGCATAATAATAGATACATATGTCAGTAGGCTATTATCATTTTCTTTTCCAAAATTTTTGTTATTGTTTGTTCTAAAATGACTGGCTGAAGTTGTTTTCTATTATTTGACGTCATAGGGTTTGTTTATGCCAGTGGCGTATTGTTATTGGTGATACATAAGGCTAATTATTATCTCTGATAAAACTGATTGAATTACTTTCGCCGCAGTGCAGTAGCCGAGCGGTCTAAAGCACCTCGCTGCGGAGCGCGCTGTTGCTCGCCGTGGAGGTTCGAGTTCTCCCTGGGGCATGGGTGTGTGTGTTTGTCCGTAGGTTAGTTTACCTAGGTTTAAGTAGTTTGTAAGCTAGGACTGATGACTACGCAGTTTGGTCCGATAGATATACAGACATTTGAATTTTTGAATTATTTTCTCAAAATTTTAAATTAGGTATTATTATGTTTCACAAGTAATGTTAGAAAGGTTGTGCCCTCATTAATTTCTGTATAATTACCGTTTATTACAAAGTAATTGTTTGAAAACCTATTTACATATATTTGAAAGTGAGGCAATATTAATTTAACGGGGATTTGTATATCAGCTTATTCAGCATTATTTTTTACTATAGCCAGTTGAATGTAATTGTTAACTTTTCCATTATAATCAGTTTAATACACATAATTGACAATGTGTTATATTCAGTGTCATTGTTTGGATGATATAAATGAGATGCTTTAGTGCCTTGTAAATGAATCTTGTTACAATTCTTCATTAGAAGCACAAGCCACGCCAGATCCAAGTATAATTTCGAGCCATCTAACGTAGTGTATCTGAGTCACAACCCACGTCACTTTGAACTTTAATTTTGAACAATTATGTAAAAGTTCTTCAATGTTAGGCATGTAGGAAATGTATTTATAGTGATTAATCCTTCATATTTGTGTCACATTCAAACGTACACTTCGGACTTTAGTATTCCACACACGAACTGTGTAAATTTGAATTATTGACGTGTGGAATTGTACGTACTGGGTTGTAGTGATTGTAATTAATGAGACTTGTACGCTGCCTATAAATGGAGACAACTGGGCACTAATGAATCATTAAAGTGTCAAAAAACTGCAGTTCTACTTGTCGCCTACATTATTTGTAGCAGATTAGTTTTGCCCCATCGAATTTCAGCCAGCCGTTAACGAGAGCGCCGATAAACGAGAACTTCAGGAAACAATGAACTTACGACCTGGTACGTTACAAGCTCTCCACTGACTTCTCAAACCATTCAGCGTAGTGAACCTCGATTTCTCGTCTGGCGCCTTGGAGCAGGCAACTCTCACAACATCCCACACATTACGTTCGCCTGCAAGCAGGCGCTAGACCAGGGATCTAATGTTAAATCAGAAAAATGTTCAAATGTTTGTAAACATTATGTGACTTAACTGCGGGGTCATCAGTCCATAAAGTTACGAACTACTTATGAACTAACTTATACTAAAGACAACACAAACATCCCTGGCCGAGGGAGGATTCGAACCTCCGATACGGGTGGCCGCGCGATCCGCAACGTGGCCCTCCACACCGCTCGGCTACTTCCGCGTGGTTGGATCTTATGCTGTTATGGCTGTCACATTAAATAAAAGATGTATTTTGAAAGCAGTAAACAGAGATGCACAGGTAGCACCGTGGGTGTTAACAAACTGGAGGGCTGTAGTGGGTTCCTTCGCCGTTTTTTTCACGAATGTATCTGCGCTACACTTCCACGTGTACTCTCCATAACAGGGTATAAAATAGGAGGGCTGAGACAACAACTTCATCAGTTTCAAATTTCGTCGAATGGTTTTGAATAGTCTTTAGCGGTATCACACCAAGCTGTTTACCAGCGTAAAAATTCTCATTGAACAACACCCCTGGTGTCTCCAATGTCACAAGTTGGCAAGAATGTTGCCCGGTCGTCACGATGGAATGGCCGAGCGCTCTAAGACGCCTTATGCGGAGCGTGCGGTTGCTCCCCGTAGTAGGTTCGAGTCCTCCCTAGACCATGGCTGTGTGTGTTGTCCTTAGGTTAGTTTAAGGAGTGAGAACATCATCAGTTAAGTCCCATAGATTTACAAACATTTGATTTTTTTGTCGCTCGGTCGCCCACGTCACTGCCGTGTTCTACCGTGGAATGCATGGCAGTTAACGCCCAAATGGAAAGCTTAATAGCACTGACGCTCTTTATGACCCCTTCCTTCGGCCTTTTCGGGTCGATTTGGTTGACGTATTTTTCATATGATAACAGCGTTAATTTGGCCATCTCAAAGACGTCAAAGGAAGGTTTGAAATGTGGGTAACGGTTGCGACGAATTTCCATCGAGTAGCAAGTCCACATTGGCACTGAACAAAATTGTCATAAAACTAGGCGCCAATCTTACATTATCAACTCACATTAAACTGGCCTTTTGTCGCAAGATTCGACACCTTGTTGCCTGAAGCGTTACCTAGCCAAAGGCTAATGTGGAAAAGGTGACAAGGTTTTGCACAATATTACACATAAAGTTTGTGGCCACCTCTCAGTTAAATTTAAAACTTTTACATCGTAATGGAAGACAGTTACGATGTTTCGAAAAAGTGGCACTTACGTTATTTTCTTGTGCAGAATACTTACTGTAAGCTACAAGGATTTATTTTAATTTCATATCTATTTTTTACATTATCAAGGAACAACATATTACAAACGCACTTCAAAAACAAGTCATTTATTTTATTTTATTTTTTAAGTTAAGAGGTAACTTTAGATACAGAAACTGCAACAAGTGTTTCATCCACCTTGACCTATACGTAAGGGACTCTGATGATTCTTTAGGATCCTTTATTCTACATCTACATCTATACTTTGCAAGCCACCTTGAAACGTGTCCATAAAAAAATTATTTTGTAAGAAAATGTCCAATATTGTACCTCCTGTTTTGTATCGAGTAACTTGCTTGCAAGAAAATGTATAATATCGCTTCTACTGTATGTATCGATATGTGTCCTTTATGAAGTTTCATCTTTGGCAAAGATCATGTATTGCATAGCATTGTAGCTCGCACTGAGAGAGAGTAGGAGTAGTGGTTCAGCTCGCTTAGAGAGCGGTTGAGTTGTGTGTATGGCTCCGATGTAGAGCAGAGGCTGCTTTGCCAGCAAGTCAGAAGTTGTATTATGTAGGTAATGTAATGCTGATTATTAATAATAAGTAACTTAAACTTTCTTTCATCTCTCATTTACGTAGTTAGAAAATTAACCTACTTCCTTCATTTGATAATCAATTATTAGTGGATTTAAAGTGCAGTATTGATGTGAATAATAGTGTTGAACGCATTTCATTATTGGTGCCATAGTAAATGATAGTTAATTGACTATGATACTAAATTGATACTAAATTTCAATAATTAGAAACGGATCTGCATAAAATTCTCACAGTCAAGCATTAAGAAAGTGATTTGTGTTTTTTTTTATATCTTTCTGGCAGTCAAAATCTTTGAGTATAGTCAGTGTCTGTTTCAAAAGGCTACATGTCACAGTTGTTTTGTTAAAAATATCCGTTGCGCACATAATCAGTTTCATGCACTGTTTCTCACTTAATAGCATATACGTCAGTATCAGGGCCATAATTAAACCAAATTGCTGTGTCAAGGAACAATTTGTTGTCTGATCTAACGATAGGTTCAACATACACAACACACGTACAGCTTTTATCTGGCGCCCTTTCTGCCAGGATAGTTCACAAACAGGATCGTGACGTAGTTAGATACGTAGTCTTATTTCAGTTAGTTTGTCTTTTCCACTAACCAACTTATCTTTTGGCTCTTAATTTAATTTTTGTAGCACCATCCTTTGTTATAGCAACAGTAGCATAGTAATTGTTTCTGTAGTTTGTTACTTACCATTCTTGATAGTGTGTAGCATTGTTTATAGTAGATTAATTGAATATACAAATAATTGCATTACTACTGAACAAGTCTCTCTTTTATATTGTCTGATGTTTGTTGTGATGAAAGTTCTAGTATCGCGGAACTCGTGTGATAATTAACGGCTCGCGTAATCTCGATTGTGATTGTATGTTGCATTAGCCCGATTCAGCCTATTGTTCTCTCATAATTACCGTGTGTAATTTTCAAAAATTTGCAGTAGGTGAAAATAAATATTAGTGGTCACTTTACTGTAGAATTCTGTTAACAATGTCAAAGAATAGGAGAGTCCGCGCTGATGCTAAATCTGCTTCCGAAAATAAGACCTCGAATGATGCAAGGAGAGAAGCTGAAATTTTACAAGAGTCTTCTCACTGCACTGATACAAATACGACAGTAAATACCGTGTCCGAAAATGCGGAACAGATTAGTTCAGGAATAGACAATATGGATAACGATACAGTACAGGATTCGACAATACAGAATTCCAATTCTTGTAACGTTGTTGCGGAAAATAATGCATCGGTTCCGCCTAGCTCTGCTACAAAAAATACATGTGCAACAGCTACGGAAAACGTATTACCAAATGACTTCATGCAGATTTTACTCTCACAGCTCTCTAAGTTAAATGAGAATAGTCAATTACAATCTCAGGAATCTCAGAAATTAAATGAAAAACTCGAGAAACTATCTCAGAAATTAAATGAAAAACTTGAGAATAGTCAATTACAATCTCAGAAATTAAATGAAAAACTTGAGGAACAATCTCAGAAATTAAATGAAAAACTCGAGAAACAATCTCAGAAATTAAATGAAAAACTTGAGAAAATAGAACAGACGTGCGATTCGAGGTTTGCGAGTATTCAAAGTAGTTTTAATAGAATAAATGAGGACAACAATCGGTTCAGGGAACAACTGCTCAATACTTTCAAATGTGAATCTCAGCAAATAAGACAAGATATTCGCGACGAGATTAATCCGGTTATGGAAAGCCTTGCGTCACGAGTCGAAAATATAGAAACCACTGAACTCGCTCAGTTGAAGCAACAGAGTAATGTATTTGATGAAAAGTTGCAGAACTTCCAGTCAGTCACGACTGAACAGATCAATAAAATTAATAAACAGGTTGAGGATATTACTGTTAAAATTACCCAAATCTGTGATAACAGTGACAAAAGTTCTGATGTAACGCATCCTACCCCGTTTAATGAAACTAATGAATACCTCGCCCTTGACCGTTTCAAACAAGGTCAAATGACCATTAATCAGCAATACAAGGCTGAGGTCAGAAAATTAGATGATCGCGTGGCGCGAATAGAGAGGAAATTTGACCACACTTATGGAAATGCATACGAAGACGTAGAAGAAAATTTGAACGAAAATGACAATGATGATTCGACTCAAGTAGGTCGCTTGGTACGTGAACGAAGTGTACCTCATAGCAACAACAATGAAGGCGCGATGCGTAGTTTACGCTCACTTACACCGCACAGGCGAAGTGAAGCGTTTGACTACAAGCATTTCCTGACTGTACGTAAATTCAAGACATTCAAAAACTCTCCGAATGACTTGCACCCTAAAGAGTGGTTGCAGCAATTCGATTATTGTCTTCCCCCGAATTGGCCACTTGAGCACTTAAAACAACAAATCACAATTTACGTTGATGATATTTTAATTGCAGAATCTTCCTGGGAAAAACATAACAGTACTTTGGAATCTTTACTTGAAGTGTTTGCTCAATCCGGGATTACTGTCAACTTAGAGAAGTCACAGTTTGGTCGTTCTCAGATTAAATTTTTAGGGCACATTATTTCTAAAGATGGAATCCAGCCCGACCCCGAAAAGTTAGAGGCGATAATGAAAATGCCTGTTCCCACCACTAAACGCCAATTAAGAGCTTTCTTGGGTTTAATTAATTTCTATCGGCGTTTTATAAATTTGGAAGACCTAACTACTCCCAGATTATATGAATTAACTGGAAAGAATACTGTTTGGTTCTGGGATGAAGCTGCCCAAAGAGAATTTCTTTGCTTAAAAGATGCACTCCTTCACGCACCTATTCTGCACCACCCAGATTTATCTAAGAACTTTTGCATTTCTACCGATAGTTCAAAATTCGGACTTGGCGTTCACGTGTTTCAAGAGGATGAAGAAAATGGCATTGCCACACAGAGAACCATTGCATTTGCTAGTCGCATATTATCCAAGTCAGAGCGGAACTATTCCGTCACTGAGCTTGAAGCTTTGGCAGTAGTTTGGGCATTCGAAAAATTCCGTTATTTCTTGTTTGGCAGACACACTAAAGTTTACACGGATCACCGTGCACTTCAATTCCTCATGTCGGCAAAACTTAACCATGATAGACTTAGACGATGGGCTTTGTTCCTTCAAGAATTCGATTTCTCTGTAATTTACATTCCTGGCAAACAAAACATCGTTGCAGACTCGCTATCTCGTTCGCCTGTTGGACTCATCAAGGCGACAGAAGAGGCATACTTAGAAAATAACTTTACTATCCTCTATATGCAGCAAGTTGCTTTCGAAAATTACATATCTGCCACATTTTCTGACATTGCTAAAGAACAAGATAAAGATCCAATCTGGCGAGATATTAAAATAAAATGGCACGATAAATATAATGTCTCCATCAGACAATTTTACATTATCCATAATAACATTCTCTTCAAACGTAAAGCCCCTGACAGTCAATTTTGGTTAGTGTGTGTTCCGGAGGAATCCGTGTACAAATTGATTTGGTATATTCATCTCAGTTACGGACACTATGGTGCCAAGAAGTGCTTCGCGAAATTACGCGACTCTTGTTACTTCATCAACATGGAGAAACGTATACGCAATGTGCTATCTCGATGCAAATTGTGTCAGAAAGCGAAGTCGCCGACCATATCGCATTCTGCTCCACTTTTTCCGATTATACCTTCAAAGTTAAAGCAGTTAGCAACCGTTGATCTGTTTGGACCTCTTCCGAGAACTAACAATGGTTTCTCTTTTGTTTTCGTTGCTATTGAGCTCACATCAAAATTTGTATCTTTTACTCCGCTCCGCCGTGCCACGGCGAAGACAGTAACTAACGCCTTTGTCAAAAACTTCCTAAAAGATGTTGGCCATATAGATAAAGTCATCTCCGATAACGGACCTCAATTCCGTTCTCATGATTGGGCACGGATGTTGCGGCGCAGAAACATCAAACCTGTGTTCATATCACTTTATCATGCTGCCTCTAACCCTTGTGAACGAGTGATGAAAGAGCTTGGAAAACTTTGTAGCCTGTATTGCTACCGACGACATAAAACATGGGATAAATATCTTCTGTCATTTCAAAATATTATAAATGAACTTCCTAATGATTCTACAGGTCTTTCACCAATTCTGGTTCTGAAAAACAAGCAACCTCCCGACCGTATCAAGGAATTGATACCTTTTCCTAAACACAGAAGACTACGTCATCATGAGATCATTAAATTGGCGCTTAAAAACATTAAGAAAGCAGCTGAAAAAAGGAAACGCTCCCAACATAATCGTTACGCCAAACAACTCTATGTAGGACAAAAAGTATTAATTAGATCCCACCACTTATCCCACAAGGGAAGATCTATGATTCACAAATTCTTCTTACTGTACAATGGTCCGTATCGAATCAAACGTATCATCCACGACAACGTCGTTGAGGTAGAAACTTTAAAGACGCACAAGTCGAAAGGCATACACCACATTTCCAATATTAAAATTTTCAAGGCATTAAATTGGGGTAGAGAGTCCATTAATCTGTTTTGGACACACCAAGTGGCGATTGGTGCCCCGTTCTCGAGCTGAGTGTCACTATTCTTCCGCTTTTCCTTAGTGCGCTCTATCTACATCTTTTTCTCACTGTTACTTTTCTCTAACTCTGAATACTTATGCTCTGTGCTACGCTGGGATATTGCCATACGAAACTTGAATTTATAATATAGTGAGGACAGTTTACTACTCACCGCAAAGACGTGGCGACGAGCTGCGACAGGCACATACAAAAGACACACACATACAACACATTCAGCTATCGGCCATGGCCTTCTTCAGAAATAGAGCACTCACGCAATCACACAGGCACCCAACACAGTCATACAACCATCACCTCCGACTGCCACACTTCGAATCAAAACTTGAATTTACATATAACGAACTCTGTGGCTGTGCAAGACAAATAAAATTTATGGAAATTTTTGATTGATTAATCTAATTAAGTTCCTATGTTTCAGAAAATATCAGATTTCTCTTCTGTATTACTAATTGCATAACTTACGAACTTCTGAGCGAGTGAAGAAGATTTTGAGTTGACATAAGCATTTTGTAAGCCAGTTGAGCAGTGGAAAAGAAAAAGGGACATTTTGGAGGATGATGAGTAAGGCAATACACAATATGTCATGGTGTCTTTAAAATGCACTATTGTTTATGGATAAATGATGGTAAGGAAGGTATTGGTAACAGTCAAAGATGTTTGATAAATGTAATTATGTGGACGAGAGTATACAATGATTATGAAGTAATTATGAGGAGAATCGCTCTATTGCTAATGATGCTATGCTCTGTTCTTTTCTTATGTGCTCACTCGCACTGCGCTTTTGTGTTTTCTCTTTGTGCTTATGTGCACCATTTTGTATGTTGATGCTTTGTGCCTTCAATGGCATGTGTGATTGGTGAGAATCATATCCTTCTGATGCTCTGTAATTATTTGTAATTATGTGTAATGAATATCTCTAATTATGCTTGCAGCTATGCTTATTGCTCTTGTAATCAAAGCTTACCGCTATGCTCACTAATTATATACCTAAGCCCTACCACTATGCTAATTAATTTTATAATGAAGCTCATGAAAATGTATGGTTATGCTTATACGTTGCACACAGCCATCTCTCTTGCGAACTTGCAGTTTTGCCATAAACTACGCCTAGTTAAATCTAGTTAATGCACAGAGATACTTTGCTTTTGCTTACTGCTATCTTCAAAATTCTTATTGATGAACTTGTTGATGAAAATCTGCAGCTATGCCTAACAAATAGTTACGTCTGTGTTTATGTTATCGGATGATTTACTGTGATGCACATCTATTACTGTGCCAAAATTTGCCTTAATTGTTTTGTCTGACCCTACTGCTGACTCAGACAGACACAGACATGACCTGATGACTTGAACCTCTTTTGATATTCTCACGAAACTACCCTGATGTGTTATACCTCAAGGCAATGAAATATGTAACTCAGTTCAGACAAAAGCCTGGCCATGGCAACATATGTAATTTAATTGTTATAATTTGGTGGTAATGCAATCCCCACCATAGTGATGTATGTCAATTTAATTGACTAGTGGTAATTGGAATGTCAAGTTATTTGAAGTGGCTTCACGTTAATTGCTCTAATTATGACAAAAAATTTACTTTACATGACCTAATGCCAAATTGATGACAAGCACCCGGAATGTATTTCATACGATTATGTGTTTGTAAAGTAATATGTACATAGTATGTAAAGTCTTATGCCTAGATGAAATGACACTAATTTTGTAGATACTCTAGTATAAGAATTAAATTACTCATTACTATTCAAATGTATCCGTCTTCAAGACACTACTTGTAATGTAAAAATATGGTTTAATAATCAACGACTTTTCTTTCAGTGTAAACTGAAATATCATGACTATGTTACTAATTTGTGTGTAAAATGCTTTATTTCATGTACTTTGGACACGCATGGGAACTGGCGACTTCGCACACGAGATTCCATAATGCACACAGAACAATGGACGTGTTATTATACACCACTGATTTTGGGCCTTTTAATGAAGATGTTTTTTGGATGATGTTTGGCCACATAGTACTGTCCATTGCAGCCTTGGCCAACCACCATAATTTTGCTCTAATTTTGGCTATGCTGATGCAGTCTGCTAGTAGCCCCGTTGGTTGGAGCACACTTGGTTGTCGAATTGCATGGAGGAATACATCAGAACCTTTTCCCCATGACTTCAACTTCAATGCAACCAGCCAGCTCGCCTACAGTGTGGTGTAATCTTACAGTGTTTTGTGTTCGTGTGCAGACCTAAGATGAATGTTAGGGGATAATTGGCTAATCGTGTGCAGACCTAAAATGAATGTTAGGGAATAATTGGCTACTCGTGTGAAGACCTAAAATGAATGTTAGGAGCTAATGTGCTATTCGTGTGCTTATACTATTCAGTGCCTCCCATTGCAAACGTTGTCCACAGGTTCATTACAAGTGTTTAGGTATATTTCATGGTTCTTTTACATTGAGTGACCAAAATAAAATTGTGCTCTTGATAGATAAATATGCTTTCAGAACTATAATGAGTCAATACACTTTAGTCGGAACTGTCATTGTAACTATTCAATTGACAAACGTAATATTGAAATCCTATTGTGCCGAAGCAGTGACATTATTTTGTACATGATCAGAAACCTTTGTAGTCAAAAATTTTACATGTATGTTCTAGCATCCATGAAAGTATGGCATCTTAAATGCATCACAGAATACAAAATTGACACTTTATATTATACTAAGTGCACTAAAAATTTACATAGACTACATTGTGCACAAGATACAAATGTTCATTTTATCTTCCCAAAAATACTGATCTCTTGTACAAAATTTAGACGCATGGAACTTACACTACTGTGTGTATTACTTGTAATTACCTCATTTTCTTTAAAGAATGATGACATTAGTTAAACTACCTTTTGTAAAACTTTGTATATGTTCATGTTTATTATTGTATTTTTTTTCCACTTGTCTATTACTTCTAGCTATCTCATTTTCTCCACTATATCATTTGTCAAATTATATTATGTAATATTCTATATATACTTATGTCCACCATTATGTATATTTGTCATGTATTCCATTTATTGCTGATGTGCTGTACATTTTAACATTTGCTTATGCCTGTCACATCCTGTACCACTCCAAGCATTACTCTTGTTGGTACTCGTCTGTAAAATTGCATGCATTTATGACTGTAACATTTTTTAAATTTTCTATGAACTTCATCTGTTGTTTTGATCCTGAATATCTTGTATAAAAATGTTTATCAGGTTTTCATATTTTTCATGTTATATTTTGGATGTCATTAATGGATTTTTGGACTTGAAATTCAGTAATTTTGCTGGCTAGGCAATGCCATTGGCATCACCCACCCTACAAAATTTTAATAGGTAGGAGGGGGGTGATGAAACGTGTCCATAAAAAAATTATTTTGTAAGAAAATGTCCAATATTGTACCTCCTGTTTTGTATCAAGTAACTTGCTTGCAAGAAAATGTATAATATCGCTTCTACTGTATGTATCGATATGTGTCCTTTATGAAGTTTCATCTTTGGCAAAGATCATGTATTGCATAGCATTGTAGCTCGCACTGAGAGAGAGTAGGAGTAGTGGTTCAGCTCGCTTAGAGAGCGGTTGGGTTGTGTGTATGGCTCCGATGTAGAGCAGAGGCTGCTTTGCCAGCAAGTCAGAAGTTGTATTATGTAGGTAATGTAATGCTGATTATTAATAATAAGTAACTTAAACTTTCTTTCATCTCTCATTTACGTAGTTAGAAAATTAACCTACTTCCTTCATTTGATAATCAATTATTAGTGGATTTAAAGTGCAGTATTGATGTGAATAATAGTGTTGAACGCATTTCATTATTGGTGCCATAGTAAATGATAGTTAATTGACTATGATACTAAATTGATACTAAATTTCAATAATTAGAAACGGATCTGCATAAAATTCTCACAGTCAAGCATTAAGAAAGTGATTTGTGGTTTTTTTTATATCTTTCTCGCAGTCAAAATCTTTGAGTATAGTCAGTGTCTGTTTCAAAAGGCTACATGTCACAGTTGTTTTGTTAAAAATATCCGTTGCGCACATAATCAGTTTCATGCACTGTTTCTCACTTAATAGCATATACATCAGTATCAGGGCCATAATTAAACCAAATTGCTGTGTCAAGGAACAATTTGTTGTCTGATCTAACGATAGGTTCAACATACACAACACACGTACAGCTTTTAACCTGACGGTGTGTAGTGGAGGGTACCTTGATTACCACGATCGATTCACCGTCATATTTCAGTCTCGTATTATTCGCGGAAAGAAAAATTTTCGGTATGCCTCTGTGTGAGCTCTAATCTCTCTGATTTTATCCTCATGATCTCTTCAGGAGATATACGTAGGAAGGAGAAATATATTGCTTGACTGGTCAGTAAAGCTATATTCTTGAAACTTCGACAAAAGCCCGTACCGAACTACCGAGCGTCTCTCTTTCAGAGTCTTCCACTGGAGTTTATCGATCATCTCCGTGACGCTTTCACGATTACTAAATGATCCTGTAACGAAGCGCGCTGCTTTCTGTTGGATCTTCTCTACCTCCTCTATCAACCCCACCTGGTACGCATCCCCCGCCAGTGAGCAGTATTCAAGCTGTGAGTGAACATGTGCACTGTAACCTACTTCCTTTGTTTTCCGGCTGCATTTTCTTAGGATTCTTCCAATGAATGTCAATCTGCCATCTGCTTTACCGACTCTTAATTTTATAAGGTATTTCCATTTTAAATCACTCCTAATGCCTACTCCCAGATAATTTATGGAATTAACTGCTTCCAGTTGCTGACCTGTTACAATTTAGCTAAATGATAAAGGATCTTTATTTTCATGTATTTGTAGCAAATTACATTTGTCTGCATTGAGATTCAATTGCCATTCCCTGCATGAGTCACTGTGGACAACTGTATTAAACACCCAGCGGCATCTACCAGGGGACCCGTGTCGATGGCTCTCTTAGTCTCGTGGGCAAAAAGCGGGAGCTGGATTTTACACGATCGCCTTTTTAGAAACCCATACTAAATCCTACATAGTAGATTCCTAGTCTCCAGAAAAGTCATTATACTCCTGTTTTTATTACCATATCAGATACCGTACATTTTGTCTGATTTCATTTTGGTATCGCAATGTGTCACAGTGGGGGAGAACTTTTCCGGTGTTATCTCTCGTATTCTTTTCACTCTTCAAACCTTCTCGAAAGGTAGGAGCTGCAAATTGTCCACAATAATTATTATCCCCAAATATTGCAACCTAGGGACCTGTTTATTTATTTTTATTTACTCGTATCAGAAGCATATTAAATATATACAGGAACATTATGTACAAAAATTACATCAAACATATAGGAATTATATTTACAAAAATAATTTCGCAAAGGAAGAAAAACTTAAACCACATCTACAGTGCATTAGATGGAATATTGCCAAAACTGAGCCACACCTAGGACATTACCGTCAGCAAGCATTAAATCTTGCTCTGAGCACGAATACGGACAGAGGAGGCATTGACACATATGGCTGACAGTTTGCACCACATCACACTCGCATTTGCTGTCTTTTATTGAGAAACCCCATAACCTAAGCATGGACGTAGCCCTGCCGACACCAGTTCTTAGTCGGTTGAGGGACCTCCAGGTGCACCAGTCCTCGTTGTATCCCGCCGGAAGATGTTCACGCAGCTCCATCCAGTCCTGCTGCTGAGATTTCCATGGCCGATTATGTTGATAACTGTCGTATCGTGGGGTAATAAGAATAGTGGAGACTGGTTGTGAGCCCAGCGAGATAGTGTGCCCGGTGGACCACCCGTGTGTGTCTGTTGTGTTGCCTGATGTCCTCTGGCATCAAGTAGTTGCTATAAATTGTACTCCACACCTCACCAAGGGACGTGGTTCTCAAGTCCTTGGAGGAATTATCGGTCATTCCTTTCTGCAACCAGGTGGTGCTCTGGGCAGTATTATGTTGATGGAACGACCTTCCATGTAACCTCGGGAGACAGGTACTTATGGTTACCACCTTTGTCGAAGTTCCAATTGGCGTTGTGTTGTGTGTTTGGCAGTGCGCCGTAGAACCTGTAGGCGCCTTGTTGTTTCTGTTCCATGTTTTCTTTAAGTGTAACCAGGGTATTTGTCTCCTTTATGGCCTTTGACAAGTCATTTATCTGCCGTGGCTGATGACTTGACTTGGCCTTCGCGAGCTTAGGAATGATCCTCTCATCGTAGTTTTACCAGCTGACAAGAACAATGCAGCCGTCATTATGGAACGAGCCATTTATAACGAGAAGATACGAGAGATGCTGGAGAAGGAGACACGTGAGAAATTATTGAGGGACCCAACTTCCAAAATACTGAGGAAGACGTCCGAGCTGCTCAAGCGATCTTCACTGGAAGACAGAGTTATTAAAAATCTACTTCCACGAACACCTCGACCACCTACATTGTATGGACTCCCGAAGGTTCATAAAATAAACACACCTCTTCGTCCGATCGTAAGTACCATTGGTGCGCCGACCTACAGACTTGCAAAACATCTGGCCAACCTCCTTACTCCACACGTCGGGCACTGTGGCACCATAGCAAGAATACGGCCGACTTCATCAGCAGAATCAAATGTTTGAGACTTGGAGAAGAGGATATGATTGTCAGCTTTGATGAGGTATCATTGTTCACAAACGTACCTGTCAAGGACTGTATAGATCTGCTCTCCCAGTTATTTGACGACACTGTTGTGGATTTATTTAAGCATACATTTACATCATCGTGTTACCTGTTTGTTGGAGAATATTTTAATCAAACTGACGGCGTCGCGATGGGAAGCCCATTAGCTCCAGTTATGGCAAACCTGTTTATGGAACACTTTGAAGACGTCTCCCTGGACATAGCACCTGTAAGGCCTAGCTGTTTTTATCGGTGCGTTGATGGCAGCTCGTTGTCTGGCCGCATGGACGTGAAAAATTCGGTGAATTCCTCGACCATATCAATAGCATCCATGACAAGATCAAGTTCACGATAGAGGTGGAGAAAGAGGGGGCCTTGCCGTTCCTTAACGTCCTCGTCAGCCGTAAATCAAATGGATGTCTCAGCCATGGTGTTTACAGAAAACCCACCGACACAGACCAGTACCTGCACGCCACAAGCCATCATCATCCATCGCAGAAACGTCTGTTTTAAGGACCTTGTTGCACCGAGTGTAAGTAGTGTCAGACACTGAAAATCTGCAAAATCAACTGAGCCACTTACGGAAAGTTTTTAGGGGCAACAGCTACAGCAACAGTCAGATTACGAAAGCTATCTTCCCGAAGACACAGAAGCAGAAGACCCCCGAGGAGGACTCAAAGAAACTTGCCTTTTTGCCGTTTCTCGGCTGAATCACTGGAAAGATTAGCCAACTCCTTAGATTAGATTAAATTAGTTTTTCGTTCCGTAGATCCATGTTGAGGGGATCCTCGTGGATGTCGAACATGTCAAGAAACAAAATTTACAAGTTGAATAATAGATAATACTAATAATATAAATACGGATACATAAATTTTGAAGTTTTTTTTTTCTTTTTTTCTTTTTGTAGTTGATAATATAATAATACTAATATAGTATGAGTGCATGCATCATTTGGTACAATTTAGATATTCACTAATGGAGTAGAAGGAGTTGGCCACTAGAAAGTCTTTTAGGTTCCTCTTAAACTGATCTTTATTTGTAGGTAAATTTTTTATACTTGATTATTGAAAATGTGTGTTCCTGAGTAGTGGACCCCTTTTTGAACTAAAGTAAGTGCTTTTAAGTCCTTGTGTAGATCATTTTTATTCCTAGTATTGTATGTATGAACTGAGTTGTTTGTTGGGAAAAGGGATATATTATTTATGACAAATTTCATTAAGGAATAAATATACTGAGAGGCAATAGTTAATATACCCAGTTCTTTGAAGACGCTTTTACAGGACGTCCGTGAATTTACTCCACAAATAATACGTATTACACGCTTTTGGACTCTGAAGACTTTTGACTGACTTGAAGAGTTACCCCAAAATATTATGCCATATGACATTAGGGAATGAAAGTGAGCAAAGTATGCAAGCTTTGTTATTTTTATGTCTCCTATGTCATTTGTGGTTAAGTGGTTGAGAAGCTGCTTGTACATTACCTTTTCTATAATTTTTGAGAATGCTGGCAAAAGTGAAATGGGTCTGTAGGTTGATGGTATCTCTTTATCCCCCTTCTTGAATAAAGGTTTAATATCCGCATATTTTAGTCAATCAGGAAATGTTCCCGTTATAATAGACTGGTTACACAAATAACTGAAAATTGTGCTAAGTTCACAAAAACACGCTTTAATTAACTTTGTTGATATTTCATCGTTTTGTTTTTAAAGATTTTATTATGGAAGTTAAGCGATATAAGATCGACTCGGTCTTCAAGGCTCCTTCAAAAAACGTCAGTCTATGAGACCTGTTAAAGATAATGTAGGCTGGGGGCACATAAAACACCTTGTGGCTGTGGACAATTTTATAGAGGACAAACAGTGCGCACTATTGAACAGCGCCGTGTGGAACACGAACGATGTTATCTTTTACGTTATTCCGAAAAGTCAGCAATTGTGGAGCATGCACTTGAAAACAGACATCGTATTGCGTTTGAGGAGACATCCATAATTACAAGAACGAACAGTTACTGGGATAGTTTAATAAAAGAGGCGATTGAGATCAAACTATCCGACAATACTCTTAATAGAGTCGGCGGCTTGCAGCTGAGCACGGCTTGGAACGCGGCGATCGGAAGGTTGAAGCGGGCGCGGCAGGTACGCGACCAAAACATTGCCTTTTATGGTCGAGTCGCGGAGCACCAGTGACGTCACAGCCCGCAGTGCAGCTATATAAGGACGACAGCAGCAATCACTCGACAGCCAACCACTTGACAATGGCCGAGACGATCTCGGCCGAAACGTCGTGACGTGGCTGGAAGCTCGAGAAAATTCTATCAACATAACTCGCCGCGAAACAATGCATTCATATATTTCTTTCGAAGTTTGTGGAGGATCTGAAAAACGTACTCAAACTCATCTTTATATCTAAATTATGAAGCCTAGTCATCATCATGTTTGTGCTCACACAAGGTAATAGCCTAAATAAAAATTTCTCAGGTTTGCGTCCGCGTCAAGTGGTTAAAACTCGAGGAGCTTTCGGCCATCACTCCTAGGCCATTGTCAAATGGTATGACTGCCTAGTGGCTGTTATACACACCAGCTGCCGGCTGTGACGTCACTGGTGCCCCGCAACATCGTCATATATGGAGATGCGTTGTCTCGGTCCGCTGGATCCCATGCCTCACTACGCTGCAGGACGCAGTCTCCCTTAAGGGTGTTGTCAATGGTTTTAATTTCGATTGCTTCTTTAATTATAATGCCCAAATGCCGTTAGTTCGAGCCACGACGGAGGTTTCATCAAATTTGGTTCGATGACCGTTTACTAAAGCATGCTCAGCTGAAGCAGATTTGTCAGGGTATCGTAAATGATAAAACCTTTCATGATACTTCTGCGTTGTTCGACAGTTCCTATCGTTTGTCCGATATTCGACTGGCCACACTCGCAAGATATCTTATAGTCCCCAGGTAGTCTGGGATCTGCTGCGTCTTTAACTGGTCTCAATAATTGCCGGATTTTCGTCAGAGGCCTGAAGACTGATTTGTTCTTGTCTCCATTTAGCAGGCGGTTTATATTGCCCGTAATATAGCAAAGGCAAAAATAAAAAATAAATAAAAAAATAAATTTGTATCCTCTTCCACGTCAAAGCTCTTATTGTGCTTCTTTCCTGTGATCGCATCACTTATTTAATGAGGGTTGTAGCCATTATTTCTAAAGACCTTGGATAAGTGATTCAACTTATGTGCTAGGTTAACAACGTCTGATATTGTTCTTACACGATGTATGTAATACAAAAAAAAAATGTTCAAATGTTTGTTAAGCTTATGGGACTTAACTAGGGGGTCATCAGTCCCTAAACTTACAAACTACTTATGAACTACTTACGAACTAGGACGGCACAAATATCCATGTCCGAGGGGGGATTCGAACCCCCGACCGTAGTGGCCGTGTTGACCGTGACTGGAGCGCCTCAGTCACCTCGGCCACCGCGGCCGGCGTATGTAATACATTCCGCTTCAATGCCGAGTGATAATCGCTAATTGCGTTCAGTCGTCGAAAAGTTATTATCAGTATCTTAATCATCCGTGCATTTCAGTTTAATAATTCGTTGATTCTTATTTTGAATGGTGGATGTTACCAGAAGACAATAGAACGGTTTACCGCAAGAAGATCCAATATGCCTCGTGCTTTTTAAACAAAATACTGTGGACATTAGCAGAGAATTACATTATTTTGTCACATTCCTAACCTAATCAGACGACATGGAGATTCAAGCCGAAAACAAATCGAGGACCGAACTTTTACGTATTTTCAGAAAGGTATCATAAGTTTTTGTTTTAAATAACGAAGGAATGGAACAAGTTGCATGAAAATGGAAAAAACGATGCTTTCACTGGGTACGGATTAGCCAAGATATCTCTTCGAATCAACATCTGCAATATTCCTGTGACCTGTATGATTGTATTTATTTTTTTTTAATTTTTATTTATTTATTTCCCATTTGGTTTAGCGATCGACATTCATGCGAAGACATTTTGAAAAAGCTTCAAACAAAAATCTTCACGAAGATTAGCATCCTAACAGCTCCTGCTGTAACCAATTTTGGATCAGATCTTTCCATCCTATTTTTACATTTACAAGCTTTTAATCCATAACAAGATGGATGCTGTTTGTGTGGTATATGATATGGACTACGGAAAATGACTGAAAGAGGAGATCGCCTCGTAGAATTTTGAGCAGAGCACAATTTAATCATCAGAAACACTAGACTTGATAGTCATGAAAGAAGGTTGTATAACTGGAAGAGAGCAGGCACTGTAACATACCAGATTTACTTTATAATGGTAAGACACAGGTTTAGAAACCAGGTTTTTGAACTGTAAGACATATCCAGAGGCAGATATGGACTTTGAACATGACTTATTTGTTGCCAACGGTAGATTAAAACTTAAGAGACTAAAAAAAGGTAGAAAATTAAAGAGATGGAATCTGGAAAAAATGAAGAAATCAGAGGTCATTGAGAGTTTCAGAGGGACCATTAGGCAGGGATTGACCGAAACGGCGGAAAGTAATACAGTAAAAGAAGAATGGGTAGCTCTGAAAGATAGAATTGTGAAGACTGCAGAGGATCATATAGGCAGAAGAACAAGGCGTAATAGAAATCCTCGGATTACACAGGAGATACTGAACTTAATTGATGAAAGAAGAAAATATAAAAATGCAGGACGTGAAGTAGGCAAACAGGAGTATAGAATCTGAAAAATGGGTTTTACAGAAAGTGTAGATTGGCTTAGCAGGAATGGCCTGAGAAGAAATACAAGACCGTAGAAGAATGTATAACTAGGTGAAAGGTAGATATCACCTACAGAAAAATAAAAGAGATATTTGGAGACAGGAAGAGCAGCGATATGAATATCAAGAACTTAGATGGAAAACCAGTACTTAAACAAAGAAAAAAATCTGAAAGGTGGAAGGAATATACAGAGGGTCTGTAAAAAGGAAACAAAACTGAAGGTAGTATTCTAGAAATGAAGAAGAAGTAGAGGAAGATGAGATAGAAGATACTACACTGCGAGACGAATTTGATACAGCACTAAAAGATTTTAGTAGAAACAAGACCCCTGAAGTAGATGATGGAACGTGTTGATGATGTTCCATATGATCTGCTATTATGGTTAGGAGAGCCAGTTATGAGGAAATTGTTCCACCTGGTATGCAAGATGTTTGAGACAGGAGAAATAGCCTCAGACTTCAAGAGGAATATTGTGATTCAAATTCCCAAGAAAGCAAGTGCAGACAAATGTGAAAATTATAGAACTATCAGTTTAAGAAGTTATGGTTGCAAAATATTAAATCGACTAATGGAAAAACTGGTAGAATCTGACCTTGGTGGAGATCATTTTGGATTTAGGAGAAATGTAGGAACACGTGAGGCAATACTCACTTTACGACGTATCTTAGAAGATAGGTTAAGGAAAGGGAAACCTACGTTTTTAGCGTTTGTCGATTTGGAGAAAGCATTTGACAATGTCGACTGGAATACACTCTTCCAAATTCTGAGGGAAGCAGGGATGACATATATGGAGTGAAGAGTTATATTCAACTTGTACAAAAACCAGAAAACTATTATTAGAGCCGAAGAGTATGAAAGGGTCGCAGTGGCTGGGAACGGAGTAAGACAGGTTTGTAGCCTTTCTCCAGTGTTGTTCAATATGTACATTGAGCAAGCTGTAAAGGAACGCAAGGAGAATTTTGGAGAGGGAATTAAAGTTCAGGGAGAGGTAATGAAAACCTTGCGGTTTGTTGATGATATAGTAATTCTGACAAAGACAGCAAAGAACCTGGAAGAGCAATTTCATGGAATGGAAAGTGTCTTGAAGGAAAGATATAAGATGAACATTAACAAGAGTGAAACGAGGGTAATGGGATGTAGTGTCAGAAATTCAGGCGATGCAGAAGGAATTAGATTAGGTAATGAGACAATAAAAGTAGCAGATGAGTTTTGTTATTTAGGTATCAAGATAACTTCTGATGACCGAAGTAAAGAAGATATAAAATGCAGAATGGCTATGGGAAAAAAAGCGTTTCTGAAGAAGCGAAATTTGTTGATACCCAATATTAGAAACTCTTTTCTGAAAACATTTGTCTGAAGTGTAGCATTAATGGGAGCGAAATGAGGACGATAAAGACTTCAGAAAAAAGATAACAGAATCTTTCGAAATATAGTGCTATAAACGAATGATGAATTTTAGATGGGTAGATCACGTAACTATGAGGAGGTGCGCAACAGAGCCGGCCGCGGTGGCCGAGGAGACTGAGGCGCTCCAGTCACGGTCTGCACGGCCACTACGGTCGGAGGTTCGAATCACCCCTGGGGCATGGATATTTGTGCCGTCCTTGTTCGTAAGTAGTTCATAAGTAGTTTGTAAGTTTAGGGACTGATGACCCCGTAGTTAAGTCCTATAGACTATACAAACATTTGAACTTTTTTTTTTTTTTTTTTTTTTTTTGCGCAAGAGAAATGGGGAGAAAAAGAGTTTCTGGCATATCCTGACTAAGAAAAGGGATAGGTGGGTGGGGCATAAATATCGCAGATAGATACCGAGGTACGAATACAATAAGCTGACTCAGAAGGATGTAGGTTGACTTTCGTATTCTCAGATGAAGAGGCTTGCACAGGACAGGGTAGCATGGAGAGCTGCATCAAACCAGTCTACGCATTGACGACCACAATAACATGACCTCTTCTTGTGCACCAAAAGTTTGAAATTGACCTCAATCTCCTGATCTAGGTGTTTGTGATGGCGATGTTAGGGGAACACCGATTTAAATTATGCATGTAAAACTACCTAACTATTGATCTCGAGCTGAAAATCTAGGTTTATGTTGAAAGTAAGACCATCGTTACATAGTTACTTACAACTGAAAATTTCCAGAATACGTCGGATGAAGCCGCGGCGGAGCGGCCGAGCACATTGAGGCGCTATGCTACGATGCGTTAGGTCGTTCCCCGTCGGGGGGGGGGGGGGGTTCGAATCCCCACTCGGTCATGGATATTTGTGCCGTCTTTAGTATAAGGTAGTGCATAAGTCGTTTGTAAGTTTAGGGACAGATGACTTCGCAGTTACGCCCCATAAGCTTTACAAACATGTGAACATCGGGTGGAGAAAAAAAAGCATAGACAAAAATCATCATTATTAACGTCTTTAGGATTTTAGGCTACAAGGCCTCAGTAACACACAGGAAGGTTTTCAACCTCAAAGGTTACGCTCAAAGATTGGTTGAACACAGATCTAAAAACCATTTATTCGACAGCTGTAAACTGCCGTAGCTCTTTTGGGAAAGTACCACAGCTCCAAGCGCTAATAGCAAGTAATGAATCTCATACCATTGTAGGTACCGAAAGCTGGCTAAAGACGGAGACAAGTTCAGCTGAAACTTTTGCCAAGGGGCAAATTGTGTTCAGAAAGGATAGATTGAATAAAATAGGTGGTGGCATATTTATTGCTGTCACAAGCTGTTCATCTTTTAGTGTAATAATTGAAGTAGATAGTCTGTGAGAGTTGGTACGGGTAGAGGTTATATCTGACAACTAGAATAATTTGATAATGGGCTCTTTCTACCGACCCCCAGACAGATGATTCGATTGCAGAAATGTTCAAAGAAAGGTTGGACCAAATTTCAAAAACGTTCCCCAAGCATATAATTATAATTGGTGGTGACTTTAACTTATCCTCGTAATGTTGGCAAAATACGCTTTTAAAACCGGAGACAAGTATAAAACATCGTCCGAAACCATACTGAACGAATTCTCAGAAGATTATCTCGAGCAATTAGTTCATGAACCCGCGAATAGTAAATGGTTGTGAAAACATACTTGACCTTTTAAAACAAATAATCCGGAGCTAATAAAGAGTATCAAAACAGACACATTATAGAATACAGAGTTGTTACAGCTAAAACAAAAAAACCGGATTGCCCAATCTCCCAAAAATAAATGAAAAAATATGTATTCAAAAAAGCAGATAAAATTTCGATTAACGGTTTACTGACAGAGAATCTCCAGTCTCTGGAAACTAACAATGTTAGTGTTGATCGGGTGTGACTTACGTTCAAAGAAATAATATCAACAACTATTAACAGATTTATATGAAAGAAATTTAAAAAAAGAGGGGTCTGACCCGACGTAGTACACAAAACAGGTTAGATCACTCTTGCAAAAGAAAAGAAAAAAAAAATTAAACGGACACAAAACCCTCAAGACTGGCAGTCTTTTACAGAAACTCGAAATTTAACTCGAACTTCAATGCGAGAAGCTTAGATCAACTTACACAACGAAACCATGTCTCATAAATTGGTAGAGAATCCTAAGAAATTCTGGTCGTATGAAAATAATACTAGCGGTAAAACAAGCAATACCTTCACAACGCGATAGTAATGGTGATACTACTGATGACAATTCTGCTAAAGCAGAATATTGCATGACACAGCCTACCGAAACAAAACGAAACAAATACTCCAGAATTCGTATCAAGAACAGCTGCCAGCATGTTTAATTTAGAGGTTGATGCCCCTGGCGAATTAAAACAACTTAAATCACTTAAGAAAAGTGTCTATCGGTCCCGACTGTATACCAATTTGTTTTATTTCAGAGTATGCTGATGCAATAGACCCATACCTAGTTATCATATACATTCGCTCGCTCAGCGAACGTTCCATACCCAAAGACTGGACAAGAACCGTAATACGAGTGATCCACAAAAATTACAGGCCTGTATCAAAAGTGTTCAAATGTTTGTAGAGCTTATGGGACTTAACTACAGGGTCATCAAGGCCTAAACTTACAACTACTTATGAACTAGCTAATACTAAGGACGGCACAAATATCCATGCCCGAGGGAGGATTCGAACCCCCGACCGTAGTGGCCGTGCAGAACGTGACTGGCGCGCCGCAGAACGCTCGGCCACTGCAGCCGGCTGCAGGTCTGTATCATTAACGTCGATTTGCAGCAGGATTTTAGAACATATACTTTCCTCAAATATTATGAACTAATTCGAAGAGAACAACCTATTGACCCATAGTCAACACGGATTCAGAAAGTATCATTCTAGTGAAACACTCACATGATGTGAGGAGTACCGGTACTATAGAGAAGGGATGTCAAATAGATTCCGTATTTCTAGATTTCCGGAAGGCTTCCGACACTGTACCTCACAAGCGTCTTCTAATTCTTCAAATTGCATGTTTATGGAATATCGACACTATTGTGTGACTGGATTCGCGAATTCCTGTCATAAAAGACACAGTACGTTGTCATTGACGGAAAGTCATCGAGTAGAACTGTAGTGTCATCTGGCGTTCCCCAGGGAAGTGTCATAGGGACCCTACTGTTCCTTAATTTTATGAACGATTTAGGAGACAATCTGAGTAGCTCTCTTAGACTGTTCGCGGATGATTCTGTCGCTCATCTGTTAGTAAATTCACCAGAAGATCAAAAGCAAATGCGAAATGATTCAGATAAAATATATGCACGGTGCAAAACATGGCAATTGATCCTTAATAATGAGAATTGTGAAGTCATCCATATGATCACTAAATGAATCCCGTTAAAATTCATTTACACGACAAATCAGTCAAAACTACAGGCTGTAGATTCAAGTAACTACATAGGAGAAACAATTTCAAACAAATCGGATAGAACACGTAGAAAATATTGTGGGGAAAGCGAACCAAAGACTACCTTTCGTTGGCAGAACACAAAGACACAACAGTTCTACTAAGGAAACTGCCTACACCACACTTATGCGTCCTACTTTGGAGTATTTCTGCGCATTGTGAGATCCCCACCAAGAGGGACTGACAGACAATGTAGAGAAAGTTCAGAGAAGGGCAGATCGTTTTGTATTATCTCGATACAGGGGAGAGAGTGTCCGGGAATGATACATGAGTTGTGGTGGAAATCATTAATACAAAGGTGTTACTTGCTGCGAACATATTTTGTTAGCATGCCTATAAGTAGGAATACACGATCATCAAAATATGATAACAGAAATCAGATCGACAAAGGAAAGGTTTAGGTGTTCCTTTTTCCCGCAAGCTATTAGATAATGGAACTGTAGAGAAACATCATAATAGTGATTCGATAAACCCTCTATCATGCACTTTAATTTGGCTTGGAGAGTATTTAAGTGGATGTAGAATGTTGCAGTATACGATAAGTCGTGGAACTTTTTCCATAATAATGTCAGTTTCAAATTCTCCGGGGAATCGTTTGAAAGTTTCTTTCTTGTCCTTCTCTTTTACAAAATTTACGTTGCTGCGAAAGTTATGTTTTTTTACCATATGATCTAAGAAATGTAACTGACCGACGCTACTTGAATGAAATGTAACTGAATGTGTTTGAACTTGTTCTACCTGAATGCCTTTGCATAACGTTTGACTGCGTATTTTAACTGTATTCTATGTGAATGTAAAGGTATGGCAAAACCTATCTGACTGCGTAATGTTTATTAGAATGAGACACAAACTGCTAATTGTTTCTGTATGAAAATGTCGTAACAAAGTTATTTGTTTGAAAATTACTGACACTAAAAATCACTGTGTTAATAATTCTGGCCCTACAAACTTGTTTCTGACTGAACTAAAACTAATAATCTTTAACGGGATGTAACGAACACAATATGTATCAATGCAATCTGACTCAGTGCAAAACTCTTGTTAACATGAACACTGTATGAATTATCCTATGCTGAAATCTGTAAATCATACTGAACTGTAAGCTTGACAAAAACTGATTCTTTCTCACTTTCACTTTTCGATTACTTTCACTTACTAACCTGGATTATTATTATTATTATTTTATTTTAGCCTCACTGCATACAATTACGCAACAACAAACTGCTTCCTGCTGTACTAACTACTGGAAAACTAACTACAGAAAATATCTATGGCACTTTTAATAAAAATGTGAGAGGGATAAACTGGTAATCTGTTTATGAAACTCGAAGTAATTATTAAAAATGAAATATTGTTTTATTTTCTAACTGATATAACTTCATGAAAATTACTAACAATGGAATGTTTTGGATTTTAAAATCTTTCAGAGAAAAATATAATCTGCCTACAAAATTATTTTTACACAAAGATAAACATGTCTTTACTGTTAATAAATTTAACTCGATTTACACAAACAATGTTACAACAATACCATATTTCAAGAACACTACCCATGAAATTCCTATTTAATAAAAAACGCAATCTCAAAACTAAACTATTACAATAAATACTTTTCCTAACACAGAAAGGGGTCCCTGGCATTAATCGTGAGACCACAAGCTAACAGCAAGATCTTTCCCGACCGTTACTGTTACCATCAGTTCAGCCTAACAATGCGAAGTTGTGCCATAGAAACATGCCAAGTATTTCATGAAAAACTTTACCTTATAAAAGCTTCAAAAGATCGTTTCTCCAACGTCATCTATTCCTTTCGTCTCCATATCTTAAACAAACAGCTTAGCTCAGCATTCAAGTCTCAAAATCTCATCTCCTCGGCTATCCTGCCGGAACGACAACTGCACACAACCACGGTCCCCACGCTTCTGCAAGCTCATCCGCGCGCCTAGCAAAGTCTGCACTCTCAATAATCACAACCCTACTTCCCAGCAACAATACTATCACCGTCTCCAATATCGGTAGTACTGCCATCGAGAAATAAGCCTGCAACCAAAGATAAACGACCCATGCCTGATTAGCTTGACACTGGTCTCAAATTCGCAGTACATTTGAATATGAAATGCATACCTTCCCATAGCAGGTATCTTACACGTTGTATAATTCAACTGATACTAGCCGCACGGAATGGCCGCGTGGTCTAAGGATTCATGCTACTGACTGAGTGGCAGTTCCCGCCGGATGGTTGAGTCCTCCCTCGGGTATAGTAGTGTGTGTTGTCCTTAGTGTAAGTTCTTTTAATTAGTTTGTAAGTATAGGGACTGATTGCCAAGGCAGATTAGTCCAATAGGTTTACAAATGACACCAAGTGATATTAAAACTAGTGTTAATTATTCAGCATGCGCTTATCAAGGCAGTGAATACGTAGTAAAAGAGAAGCATTGATTGAGAGAGTCGTACGACACTGTTGTATATTTTCTCCAATGTAACTCAATCTGTAGTTTTAAAAAGCTGTGAAGTAAAGCAAAGCTAAATTTCGAGAAGGAAGAAGAAATAAATACTTTGCGATTTGTCAATGACATTGTAATCCTATCAAAGATAGCAACTGACCTGAACGAGCAATTGAACGGAATTTACAATGTCTTGAAAGGAGGGTATAAGACGAAAATTAAACATGGAATAAACAAGGGTAATGGCGTGAAGTTTAAGAAAATCAGGCGGTACTGGGTGAATTAGGTTAGGTAACGAGGCAATGAAAGTAGTAGATGAATTTTGTTATTTCGGTAGTAAAATAATATTTAATGGCCGGTATGAAAAATACATTAAATGTTGAATGGCTATGTCAAGAAAACCATTTCTGAAGAGGAACTGGTTGACATGCAATATTAATTTAAATGTTAGGAAGTCCTTTCTGAAAACATTTGTCTGGGGTGTAGTATTGCACGGGAGTGGAATTTGGAAGATAGAGAGTTCAGACCAAAATATGGTAGAAGTTTTTGAAATGTAGTGCTACAGACGGATGCTGAAGATGGGTAGATCCCGTAACTAATGAGGCGTTACGGAACAGAATTGTGGAGAAGAGAAATCGCTAACATATCTTGACTCCGTGAAGGGATCCATTGGTGAGAGACATTCTATGGAACTGTCAATTTAGAATTGTAGCGACGCGTATGGGGTAACAATCGAAGAGGGAAAACGAGGAACGAATACAGAAAACAGGTTCAAAATGATGTAGCTTCTTATTCAGAGGTAAAGACGTTTGCACTTGTTAGTTTAGCGTGAAGAGTTTCATCAAACCAGTCTTTGCACTAAAGATCACAACAACAAAAATGTTCAAATGTTTGTAAATCTATCGGACCGAACTGCGTGGTCATCAGTCCGTAGCTTACAAACTACTTAAACCTAGGTAAACTAACCTAAGTAAAACACAGACACCCATGCCCCAGGGAGGACTCGAACCTCCACGGCGAGCAAGCGCGCGCTCCGCAGCGAGACGCTTTAGACCGCTCGGCTACTCCACCGCGGCCACACAACAACAACATACAAATTTCAGAGTTCGAGAAAACCTAAAATACCGTTGTAAACCTACATAAGATAATTAGCTATAGATATCGAAGAATTGAAATATAGAGAGATTATCGTGCAATGAACATTTATATATATGTAAAAAGACAAAATATACTGATTTTATGTGTAGTACATAAGGGCAATATAATGTCAAAAAAATTAGTACTTCAAAAAAAGATTAGTGGTAAAACTTTGAAAAGCTAGGGGGCTTTCCAAGTTCAGTTTATAAATTTTGAAGCAGTGGAAGGTTACAGCAGGTAAATGTTACAGTGCTTATAAAAACTGAAACCCTAATGATGTATTGCGGTAATGCATCTACATAGACGTAAGTTGTAACAGTTTATTTATTAACTACGTTGAATAGTGGTTTTTGTCTGTCTATTAGTCTGTATATGTTGAGAAAGTCGAAGTAGTTTTATCTCGCTTTGTAATGTAGTTTCACTCTATAAAGGTACTCATTTCAGATTAGTCACAGTTTGAACAACCGCAGTTGGTCAGCCTTAAAGAGCGAGTGGTAGTCAGAAGCAGTGTAGCAACAGAGATTAGATTGCCTCGGAGCACAATTTGGACTGCAAACGCTTTTCTTATTATGTAACCAGAGGCAGCTAAAAAGAAGAAAGATTAGGGTTTAATGTGCCATCAACGTAGTCATCAGAGATGGAGTACAAGATCGAACTATTTTTATTAAGGATGGGCAAGGAAATCGGCCGTGCACATTGAAAAGAACCATCCCGGCATTTGCCTGGAGTGATTTAGCGAAATCGTAAAAAACCAAAGTCATTCGGCCGGAGTAGGGGTTTGAACAGCCGTCCTCTCGAATACAAGTTCCGTGTGTTACCACTGGGCCACCTCGCTCGGAAGCTATAGGTATGTAGAGCTGTGCTCTTGAGTACCCATACAACAGCGGCGCCTTGTCCCAGAGAGTAGGAAACTGCGTTGATCACGGTACATGTACTCAGTATTACGTGTCTCAGCCATGGTGGCGTCAAGTACTTGCGCCGAAAGCTACGGTTCCTTTTGTGCCTCTAGCGGAGCGGCGTGTGGAATCCCCGATGTCGCAATGCCTTCCAGTACACAGTGGCGCGCTGCTCATGAATGTCTTGGTATCAGGGACGTAGATACGGGTGTGGGGAGGAGGGGGGGCGGGGCTTCAGATTCCCCTCCCCCAGGCCGGTTTTTTTTTTCACTTGTGCTAAAATTAAAAATTGAGAATAATTTTTGTAATGAATATGAGAGACTGAAAACTTTGCCAACAAAGAGAGGTACTAAGGTGTCTGTAAGCTGTAATCCATGCTTAGTTGAGGGCCGGCCGCGGTGGCCGAGGGGACTGAGGCACGCCAGTCACAGTCTGCACGGCCACAACGGTCGGGGGTTCGGATCCCCTTCGGGCATGGATATTTGTGGCGTCCTTAGTGTTAGCTAGTTCATAAGTAGTTTGTAAGTTTAGGGACTGATGACCCCGTAGTTAAGTCCCATAAGCTATACAAACATTTGAACATTTGAATTTTTGAGCTTAGTTGAGCTTTGGCTTCTTACTTGTTGTCGGGACACTTTGTCTTGAGTGTCTTATTGGTGGCTTTGCTGAGGCCTAGGCGAGCATTGCTCAGGTAACCACCACGTAACCTTCAGTACCAATGAACAAGTATTGTTGCATTCCAGCCAGAAACACGCTCCACAGACTGTTTAAAGTACCGCACGAGACTTGCCTAGCGTGTAACAAAGGCCACAGTGTCTTATGTTTACTACTACTACCAACTACAGTAGGGCAGCAAACTTGTACGTGACACAGACACATTGCTTTTTTTTTTTTTTTTTTTTTTTTTTTTTTTTTTTTTTTTTAACTGTTATTAAATGAGAACAAATGCTTACAACTTCACAACCTTATTACTTCCGTGTATAATTTATACCACAGATGCTGATCATCAGCACGCACGCATGCATAAAGTGGCAGCATTGTATAGCAGACAGATTAAATTCCCCCTCTTTTGATTAATCGTGTGAAAAGAATTGTTAGTTTCGACGTTTTGTATCTAATTTTCGAGTTTGTATTTGATTGAAATAAGTACCTCTATAGGCTTTCAGTATTTTTAATACACGTTTTAACGTAATCTATGGATAATTTATCTTCGATTTCGTGTCTCTAACCTAATTGTTTCGCAAATGCTTAGGCTATAAATTGACATTCTTAACCATATTATGCAATTGGGGCAATGACGCCATGGTGAGGAATTTAGGCAAAATGAAGTTTAATACAGAGGCATTATGAAATGGGCATTTGCACAATGTAGCGAATGTAGTAGTTTTGAAGTGCCAAAAACTGTATTTCTGACGTTTGCGGTGTCTTAACCAAGTGTAAATTATAAAATCTACTTTCATTCCAATTTTACATCGACAAGTACCTGAAGCCTTCTAAATGTCTAATAGAGTTGAGTGATAAGTATAAATTAGAACAGTTGCAATACTTATTTACTACTACTCATTCATAGTGTAGTTTTATCCTTGATTTTCAAATGTATGGCGTCATTACCCCGGAACCCAGGGCACTGCTGCCACAGCATATACTTTCACAATATATTTTAACAATAAAACTTAACAAAATACATGGCTGAAAAAATTATAATAAAGCTGCCGAAGCTGTGATATTATTCTGTACGAAAAAGACACACTTTTAATAAGGTAAAAAAGGTGATTTCGCTTAAAGTGCTGCCATTCCCCTGGTCTCCCCTATATGTTATTTGTCCGAATGCTTTCGATTTTTTACGATTGCTGACAACTTATGACCTGAGCCAGATGTGGTAGTGCGGAAGGAATTTATAAGTTACTAATCCCTACAGCGATTACCTTTGTTCTGAAAATTTCGAGAGGAGAACGCTCGTCATTTTCAAGGTATACCAGAAAAGGCTGCACTTCATGTCTATAATCTTTTTCCATAACGCTTCTTTATGCGGGGGGGGGGGGGGGGGGGGGCGGCATCACAGCCTTGGCATGTGCCAACTGTGTGAGGGGAGCACCTCAACGCCGCTCTGGTCTGAATCCCCCCTCCCCACCAAGAGGAAAGATTTCTACGCCCCTGCTTGGTAAAAAAAAAAAAAAAAAAAAAAAAAAAAAAAAAAAAAAAAAAAAAAAAAAAAACTGGTTACTGGCAGCATTGCTGTCCGCTTACGTGTCAGTAATCGAATTAAAATTGTGTCCATTGTCTAGACGTGAGCAGAGAGTAGATATGTTTATCACAAGGAGCTCCAGCGTCAGAGTGTCGTGGACTTACTCGAGAGACAGCATACATCTCGAAAAAGGATAGTTGCTGCACTTGTACCTACCGTGGGGTTATTTTCAAGATGTAAAGCAGGTTTTCAACTGTATCGAGTCCACTAAGTGTAACCAACAGCATATAGTAATTCTTTTCGACACAAGTACACCTACAGCCCGTATTCACAGACTATCCTCAATTACTACAGCCGGCTGACTGAAATGGTGAAGCTAGCTACAAGTGAACATGGTGTTGCAGCAGAATTTGTGTTAGTTGAACCATTATAACATATACTTTCCTTAAATATTATGAACTACTTAGAAGAGAACGACCTATTGACCCATAGTCAACACGGATTCAGAAAGTATCATTCTAGTGAAACACTCACATGATGTGATAAATGCTATAGACAAGGGATGTCAAATAGATTCCGTATTTCTTGATTTCCGGAAGGCTTATGACACTGCACCTCACGAGCGTCTTTTACTCAAACTGCGTACTTATCGAAAATCGCCACATTGTTCAATTGGATTCGTGATTTCCTGTTAGAAAGGACACAGTACGTTGTAATTAACAGAAGTGATGTCTGGCGTTCCCCAGGGAAGTGTTATATGGCCCCTACTGTTCCTTATTTTTATAAACAATTTAGGAGACAATCTGAGTAGCTCTCTTAGACTGTTCGCGGATGATGCTGTCATTTATCGGTTAATAAATTCACCAGAAGATGAAAAGCCAGATTGTGATGTTAAACCAGAGGGGCAGAGATTTAAGGCACAGCTATGAATGTGAAATGTTGAAGCTCCATTAGAGGGTGCTAGACTTCCTCAAAAAAGTCAGTGGAACAGCACATCCAAAAACTAGCTACTAGGATGTGAGAGTGGACCTCAGAAGTAGTTTGTAGTCCGACACAAAGGACGCTCTGATAACGAAAAGGGGTGAATGTCGATTGCACCGTGTTACCTATAAACGAAATGTCACAATTTCCCGAAGGGATTCCACACTTACCGCTTTTCGAAGCAACAGTTCAAGCTTCACAGAACCGAGTAAGGCAATCTCAATCGAAAATAGTTGCATTCTCGAGAAACTTAGTAAAACAGCTGATTCTCTAAGCTTCTATGAAGACTGAAAATTATGGAGCAAGAAGTCCATTAAAAATTCTCTTCTCACAACAGACGCTAAAGTTTAATCGATATATCACATTTGGAAGTGGCTGCGCACTCTAAGGCGTAAAAGTAAGTTAAAACAAATTCCACACTTTTTTTGCGATTGCGTCATCCATCGATAAATTTAGTTGCTAAGAATCTTACGGGCAGATTTCACTATTTTTTTTTTCAATTTGTCATTAACGCAATAAACAAAACTTGAATCAGTGCAATGAATTGTAGGTCATGGACCAGTTATGTAAAGAAAATGATGAGTACTTGGATCTTCTCCTCCTTCATTCGAAAGTACTCGTTTTTTCAAAAGGCTCATGTAGGACAAGGTTTTTCTCACTTTTCGAGATTATTTTCGAGTTTCTGGATTTTTAATTTGCAACTGATCCGTAATGGCTCGATTTTCGTTGTTCTTCCCTTGCTATCCTCTGGTGCCAGTAGCCAGTCGCTCGCACTGGCCTCCTTCCTCGTTTCCTTGCCTAGTACATCTTTCATCGGCCGCATGGCCGTGGTCTACCCGAAAAGACGGGCTGGCTGTCGAACTGAGAGAGAGGAGGACGACAACGTGTAAGGTGTGTGTGTCATCGCGTCGGGCTATTCCTCGGCGCACTTGTACCACCGCGTTTAGTAGCCGAGCCACCTGCTTCTTGTGCGAGAACTTTTCGTGTGATAGATATTTTAGACTTGGCCGTCGTTGTGGACAGACTTTCTGTCGCGGTGTGTACACTTTGATTCCTTTGTCGGTTTTTATGTGCCGCTTTAACATTTGATGTTTTCTAATTTATACTTTCATCACCGATTCTGCATTTAACCGGCTGTTTCTTCTACATTGTAGCCGCTCAGGTATCAGTTGCATGCCTTGCCCGCGGGTGTATGTGTGGGTAGTGCATTTTTCCGATACTGCCCAGTGGGTGGAAGTAATTCGGCAATTTGTTTGGTTCCGTGTTTGATCTTGAACCTTGTGTGTCCCATTTTTCTCTATTTGGGTTTCCTTTGTCTACCTTTACGAGAGCGGTTTGATAAGTCTGGTAAAAATCGAATAAAAAATTGCTTTAAAGGGGGAAAACTCACTTCATTTCTCGAAACAGTCTCCTTGAAGGCTATACAGGAGGTCCAGCGAGTTTCCAATTTATTTCAATCCATCGGCAAAGTAGGATTTTTTCAAACTCTGCAAAATAGTTTGTAAGAACGGCGGACACCTCCTCATTGGATGACATTTGTTTTCCACCAAACCAAATTTTCAAGTTTGGAAATAAGAAGAAGTCACTCGGAGCCAAGTCTGGTGAATAGGGTAGGTGCTGAACCAATTCGAATGCCAAGTCGTGCACTTCTGCCATAGCGATAGCTGCTGTGTGGGCTGGAAACAGCACTATCTTCCGTGCCAATCTTGGACATTTTCAATTACCTCCAGTTTCAAAACGCTCCAGCAGAGTAGAATTATAGGACCCAGTTATGGATCTGACTTTTTCCAAACTATCTATCAGGATTATACTCTGGGAATACCAAAAGACAGATGGCATCACCTTTCCATCTGACGAAATAGTCTTCGCCTTCTTTGGTGCTCTCTCTCCAGTCTTCGTCCATTATTTGGATTGTTATTTGGTCTCTGCAGTGTAATGCGGGATCCAAGACCCACCCACAATTATGAATCTGCGCAAAACTTCCTGTGGATTGCGCCTGAACAGTTAGAGATTCTGAGCAGAAGTGTTCTTTCGTTTCCGATTCTGGTCCGTTGAGCAGGCGTACAGAGCGTCTTCATGGCCAATTTGTCACGGAGGATGTAATGCACTCGTTCAGTTGAGATGCCTAAAGTGCCATCTATCTCGTGAACTTTTAATCTTCGATCTTCCATTACCATATCGCGCACCTTATCGTTGATTTCCTGTGCGGTGACTTCACCGGGCCGACCGGAGCATGCTCCATCTTCCGTGCTCCTCCGACCATATTTAAAATCATTGATCCAAAAATAAATAATCTTCCATGTTGCTGCAGTACCCACATGGACCTCATCCAACTCGGATTTGATCTGTGCAGCTGTCCAACCCTTCAAATGAAAATTTTTAATAAGCGCACGAAATTCGTTTTTCTCCATCCTAAGGAACTAACTACGCAGTTACCGCTTCAGCTAGCAGCCAACAATCAACTAATAACAGCTGCCTTTCGAAACTTGCTGTAATATCCGTGGAAATATCAGACTTACCAACAACTGTGCAGTTTCCGAAAATTTCCCGCTCATTCAAACAAATTGACCAGACTTATCAAACCACCCTCGTATATGGTCAGTACCCGCCCGAGCCGCATACGAAACAGTTGGTAGAGCCCTTTCCTTCCGTGTCCTGCCTCCTGGTGCATAGGACGTGGTCGTAATTTGCACTTATTGTTATTACTCCGCCCTGTGTGAAGCGTATTTTAATCTGATGAACCGTCTAAAATAGATATGGCGTCGTTTAACTTAAGTGTGCCCGGAAAGGTTGCTATCCCTACTTTATCCTTAGATTCCGACTAGTTCCTTGGTAGCTGTCGCTGTTTTCACTGTAAGCGAGTTGTCACCTCCGAGTGGCAATTGGGACTTACACGCTACATAACTACCTTGTGAAAATATTCAAATGTTTGCAAATTTATGGGACTCAACCACTCTGGTCATCAGCCCCAAGGCTTACAAACTACTTAAGGGAGTTAGGACGTCAAGCGGGCCGACATTTTAATTTTCACTGTCTATTCAAATGTTTGTAGAGCTTATGGGACTTAACTACGGGGTCATCAGTCCCTAAACTTACAAACTACTTATGAACTAAATAACACTAAGGACAGCACAAATATCCATGCCCGAGGGGGGGATTCGAAGCCCCGACCGTAGTAGCCGTGCAGACCGTGCCTTGCGCGCCTAGTCCTCTCGGCCACCGCGGCCGGCTCCAATGTCTATAATTTTACAAATAAATTCACAACGTTTTATCAGACTTACTGATAAGGATTCAGGATTCACACTCATTAGCAATGGCAGATCTAAAACATAATGAAATAATTTTTATTTACATGTGAAGTTTCATTATTTTTGCACTTACTATTGGCTGTATTTGTTGCTATAGGTACACATTTCTTCATAAGTAAGAGAGATTCTTCGATGAGTTTTACACAGCATACAAACGATACCTACAGGTGTAAGAAACTCTAGAATTTATTTAATTTATGAGAATATGAATGCGCTGTTACATTTAAAATTTTATGTTTAGATAAATCTGAAACGTTATACATTTCAGTTAACAAACTTAATTGTTATCGGATTTGTTTAATATATTTGAAAAATACTAGAGTGTCATACACCTGTAAGGGCGATTAGTATGTTGTGCAAAAATGATCGGAGAATCTCTTACTTATGAAGAAAAGTGTACCTATAGCAACAATAGAAAGTAAAAAAAAAAGTCGCAATTTCACATGTAAATAAAAATTATTTCATTATGTTTTAGGACTACCACTCCTATGAGTTTGAATCCTGAATCCTTCCCGGTCATGCTGATAAAGTTTTCTGAATTTATTTCTAAGTCTATAGACGTTATAAGTGCGCCTCGGTTGCACAGTGGTAGAGTGTCGCACTACAAATCCAAAGGTCGCGGGTTCGATCCCCTCCAGGCCCTAGGATTTTTATCTGTCACTTTCCACTTCTTTCACCTCTGGCAGTATTGATCATGTGAAAAATACCGAGTAGCACCGTGGTTGGAACCCACGTTAAACTGTAGGTCCTCCTATAACTGGCTGGGTAAGTCAGTTCGAAGGTCGGAGGAAGGCAACGGCATACCACCTCCAAACAGGACCATGCCTAATAAAGCACTGTGGTGTTCAAACCAATCTTCGGATTGTTGACTGCTTTACCTTTTTTTTTTTTTTTTTTTTTTTTTAGACATTACAAATTAAAATGTCCTGTCCTGCCTCTCCTGGCTCAAGTCTGTCCGTTTAACGTCCTAACCCCGTCAAACTAACTTATGCTAAGGACAACAAATACATCAATGCCGAGGGAGGACTCGAACCTACGACGGTGAGCAGCGGCGCGCTCCGCGGCTAGGCGTCTTAGAACGCTCAGCCACTCCACCGCGGCGCTACCTGATTTCTTGACCAAGGGTATCGCCGTGTATTCATCCTACTTACCAGCAGATTTTAGGCATTTCTCCCACCTGTTTCTTGTTCACTGTGACCTATTTATAATCAATCAAGAAAGTTTGACTTGAGCAGTCTTCCCCAAACTGTTCATGTGTGTTGTCATTTTTAAAAATTCTTTGGGCATCGGCCACATTTGCTTGTAACTACCAAATTAGCGTATTCTAGACGCACTTCTGGAAATTACCTTACGATAGGTGCTCAGCATTGTAACGGCATTTTACTGTAATTTTTTAAATCTTAACGAAGAGTTAGCCGCTACGTAAATGATTTAAAGAAATTTGTTCTTTTGGCAAGGTACTATTTTAGACTTTAAATAATTTGGAGCTCGTTGTAGCGAGATAATTTGTGTGAGAGTATTGCCCCTATACGTTATTGTTGGTTTTTTAAAAGTTCTTTAGCAATGCCATCGATGGGTCGTATTAATTTTGAATTTAACTAAACTATTCATGTACGCCAACTGGCAGTACTTGCGAGTTTGTTGCACTTTTAACTGTCATGCAAACATATCTTTCGAGGTTTTCTTTAATTTGATTAAGTAATATTTTATCTTGAGTGGGTTTTTTGCCCCCTTCCTTAATTGCTGTTTATAAAAGGGTTTTAATTAATGTTATTATTAATTATGTAAATTTTATCAATGTGTATTAAACAAGTGTTCTACTTAATAGCAATTGGTTCACATAAACCTTGCCCTACCCTTTCATTGCTTGATTGTTGCAGTCTCCCTAATTAAACGACACAGCAGCTTTCATATAAAATTTTAAATAATGGAAACCAGACACTGATTATATAACAAGTTTCTTTACTGTGCCAGTGCCAGCTGCCACCAGTGACACATCGTAAACAGCGCTAAGCTTATATTCCCACGCGTTTGATAACGGTGCATTCCACAGATATTCTTGTTTATTTTGAAAACTGCCGGACTCAGTTTTGTTGATTTGACAGTGTAGTTACCACTTGAAAACAGTTCAGTCAACAGCCAGAAGCCTTTATTAGGCTACTAGGCTACTTAAAAGTTAATTATTTAGTTTTCTACTTTCTGTAGTTAATTGTATCGATATGATGGATAGGATGTGTGCCTGCTGTGTGCGGACGCAGGAGGAGTTGGCCGCGGTTCGCGAACAGCTGAGCTTGCTGTTGGCTACGGTCAGCCGTCTTCAGGCTGCTGTCTCGGGGTGCAGCGATGGTGGGGAGTCTGGTGCGTCGAGTGGGACACCTCAGGTTTCTCATGCTTCGCACTCTGTCCCTGCTACCGAGGTACCTTCAGGTGTACCGGACATCGTCGAGCCGCCTTCTCCACAAGGGGAGTGGCGGGTTGTACGGCGTACGCGTCGCTCGAGGCGGAAGATCAATGTGGAGGCTGGACGTCCGTCCGCGCCCGTTCGTCCTGTGAGTGAACGTGTTGCCACTCCTTCAGCAGAGTCCGAGCAGGTGCATGGGGGGAGGGGATTATTAGTAATTGGGAGCTCCAATGTTAGGCGCGTGATGGAGCCCCTTAGGCAGATAGCGTCGTGATCCGGAAGGAATTCCAACGTGCACTCGGTGTGTCTGCCGGGGAGGGGGGGGGGGGGGCTCATCCGAGATGTGGAGGCGGCCTTGCCGGCGGCTATCGAAGGTGCGGGGTGCAGTCGACTGCAAGTCGTAGCTCACGTCGGCACCAATGACGCTTGTCGCTTGGGTTCTGAGAACATCCTCAGGTCCTACGAGCGGCTGGCGGAATTGATGAAGGCTGCTGCCTTCGCACGCGGGGTGCAAACAGAGCTGTCGATTTGTAGATTTGTTCCCAGGGTTGATCGGGGTCCTTTGGTTTGGAGCCGCCTCTGTGACAGTCATGGCTGCAGATTTCTGGATCTGCGTTATCGGGTGGGGAATTGTAGGGTGCCCCTAGATAGATCAGGGGTGCACTACACTAAGGAAGCGGCTACTCGGGTAGCAGAGTACTTGGGGAGTGCACATGGGGTTCTTTTTAGGCTAGGCGCTAACTCTGATGAGCACTCGCCTGTCAGTATTCAAACAGCGAATTCAGGCCACCTTCGGAAGAAAAATTCGAACATCAAAATATTAAGCGCGAACTTACAAAGTATTAGAAACAAAGTTTCCGAATTTGCCGCACTGCATAGAAGTTATAGCACTCAAATAGTTTTAGGCACCGAAATCTGGCTAAATCATGATGTGGCAAGTTCAGAAATATTTAGCGAAGCGTGGAATGTACATCGGAAAGATAGATCGGATACAACTGGAGGAGGAGTGTTCATCGCTGTGAACAAAGATATTGTTTCTACTGAGATCGAGGTTGAAAGTAACTCTGAAGTTATCTGGGCACGTATAACAGGTCTAAAAGAAGTAAAGTTAATACTTGGGCGTTTTTACCGGCCCCCCAGTGCTGCTGTAGCAGTTTTAGAATCATTCAAAGAAAGTCTACACCAGGTAGTGCATAGGTATCCGGGAGGAGGAGCAGACTTCAACCTTAAGAGAATAGATTGGGACCTCGCTAGTTACATTTCAAACGGTACAGACAAGCAGTCTTGCGAGCTACTTTTGGACACATTCTCCGAAAACTGTCTTGAGCAGTTAAACCGGCAACCCACGCGCAATGGAAATATTCTAGACCTTATAAGGCCTGACCTTATTAACGATGTCTGTGTAGAGACAGGAATTAGTGATCATGATATCGTCATAGCGTCGATGGTGACCAAAGTTTATAAGCCAATCAAGAAGGATAGGAGCGTGTTTTTGGTGGGAAGAGCCGATAAGCAAATGTTACGATCGCACTTAGAAAATGAATGGGCATCGTTTAATTCCGGGACTATGGATGTAGAGGAATTGCGGACTAAATTTAAGTGCATTGTTAATAAAGGGTTAGAAAAATATGTGCCAGTAAAGACGATTAAGGATGGAAAAGATCCACCGTGGTATAATAATAATGTCAGAAAGCTGCTGAGAAAGCAAAGACTCTTGCACTCTCGATTCAAAAAAGAACACGCAAATGATAACAGGCAAAAGTTAGTAGAGATTCGTGCGACTACAAAAAGATCGATGCGTGAAGCATACAATAATTATCACAGCCATACCTTAGCAAAAGATCTTTCCAAGAACCCGAAAAAATTCTGGTCCTACGTAAAATCGATAAGCGGGTCAAAGTCCACTGTCCAGTCACTCGTTGATCATTGCGAGGAAGTAATAGAAGAAAGCAAAACGGAAAGCTGAAGTTCTAAATTTAACCTTTAAGAAATCTTTCACGCAGGACGACCGCACAAATGTACCATCATTTGATCAACGTACTAATTTCGAAATGGGGGACATAGCGATAAGTATTTTCGGTTTAGAGAAGCAGCTGAGAGAGCTGAATACGAAAAAGTCTGCTGGGCCGGATGGAATACCAGTACGGTTTTACAAAAACTATTCTGCGGTGTTGGCCCCCTAGTTAGCTTGCATTTATCGCGAATCTTTAATTCAGCGCAAAGTTCCTAGTGATTGAAAAAAAGCGCAGGTGACTCCCGTTTATAAGAAATGAAAGAGACGTGACCCACACAATTACAGGCCAATATCGTTGACATCAGTTTCATGTAGAATTTTAGAGCATATTCTCAGTTCTAATATAGTAAATTTCCTTGAAACGGAAAAGCTTCTTTCCATGAATCAGCACGAGTTTAGGAAACATCGTTCATGTGAAACTCAGCCTGCCCTTTTCTCCCATGACATCTTGCGAGCAATGGATGAAGAGCAACAGGCGGATTGTGTTTTTCTCGACTTCAAAAAGGCGTTCGACGCGGTGCCACACTGCAGACTGCTAACGAAGATACGAGCTTATGGAATAGGTTCACAAATTTGTTACTGGCTGGAAGACTTCCTACGTAATAGAAAGCAGTACGTTGTTCTCGACGGCGAGTGTTCATCAGAGACGAGTTCAAATGTTCAAATGTTTGTATAGTCTATGGGACTTAACTACGGGGTCATCAGTCCCTAAACTTACAAACGACTTATGAACTACTTACGAACTAGGACGGCACAAATATCCTTGCCCGAGGGGGGATTCGTACCACCGACCGTAGTGGCCGTGCAGAACGTGACTGGAGCGCCTCAGCAGAGACGAGTGTATCGTCAGGCTGCCCCAGGGGAGTGTGATAGAACCGCTATTATTTTCTATCTATATAAATGATCTGATGGACAGAGTGAGTTGTAATTTGCTTCTGTTTGCTGATGCTGCTGTGGTGTATGGGAAGGTGTCGTCTGTAACTGACTGTAATAGCATACAGGATGACTTAAAAAAATTTTTTTAGTTGGTGCGAGGAATGGCAGCTAGCTCTCAATGTAGAAAAATGTAAGGTGATGCGCATGAGTAGAAAAAACAATCCTATAATGTTCGAATACAGCAAAAGTAGTGAGCTTCCTGATGCTGTCGCGTCGTTCAAATATCTAGGCGTAACATTGCAGAGCGATATGAAATGGAACGAACATGTAAGAATAGTTGTGAGTAAGGCGGACAGCCGACTTCGGTTTATTGGAAGAATTTTGGGAAGATGTACTTCACCTGTAAAGGAGACCGCGTATAAAACGCTTGTACGACCACGTCTTGAGTATTGCTCAAGTGTTTGGGACCCGCAGAAGATCAGTTTAAAAGAAGGCATAGAGGCGGTTCAGAGGCGAGCAGCTAGATTTGTTACCGGTAGGTTCGACCAATGCGCGAGTGTCACGGAAATGCTCCGGCAACTCAATTGGGGATCGCTGGAAGAAAGACGACGTTCTTTTCGTGAATTTTTGTTAAGTAAATTTAGAGGGCCGGAATTTGAAGCTGAGTGTAGTACGATCTTGCTGCCGCCTACTTACATTTCGCGTAAAGATCACAAAGACAAGATAAGAGAAATTAGGGCTCGTACGGAGGCATATAGGCTCTCTTTTTTTCTTCGTTCCATTTTGGATTGGAATAGGAAAGGAAATGCCTAGTAGTGGTACAGTGCACCCTCCGCCACGCACCTTACAGTGAATTGCGGAGTATGTATGTGGATGTAGATGTAGATGTACTGAATGTAATGAGATTAACAAGCAGCCTCAATAGTCCATCATTTCATATTAAACCTAACATAATTGTGTAGAGAGCGTTATTTCAAAATTTCTGCAGTTGAAACAAATACCCGGTGTCTATATGTAAAAATTGGATATTTGAGAGTTAGGAGTCGACGCAAAACAGAAAAAAATTAGTAAGTTGTCTACGAATTTAGGGGAACAGTGTCCTACGTGACGGCAAATATTCAATAATGTCGGTAACATATGTCAGAACGAATAGTCGACCAGGAGAGATTATGATAAAGAGAGTCACCACCATAGAACGTCGATCTCTCAGAATTCAGTTTCGCGATATCCACACAGTTCTTGCATACGGTCTGATGCAGTGCAGGGGCTGCCACTATTTTTTCAAATACGTTACATGATTTTTCGGAATTATTTTTTCTAGTGTAGGCTTGAACTCTATATTTTGAATTTTACGCGATTTTTTTTATCACTGAGAGTCTTAAATGTGAGTGGACAGTATCGGAGTTGAGCATAGAAGATTATAACTATCACAACCATCGTGAAAATATCAGCACTTAACTGAAAAATATTTTACTGGGCACTATCAATTTGTTTTTGTACCATTCATTATATCTCATGAAGCTCAATTGAAAGTAGACCATATGCCGCCATTGATGGCTTAATGGATGTGATGCGAAAGTTACTTAACGCCGTGCGCTGACGTAGGGTCTGTGTATGTTGCATCAGCTGCGTGCTAGAAGGAAGGATTGCGCATACTTTCCAACCGCTAGAACGCAACGTACTTTCGTTAACAAATATCAAAGTACACCTTTCTCCTTAGCCCGTCATTTTATTATTGATAAGCAGTGGTACATAGTTTAAATCACGTTCAGGACACACCTTCACAAAGAGGTCAAATCTAAACATACCGGATAGTTTAAAATAGATTAAATAATAGAATTCCAAACATAAACAGATAAATTTTTGTTCAAAAATAAATTTCAGAAGCAGATGTAATCATACACTATAGATTAAAACTAAATTCATAAAGCTAGGCTATTAAGGATATGAAACCTAGCTAAATCGAAACAGCTCTGGTAGCACTTCAGAACGGTGAAAGGAATACAATAAAAGATGAACTGGTACATTTGCGATATAAAACAATTAAAGCAGCAGATAAACAATTAGATAAAACGACGTGGCCTTGTAAGGGTCCTCAGATAACGAAAGAGGCACTGAAACATACGACTGCTGATAAAAGCAAATGTAGAAATGTATCAAATGGTGTGAAAAAGGGGAAATACGGATTGTCACGATGCCAATAAACCTGAAGGCGAATATCTCACCTACATCATCTTCAGCAACATCACCATTGGACTGAAAGTAGAAATATAAGAGGAAGACTATACACACTAGGATGTATCACGTAAAAGAATGACAAGAGTACAGATACTACATAAAAATTTAAAACGTGAGTTGTATATTACATTTACCAATTTCTTATAAAAGGTTGACAGCAGTACGAGACAAAAAAATGTTCAAATGTTTGTAGGGCTTATGGGAGTTAACTACGTGGTCATCAGTCCCTAAACTTACAAATTACTTATGAACTACCTTATACTAAAGACGGCACAAACGTCCATGCCCCACAAGGGATTCGAACCCCCTACCGCAGATCGTGACTGGCACGCCGGAGACCGTTCAGCCACCACGGCCGGCAGCACGAGATAAATTCTATTATTTGAGTATAATGAAATATCATTCATGTGGAGAAACAGTGACACTATTTGCAGATACGTTCAGAAATCGTGATTAAAACAGGAATATACTGATCGGTGACGCAATGGCGTTTGTTATGTTGCTTATAATACACTTATAATACAATTATTTCAGATATTCTGGTTCATGTTATTAGAGTGACAGTGCTGTGTTTGTTAAGGGTCTGAGCATCAGTGTGGTTGCATTCCTGCAGTTCAGTGGTAGACGCCCAGGTCTCCACTGGGGTAGGAGCGCCCAAGGCTTGTCGCGTCCAGTGGCCGCCATCCACTCCGCAGGTTGCGAAAACGCAGCGCCCTACCACGCCAGCCGCGGGTATATAACCCACAGCCAGACGGTGCATCGGCAGTTCTACGCTCCGCACAGCAAGAAGCTCACCGACATGGCCTGCAAGGTGGGTGCCAACAGGAGAACTTCCACCTGCCGACTGTGTGTTAAGTGTCGACAACTCAGTGGTGCTACCTTCCGTCACGTGCTTCGAACTCGACAGCGTGCTGCAGCTTTCAGTGATAGCGGGTTGGATGCGAGATTACTGTGCAGACTTCTCTATCAATCCTGCAACGAATACTATGTAGAGTCCATGGGCTTGTCCTGGCTACCCTGCGGGACTGTGCTTCAGAGCTGCAAGTGGATGTGCAACTTTTAACTCTGGAAAGTACCTACAAGAAAATTAAAAATTTTGGAAGTTTGTCTCAAGTGGATTAGTGGACTAGTGCAAGTTTGAAAAGAGACCACCGGCCGCGGTGGCCGAGGTGACTGAGGCGCTCCAGTCACGGTCTGCACGGCCACTACGGTCGGGGGTTCGAATCCCCCCTCGGGCATGGATATTTGTGCCGTCTTTAGTATAAGGTAGTAGATAAGTAGTTTGTAAGTTTAGGGACTGATGACCCCGTAGTTAAGTCCTATAAGCTTAACAAACATTTGTACTTTTGAAAAGAGACCGTATGGACCATATTTAGCCCATTACTCCACCGGAACGCGACTATTCTGAGTATTTACTAGAAAAGTACCGCATGTGCAGACAAAATACGATATGTACATGTTAGTACTGATCTGATTATTCTGACTGATCTCCAAGCACAGAGTGAAGTGGATTCGGAAGGAAGGAAAATGCCATGTGCGGCTTCCAGATTTGGGATTTCCTTGACTTCCGCTAGTCGCTCCAAACAAATGCAGGGATGATTCCTTTTAAAGCTAAAGGGGTATTTCATCCCTACCTATACAAAATAATAATAATAATCCGCGCATGTTATCCGAGACCAATGACCATGTTGACGACGAGACATTAAATAGTAATCTCCCTCTCTTTCTCTGTGGTCCAAAGGAAATAAAATGGGCCGTCTTTAATGAGTAACATAAGGCTTGTAAGAGAAAAAACTGTCCATACCAAACACACTGTTTCGACATTGAAAATTACTTGTACACTTTAAAAACGAATTTTCGAATGTTACGTAAAACTGGGTCATCAAGTTAACGTTACTGTCCTCAAGCATTATGAAAAAATTGGAAGCTGTGTAGGTTAGAAATACTCTAACCAGAACTACAATGCTATTATTTTCATTGTTCTGAAAGACTTAAATAATGAAGATATTTAACACGACTGCACCAAACAGATATTTAAAAAGCCGTGGCTTACGATTTTGCATCAGTAAACTCAACAAACACATACAAGTACTGTACCTAATTTCTATCATCCTTAATAGGCTTGCTGAAGAACATGAAAGGAACTTAGAATGTTTCATGTCTACATGCACCCACACTTGTGAGTAAAGCTTTCCACTGTGCCTTACAGAGCTACTGTGTGTTTCAGCTGATCGTCCTCGCCGCCTTCGTGGCCGTCGCCCGCGCGGGCATCCTGGGCGCCCCCGCCGTCGTCGCCCCCGGCGCCCCCATCGCCGCCGGCCCCCTGGCCTACGCCGCTCCCGCCCTTCGTGCCGCCCCTCTCGGTATCGCCGCCCCCGTTCTGCGTGCCGCGCCTCTGGGCATCGCCGCCCCCGCTCTGCGTGCCGCCCCTCTTGGCATCGCCGCCCCCGCTCTCCGTGCCGCCCCCCTGGCTGTCGCCGCCCCCGCCCTGCGCGCCGCCCCCGTCCTGCGTGCCGCCCCCGTCGCCGCCGCCGTCCCCGCCGCCGTGGCCGCCGAGTACGACCCCAACCCCCAGTACAGCTACGGATACAGCGTGCAGGACGCCCTGACCGGTGACTCCAAGAACCAGCAGGAGAGCCGCAGCGGAGACGTCGTCCAGGGCAGCTACAGCCTGGTCGAGCCCGACGGTTCCGTCCGCACCGTCGAGTACACCGCCGACCCCGTCAACGGCTTCAACGCCGTCGTGCACCGCGAGGCCGCCGCCCACCCCGCCCCCGTCGTCGCCAAGGTGGCCGCCCCCGTCGCCCTCGCCGCCCCCGCCATCGCTAAGGTCGCTGCCCCCCTTGCCTACGGCAAGGCCATCCTGGGCTAAGCCCCTGCAAGTAGTAAATGATGCTGTATTTATTGTGCGTGAATGTGTGTTGTATGCTATGATGATCAAGACGAATAAAATTCGTTACTAAAAATCCACTGCTTTTAATTCATTATTTGAACCTTATCATACTCCAAAGTCTTTCCTTCTGAGTCTCACTATGTAGCATTGTGAAACAGTTCTACAGTATGATGGAAGGTACTTCACCGTCCAGAGAGAGACACTACTAGAATTACAATTTTCGCTACATACTTCCTCGACGCATAGCGTTGATATCATTAGATTTTAGAAAATATTTGAGATAAATCGAAACTCAGAATTGTCAAGTTAGGTCTTCAGCCATGTCATATAGGTCGTCAGTAGAAACACATTCGCGACTATTTGTCACATTGCAGACAAACACGCCGGAAGAATCAATTCTGCTCTAAGGACACCTCCAGGATACAATTCCAGTGGATATGATTTGATCCATTTTCAATATAATGCAAAAACAATTTATATTTTGTTTTATGGAGTAAAACGACGACATACCGTTCAAAGCCATTCAACCAAATCTGAATGTGATATTCAGTAGCAAACACATTTTTCAGCCCTTCTCTTTCGAGACCTCCTGTGTCGTCATTACATAGAGTTGCAAGACTGATACATGTGGCAGATAAACAACAAAAGATCTCTCTTTGACCACTTCTTTCAGGTCGCTTACGATTACACGGAGACCACATGGGTATCGGATATAAGATTTTTTTTTTATATTTATGGTACTTGAAGTTCAGAACACAAGTAACAATCAACCAATGCCATTCGACATTACTCAAAAAAATTCTCGAGGAAATCGAATTTTATGTTTTGCAAGTACACGTAAGAACTAAAATTGACCATAAAATATGAGGTCGAACTTACTCGACGCAACAGTGATCGGTAGCAGTTTCAAAGGCGAGGACGTATTAATTACACTCATAACGATAATTTACAAGAAATTAAGAGGCTCCCATTCTCTTTGCGTCTTGCCTTTGCTGTTACCTTCAACAAAGGACAATGCCAAATCATGGACTACAGCTGGTTTAAGTTGAAATATTCAGACTTTCCACACTGCCAGTTACATGTGGCCTTCTCCCGAGTTAACACACTAGAAAATTTACAAGTTTTATCTCTAGATAGAAAAACAAAATATCGTTTACACGCTGACTTAAGGTATATTAATAAAATAAAAATAACTCCCTATGTGTTTTAAATACAAGTGGTTTCTTCCTTGTGCTTAGCAAGGCACTGTACCTATTGATAAGTATATCTCCTAAAACTCCGGCATTTTTTTTTTCTTTTTTTTTTCGGGCCTCCATCCACCCCTTCTAGCCCGTCCTTACGCTCGCCACTTTTCGCCTTCGTCGGCGCAGGCTCTCGTCAGCCTGTGTAGAAACGGAATATCTTCCTTTTGCTCTCTCAAGCATGCAAAACAATCCCAGCAACAAATGAGTGGAAGACAAAATTCTCTAACTGTAGTTTCTTGTTGGGGATGAGAAATGATAAATTGTAATGCAAGCGCGGCGCCACTGTTCTGTGTGAATGCCATGCCGCGATGTGCTCCAATCTTCTTGATCCCTTGCTAAATGGTGTAATGGCTTTATATAATAGTATAAAATATTAATAACTGCACGGTAATGTAAATTGCAAAAATAACAGAACATAAAGGCCACCCTGGCAGTAGTGTCACCTTTTCGTTGGTGAAATAAAAAACAAATGATTCAGTTTCTGTTCTATTAACCACAGTTAATGTAGAAATCATTCCATGATGAGTGTGTATGTTTGACACATCTTTTTAACTGGGATAAAAATAAAATAAAAAATAATGAAAAGCAAAATAATTTTTTTTTTCCTGAATGAAGAAGAAAGATCATTTCTGGGGCGAGTCTTCAGTTTGTTGCCATCTCGTATGTCCGGTGAAAGAATCGTAGGATGATCTTGTTGTTGTGGGTCTAAGTTAAGGTCGATTGTCGTCAGTATCGAGTTATTTCAATTATTTTCCTTCCATCATTTAACCATTAATTACAATATTTAACATATTCTTAAATGTGAGTCTGTAAGTCGTATGCTGGTATATCTTCATATGTTCTCTCGCTATGTATGCGTAGTATTCATGGAAAGTTGCTCCTCTATTGCGTATGATGAAAGATGCTGTGTGGCCGATGATCCACGTTGCTGCGTTATTTTTGGACCGTGGATATCGCAGTTTCTGTGGTCGAAGAACCTCTTCAAGGTCAACGCGGTTGGGTGCCGTACGGTCTAGCACCGATAATCTTTGACGAAGAAAGTTTGAAATTTCTTCTGCATGTCCACACGTGAATCTATGAAAGAGCGTGTCGGTTCGTCCACATACAGTGCAAGATGGTACGTGATGAAGACCTATCTTGTGTAGCTTTTCATTAGTCGCTATTTTGTCGTTTACGACAAGATACCAGTCAGCTGTTACGTATGACGGTAGTATATCGTGGTGCACATTTCTCCAAACGATATTCCATTGCGTCAATGGGTACTTGGCTTCTATACGATTCCTGTGATTTGTGACTGTAAGGAGTTCATACAGTTTTTTGTTATTGAGATTCCTGGTATTGTCGACACAGTGCCGAATGTAGCTCATTTCCGTGTAGTAGCGTCTCACGTGACGGTAAACAAGTGGAATATCGCTGATGTTGATTGGAGCATCGAGGCTGTGAGGTTTCCACCGCGTGGTGAGGTATTTGATTATGCTGGTGTTGCGATTGAAGACTTCCTTCCTGATTCGGTTGACAAGCAGCGTTGCGCATTTCTTCGAAACATCTATGAGGTTTAGGCCGCCTTTAGAAGTGGGTAAGGTTAGAGTTTCAAATTGCACCTTAAATACGTGGCCTCTGAGGAGGAACCAGCAAAGCGCTCGTTGTATGCTGCTCGCGAGGTGGTCGGATATTGGAAGTATTTGCGCAAGGTAATTCATCCGGCTTGTGATGGAAATCTGTACAGTTCTGACTTTCTGCATGAGATTCAGATCACGATCAGAATGCAGTATCAATGTGGCACGTAATTTGTTTAGCATGTCTTTCCAGTTTTTCGTCAGAAACCTGTCTGGTTCAGACTCGAAAGAAACACCGAGAGTTTTGTGACACGATTTTTGTGTACACCAGTCAACGTCCGATATATCTCCTATTCCACGGCCAATTTGTAGGGCTGTGGTTTTAATTTTATTCAGTCTTGCTCCTGAAACGGATGCGAAGGCTGCTAACTCATTGCCAACGGCCGTCAGTTGTGATGTAGAAGAGACAGCAATACATATATCGTCAGCATAAGCAATACACGGCACAGTGTGAGAGCCTATGTGAATCCCGATGCCAGTTTTTCTAAATTAGTCAGTAGGGGCTCAACTGACAAGGCGTATAGCAGGACAGAAAGCGGACATCCTTGACGGATAGACTGATCTATCATCACCTCCTTAGTGAAGTGTCCATTAAGGAGAATTCTGGAGGAAACGCCGGTGGTAATTTTCCGGATGAGATCGATAAATTTACTTCCGAACCCCAATTTCGCCATGCTACGAAGGAGGAAGGTGTGACACACACGGTCATATGCCTTTTCGAAGTCTAAGAATACGAGAGCGCCTCGGGCTTTGTTATCGGCATACGTGCAGATAATGTCTCTCATGTCACAGGCAGCGGAGATCGCACTGCGCCCCCGGACTGCGCTATATTGATGACGACATAGTATCTTGTTCATGACGGGTTGCATCCGCTGTTTGATCGATCTTGTGATGATTTTGAAATCTGCATTCAGTAGCGTGATCTATGCCGTCTGGTCCAGGTGATTTTCCTTTCTTTGCTCCGTGAACTGCGAGCTTTATTTCATCCTCTGTAAAGGCCGATTCCAGGTTTGTTTTGTCCGAAGACAGACGACAGCTCAGAGCTGCAAGGTAGGTATCGAGGCGAGGTTCATCCACTGGTTGTCTCTGGTAAAGTTTACGGTAGTAGTTGTGGACGTGAGCGGCAATGTCACGTTGCCGTGTGACAACGTTCCCGGCATCATCAACCACTGCCTCAATCATCTGGGCTTTGCGCCGTTTGGCTATCCGCAGAATGTGATACAGAGAAGCACGTTCTGCAGTAGCAACGTCTTTTGGGTGGGATCTGGTGATGAGTCCTTCCATGCGACGTCGTTGGATATCGGTTATTTTCGCCTTGTAACGTTTAATCCGTAAATAGGTGTCATCGGTTAGGATATCAACGTTGTTGTATAAGTCTCTCAAACATCTGTAATAATGTTCTATTGTTTCCTTCTGCCAATAACTCTTTTGACGGGCATAGTTCATGAGTACTCGCCGCAGTTTAGGCTTCGCATAAGTGATCCACCATTGCAGGACAGTGGGATAACGTACGCGGTGGCGCTGGAGCTGTTGCCACACCTCTGTCACCTCCTCTTCAAGCTGTGTATCTTGCAAGAGGCTGACGTTCAGTTTCCAGTATCCTTTGCCTCGGTAAATTTGCTGGCGCTGGAGATTGATGTAGCACTGATGTGAGGCGTGGTCTGAGATGTTAACCGGAGCGATGTCACAATTCACGGTATGACGCCGAAGTGCGTCTGACACATAAATTCTATCGATCCGGCTGGCAGACTGATGCGTGACAAAGGTGTACGCTATCCGCTCCCCGTGAATTATCTCCCATGTGTCGTGGAGACGCATACCTTCAATCAGATGTTGCAGCTCAATACAACTGTTCGTGTTTGGAGTCTGGTCCTTGTCATTTAGGACGCAATTGAAGTCTCCGACAAAAATAAGTTGTTCGGGAACAGGGTTCATAAGTAGTGGTACGTCATTTCGAAAAAATTCTGAGCGTTCTTTCCTACGACTAGTACCGGAGGGAGCATATATGTTAACTATCTGCACGCCGTTCACACGAAGGGAAATACCTCGACCACTTGCTAGCCGCTGCACGTGTGTATAGGTTATTCCATCACGCAGTAAGATGGCAGTTCCTACCGAGTCCTCTTTGTTAACATTGTCGATTGTAACATAGCCGGGCACATCTAATGCAGTGAGTACCTCTTGCAGCAAGGCAATATCAACGCTGGTGTTATATAAAAAGTCAACCAGGGATCGTATCTTAACAGCACTTTCTATTCTAGAGATGTTTAGCGTGGTGACATTGTAGGTATGTTTAATGTCCATGTTCGCTAGTCGAAGGAGTACAATATCATATATAGTGGAACAATTCGAAAGGACAAAGAATTCTAATCACCAGCAAGTATAAGATGTTAAAAGTATTCCTCATTGGGGAAAGGCTCAGACGACGGACCTTGTGTGGAAGTGTCTGTGGGAGAGACATTGTCGTGGAGACCAACGTCAAGCTTGGTGGCACTACCGATACTTGTCGTATTTCGAGATGTATCCATTGTTTCGTCTTCGTCACTGGACCCCATTTCCATTAAATCTGTCCAGGCAGTTGATGAAGGCTTGTTAGCTGCAGTTACCGAGAGTTCGGGAGGGTGTATAGTCCTCATTGGGTCATCCTTTCTGGGCCGGTGTTGTGTAATCGCCTCAGAATTCACGTTAGCAGGAACTGAGCTGTTTTGCAATTCAGAAGGCGCATCAGCAGACACATGTTTTACGTCTCTGCCGTGATTCTCTGGTGTTTTCTGACTGAGTGCGCCACCTATTTGCCTGGCCTTTTCGCGTAGAATTGCCGCATTCTCCTTTGCACCTTGGCGCGCAATCCTCCGCTTCTTGTTTCTCTGAGGGGGTGACCCTCGAGGAGGACTGTTTCCATCGCACGCAGGGACATTCGGTGGAGAGACATCGTCAACAGGAGAAACTGTTGAGTTCGTTTCCGACAGTTGATTTTTGGTATCGAGAGTTACTGCAGGTACGCTGTCGGATGTTGGGGAGCCCTGTTTCAATATCGGAACGGCGTCCATCGTTGCGTCGGCCACAGCATCGACCGAGGGGGACTCTGCTAGGACGGGTTGCGGGGATTGTTCCGCAACAGCTAAGACAGGTTCCACAGTCTCTACAGGTGTGGGAGACATCACTTCCGAGGTGTCAGTAGCGTCCATAAGCACCTCTGCCTCCTGAACGTCACGACTACTACCTGCTTCGGGGGCCGCGGCGGCAGCAGGCAGGCTTCGCGTCACGGCAGCGTACGTCACGGGCAGTGACGTCATGACAGGCGGCGCGGCGGGCTCGCCGGCCGGCAGCTGCGCCACTCGCCTCTGTATGCACTCGGACCTAACATGCCCAGTCGCGCCACAAGCACCGCACGTTTTCGGCTGATCGTCGTACATAACGATAGCACGATATCCGCATACGTTAATGTATGATGGTATGTGCCGACGCAACTCCACTTTCAACTGCCGCACCCCGTTTAATACAGGGAACTTGTGTGCACTAGACCACCTTTCTGCAACATTGCTCAAAACGCGGCCGTATGGTGATATAACTGCATTAATTTCCTCGCTAGTTATTTCGAAGGGGAGTTCGAAAATTCTAACAGTTCGAACACCAAATCCTGCGTGGGTCACATACACATCACCAACATTTCCGTCACGGTGGTTAAATTTCAACATCCCGTTTCACGACTCAACTATCTTCTCGCAAAGGTCGGCACTAACCAGTTTGACAAAAACTACAGTGTTGACGATCGACAAATGAATGCCAACTATGTCTTCAAGACGTATCTTCACTATTGTCTCTAACCAGTCTTCTATTTCAAACGATTTCGGTCTCGCAAAGTTTCGGTCAAACGTAAATTTCAAAGTGTCTTTCCTACTGCGTTGTTCCATCACGAAATCAGATTCATAATCAAAGCAGACAAAGACGCAGCAAAGCGCTAGAGCTCGCGCGGCGACTCACCACGCGGGGAACACCGACGGCGCAGCGAACAGCACGGCGCAACCTTCCTCCTCGCCGTCCGCCGGCAGACTGATAGGATCTTCCACGACCATCCACCTGAAGTAATCCGACTACAGTAGTTAGTGGTACCCGAGCATAAACAGGATGGTTTGGTAGTAGTGGAGAAAGTTTAAAGTACATCATAAACAGGTACAAATGACGTGAAACCCAACCGAAAGTAAAGCTATGTACTTATTGTCGTATAATTATAAGACTTATATTCTTACAGGGTGTTCAGAAAAGGACTCCATGATTTCAAAATTAAATATCTCGAAAACAAAGATCGATAAAGGAATGGTGTAAACGGTATGTTTATTGTGAAAGCTGTAAGAAGTTTATACAACAGTTTGAAATAATAGTTACAAAAGCTGCTTACAGATGGCACTGTACGCTGTACAGCTCATATCAGCACACATAAGTGAAATAATCGTATAAAAACACTCTTTGCGAACAATCACAGCACAATGTTTTCAAAATGTTCACCATTGGCACTACAGAGGTGACGCAAACAAAGAATGAAATTCGCCATCACATTTCGTAGTGTCTCAACCGAAATGGATTCACATGCCACACAGATCGCCGATTCAAGCTCGTCCAGCGTGGCGGGATGCTTCGGGTAGACGACGTCATTCATTGTGTCTCAGAAGAAAAAGTCACGGGGAGTCAAATTCGGCGAATATGGAGGCCAATCCATGCCTGCACCAGTAAATTTAGGATATTCCAAAGCAGTGACTAGATTCCCGAAGTATTCCTCACGAAAGCGAAACACTTGTTCGGTCCGATGTGGTCGGGCTCCATCTTGCGTAAACCAATCAGTACCTGGTAGATCCTCTAACGCTTGCTGTGTGGCGACAAATTGTTCCAAAATTGCAACGTAACGTGCACCAGTGACCGTTTATCGAATGAAAAAAGGGGCAATAATGCCTCTGCTGCACACTGCAGCCCACACAGTAACTTTAGGAGAATACAGGGGTTTCGCTTCACACCAATATGGCTTTTCGGAACCCAAAAATCGACAGTTCTGCTTATTCACGTATCCATTCAGGTGTGCTTCATCTGTAAACCAGATCCAGCCAACATCAAATCCACCATCAATCATTGATTAATAAAGGCAACCCTTTGTTGCACATCTCGTACGGGTATGGCCTGGTGCGTTTGAATTTTGAATGGAAACGTGCAGGCTTTTTTTCAGTATTTTATGCCTGGTGGAACGCTTCAAAACAGTCTAAGATGCAATTCTACGGACGGATGACATTGGATTTCGCTGAATAATTCCAGAAACTTTGGCGATATTTTCACGCGTAATTGCGGATTGCTTGCGGCCAACTTGCCCCACTAGATCATCAGTTACGCTGCCTGTTCGTTGAAATTTTGCGAAGAGCGTACGAATGGTTTTCGTATCGGGTCCTTTTGGAACATTAAATCGTGCTTGAAAACTTCGCCTTGTTGCCGTAGGGCTCTCTTCTAACCTGTGGTACTCTAGCACTATAAAAACGCGTTGTTCAATGGAGTACATGGTTTTAATCTCTTCCTTCGGTACTCTAACCTCCTTTCACGTTTCAATAGTGGAACTGATCGCTCTGGGCTTCGGATCACTATGTATATTAGGCATTACGTATAGCGATTACAGCGCATTTGTTAGCAGCTTTTGTACCTATTATTTCAAACAGCTGTATAAACTTCTTACAGCTGTCACAATAAACGTACCGTTCATTGCATTCCTCTATCGATCTTTGTTTTCGAGATATTTAATTTTGAAATCAGGGATTCCTTTTCTGGACACCCTGTACATTAAATCAGTAAACGGATCAAGGGTGCCTACCTAGTGACCACAGCGGCACAGAACTGGAAGATGACAAAGAGAATATAAAAATATGAAATTCCTTTTTCCGAAACCTTTTCTCTTTGGAAGACTGTAGTACGGTTTCTCGTTTCAATACTTGCACAAGCATTGATAGGGTATATCGATGTGAATGGTCAAGGAATAGAACACCAGTTTCAATTCCTCAATGGAGGAAAGCTAGTGGATTTTTTGGGTTACCTACACGATTCTGGAAATGTATGAATCCGACTTTACCGTTTGTAGGTAAAAACAGCCTGTTGTAAGTTGACCAAAGGCTGGATATTTTCTCTGAGAGTAGAAGAATGTGCAAGTCAATCCCATTTTCAACTAGGAGAATCGAACTAATGCAAATTACAGTTACTGTTAATAGAATTTATGGACGTACTTTATGCTCACGACTGTGACATCTGTGGAGTCAGAAAATCTCATATGTAAGACTCCAAATGGATCTTGTGAAATCATACACGTTCTGTTCATGCATAGAGTCCACAGCGCAAAATGTACCAGCCGGGGGACAGATTACCGGTTGTGCATTTTAACTTCTCGTGTCTTTATGAATAATGCATTAAATTTCGGCAGTACAAGCGCACAAATTCCACTTCTTCAGCTCATATTTAGGCCGCGTATCGTGAGGCCATCGCCCGAATGAGTTGCAAGACTGGACTAGAATGTGGCAATCATGGCCTACATTTCCTACTGCGGCATCACTGCGCAATTTAATATATAAACTCGGATTCCTTGTATAGTAAAAATTTACACAGTCTCTCTGCTTATCAAGCTAACGGCTGTTACAATATGCACGTCAGTGTAGTACATCGAATTACCCATATTTATAAAATGTACTGCCTCGGATCACCTTTCTGGTTTGTTAGATGTTATCTTCGGTGTTAAACCCACCTCTCACGAACGGTTTGTTTTCTATGAACTTTAAAGAAACTGTCACGATTTCCCCCAAGGAATTAAGTTATACAATAATCTACAATAAGGTGCCACAATAATTCAAGAATTTTAGTACTAACCCAGCGCTTTCAAATCTAAATGCAAAATTACCTCATGGAGGACTCTTTTTATTCTATCGAGTAACTAATGGAAAAGTTAAAAAGTTAAGGTAATTCTCTTTTTTCGTTATTGATTCTTTGAACTTCGATTACAATTCTCGTGGTAAAATTTCTTAAACTGACTTGTTCACGATCATGGAGTCTTCCTCCTCAATTAGGTCGTGGGGGACAGAAAACCATATATTGAGCATAGCGCCTCAATGCGCTCGGCCACTGTGCCGCAGCCGGTGTTCCTAAGAGAAAAGCCGTATTCACGAGAAACATCAAAGATTGTGAACGATGAAGTATATTAAAAACTTCTCTTAGCAAACAATGGGATTAGACGCTAAATATTAATCAATATTTCATGTTTGGAAGAGTATTAAAAGTATTGACAGTGGTCAATTGTATAGCAGCTCCCACCTTATTACACACAGACATTAATAAGCAAGTCACCACAATTAAAGTTATCTTAGAAAGGTGGCTAAGAACTCATTTATCGCGCAACGGAATTTAGACATAAGGAAAATTGCATCTGAGCTTTTTCTCAGCACTTGTGAAGAATAATATTAAATAAAAGTGGGAAGGTGCTCTAAAACTACAATTTATAGGCGACTTACGGATCATGCCGAACTTAGACTTGTTTATACAGATAGAAAACGAGCAAAATGGGGAACCAATTTTGTTAATACAATAAAAATGCATGTCTTACATATATATTAATGCGGACGGTGCCCAGCCTAAATTATACATGATATAACGCTACTGGGGGACGGATTCACAAACAACACTCATTCTCTCTCACAGACGCAACGCCACAGTGAAACTCATCAAAATCAGCGTGCTGAGACGAGGCGAAAGCAGGCGCCGCTATCGTAAGTGAAGGTAGCACAAAACACAATATACAAAAACACTTTGAAGCTGGCTCTGGTCTGTCGTGCCTGTTTTGAGATGGTGGCCGTTTATAGCCAAGTTAAATTACATCTGAATTGGACCTCGAGCAAACACGCTAACGGTGACACACGGCTACGTTACATGAACGCACTCCACTGAAGGTGAAATGGTTGAAAATCGAAATCATTATACAAATTCACGGTGGATTCTTAAGTTACAGTCTGTTAGAAACCGATCTAGGTACTGGTTTTATATGCGAAGTGGCGTGAATTCAGGCGACTAGCTGCAAACCCCAGAATTCGAAACTTGGACCCACGTGGTTCCGAAAACCGATAAAATTGAATAAATTCAGCTTCCGAAAAATATAGAAAATTAACTACAGCACTCAACCCATAGAAATGTTTAGAATTATATAAGGAAGTGAATGAAATACAGCTACACGTGATAGGGGGTGATTACAGAGACGGATGAGATCCTGTCTCAGAAAAACCACAAAAATGAAATAATTACAAAGTCGGAAAATAAAAATTACGGCATGCAACCCATAGAAATGTAAAGAATTACGTGAATAAGCGAAAGAAATGCAGCTACACGCGATATGGAGCGATTACAGAGACGGATGACGTCCAGTCTCAAAAAAATGGGAAGGCGGGGAGAGAAGATCGCGAAATGTTAGTCGATATCAGAAGGATACCCGCATAGTTACTTGCCTGATGGTCATGGAACAAACAAGAGTGGAAGCTGAAGGCTTTGTTCTATGAACCAACCACGTAGAACACATATCACTCATGGAAGAAAACGATGAGAAGATTCTTACATGCACTGTACAAAAATGAACATATCACCTATTAGAAATCGGGCCCCACAAAGCTAGAAAGTATTTACACAGAGTTCATACACCGCCACATGATCACAAAAGGTTTTAACATATCAGGCCGTTATCAAACTGCAACTAGAATCACACACACTGCGTTTATCTATTGGAAATCACTGAATTGAAAAACGAGAACACACTTCCGCACAAGATCGGAGAAAATATTCCAAAAAATGATTCTAACTTCACGAGTCTAAGTTAAACGTGGTAGACAATGAAACATTACCATCTCGCGGCTTTCGAAGAGGAGAACCAACCTTCCCTCGCCAGACGCCCAGTATAGAATGAGCTGAGCGCCCACAGGGGCGCGAAAAGCTACCGGACTGTGGGGGTATCTGCCCAGGGTACCCACAATGCATTGCCCCAGGTACCGTTACTCCTACCCGCTCGGCGAATTTCCGGACCACAGATCAAAGGATGCCGCCACAGGATGATTGTTAGTTTACAATTTATTGTCATCAACGCTACTGGTCCGACCGCTAATCAAAGGACGCCGCCATAACGCACTTGAGGATGACTGAAAGGTTGCAACACCTCCCTCAGCCACACACGACTCCCCCCCTCCGCCCCTCGGCGTCGCCTCCAGACAGACAGCACCTCCGACAGGTTCAGACCTGTAGACCCCTCGACATGTCTGTACTCGCACTCTCTCCCACACACCTGGCCGATACCGCGACCCCTACTCGCTCGGCCGATTGCCGGACCGCCGCCTCCGCCGCCACCGCCGACAGATGCTACCCCCTCCTCCTCCATGCTCGCGACCGCTTCTCAAAGGACGCCGCCACCCGCCCTACCCGCGAGAACAAACAATACCGCGACGATTGTCTTGACCGCATCGACATCTCTAGACAACACCGCCCCCGCCGGTCGACCCCTGCGCCCAGGGCAGGGGCAACTGCACTCTTTTTACGGCGACCGCGCCCCGCCAGCTCAGCATCCAATTAAATTGCATATTTATTATTAAGCGCGCCGCAGCGATCCGTACGCCAGATCTGGATCTATGTAAAAACAATTTCCGCTGTTTATTAATATTATTCTTGGAAAAAAAATAAAGCTACCATAGTGTTCGTCGTATGTATTTTTAACGAGAATTTCGGTGTAATGCTAAAAAACAATTTAGAACAGAAATGCTTAGTTGGTCTCGTATACTACAGCTTGTAGTGGTAAAATATTAAAACTCGTATGCAAAATTTGTAAGTAAGAATTTACACTCCCATCTCTCTCCATGCTCTTCGCTTAGACTACAGCCGACAGACGTGTTTAATAATAATAGCGCAGGTTAGATAATAAACGCCACGTATCCATCTTAACATATACTCTTTCGATATACAAAAACAGTTCTAACCAGAGGCAACTAACCAAAAGAAAGCAAATGGTCCGTTTCGGAACTCGACCACAACCTTAGATCTATAAATATATCTCTTCGTTTAGACGATGCAAGCAACAACCATCGAACGGAATATAACTTGTATGCCCAGCGGACGTCGTCCAGAGCACACGTCTCCAGGGATTTAGCAGTAAATTATCAGTTGTAAGTGTAACCGGCTTCTCTCTAGAAGCTACATATTTTTACTCTCAGTGCGTTTTCCCTTCAGTTCATTAAATTTATTGTGTGCTCGCGTTTTTATTTGATTCATATTCGAGTTAAATATCTGGTTAGTGTATTATTCCGCCGTGTGAATCGCGTCGCGATAGTCGTCTGTCTTTGTTTTTGAAACAGTTACCGTTTGTTTACTCCAGTCAGTCGCCCAGCGGACGTCGTCCAGAGCACACGTCTCCAGTGGTTTAGCAGTAAATTATCAGTTGTAAGTGTAACCGGCTTCTCTCTAGAAGCTACATATTTTTACTTTTCAGTGCGTTTTCCCTTCAGTTCATTAAATTTATTGTGTGCTCGCGTTTTTATTTGATTCATATTCGAGTTAAGTATCTGGTTAGTGCATTATTCCACCGCGTGAACCGCGTCCCGACAGTCGTCTGTCTTTATTCTCTGATTAGAAGCGTCATAGTATTTTGATTTTCGTCTGCACTTTCTCGTCTCAATTTGTAAATTTATACTGAGCTCTCGTGCGTATTAGATTCAGATCCCCGTTTTAACAAACAGTGTAGTTTTCCTTTGAACGCATCGCGACTGTAGTTTTTGTTTTTGTTGGTACTGTAATCATGAATAGGGACTGTGACTGCTGTGTGCGAATGCAGTCTGAGCTGGTGACACTTCTCTCCCAGTTTCAAGCTGTGTTAACCTCGGTTGCACAGTTGGAAGCTGCGATCGATGGGCGTCGTTGTTGTTGGCCGGCAGTGGGGACCGAACGGACTCCCGTCGTCTCCACCGATCGGCCTGCGGCAGCGACATGCCCTGAAACTGCTAGCAGTGAGGCAGACATCCCACCCGTGGTTGCGTGGGAGGTTGCTCCAGTTCGTGGCAGGAGGCGCAAGACATTTTGGGGGACCGATCGTGAGGCCTCCCCGGTTCGTCTTGCGAACAGGTTTGAGGCGCTGTCTGCTCAGGACGACGTACCTGAGTCGGATGGTGTCTCTCACTCTGTCACCACCCAGCCTGCAAGATCCGGGCTTTCACAGAGGGTGGGTTTACTTGTAGTTGGGAGCTCCAACGTTAGGTGGGTGATGGAGCCCCTTAGAGAGATGGCTGCCAAGGAGGGGGAGAAGGCCAACGTGCACTCTGTGTGCATACCGGGTGGAGTCATTCCAGATATGGAACGGGTCCTCCAGGATGCCATGAAGGGTACGGAGTGCAGCCAACTGCAGGTGGTGGCTCACGTCGGTACAGGTTTCGAGCGGCTAACTGAAGTGGTAAAGACTGCCAGTCTTGCTTGCAAGATGAAAGCAGAGCTCACGATCTGCAGCATAGTTGACAGGACCGACTGTGGACTTCTGGTACAGAGCCGAGGGGAGGGTCTGAATCAGAGGCTCAGACGGTTCTGCGACCGTGTAGGCTGGAGATTCCTTGACTTGCGCCATCGGGTGGTGGGTTTCCGTGTTCCGCTGAATAGGTCAGGAGTCCACTATACGCAGGAAGCGGCTACACGGGTAGCGGGGGCTGTGTGGCGTGGACTGGGCGGTTTTTTAGGATAAAGAACTTCGTGGAAAAAGAAAATGGGCAATCTCAAAGGGTGCAGGTGGATCACAGGAGAAATGTAGATCCGGAAACAATCGGTATAACTGTTGTAAATTGTCGTAGCTGTGTCGGGAAAGTACCAGAACTGCAAGCGTTAATAGAAAGCATCGAAACACACATCATTATAGGCAGCGAAAGTTGGCTCAAGCCGGAAATAAGTTCAGAAGAAGTATTTGCAAAAGGTCTATCGGTGTTCAGAAAGGATAGATTAAATAAAATAGGTGGGGGCGTGTTTGTCACCGTCAAAAGTAGTATTTCATGTAGCGAAGTTGAAGTTGATAGTTCCTGCGAGCTATTATGGGTAGAGGTTGTACCCGAAAATCGTAAGAAGTTAATAATCGGTTCCTTTTACCGGCCTCCCGACTCTGACGATACAATAGCAGAAAGGTTCAAAGAAAACCTGAGTCTAATTACAAAAACGAACCCGACTCACACGATAATAGTAGATGGCGATTTTAATTTACCCTCGATCTGTTGGCGAAATTATATTTTCAAATCAGCAGGTAGGCATAAAATATCGTCCGAAATTGTAGTCAACGCATTCTCTGAGAATTCCTTCGAACAATTAGTTCATGAGCCAACTAGAATTGTAAATGGATGTGAAAACACACTTGATCTCTTGGCAACAAATAATCCTGAGCTCATAACGAGCATCAAAACGGATACAGGTATTAGTGAACACAGAGCTGTCGTAGCGAAATTGAATATCGAAAGTCCCAAAGTTACCAAAAATAAACGCAAAGTATATTTGTTCAGGAAAGCAGATAGAAACAAAATACATTGCTTCTTGAAAGACAGCTTCCACTCGTTTCTAACACTAAACGTAGGTGTACATCAGATGTGGCTCAAATTCAAAGAAGTGGTATCGACAGCAATTGACAGTTTTATACCAAATAAATTAATAAAAGAAGGAGGCGACCCCCCTTGGTACACAAAACAGGTCAGGACACTGTTGCAAAAGAAAAGGAAAAGGCATACTAAATTTAAACGGACACAAAATCCCCAGGATTTGCGATCGTACTCAGAAGCTCGAAATTTAGCGAGGATTTCAATGCGAGATACCTACAATATTTATCATAACGAAACTCTTTCTCGTAATTTGACTGAAAACCCAAAGAGATTTTGGTCATATGTTAAATATACTCGGGGCAAATCACAAACAATACCTTCACTACGTGATAGTAATGGCGATCCTGCAGATGACAGCGCTACTAAAGCAGAGTTACTAAACTAAGCTTTTAGAAACTCATTCACCAAAGAAGACGAAACCAATATTCCAGATTTCGAATTACGAACAGATGCCGTAATGAGTAACGTAGATGTAGATATCATCGGAGTAGTGCAGCAACTAAAATCACTTAACAAGAACAAGTGATCTGGTCCGGATTGTATACCCATTAGTTTTCTATTTGATTATGTTGAAGCGATAGGTCCTTACTTAACAGTCATATACAACCGCTCTCTCATAGAAGGATCTGTACCAAAAGATTGGAAAGTTGCCCAGGTCACACCTATATTGAAGAAAGGCAGTAGGAGTAACCCACTAAACTACAGGCCTATTTCATTGACGTCAATTTGCAGCAGGGTTTTGGAACATATCCTGTATTCAAATATTATGAATTATCTCGAACAGAAGGATCTATTGACCCAAGGTCAACACGGATTCAGAAAATATCGTTCATGCGAAACACAACTAGCTCCTTATTCATACGAAGTGATGGGTGCTATCGACAAAGGTTCGCAAATCGAGTCCGTATTTCTTGATTTCCAGAAAGCTTTTGACACCGTACCTCACAAACGGCTTTTAATCAAATTGCGTGGTTATGGTAAATCGCCCCAAATTTGCGGCTGGATAGGGGATTTCTTGTCAGAGAGGACACAGTTCGTAGTAATCGATGGTAAGGCATCGACTAAAACAGAGGTGATATCGGGCGTTCCACAGGGTAGTGTTATTGGTCCTCTGCTATTCCTTATTTACATAAACGATTTAGGGGAAAATCTAAGTAGCTCTCTTCGATTGTTTGCAGATGACGCCGTCATTTACCGTCTAGTAAAATCATCTGAAGATCAAAACCAACTGCAGGACGATCTGAATAAGATATCAGTATGGTGTAAAAATTGGCAATTGACTCTAAATAATGAGAAGTGTGAAGTCGTCCACATGAGTACGAAAAGAAATCAGTTAAACTTTGTTTACAAGATAAATCAATCAAAAGTGAAGGCCGTATACTCCACAAAATACCTAGGAATTACTATTACTTCAGACTTAAACTGGAAAGAACACGTAGACAATATCGTGGGAAATCTTATAAAATCTTATAAACTGCAACTAATCGATGCTTTTTAATGGAGGCGCTCGCATCTATACTACAGCAGCATCTTCGTGTAGATGGCTTCTATCTCCTGGATTTTTGGACAACACACAAGATTTCGAAGGGATTTTTCTTAACCGAGCATGACTTTCGGATGGAAGGAGCATCAATCATCAATGTGGTTGCGGGCGAGGATAATACAAGTGCGCCGTTGTACTGTGCGTCGCTCCCGGTTAATATACGCTTTTAGATTTGATTACTTGGGTATTAAGAGTACCCGAAAATTGACCGCTCTCTCGGAAATTATGTTTTTTAGTTTCAACTGTAAACTACTTGTAGAGTCGAGCAAGGAGCTATATATTTTTTTAGCATTCCAGGACTTTATTCTCCACAGACGTAGATATCACCCACGTTATTCCACAAGGCCTAAGAAGAAGGGTAAACTACTACTGGGTTATATGGCGAAGACAGAGGCTTTTAAAAGAAGGCTATTGCATATGTGCAAGCCCGGTTTAAACAGATATTGTGGGAAAATATTTGCTTTTACACTAAACAGCCGGGGGGGGGGGTTGGTCTCGCGCCGTTGGATTGACCGAAATTAGCGGAACACACGACACGCGTGTTTGTACTGTGTGTGACTCCCATCCATTTCGTTTGCGGTAGACATCTACTTGTAATTAAAACAATAAATCTTAGTTCTGATTAGTGGAATGCATAAGAAAGGAACTTGGAGTAGGAATTTTGTGGGTAAAGGGCGGGTCGCGAAATCGGTGTTGCATTGGGCAGGTAACCTCGGTTCTGTGGTTGCTGTATTGTCGAATAAGGGTGTTGTTAGGCCAATAATTTCGAAAAGTTTTAGTGTAGACGGTCGGAAATCGTTAAATTATTTCACGTATTTTTCTTTTATTTCGACTCTCCCTTGCACAATAGGGTTTAAATATCTTCTGGGGCGCTGGAATATCGGTGTCAGATAAATGTAGTTTGCATCGTAACAGGACGTAGAGATTCCGTAGATTGGATGTGTACTGCTGTAGCAAGGAAATAAGAGGTAAAATTAAAGTACCCGAATTCTCGGAAGGCGCATCTATACCTCGATCTAAGAAGGAAACGTAACAGGGCAAGATCGCTAAAGAGACAGAGAGAGTGTTAAATTTTGTAACTTTCGGCATGGCTCAGCTCCATTACATAAATGCAATGCGAGCTATCCTTGTCAGAGTGGTGCTTCTGCGTAGAAGGTTTTGATCATTTGGAGATGTAACTTAGGTGCTTTTAAACACTTAGCATATGTTTCTTTTATGTAGCCTGCCGAGAGAGCGTTCTGCGTTCTGGATGATTGTTAACGGTGCTTGCAGATGTATATTTAGAGACGTTGTGTTAGATGTCATTGCTGATTTTCGTTATTTGGAATTATTTGTATAAACGATATGTCGTCTTCTGCTGCTGCTGCTGTTGTTGCTGATGTTTTATCGAAAGAGTGGTTGGCATACAAGTTATATTCCGTTCGATGGTTGTTGCTTGCATCGTCTAAACGAAGAGATACATTTATAGATCTAAGGTTGTGGTAGAGTTCCGAAACGGACCATTTCTTTTCTTTTGGTTAGTTGGCTCTGGTTAGAATTGTTCTTGTACATCGAAAGAGTATATGTTAAGGTGGATACGTAAGTTTGTGGCGTTCGTTACCGTTCCTGCACTAATATGATTAAACACGTCTGTCGGCTGTAGTCTAAGCGAAGAGCATGGAGAGAGATGGAAGTGTAAATTCTTACTTGCAAATTTTGCATACGAGTTTTAATATTTTACCACTACCAGTAAATTCTTACTTGCAAATATTGCATAGGAGTTTTAATATTTTACCACTGCAAGCTGTAATATAATAGACCAACTAAGCATTTCTGTTCTAAATTGTTTTTTAGCATTACACCGAAATTCTTGTTAAAAATACATACGAGAACACTATGGTAGCTTTATTTTTTTCCAAGAATATCATTAATAAACCGCGGAAATTGTTGTTACATAAATCGAGATCTGGCGTACGGATCGCTGCGGCGCGCTTAATTATAAATATGCAATTTAATTGGATGCTGAGCTGGCGGGGCGCGGTCGCCGTAAAAAGAGTGCAGTACGCCCCTGCCCTGGGCGCAGGGGTCGACCGGCGGGGGCGGTGTTGTCTAGAGATGTCGATGCGGTCAAGACAATCGTCGCGGTATTGTTTGTTCTCGCGGGTAGGGCGGGTGGCGGCGTCCTTTGAGAAGCGGTCGCGAGCGTGGTGGAGGAGGGGGTAGCATCTGTCGGCTGCGGCGGCGAAGGTGGCGGTCCGGCAATCTGCCGAGCGAGTAGGGGTCGCGGGTGCGAGTACAGACATGTCGAGGGGTCTACAGTTCTGGAGGCCGAGGGAGGTGTTGCAACTTGTCAATCATCCTCAAGTGCGTTATGGCGGCGTCCTTTGATTAGCGGTCGGACAAGTAGCATTGATGACAATCTAATGGACCTAAATGTAAACTATCAATCATCCTGTGGCGACATCCTTTGATCTGCCGTCCGGAAATTCGCCGAGCGGGTAGGAGTAACGGTACCTCGTGCAATGCATTGTGGGTACCCTGGGGCGAAAGCCCCACAGCCCTATTACTTACCGGAAGCTGGAAAGCCCAAGAAACAGCGGTGGTGGGGACGGAGAGCAAGACTCGCGCTGGAGAGGGCTCGCCTACAAGCTTGTAACCAAAGGGTGTAGAAATCTCTTTCGTGGTATCATCAGCTATCGACACTGAGCCAGAGAGAACGATACAAATCGATCTATCACTACCCACATTGAGACAGATATAGATTCTCGCACATCAACTTAAAAGTAAGACAAGTACACATTCTCACAGGGACAGTGGCGTCGCGGAGTAGTCACATTTATGCCACATTCATTAATATAATAATAAATTTTTTACATAACAAAATAAGAGTAACCTAGCTATTGTAACTAATGTTTTCAAAACATAAAATAAAAATGCCACTCCTGAAGCCTTGAAAGGCGTGGGGTTCAAGTTTTAACAAAATGATAATCTAGCGACATTAAATAAATTATAACTTTACAGAAATATACCAAAAAAAATGGAAAACGACAGACGGTTGTCTTTCATGTCATCTACCCCAGGGGCCTTGTTTCAACTTAGGCCTTTCAGAGCTCTGTCACATTCTTCTCTCAGTTTAGTATCTCCTATTTCATCTTCATCTATTTCCTCTCCCTTGTCTGTAAGTTTATTTCCTTTGTAGAGCCATTCTATATACCCTCTTCACCTTTCAGCTTTCCCTTCGTTGCTGATAACTCGCTTTCCATCTCAGTTTATTATATTGATAAGACTGCTTTTCTTTTCTCCAAATGTTTCTTTTATTTTCCTGTAGCTGACTTCTGCAGCTGAAACTGTAGCTGACTTCTGCAGCTGAAATTAAGTAAGCGAATAGCGGGATGCCCGATGTCAATTTGTAAAAATTGTATATGTCAATGTATGAGTCGCCGAAAAAAAAAAAATAATAATGGCATGTGGGTTACGAATTTAGAGATTTAGTGGAACAGTGACCTATGTAACGGTAAATATTCAATAATGTGTGTAACATATGACAAAATAAGTAGTCGACGGCGAGAGATGATGATTCAAGATGTCACCAACACAGAAAATCTACCTCCCAAAACTCAGTTTCGCAATTTCCACACAGTTTTTTCGCAAGCATCTGATGCAGTGCGGCGGCTGCCACATTATTTTCTTTCAAATACGCTAAATCATTTTTCGGAGTTACATTTTTAATGAAGGATTCAATGCTCTATATTGATTTTTACGTGCTTTTTTATGCGGCTACGTTTATCACTGTGGAAAGAGTTAAACAATATCTTTTTTTCTTACATGTGAGTCGATAGCATCAGAACTTCGCAATCACAATCACCGTGAAAATATCGAAACTCATCTGAAAAATATTTTACTGGATAATATAAATGTATTTTTTTAGGTTAATACAATACATTATATCTCAAGAAACTAAGTTGAAAGTAGGCTATCTGCTTCGTTTATGACTTAATGAATGTGATGCAAAAGATACTTAACAGCGTGCGCTGACGTGGGATCTGTGTATGTTGCGTCATCTGCTTGCTGGGACGACCCGATTTCGCTACTAGAAAACAACGTATTTTCGTTAACAAAATGTCAAAGTTTGCTTCTCTTCTTAACCCATCATTTTATTACTGATAAGCAGTGGCGCAGAGCTTGAAATCACACTTAGCACACACATTCACAAAGAGTTGAAATCTAGTGACGTCAGATAATGTAACATAAATTACATAATAGTATGCCAAATATACGCAAATCACTTTTTATTGGAAAGTATTTTTAGAAGCAGGTGTAAACACAGACTACATTAAATATAAATATAATGCATAAAGGTAGATTATTAACTGCGAAAACAGCATGACAAATATGATTTCGCAGCACAAGGTCTTATAACAATTTGACACAAGTGATCACCCGCTTTCATGCCACAATTTTAGATGATTTTAATCTTGACTAATGCACCCTCCGCAGTATAAAGAAATCTTATAAACGTATCTTTATTTGTCAATCTGAAGATACAAAACGAATATGAAATGCATTACTGTTGAATACATTTTTATAATTGCAAGTGATACTTTTTACTTTATCTCTTTCAAAACAGCTAAAGTTTCGTAAAATGTAGGCTTTTAATGACGGCTTGTTTCAGGCTGGCCTGTGCACATTCTCGACCTCCAACGTTAGTGTCATCTTCAATATACAAGAAGGCGTATCATGAAATTTACAGAAACAAATTGTATTATTTTTCCATAAAGCCAGGCTTTTTGATATGTCTTCTTGTATACTTAAATTGACACTGACTTGGAGGAATTGAGAAAGAAATCAGGCCAGCCCGAAACTAGTCATCAACGAAGACTAACATTTTATGCATCTTTGCCTATTCTGAAATAGTTAATTGAATTAAAGCGAAAGAAAGCAATTGAAACAAATACATTAATGACCTTCGAAGAAATAACATTTGCAAATGATCCAAATGTTATACAAACTGGCGAACTCCCCTCAAACTAGCCAAAAATTTCATAATCCAAATACTAAAGGAAGAGGGTGCAGCACATTCTTTCTCAAGAACCGGAATCAGAGAAGGGGCGATGTCGAACGCTTAATATTAACGATAGCTGGTACCGTCTCTACCTGAAACGTTCCAACGGTTGCATTGTGGCCATCCCTGCCTTCGAGTCATCCGATGACATTTCCGAGGACTGTCGGATAGAGTTTGGTTTAATTGGACGCCATATCGTCAGACCACGTGCTGGAACCATATGATTGCACTATGATGATGTCCGTTTCCTCGGACCCTGAAAACATTGTTTCGTCCAGTGGTGTCGTTGAGAGTCCCGCTGCGCAATCCCCTTGTCGATTCATCTCAAGCCGAAATTGAGAAAATGTCGCCGTACTGACAATTCTGTAGACGTCACAGAACTGCCAAACTGTACTGTTTCTTCTTCTGCAGACAAGTCCATTTACTGTATCAAGGCATAAAGTTTTAGACAGACATGTCATAGCAAAGCGACAGAAATCTTAACAGCAGAATTCAAGAAGTTTACTTTCAATTACATGGTGCAAATTTGACATGAAGTGATACCGATTAACGGATCACGCACTGAAACGATAGTCGATAGGAAAATCTGACAGAAGTTATGGATTCATTCAAACATGCGTTGAAAGATTCGTTACTGGTTAAAAACATTGAAAGTGAGGCGTCTGTATGGGCTAGGTTGAGGTTTGCTAAAGACTTTATGCAATCGATGAAGAATAGCCTATTTTTTTATTTTATTTTTTTTTTTTTTTAAATCTCCGCTACAGTTGCCTATACTCACAATTCATCGGTCATTTTTCAAACCCTTAATCTCATCGTTTGAACGTTATATTAAAACATGATGTAGGCTCCTAATACACCTAATTTTATAAAAATAAAGAATGAGTTTCTTATATGATTGTTGTATGACTTTAGTGGAACTGTTTTAACAAACGTATGATTGATGCCAGGAGTTGAAAATGAGCTGCATCGTCCGAAACTATCCACTGCAGAAATTGTGTATTAAGAGACGTGTTTCGAAGATTTTTGAATAAATGAAGAAATTTAGTACAAAGTTGTACGTCCTTAGATCGAATATCTTGCAGCTTTATAAAATACTACGAATGTTCAATATAATTTGATGAGATTTTACCTAGACAAACAGAAGCTGATAAAGATACAAAATGTTCACTAACCTAAGGACAACATACACATGAATGCCCGAGGGAGGACTCGAACGTCCAACGGTGAGCAACGGTGTGTTCCGCAGCAGGGCGCCTTAGATGGCTTGGCCACTCCCCAGCTACATGTGACGTGATACTAATAAACTTGAAGCTGACTTTACATAAACCATATGATCTTCACTGACCACCCCCCGCAGCTAAGATGGCAGCGTCGCTGGCTACCGTGGAGGGGGCCCGGGGATTCCAGTCAGTGGTCCTTGGTGTTGGGTGTTGTCCTCCTCGTCATTTTCATCATAATCGACATGCAAGTCGCCGAGGTGGCGTCAAGTAAAAAGACAAATATTACAGTGAAATTAGGTACTTAGGGAAATAAAGTCTTAATTTAAATTGTCAGCAGCACGAAACTCCTTATCTGACTTGACAAATATGAAATTACGTCAATGAGGAGCATATATGTCAACATTCTGCAGGTACATTTCAGAAATCAACAGTAAACGTAATTTATGGTTGCAACAGTACGTACTCATCGTGGATGAAATAGTCTTTAATATGTTATAAAACAATTGATTAAAATATTCTGGTTCATGTTATTAGAGTGACAGTGCTGTGTTTGTTAAAGGTTTGAATGTCAGTGTGGTTGCATTCCTGCCGTTCAGTGGTAGACGCCCAGGTCTCGATCTGGGGTAGGGGCGCCCAAGGCTTGCCACGTCCAGTGGCCGCCATCCATGCCGCAGGTTGCGAAAACGCAGCGCCCTACCACGCCAGCCGCGGGTATATAACCCACAGCCAGACGGTGCATCGGCAGTTCTACGCTCCGCACAGCAAGAAGCTCACCGACATGGCCTGCAAGGTGGGTGCCAACAGAACTTCCACCTGCCGACTGTGTGTTAAGTGTCGACAACTCAGTGGTGTTACCTTCCGTCACGTGCTTCGAACTAGACAGAGTGTTGCAACTTTCAGTGATAGCGTGTTGGATGCGAGATGCAGAGTTCTCTATCAATCCTGCAACGAATATTATGTAGAGTTCATGGCCTTGTCCTGGCTACCCTGCGGGACTGTGCTTCAGAGCTGCGAGTGGATGTGCAACTCATAACTCTGGAAAGTTCCTACAAGAAAATTAAAAATTTTGGAAGTTGCTCTCAAGTGGTTTAGTGGACTAGTGCAAGATTGAAAAGAGACCGTATGGACCACATTTAACCCATTACTCCACCGGAACGTGACTAATCTGAGTAGTTACTAGAAAAATACCACATGTGCAGAGACAATACGATAAGTACATGTTAGTGCTGATCGTATTATACCTACTGATCTCCAAGCACAGAGTGAATTGGATCAAAAGGACGTGAGTGAAAATACCATGTGCGTCTTCCAGATTTGGGTTTTCCTTGACTTCCGCTCGTCGCTCCAAGGAAATGCAGGGATGATCCTTTTTAAAGGGAAAGAAGAATTTCCTCCCTATCTATACAAAATAATAATAATCCGCACGTGTTATCCGAGATAAATGAGCATGTTGACGACGAGACAAATCCTAATCTTCCATTCTTTCTTTGTGGTCCAAATGAAATAAAATGGGTCGTCTTTAATGAGTAACATAAGGATTGTAGGGGAAAAACATATATACTGCTGTCCATACCTAACACACTGTTTCAACATTGAAAATTACTTTTACACTTTAAAAACGAAATTTCGAAAGTTTCGTAAAACTGGGTCATCAAATTAACGTTACTGTCCTGAAGTATTATGTAAGAAATTTTTGGAAGCTGTGTAGGTTAGAAATGCTCTAACCAGAACTACAATGCTGTTATTATCATTGTTCTAAAAGACTTTAATAGTGAAGATATTTAACACGACTGCGCTAAACAGAAATTTAAGAAGCCGTGACTTAGGATTTTGAATCAGTAAAATCAACAAAAACATATAAGTACTGTACCTAATTTCCATCAGCCATTATAGGCTTGCTGAAGAACGTGAAAACAACTTAAAAATTTTATGTCTACATGCAGCACCACTAGTGAGTAAAGATGCCCACTGTGCCTTAAGCCCTTTTTAAACGATGAACGAAGGTGAACAAGATAGATAATAGTCTACTGAAGCGCTCCTAGCGTACTAGCCCTGAACTACAAACTCAAGCAAGATCTTGTGGCAGCGTGTTTAGACGATAAACGTAATCGAACAGTAATACCCGATGTTGAAAGTGAGGTTATAAAAGCCGATTTGTTATGTAGGAAGTCATAATTTAATACTGGAATTGAGGAAACAACGCTAAATGTTATTGACGGCCAAAGAAAACGTTGCAATCGATGTTTTTGGTCAACTTAGTGTGGTAAAGTTCTGGGAAGTGAAACAACATTTCAAAATATTTACATCTATTTTGCAGCGAAAAAAATAAACTTATGAACACATCAAGCAATATTTATAAGAGCGTAAATAAACCTTCTTTACTTTATCTACTACGATTTGCCGAATGACATTGTTAATAACGTCATGCACAACTGAATTTTTGTCTTTCATTTGGACTGACTTTTTCATTTAAAATGCTATTTAATCGAAATTTCATCATCAAATTACAATCTTATTCAAATAAACAATTCTAAACCAAAGTATAATAATAAACTAAAGATTAATAAGACAAGTTTGCGTGCAAACCGTGTAATTGTCGACTACAGTATGAAAATCGCGTGACGAAAATTGGTTAACTTCCGATATCAGCAGACGACCGTTCAATCAAAACAATCTTCTCGAGAAAGCTTAACATGACGTTGACGTTAGGTGACGGTCTGGTGGCGGACAGTGTGAATGCCGTCATTAGAAATACATTTTGTAATACATTCTGATCATAAACTTCGACATAACGTAAAATATACGTAAATACGAAGGAAAATGGCGGACTAACTGGAGCGGCGACCGCAGCAGACAGCTACTAGCTCGCGCATGCGCAGTGAACCCACTAGTACCGCATTTAGAACTCGTCCTATTTCTTTATCGCTATAATTATCGCGCTTCCATACTAGCGCGATCATACTAGTGCAGCCGTTCAAACGACTGACGGCCGCCATTAACGCAACTTGTTAGCAATCTATTACAAGTTCGTTCATCGTTTAAAACGGGCTTTACAGAGCCACTGTGTGTTTCAGCTGATCGTCCTCGCCGCCTTCGTGGCCGTCGCCCGCGCGGGCATCCTGGGCGCCCCCGCCGTCGTCGCCCCCGGCGCCCCCATCGCCGCCGGCCCCCTGGCCTACGCCGCCCCCGCTCTGCGTGCCGCCCCTCTGGGCATCGCCGCCCCCATTCTGCGTGCCGCCCCCCTGGCTGTCGCCGCCCCCGCCCTGCGCGCCGCCCCCGTCCTGCGTGCCGCCCCCGTCGCCGCCGCCGCCGCCGCCGTCCCCGCCGCCGTGGCCGCCGAGTACGACCCCAACCCCCAGTACAGCTACGGATACAGCGTGCAGGAGGCCCTCACCGGTGACTCCAAGAACCAGCAGGAGAGCCGCAGCGGAGACGTCGTCCAGGGCAGCTACAGCCTGGTCGAGCCCGACGGTTCCGTCCGCACCGTCGAGTACACCGCCGACCCCGTCAACGGCTTCAACGCCGTCGTGCACCGCGAGGCCGCCGCCCACCCCGCCCCCGTCGTCGCCAAGGTGGCCGCCCCCGTCGCCCTCGCCGCCCCCGCCATCGCTAAGGTCGCTGCCCCCCTTGCCTACGGCAAGGCCATCCTGGGCTAAGCCCCTACAAGTAGTAAATGATGCTGTATTTATTGTGCGTGAATGTGCGTTGTATGCTATCATGATCAAGGCGAATAAAATTCGTTTCTAAAAATCCACAGCTTTTAATTCATTATTTGTACCTTATCACACTCCAAAGTCTTTCCTTCTGAGTCTCACTATGCAGCATCGTGAAACAGTGCTACAGTATGATGGAAGGTACTTTCCCGTCCAGAGAGAGACACTACTAGAATTACAATTTTCGCTACATACTTCCTCGACACAAAGTGTTGATATCAGTAGATTTTAGAAAATATTTGAGATAAATCGAAACTAGAATTGTCAAGTTAGGTCTTCAGCCATGTCATATAGGCCGTCAGTAGAAACACATCTTACCTTTAGGTGTTCATTCTTACACATTTCGCGGAAGGACACAAAGCACGATGAGCGACAGAACAACATTCATGACTATCTGTCACATTGCAGACACACACGCCGGAAGAATAAATCCTCCTCTAAGGACACCTCCAGGATGCAATTCCAGTGGATATGATTTGATCCATTTGCAATATACTGCAAAAACAATTTATACTTTGTTTTGTGGAGTAAAACTACTACACACCGTTCAAAGCCTTTCGACGAAATCTGAATGTGACATTCAGTAGCAAACACATTTTTCAGTCCTCCTCTTTCGAGACCTCCTGTGCCGTGATTACATAGGGTTGTAAGACTGATACATGTGGCAGATAAACAACATAAGATCTCTCTTTGACCACTTCTTTCAGGTCGCTTACGCTTACACGGAGACCACATCGGATATAACATTATTTGATATTTATTGTACGTGAAGTACTCTAAAAAATTCTCGAGAAAATCGAATTTGATGTTTTGCAAGTACACGTAAGAACTAAAATTAACCATAAAATATGAGGTCAAACTTACTCGACGCAGCAGTGATCGGTAGCAGCTTCAAAGGCGAGGACGTATTAATTACACGCATAACGATAATTTCAAAAGATTTACAAATGGAATTTCAGAGGCTCCCATTTTCTTTGCGTCCTGCCTTTGCCCTCAACAAATCACAATGCCAATCGTGGACTACAGCTGGTTTAAGTTGAAACATTCAGACTTTCCACACGGCCAGTTACATGTGACACACTACAAAAGTTACAAGTTTTATCTCTAGATAGAAAAACAAAATATCGTCTACATGCTGGCTTAAGGTTAATTAATAAAATAAACATAAATCGCTATTTGTTTTAAATTCAAGAGGTTTCTTCCTTGTGCTTAGCAAAGCACTGTACATATTGATACGTTTATCTCCTTCAGCAGGATCCGAGCAGGTGCACGGGGGGGGGAGGGGATTATTATTGGGAGCTCCAATGTTAGGCGCGTGATGGAGCCCCTTAGGCAGATAGCGTCGAGATCCGGAAGGAATTCCAACGTGCACTCGGTGTGTCTGCCGGGGGCCTCATCCGAGATGTGGAGGCGGCCTTGCCGGCGGCTATCGAAGGTGCGGGGTGCAGTCGACTGCAATTCGTAGCTCACGTCGGCACCAATGACGCTTGTCGCTTGGGTTCTGAGGACATCCTCAGGCCCTATGAGCGGCTGGCGGAATTGGTGAAAGTTGCTGCCTTCGCACGCGGGGTGCAAGCAGAGCTGTCGAGCCGGCCGCGGTGGGCGAGGGGACTAAGGCGCTCCAGTCACGGTCTGCACGGCCACTACGGTCGGGCGTTCGAATCCCCCTCGGGCATGGATATTTGTGCCGTCCTAGTTCGTAAGTAGTTCATAACTAGTTTGTAAGTTTAGGGACTGATGACCCCGTACTTAAGTCCCATGGACTATACAAACATTTCAACATTTTTGAAGAGCTGTCGATTTGTAGCATTGTTCCCAGGGTTGATCGGGGTCCTTTGGTTTGGAGCCAAGTGGAGGGTCTGAACCAGAGGCTTCGCCGACTCTGTGACAGTCATGGCTGCATATTTCTGGATCTGCGTTATCGGGTGGGCAATTGTAGGGTGCCCCTAGATAGATCTGGGGCGCACTACACTAAGGAAGCGGCTACTCGGGTAGCAGAGTACTTGTGTAGTGAACATGGGTTTTTTTTAGGGTAGGCGCTAACTCTGATGAGCACTCGCCTGTCAGCATTCAAACAGCGAATTCGGCCACGTTCGGAATAAAAATTCGAACATCAAAATATTAGCCGCGAACTTACAGGGTATTAGAAGTTCCCGAATTTGCCGCACTGCATGGAAGTTATTGCGCTCAGATAGTCTTAGGCACCGAAAGCTGGCTAACTCATGATGTGGCAAGTTGAGAAATATTTAGCGAAGCGTGGAATGTATATCGGAAAGATAGGTCGGAAACAACTGGAGGAGGAGTGTTCATCGCTGTGGACAAAGATATTGTTTCTACTGAGATCGAAGTTGAAAGTAACTATGAAGTTATCTGGGCACGTATAACAGGTAAAAAAAAGTAAAGTTAATAGTTGGGTGTTTTTACTGGCCCCCAAGTGCTGCTGTAGAAGTTTTTTGAATCATTCAAAGATAGACTACACCAGGTAGTGCATAGGTATCCCGACCATGTAATATTAGTCGGAGGAGACTTCAACCTCCAGAGTATAAATTGGGACCTCGCTAGGTACATTTCAGGTGGTACAGACAAGCAGTCTTGCGAGCTACGTTTGGACACATTCTCCGAAAACTGTCTTGAGCAGTTAAACCGGCAACCCACGCGCAATGGAAATATTCTAGACCTTTTAGCCACAAACAGGCCTGACCTTATTAACGATGTCTGTGTAGAGACAGGAATTACTGATCTTGATATCGTCATAGCGTCGATGGTGACCAATGTTCATAAACCAATCAAGAAGGCTAGGAACGTGTTTTTGTTGGGAGGAGCCGATAAGCAAATGTTACGATCGCACTTAGAAAATGAATGGGCATCGTTTAATTCCGGGACTATGGATGTAGAGGAATTGTGGACTAAATTTCATTGTTAATAAAGGGTTAGAGAAATATGTGCCAATAAAGACGATTAAGGATGGAAAAGATGCACCGTGGTATAATAATAATGTTAGAAAGCTGCTGAGAAAGCAAAGGCTGTTGCACTCTCGATTCAAAAATGAAAACGCAAATGATGACAGGCAAAAGTTAGTAGAGATTTGTGCGTCTATAAAAAGATCGATGCGCGAAGCATACAATAATTATCACAGCCATACCTTAGCAAAAGATCTTTCCGAGAACCCGAAAAAATTCTGGTCCTAAGTAAAATGGATAAGCGGGTCAACGCCAACAGTCCAGTCACTCGTTGATCATTCCGGGACAGTAATAGAAGAAAGCAAACGGAAAGCTGAAGTTCTAAATTTAACCTACAAGAAATCTTTCCCGCAGGAGGACCACACAAATGTACCATCATTTGATCAACGTACTAATTCCGAAATGCGGGACATAGCAATAGGTATTTCTGGTGTAGAGAAGCAGCTGAGAGAGCTAAATACGAAAAAGTCTGCTGGTCCGGATGGAATACCAGTTCGGTTTTACAAAGACTATTCTGCGGCATTGGCCCCCTACTTAGCTTGCATTAATCGCGAATCTTTAATTCAGCGCAAAGTTCCTAGTGATTGGAAATAGGAAAGAGAACTGACCCACACAATTACAGGCCGATATCATTGACATCAGTTTCATGTAGAATTTTAGAGCATATTCTCAGTTCGAATATAGTAAATTTCCTTGGATTGGAAAAGCTTCTTTCCATGAATCAGCACGGGTTTAGGAAACATCGTTCATGTGAAACTCAGCTTGCCCTTTTTTCACATGACATCTTGCGAGCCATGGATGAAGGGCAACAGGCGGATTGTGTTTTTCTCGACTTCAAAAAGGCGTTCGACGCGGTGCCACACTGCAGACTGCTAACGAAGATACGAGCTTATGGAATAGGTTCACAAATTTGTGACTGGCTGGAAGACTTCCTAAGTAATAGAACGCAGTACGTTGTTCTCGACGGCGAGTGTTCATCAGAGACGAGTGTATCGTCAGGCGTGACCCAGGAGAGTGTGATAGGACCGCTATTATTTTCTATCTATATAAATGATCTGATGGACAGAGTAAGTTGTAATTTGCGGCTGTTTGCTGATGATGCTGTGGTGTACGGGAGGGTGTCGCCTGTAACTGACTGTAATAGCATACAGAATGACTTAGACAAAATTTCTAGTTGGTGCGAAGAATGGCAGATAGCTCTCAATGTAGAAAAATGTATGGCGATGCGCATGAGTAGGAAAAACAATCCCATAATGTTCGAATACAGCATTAGTAGTGAGCTTCTTGATGCTGTCGCTTCGTTCAAATATCTAGGCGTAACATTGCAGAGCGATATGAAATGGAACGAGCGTGTAAGGACAGTTGTGAGTAAGGCGGACAGCCGACTTCGGTTTATTGGGAGAATTTTGGGAAGATGTACTTCACCTGTAAAGGAGACCGCGTATAAAACGCTTGTACGACCACGTCTTGAGTATTGCTCAAGTGTTTGGGACCTGCAACAGATCAGTTTAAAGGAACACACAGAATCAGTTCAGAGTCGAGCAGCTAGGTGGAAGTGTCACGGAAATGCTCCGGGAACTCAATTGGGGATCGCTGGAGGAAAGACGACCTTCTTTTCAAGAAATTATCTTGAGGATATTTAGAGGGCCCGAATTTTAAGCTGAGTGTAGTACATTTCGCGTAATGATCACAAATAGAAGATAAGAGAAATTAGGGCTCTACGGAGGCATAAAGTCATTCTTTTTTTCCTCGTTCAATTTGGGAGTGGAGTAGGAAAGGAAATGCCTAGTAGTGGTACAGTGTACCCTCTATCACGCACCTTACGGTGAATTGCGGAGTATGTATGTAGATGTAAAACTCCGTCATACGATCTTCCCCGACCATCCACCTGAAGTAATCCGACTACAGTAGTTAGTGCTACCCGAGCATAACCAGGATGGGTCGGGAGTATTGAAGAAAGTTTAAAGTACATCAAAAACAGGTACAAATGACGTGAAACCCAATCGAAAGTAAAGCAATGTACTTATTGTCGTATAATTATAAGACGTATGTTCTTACACGGTCTCCAGAAAAGGACTCCCTGATTTCAAAATTAAATATCTCGAAAACAAAGATAGATTCTGGAATGCAGTAAACGGTATGTTTACTGTAGCTGTAAGAAGTTTATAAAGCAGTTTGAAATAATAGTTACAAAGGCTGCTAACAGATGGCGCTGTACGCTGTACAGCTCACATCAGCATACATAAGTGAAATAATCGTATGAAAACACTCTTTGCAAACAATCACATCACAATGTTTTCAAAATGCTCAAACGAAATGGCGCAAACGAAATGGCGCAAACGAAGAATGAAATTCGCCATCACATTTCGTAGTGTCTCAACCGAAATGGATTCACATGCCACAGAGATCGCCGATTCAAGCCCGTCCAGCATGGCGGGATGCTTCGGGTAGACCATGTCTTTCACTGTGCCCCACAAAAAAGAGTCACAGGGAGTCAAATCCGGCGAATATGGAGGCCAATCCATGCCTGCACCAGTAAATTTGAGATTCCAAGCAATGACTCGATTCCCGAAGTATCCCGAAAGCGATACACTCGTTCGGTCCGATGTGGTCGGGCTCCATCTTGCATAAACCATTCAGTACCTAGTCCATCCTCTAAGGCTTGCTGTGTGGCAACAAATTGTTCCAAAATTGCAACGTAACGCGCACCAGTGACCGTTTCTCGAATGAAAAAAGGGCCAATAATGCCTCTGCTGCATACTGCAGCCCACACAGTAACTTTAGGACAATACAGGGCTTTCACTTCACACCAATACGGCTTTTCGGAATCCCAAAATCGCCAGTTCTGCTTATTTACGTATCCATTCAGATGGAAGTGTGCTTCATCTGTAAACCAGATGCAGCCAACATCAAATCCTTCACTATCAATCATTGATTAGCAAATGCAACCCTTTGTTGCACATCTCGTGCGGGTATGGCCTGGTGCATTTGAATTTTGAATGGAAACGTGTAGGCTTTTTCTCAGCTTTTTCTCCTGCCTGCTGGAACGCTTCAAACCAACTTCAGACCCAATTCTACGGACGGATGACATTGGATTTCGCTGAATAATTCCAGAAACTGTGGCGATATTTTCACGCGTAATTGCGGTTTGCTTGCGGCCAACTTGCCCACTAGATCATCAGTTACGCTACCTGTTCGTTGAAATTTTGCGAAGAGCGTATGAATGGTTTTCGTATCGGGTCCTTTTGGAACATTAAATCGTGCTTGAAAACTTCGCCTTGTTGCTGTAGGGCTCTCTTCTAACCTGTGGTACTCTAGCACCAGAAAAACGCGTTGTTCAATGGAGTACATGGTTTTAATCTCTTCCTTCGGTACTCTAACCTCATTTCACGTTTCAATAGTGGAACTGATCGCTCTGGGCTTCGGATCACTATGTATATTACGCATTACGTATAGCGATTACAGCGCATTTGTTAGCAGCTTTTGTAACTATTATTTCAAACAGCTGTATAAACTTCTTACAGCTGTCACAATAAACATAACGTTCATTGCATTCCTCTATCGATCTTTGTTTTCGAGATATTTAATTTTGAAATCAGAGATTCCTTTTCTGGACACCCTGTACATTAAATCAGTAAACGGATCAAGGCTGTCTACCTAGTGACCACAGCGGCACAGAACTGGAAGATGACAAAGAGAATATAAAAATATGAAATTCCTTTTTCCGAAACCGTTTCTCTTTGGAAGACTGTAGTACGGTTTCTCGTTTCAATACTTGCACAAGCATTGATAGGGTATATCGATGTGAATGGTCAAGGAATAGAACACCAGTTTCAATTCCTCAATGGAGGAAAGCTAGTGGATTTTTTGGGTTACCTACATGATTCTGAAAATGTATGAGAACGTATTTGCCGTTTGTAGGTAAAAACAGCCTTTCGTAAGTTGTCCAAAGGCTGGAAATTTTCTCTGAGAGTAGAAGAATGTGCAAATCAATCCCATTTTCAACAAGGAAAATCGAAATAATGCAAATTACAGTTACTGTTAATAGAATTTATGGACGTATTTTATGCTCACGACTGTGACATCTGTGGAGTCAGAAAATCTCATATGTAAGACTCCAAATGGATCTTGTGAAATCATACACGTTATGTTCATGCATAGAGTCCACAGCGCAAAATGTACCAGCCGCGGACAAATTACTGGTTGTGCATTTTAACTTCTCGTGTCTTTATGAATAATGCATTAAATTTCGGCAGTACAACCGCACAAATTCCACTTCTTCAGCTCATATTTAGGCCGCGTATCGTCAGGCCATCGCCAGAATGAGTTGCAAGACTGGACTAGAATGTGGCAAGCATGGCCTACATTTCCTACTGCGGCATCACTGCGCAATTTAATATATAAACTCGTATTCCTTGTATAGTCAAAATTAAAACAGTCTCTCTGCTTATCAAGCTAACGGCTGTTACAATATGCACGTCAGTGTAGTACATCGAATTACCCATATTTATAAAATGTACTGCCTCGGATCACCTTTCTGATTATAGTTAGATGTTATCTTCGGTGTTAAACCCACCTCTCACGAACGGTTTGTTTTCTATGAACTTTAAAGAAACTGTCACGATTTCCCCCAAGGAATTAAGTTATACAATAATCTACAATAAGGTTCCACAATAATTCAAGAATTTTAGTACTAACCCAGACGCTTTCAAATCTAAATGCAAAATTACCTCATGGAGCACTCTTTTTATTCTATCGAGTAACTAATGGAAAAATTAAAAAGTTAAGGTAATTCTCTTTATTCGTTATTGATTCTTTGAACTTCGATTACAATTCTCGTGGTAAAATTTCTTAAACTGACTTGTTCACGATCATGGAGTCTTCCTCCTCAATTAGGTCGTGGGGGACAGAAAACCATATATTGAGCATAGCGCTTCAATGCGCTCGGCCACCGTGCCGCAGCCGGTGTTCCTAAGAGAAAAGCCGTATTCACGAGAAACATCAAAGATTGTGAACGAAGAAGTATATTAAAAACTTCTCTTAGCAAACAATGGGATTAGACGCTAAATATTAATCAATATTTCATGTTTGGAAGAGTATTAAAAGCTTCTCCTCACCAATAACGACAACAGAAGACAAAGGTTAATCAATATTTCATCTTTCGAATTTATTCATGGCTCTTTATCAAATGTAATATCAGCGGTAGCAGAAAGAACACTTGCCAATTTTGTTGATATCGCGAATTTAAAAGTAAATTGAAACAAATTACACACGGCGGTCCGTGATTCATTGCGTCATCCATCGATAACATTTAGTTGCTGAGAACCTTACGAACGGATTATATCCCCCTTTTTTTTAATTTGCCATTAACACAACAAATAAAACTTGAAACAACGCGTTGAATTCGAGGTTATGGACCAGTTACGTGAAGAAAATGATGAGATTTTTGTTCGCCTACTCCTTCACTGGAAAGTACGCACTCTGTCAAAAGGCTTATGTTCAACAACGGTTTTCTCACTTTTTGAGACTATGTTAGAGATTCAGAACAAAAACAGAGTCTTTAATTTCAGATATTCTCGTCAGAGTTAACCTAATGAAGCAAAACATTGGACGGAATGATTTCTTCGAGTTTCCTACGTTATCAAAGTCATACTGCCAGGATCAAGAGGGTTCAGCTGATGTTGAATATTGAAATGTCCTTCAGAGAGTTTTTAAACTAGGACTGCGTTTAAGTGTGACGTATTTGTCCGTAACGCAGGAAAGCTTTTTTATGTTGTTGTTCTGGTGGTGGTATTCAGTCCCGAGACTGGTTTGATGCAGCTCTCCACCCTATTGTATCCTGAACAAGCCTCTTCATCTCCTCATAAGAACGGCAAGACTGCATTCCATTACCCTTGTTAATGTTCAACTTATATGCTCCTTGCTGTCTGACAGAATCACTATGTCATCAGTAAAACGCAAGGTTTTTATTTCTTGACCCTGAACCTTAATCACTACTCTAAATTTCTCCTTGTTTTACTATATAGCTTGCTCAATGTACGAATTGAATAAAATTGGGGAAAGGCTACAACCTATTCTTACACTCTTCCCAACCTCTGCATTCCTTCCATGCCTTTCAACTGCTGTCTGGCGTTTGTATAAGTTGTAAATAACCTTTCGTTCCCTATATTTTACTCCTGCTGATTTCAGAATTTGCAAGAGTGTATTCCAGTCAACATTGTCAAAAACTTTCTCCAAATATACAAAAGCTAGTAATGTAGGTTTGCCTTTCCTTAATCTATATTCTAAGATAAGCCGTAAAGTGAGGATTGCCTCCCGTGTTCCTACATTTTTCCTGAACACAAATTGGTATTCCCCAACGACGGCTTCTACCAGCATTTCCATCCTTCTATAAATAAATCATGTTAAATATTTGCAACCATGACTTACTAAACTAATGGTTCTGTAATTTTCACACCTGTCTGCACCGTCTTTCTTTGGAATGGAATTATTACATTTATCTTAAAGTCAGAGGGTATTTCCCCTGTCTCATAAATCTTACGCACCAGGTGAAATAGTTTTTTTCATGGCTGGTTCTCCCAGAGACTTCAGTAGTTCTGAGGGAATGTCTAAAAGTCGACCACTGTAAGAAACAAGAGATTTGTTTTATGACTAAAATTAGCAAATAAGGACCGTGTGAACTACCGGTTACTCCCTGCTATAAAACCTTGTTCCCTGGCCCAAACTGAGGACTGACTCGTTTCAAATTACCTCAATAACAGGAAGTTAATACTACAGTGGTCAATATGTATAGCAGCTCCCACGTTATTACACACAGACATTAATAAGCAAGTCACCACAATTAAAGTTATCTTAGAAAGGTGGCTAAGAAAACATTTATCGCGAAACGGAATTCAGACATAGAGAAAATTGCATCTGAGCTTTTTATCAGCACTTGTGAAGAATAATATTAAATAAAAGTGGGAAGGTGCTCTAAAACTACAATTTATAGGCAACTTAGGGATCATGCCAAACTTAGACTTGTTTATACAGATAGAAAACGAGCAAAATGGGGAACCAATTTTGTTAATACAATAAAAATGCATGTCTTACATATATATTAATGCGGACGGTGCCCAGCCTAAATTATACATGATATAACGCTACTGGGGGAAGGATTCACAAACAACACTCATTCTCTCTCACACACGCGACGCCACAGTGAAACGCATCAAAATCAGCGTGCTGATGCTGAGACGAGGCGGAAGCAGGCGCCGCTATCGTAAGCGAAATTCAGCAAGTCGGAGGAAGCACAAAACACAAAAAACAAAAGCACTTGGAAGCTGGCTCTGGTCTGTCGTGCCTGTTTTGAGATGGTGGCCGTTTATAGCCAAGTTAAATTACATCTGAATTGGACCGCGAGCAAACACGCTAACGGTGACACACGGCTACGTTACATGAACGCACTCCACTGAAGGTGAAGTGGTTGAAAATCGAATTCATTATACAAATTCACGGTGGATTCTTAAGTTGCAGTCTGTTAGAAACCGATCTAGGTACTGGTTTTATATGTGAAGTGGCGTGAATTCAGGCGACTAGCTGCAAACCCCGGAATTCGGAACTTGGACCCGCGTGGTTCCGAAAACCGATAAAATTGAATAAATTCAGTTTCCGAAAAATATAGAAAATTAACTACAGCACGCAACCCATAGAAAAGCTTAGAATTATATAAGGTCGTGAATGAAATACAGCTACACGTGATAGGGGGTGATTACAGAGACGGATGAGATCCTGTCTCAGAAAAACCACAAAAATGAAATAATTACAAAGTCGGAAAATAAAATTTAAGAATTACGGCATGCAACCCATAGAAATGTAAAGAATTACGTGAATAAGCGAAAGAAATGCAGCTACACGCGATATGGAGCGATTACAGAGACGGATGTAGTCCAGTCTCATAAAACTGGGGAGGCGGGGAGTGAAGATCGCGAAATGTTAGTCGGTATCAGATAGATACCTGCATAGTTACTTGCCTGATGGGCATGGAACAAACAAGAGTGGAAGCTGAACGCTTTGTTCTATGAACCAACCACGTAGAACAAATATCACTCATGGAAAGAAACGATGAGAAGATTCTTACATGCACTGTACAAAAATGAACATATCACCTATTATAAAATCGGGCCCCACAAAGCTAGAAAGTATTTACACAGAGTTCATACACCGCCACATGATCACAAAAGGTTTTAACATATCAGGCCGTTATCAAAGTGCAACTAGAATCACACACACTGCGTTTATCTATTGGAAAACACTGAATTGAAAAGAGAGAACACATTTCCGCACAAGATCGGATAAAATATTCCAAAAAACGATTCTAAGTTCACGAGTCTAAGTTAAACGTGATAGACAATGAAACATTACCATCTCGCAGCTTTCGAAGAGGAGAACCAACCTTCCCTCGCCAGACGCCCAGTATAGAATGAACAGCCTAGCGCCTACAGTGGCGCGAAAAGCTACCGGAGTAGTAGGGCTGTGGGGGTATCTCCCCAGGGTACCCACAATGCAATGCCCCAGGTACCGTTACTCCTACCCGCTCGGCGAATTTCCGGACCACAGATCAAAGGATGCCGCCACAGGATGATTGTTAGTTTACAATTTATTGTCACCAAACGCTACTGGTCCGACCGCTAATCAAAGGACGCCGCCATAACGCACTTGAGGATGATTGAAAGGTTGCAACACCTCCCTCAGCCATACACGACTTCCCCCCTCCACCCCTCGGCGTCACCTCCAGACAGACAGCACCTCCGACAGGTCCAGACCTGTAGACCCCTCGACATGTCTGTACTCGCACTCTCTCCCACACACCTGGCCGATACCGCGACCCCTACTCGCTCGGCCAATTGCCGGACCGCCGCCTCCGCCGCCACCGCCGACAGATGCTACCCCCCTCCTCCTCTACGCTCACGACTGCTTCTCAAAGGAAGCCGCCACCCGCCCTACCCGCGAGAACAAACAATACCGCGACGATTGTCATGACCGCATCGACACCGCCCCCGCCGGTCGCCCCTGCGCCCAGGGCAGGGGCGTACTGCACTCTTTTTACGGCGACCGCGCCCCGCCAGCTCAGCATCCAATTAAATTGCATATTCATTATTAAGCGCGCCGCAGCGATCCGTACGCCAGATCTCGATTTATGTAAAAACAATTTCCGCTGTTTATTAATATTATTCTTGGAAAAAAATAAAGCTACCATATTGTTCGTCGTATGTATCTTTAACGAGAATTTCGGTGTAATGCTAAAAAACAATTTAGAACAGAAATGCTTAGTTGGTCTCGTATACTACAGCTTGTAGTGGTAAAATATTAAAACTCGTATGCAAAATTTGTAAGTAAGAATTTACACTCCCATCTCTCTCCATGCTCTTCGCTTAGACTACAGCCGACAGACGTGTTTAATAACAATAGCGCAGGAACGATAACGAACGCCACAAACTTACTATCCACCTTAAGATATACTCTTTCGATGTACAAAAACAATTCTAACCAGAGCCAACTAACCAAAAGAAAAGAAATGGTCCGTTTCCGAACTCGACCGCAACCTTATAAATGTATCTCTTCGTTTAGACGATGCAAGCAACAGCCATCGAACGGAATGTTACTTGTATGCCAACCACTCTTTCGACAACATAACAACAGCAGCAGCAGAAGACGGCTTATTGTTTATACAAAAATTCCAAATAACGAAAATCGGCAATGACATCTAGCACAACATCTGCAAGCACATCTGCAAGCACAGTTAAACTCGTATTCAAAATTTGCAAGTAAGAATTTATCGATGCGCAAACGCTCCCATCTCTGTCCATGCTCTTCGCTTAGACTACAGCCGACAGGCGTGTTTAATAATAATAGCGCAGGTTAGATAATAAACGCCACAAATTTACGTGTCCATCTTAACATATACTCTTTCGATATACAAAAACAGTTCTAACCAGAGGCAACTAACCAAAAGAAAAGAAATGGTCCGTTTCGGAACTCGACCACAACCTTAGATCTATAAATGTATCTCTTCGTTTAGACGATGCAAGCAACAACCATCGAACGGAATATAACTTGTATGCCTAGCGGACGTTGTCCAGAGCACACGTCTCCAGGGATTTAGCAGTAAATTATCAGTTGTAAGTGTAACCGGCTTCTCTCTAGAAGCTACATATTTTTACTCTCAGTGCGTTTTCCCTTCAGTTCATTAAATTTATTGTGTGCTCGCGTTTTTATTTGATTCATATTCGAGTTAAATATCTGGTTAGTGTATTATTCCGCCGTGTGAATCGCGTCGCGATAGTCGTCTGTCTTTGTTTTTGAAACAGTTACCGTTTGTTTACTCCAGTCAGTCGCCCAGCGGACGTCGTCCAGAGCACACGTCTCCAGTGGTTTAGCAGTAAATTATCAGTTGTAAGTGTAACCGGCTTCTCTCTAGAAGCTACATATTTTTACTTTTCAGTGCGTTTTCCCTTCAGTTCATTAAATTTATTGTGTGCTCGCGTTTTTATTCGATTCATATTCGAGTTAAGTATCTGGTTAGTGTATTATTCCACTGCGTGAACCGCGTCCCGACAGTCGTCTGTCTTTATTCTCTGATTAGAAGCGTCATAGTATTTTGATTTTCGTCTGCACTTTCTCGTCTCAATTTGTAAATTTATACTGAGCTCTCGTGCGTATTAGATTCAGATCCCCCTTTTAACAATGTAGTTTTCCTTTGAACGCATCGCGACTGTAGTTTTTGTTTTTGTTGGTACTGTAATCATGAATAGGGACTGTGACTGCTGTGTGCGAATGCAGTCTAAGCTGGTGACACTTCGCTTCCAGCTTCAAGCTGTGTTAACCTCGGTTGCACAGTTGGAAGCTGCGATCGATGGGCGTCGTTGTTGTTGGCCGGCAGTGGGGACCGAACGGACTCCCGTCGTCTCCACCGATCGGCCTGCGGCAGCGACATGCCCTGAAACTGCTAGCAGTGAGGCAGACATCCCACCCGTGGTTGCGTGAGAGGTTGCTCCAGTTCGTGGCAGGAGGCGCAAGACATTCCGGGGGACCGATCGTGAGGCCTCCCCGGTTCGTCTTGCGAACAGGTTTGAGGCGCTGTCTGCTCAGGACGACGTACCTGAGTCGGATGGTGTCTCTCACCCTGTCACTACCCAGCCTGCAAGATCCGGGCTTTCACAGAGGGTGGGTTTACTTGTAGTTGGGAGCTCCAACGTTAGGCGGGTGATGGAGCCCCTTAGAGAGATGGCTGCCAAGGAGGGGGAGAAGGCCAACGTGCACTCTGTGTGCATAACGGGTGGAGTCATTCCAGATGTGGAACGGGTCCTCCAGGATGCCATGAAGGGTACGGGGTGCAGCCAACTGCAGGTGGTGGCTCACGTCGGTACCAATGATGTGTGTCGTTTCGGATCTGAAGAGATCCTCTCAGGTTTCGAGCGGCTAACTGAAGTGGTAAAGACTGCCAGTCTTGCTTGCAAGATGAAAGCAGAGCTCACCATCTGCAGCATAGTTGACAGGACCGACTGTGGACCTCTGGTACAGAGCCGAGGGGAGGGTCTGAATCAGAGGCTCAGACGGTTCTGCGACCGTGTAGGCTGGAGATTCCTTGACTTGCGCCATCGGGTGGTGGGTTTCCGGGTTCCGCTGAATAGGTCAGGAGTCCACTATATGCAGGAAGCGGCTACACGGGTAGCGGGGGCTGTGTGGCGTGGACTGGGCGGTGTTTTAGGATAAAGAACTTCGTGGAAAAAGAAAATGGGCAATCTCAAAGGGTGCAGGTGGATCACAGGAGAAATGTAGATCCGGAAACAATCGGTATAACAGTTGTAAATTGTCGTAGCTGTGTCGGGAGAGTACCAGAACTGCAAGCGTTAATAGAAAGCATCGAAACACACATCATTATAGGCAGCGAAAGTTGGCTCAAGCCGGAAATAAGTTCAGAAGAAGTATTTGCAAAAGGTCTATCGGTGTTCAGAAAGGACAGATTAAATAAAATAGGTGGGGGCGTGTTTGTCACCGTCAAAAGTAGTATTTCATGTAGCGAAGTTGAAGTTGATAGTTCCTGCGAGCTATTATGGGTAGAGGTTGTACCCGAAAATCGTAAGAAGTTAATAATCGGTTCCTTTTACCGGCCTCCCGGGTCTGACGATACAATCGCAGAAAGGTTCAAAGAAAACCTGAGTCTAATTACATAAACGAACCCGACTCACACGATAATAGTAGGTGGCGATTTTAATTTACCCTCGATCTGTTGGCGAAATTATATTTTCAAATCAGCAGGTAGGCATAAAACATCGTCCGAAATTGTTCTCAACACATTCTCTGAGAATTACTTCGAACAATTAGTTCATGAGCCAACTAGAATTGTAAATGGATGTGAAAACGCACTTGATCTCTTAGCAACAAATAATCCTGAGCTCATAACGAGCATCAAAACGGATACAGGTATTAGTGAACACAGAGCTGTCGTAGCGAAATTGAATATCGAAAGTCCCAAAGTTACCAAAAATAAACGCAAAGTATATTTGTTCAGGAAAGCAGATAGAAACAAAATACATTGCTTCTTGAAAGAAAGCTTCCACTCGTTTCTAACACTAAACGTAGGTGTAGATCAGATGCGGCTCAAATTCAAAGAAGTGGTATCGACAGCAATTGACAGTTTTATACCAAATAAATTAATAAAAGAAAGAGGCGAACCCCCCTTGGTACACAAAACAGGTCAGGACACTGTTGCAAAAGCAAAGGAAAAGGCATACTAAATTTAAACGGACACAAAATCCCCAGGATTTGCGATCGTACTCAGAAGCTCGAAATTTAGCGAGTATTTCAATGCGAAATGCCTACAATATTTATCACAACGAAACCCTTTCTCGTAATTTGACTGAAAACCCAAAGAGATTTTGGTCATATGTTAAATATACTCGGGGAAAATCACAAACAATACCTTCACTACGTGATAGTAATGGCGATCCTGCCGATGACAGCGCTAATAAAGCAGAGTTACTAAACTTAGCTTTTAGAAACTCATTCACCAAAGAAGACGAAACCAATATTCCAGATTTCGAATTACGAACAGATGCCGTAATGAGTAACGTAGATGTAGATATCATCGGAGTAGTGCAGCAACTAAAATCACTTAACAAGAACAAGTGTTCTGGTCCGGATTGTATACCCATTAGATTTCTATCTGATTATGCTGAAGCGATAGCTACTTACTTAACAGTCATATACAACCGCTCTCTCATAGAAGGATCTGCACCAAAAGATTGGAAAGTTGCCCAGGTCACACCTATATTCAAGAAAGGCAGTAGGAGTAACCCACTAAACTACAGGCCTATTTCATTGACGTCAATTTGCAGCAGGGTTTTGGAACATATCCTGTATTCAAATATTATGAATTATCTCGAACAGAAGGATCTATTGACCCAAGGTCAACACGGATTCAGAAAATATCGTCCATGCGAAACACAACTAGCTCCTTATTCATACGAAGTGATGGGTGCTATCGACAAAGGTTCGCAAATCGAGTCCGTATTTCTTGATTTCCAGAAAGCTTTTGACACCGTACCTCACAAACGGCTTTTAATCAAATTGCGTGGTTATGGTAAATCGCCCCAAATTTGCGGCTGGATAGGGGATTTCTTGTCAGAGAGGACACAGTTCGTAGTAATCGATGGTAAGGCATCGACTAAAACAGAGGTGATATTGGGCGTTCCACAGGGTAGTGTTATTGGTCTTCTGCTATTCCTTATTTACATAAACGATTTACGGGAAAATCTAAGTAGCTCTCTTCGATTGTTTGCAGATGACGGCGTCATTTACCGTCTAGTAAAATCATCTGAAGATCAAAACCAACTGCAGAACGATCTGAATAAGATATCAGTATGGTGTAAAAACTGGCAATTGACTCTAAATAATGAGAAGTGTGAAGTCGTCCACATGAGGACGAAAAGAAATCCGTTAAACTTTGTTTACAAGATAAATCAATCAAAAGTGAAGGCCGTATACTCCACAAAATACCTAGGAATTACTATTACTTCAGACTTAAACTGGAAAGAACACGTAGATAATATCGTGGGAAAGGCGAACCAGAGACTGCGTTTAATTGGCAGAAACCTTAAAAGATGCAACAGAAGTACTAAAGAACTGCATACACTACGCTTGTCCGTCCATTTTTGGAGTATTGCAGCCCAGTGTGGGATCCTTATCAGGTGGGTTTGACGGAGGACATCGAAAGAGTCCAAAGAAGAGCAGCTTGTTTCGTATTGTCACGATACCGGGGAGACAGCGTTACGGAAATGATACAGGATCTGGGATGGGAATCATTACAACAACGGCGCTTATCGCCGCGGCGTGGGCTACTTGCGAAACTCCAATCGCCAACATTCTCCTCCGAATGCGAAAATATATTGTTGACTCCCACTTACATAGGTTGAAATGATCATCAGAATAAAATACGAGAAATCAGAGGTCGAAGAGAGAGATTCAGGTGTTCTTTCTTCACGCGCGCTATTCGAGAATGGAATGGGAGATAAATAGTATAATTGTGGTTCGATGAACCCTCTGCCAGGCACTTAAATGTGATTTGCAGAGTATCCCATGTAGATGTAGATGTAGATGTAGAACCACTCTTACGATAAAACAGCAGCAACAACAGCAGCAACAACAGCAGCAGCAGCAGAAGACGACATGTCGTTTATACAAATAATTCCAAATAACGAAAATCGGCAATGACATCTAACACAACGTCTCTAAATATACATCTGCAAGCACGTCCTGTTACGATGCAAACTACATTTATCTGACACCGATATTCCAGCGCCCCAGAAGATATTTAAACCCTATTGTGCAAGGTAGAGACGAAATAAAAGAAAAATACGTGAAATAATTTAACGATTTCCGACCGTCTACACTAAAACTTTTCGAAATTATTGGCCTAACAACACCCTTATTCGACAATACAGCAACCACAGAACCGAGGTTACCTGCCCAATGCAACACCGATTTCCATTTCGACCCGCCCTTTACCCACAAAATTCCTACTCCAAGTTCCTTTCTTATGCATTCCACTAATCAGAACTAAGATTTATTATTTTAATTAAAAGTAGATGTCTACCGCAAACGAAATGGATGGGAGTCACACACAGTACAAACACGCGTGTCGTGTGTTCCGCTAATTTCGGTCAATCCAACGGCGTGAGACCAATCCCCTCCCCCCCCCCCGGCTGTTTAGTGTAAAAGCAAATATTTTTCCCCACAATATCTGTTTAAACCGGGCTTGCGCATATGCAATAGCCTTCTTTTAAAAGCCTCTGTCTTCGCCATATAACCCAGTAGTCGTTTACCCTTCTTCTTAGGCCTTATGGAATAACGTAGGCGATATCTACGTCTGTGGAGAATAAAGTCCTGGAATGCTAAAAAAAATATATAGCTCCTTGCTCGACTCTACAAGTAATTTACAGTTGAAACTAAGAAACATAATTTCCGAGAGAGCGGTCAATTTTCGGGTACTCTTAATACCCAAGTAATCAAATCTAAAAGCGTATATTAACCGGGAGCGACGCACAGTACAACGGCGCACTTGTATTATCCTCGCCCGCAACCACATTGATGATTGATGCTCCTTCCATCCGAAAGTCATGCTCGGTTAAAAAAAAAAAAAATCCCTTCAAAATCTTGTGTGTTGACCAAAAATCCAGGAGATAGAAGCCATCTACACGAAGATGCTGCTGTAGTATAGATGCGAGCGCCTCCATTAAAAATCATCGATTAGTTGCGGTTTATAGGATATATACCCACAGGACATACATATTTCCCCCCATGTATTCCAGAAATAGTAACTTCGTCTTATCTCCAGCGTTTGCAGTATCCAACTTGCTGAATTTACCACACACACACGCATTCCATTGGCTACAGCTAGCGCTCTTTAAGTGACCGTGACGTATATTTAGGGTACATCAACACTTTTTACGTAAATTCCGTCCCATCTAGCCTACAAAACTCTCTGTAAGCGCTAAACATTTCCAACACAGTAGCAGAAGTGCACATGCAGTCGACACGAACCTACAATAACAAACGAATCTAGCCATTCCAACTCGTTTTTTGTCCAACTAGCATGCTGGGACAAAGCTATCCTTGCACCAACTCTAAACAAATTACCACAGATGTGTTATAACCGCGATCAGTAACAGACAAGATCTCCCAGAAACACAGCGTTTTAATAAAGTTTCGATCTCTCTCTCTCTCCACCCATTAACTGCGTTGGTTGCTTGACCCGTCCCTAACATCCAACCACAACTTTGTTTCCAATGCATAGCCCGGCAGACAATATTTCTGGAACGCTTTCTATCAGCCATTAGACTATATACCTCGAGCATTCATACGATTAAATGTACCTCCAACGTAGGTAACTAATCCTCTTTAAGTTATCTAACTCGATGCTTAGCGACCAAAGAAAATTTATTTACCACTGCAATCATCTCCGATACGCTACCGAGAGACGTCCATTCGTAAACACAGCTAAAAGAAGATATAAATGCCCTAAATCCATGCTACTAAGTATCTAGATGTATATGTATAGATATCGCCGAATTAGGTCTGGTACCTACAATGTCACTCTGCAAGTCCAGCGAAAAAAGTAAATGTATCACACAGGCTTAAGCCATCCCCCATTAAAGAAATTAAATCGCTACGTGCAGTTAATGTCTTATGTGCGCGAAAAGAAAACTGGAAATGGCGGATATCGAGACCAAGAGAAGGAAGCTAGAATGTATTGCTAAAGCAACTGCCATAAAGGACGAGTACAAACTAATGCTGGAGAAAGACGAAGCTATGGCATATGTGTAAGCCCGGCTTAAACAGAGGGTGTGGAGAAATCTGGTTACGGCTATAATAATATTTGATTGTTACAGTAAACAGTCAGGGAGATTGGTCACGTGTCGGTGTACTGACCGAAAATAGCGGAACACACGAAAAACGTATTGCATTATCGTTTGGAGAAGGGAATACATTGCATCCAAATGTGGAGGACTGGGAACAGTCATTTGCAGAGTTAAAAACGGATGGAATAACAAACAATCGTTTGCAATAGTCGTAAACCTAGTGCTCCATACAGAAATTACCACAGGAGTTGGTAACGTACAGACATAGGGACGCATATTGCTATACATGAAATAATGGGAAAAGTTAAAATACCCGATTGTTCTCGTCTAGAAACATTGCCCGAAGGTGCAGATCTATAAAGGAGTAGGAATGCAGGAGGAAACGAAGATACGTAATGGAGTTCGCGAACATGCCTTCCCTCTACCTTTTGAACTTCTGGCTGGAACGGTAATACGAGACGCCGATATGGATCTAAAACTACGAGTTAAAAAATTAACAAGAATAATAAAGAACGACTTGTATTCTGTGTCTAGCTTCTCGAGTAGAAAGTTTCGGTCTTACAGGGTTTAGGAGAAGATACCAGAAGACAGGTTGCTTGTTACCAGAGAGCAGTAACTCCCTCGGTAAAGTATCTGTTAGGGAGGTGGAATTCTGTGTTGTTCTATTCTACAGCTAAGCAAAGCGTTCGTTTAAATTGATGTTGCTCGGTACATTGCTGCATGGAGTGGGGTTTGACTTATTGCACATTGGTTCATCTTGTATAAATTTCGTTCTTCTTCTTATCGAATATCTACAAAACAAAAAAATTGCTTCGTTTCTGTAAGAGCTACATCGCAAATGTTTGCTCATCCTACTTTCTGTATATCTATCTGGGTATAAAAGTTATAACGACAGCTTGTACGGTAAAAACATCGCTTGTGTCAGCTGCGAGGAAATGTTGCGGTATTTGTCGGTAATACGTATGTGTGGGGTTGTCTCTTTATGGGATGATTGTGTATTAAGAGCTATGGTATAGCTGCAGCATTTCGATCGTTTTTTATTCTTATGTCTGTTGTTACAATCAATGTAAATCTATCTTCGCGAAAATAGCTCTCTTGTATTCGGAATCTGGTGCGGCTAGGAAAAATTAAACCGAAAACTTCTCCAGGTCAGGTGCGAGCGTGGACAGGTATGTTTACATGTATAGGACGTACACGCTCCAAACCGACGTCTACGATGAGTCAACAGGTCCGCGCTCGCCTGCAGCCAGAAATAGCATGGAATGTGAGTATGCATGCTAGCTTGCGCGAAGTACCTATTTCGAACTGTTTAGTCGTGCGATACGATGCAACGCAGATGTGATCCACAATTCTGGAAATACATACATATACTTAGTAGCATGGATGTGGGGCATTTATATCTTCTTTTAGCTGTGTTTACGAATGGACGTCTATCGGTAGCGTATCGGAGATGATTGCAGTGGTAAATTGATGTTCTTTGGTCGCTAAGCATCGAGTTAGATAACTTAAAGAGGATTAGTTACCTACGTTGGAGGTGCATTTAATCGTATGTTTAGGCTCTAAAGGATTGCTCTTGGAGATCGTTAAAAAAAATCTGGTGTTGCATTAGTTCGAAATGGTGTAGGCTATTTTCCGTTGCTGCTTGTAAGGATTATAAGAACTTGGCTTTGATCTAGATCTTTTCTTGTTAGCTGTTCTGTACCTGTACGTCGATCATTTTTACACTGTGTTACAGATGTTTATCGAGAGTAATAATTTGTTAGGAGGAGTGGAATACGATGGTGGTTTGTGCGCGAATGCTCGAGGTATATAGTCTAATGGCTGATAGAAAGCGTTCCAGAAATATTGTCTGCCGGGATATGCATTGGAAACAAAGTTGTGGTTGGATGTTAGGGACGGGTCAAGCAACCAACGCAGTTATTGGGTGGAGAAAGAGAGATCGAAACTTTATTAAAACGCTGTGTGTCTGGGAGATCTTGTCTGTTACTGATAGCGGTTATAACACCATCTGTGGTAACTTGTTTAGAGTTGGTGCTGGGCTAGTGACGGATGTAAGGATAGCTTTGTCCCAGCACGATAGTTGGGACAAAAACGAGTTGGAGTGGCTAGATTCGTTTGTTGTTGTAGGTTCGTGCAACAACATGTGTACTTCTGTTACTGTGTTGGAAATGTTTGGCGCTTACAGAGATTGTTGTAGGCTAGATGGGACGGAATTTAAGTAAAAAGTGTTGATATACCCTAAATATACGTCACGGTAAAGCTCTAAAGAAACCGACTTTGGTGGTTGTAAAATACACTTTGCAATGATCTTTCGTCGAAGCATCGCCTGTTTAATCGTATGCTAGTGTTGTCTACTTTACGGCTGGTGTGCATTACGTTATGCAGCGGATGTGTCTGCTGCGGTAAATCATAATTCTTTCGTCGAAAATCAACGTGTTTTATAAAACTCCTACAGTTTGGTAACTTAAAGAGCGCTAGTTGTAGCCAATGGAATGCGTGTGTGTGTGGTAAATTCAGCAAGTTCGATACTGCAAACGCTGGAGATAAGACGAAGTTAGTATTTCTGGAATACATGGGGGGAAATATATATGTCCTGTGGGTATATATCTTATAAACTGCAACTAATCGATGCTTTTTAATGGAGGCGCGCGCATCTATACTACAGCAGCATCTTCGTGTAGATGGCTTCTATCTCCTGGATTTTTGGACAACACACAAGATTTCGAAGGGATTTTTCTTAACCGAGCATGACTTTCGGATGGAAGGAGCATCAATCATCAATGTGGTTGCGGGCGAGGATAATACAAGTGCGCCGTTGTACTGTGCGTCGCTCCCGGTTAATATACGCTTTTAGATTTGATTACTTGGGTATTAAGAGTACCCGAAAATTGACCGCTCTCTCGGAAATTATGTTTTTTAGTTTCAACTGTAAATTACTTGTAGAGTCGAGCAAGGAGCTATATATATTTTTAGCATTCCAGGACTTTATTCTCCACAGACGTAGATATCGCCTACGTTATTCCACAAGGCCTAAGAAGAAGGGTAAACGATTACTGGGTTATATGACGAAGACAGAGGCTTTTAAAAGAAGGCTATTGCATATGCGCAAGCCCGGTTTAAACAGATATTGTGGGGAAAAATATTTGCTTTTACACTAAACAGCCGGGGGGGGGGGGGTTGGTCTCGCGCCGTTGGATTGACCGAAATTAGCGGAACACACGACACGCGTGTTTGTACTGTGTGTGACTCCCATCCATTTCGTTTGCGGTAGACATCTACTTTTAATTAAAATAATAAATCTTAGTTCTGATTAGTGGAATGCATAAGAAAGGAACTTGGAGTAGGAATTTTGTGGGTAAAGGGCGGGTCGAAATGGAAATCGGTGTTGCATTGGGCAGGTAACCTTGGTTCTGTGGTTGCTGTATTGTTGAATAAGGGTGTTGTTAGGCCAATAATTTCGAAAAGTTTTAGTGTAGACGGTCGGAAATCGTTAAATTATTTCACGTATTTTTCTTTTATTTCGACTCTCCCTTGCACAATAGGGTTTAAATATCTTCTGGGGCGCTGGAATATCGGTGTCAGATAAATGTAGTTTGCATCGTAACAGGACGTAGAGATTCCGTAGATGGGATGTGTACTGCTGTAGCAAGGAAATAAGAGGTAAAATTAAAGTACCCGAATTCTCGGAAGGCGCATCTATACCTCGATCTAAGAAGGAAACGTAACAGGGCAAGATCGCTAAAGAGAGAGAGAGAGTGTTAAATTTTGGAACTTTCGGCATGGCTCAGCTCCATTACATAATTGCAATGCGAGCTATCCTTGTCAGAGTGGTGCTTCTGCGTAGAAGGTTTTGATCATTTGGAGATGTAACTTAGGTGCTTTTAAACACTTAGCATATGTATCTTTTATGTAGCCTGCCGAGAGAGCGTTCTGCGTTCTGGATGATTGTTAACGGTGCTTGCAGATGTATATTTAGAGACGTTGTGTTAGATGTCATTGCCGATTTTCGTTATTTGGAATTATTTGTATAAACGACATGTCGTCTTCTGCTGCTGCTGCTGTTGTTGCTGATGTTTTATCGAAAGAGTGGTTGGCATACAAGTTATATTCCGTTCGATGGTTGTTGCTTGCATCGTCTAAACGAAGAGATACATTTATAGATCTAAGGTTGTGGTAGAGTTCCGAAACGGACCATTTCTTTTCTTTTGGTTAGTTGGCTCTGGTTAGAATTGTTTTTGTACATCGAAAGAGTATATGTTAAGGTGGATACGTAAGTTTGTGGCGTTCGTTACCGTTCCTGCGCTAATATGATTAAACACGTCTGTCGGCTGTAGTCTAAGCGAAGAGCATGGAGAGAGATGGGAGTGTAAATTCTTACTTGCAAATTTTGCATAGGAGTTTTAATATTTTACCACTACCAGTAAATTCTTACTTGCAAATATTGCATAGGAGTTTTAATATTTTACCACTACAAGCTGTAGTATACGAGACCAACTAAGCATTTCTGTTCTAAATTGTTTTTTAGTATTACACCGAAATTCTTGTTAAAAATACATACGACGAACACTATGGTAGCTTTATTTTTTTTCCAAGAATATTATTAATAAACCGCGGAAATTGTTGTTACATAAATCGAGATCTGGCGTACGGATCGCTGCGGCGCGCTTAATAATAAATATGCAATTTAATTGGATGCTGAGCTGGCGGGGCGCGGTCGCAGTAAGAAGAGTGCAGTACGCCCCTGCCCTGGGCGCAGGGGTCGGCCTGTGGGGGCAGTGTCGATGCGGTCATGACAATCGTCGCGGTATTGTTTGTTCTCGCGGGTAGGGCGGGTGGCGGCGTCCTTTGAGAAGCGGTCGCGAGCGTGGAGGAGGAGGGGGTAGCATCTGTCGGCGGCGGCGGAGGCGGCGGACCGGCAATCGGCCTAGCGAGTAGGGGTCGCGGTATCGGCCAGGTGTGTGGGAGAGAGTGCGAGTACAGACATGTCGAGGGGTCTACAGGTCTGGAGGCCGAGGGAGGTGTTGCAACTTGTCAATCATCCTCAAGTGCGTTATGGCGGCGTCCTTTGATTAGCGGTCGGACAAGTAGCATTGATGACAATCTAATGGACCTAAATGTAAACTATCAATCATCCTGTAGCGGCATCCTTTGATCTGCGGTCCGGAAATTCACCGAGCGGGTAGGAGTAATGGTACCTCGCGCAATGCATTGTGGGTATCCTGGGGCGAAAGCCCCACAGCCCTATGACTTACCGGAAGCTGGAAAGCCCAAGAAACAGCGGTGGTGGGGACGGAGAGCAAGACTCGCGCTGGAGTGGGCTCGCCGACAATCTTGTAACCAAAGGGTGTAGAAATCTCTTTCGTAGTCTCATCAGCTATCGACACTGAGCCAGAGAGAACGATACAAATCGAGCTATCACTACCCACATTGAGACAGCCATAGATTCTCGCACATCAACTTAAAAGTAAGACAAGTACACATTCTCATAGGGACAGTGGCGTAGCGGAGAAGTCACATTTATGCCACATCAACTTAAAAGTAAGACAAGTACACATTCATTAATATAATAATAAATTTTTAACAAAACAAAATAAGAGTAACCTAGCAATTTTAACTAATATTTTAAAACATGAAATAAAAATGCCACTCCTGAAGCCTTGAAAAGCGTGGGGTTCAAGTTTTAACGAAATGATAATCTAGCGACATTAAATAAATTATAACTTTACAGAAATATACAAAAAAATACGAAAACGACAGACTGTTGTCTTTCATGTCATCTACCCCAGGGGCCTTGTTTCAACTTAGGTCTTTCAGAACTCTGTCAAATTCTTCTCTCAGTTTAGTATCCCCTATTTCATCTTCATCTATTTCCTTTCCCTTGTCTGTAAGTTTACTTCCTTTGTAGAGCCATTCTATATACCCTCTCCACCTTTCAGCTTTCCCTTCGTTGCTGATAACTGGCTTTCCATCTCAGTTTATTATATTGATAAGACTGCTTTTCTTTTCTCCAAATGTTTCTTTTATTTTCCTGTAGGTGACTTCTGCAGCTGAAATTAAGTAAGCGAATAGCGGGATGCCCGATGTCAATTTGTAAAAATTATATATGTCAATGTATGAGTCGCCGAAAAAAAAAAATAATAATGGCATGTCGGTTACGAATTTAGAGATTTAGTGGAACAGTGACCTATGTAACGGTAAATATTCAATAATGGGTGTAACATATGACAAAATAAGTAGTCGACGGCGAGAGATGATGATTCAAGATGTCACCAACACAGAAAATCTACCTCCCAAAACTCAGTTTCGCAATTTCCACACAGTTTTTTCGCAAGCATCTGATGCAGTGCGGCGGCTGCCACATTATTTTCTTTCAAATACGCTAAATCATTTTTCGGAGTTACATTTTTAGTGAAGGATTCAATGCTCTATATTGATTTTTACGTGCTTTTTTATGCGGCTACGTTTATCACTGTGGAAAGAGTTAAACAATATCTTGTTTTCTTACATGTGAGTCGATAGCATCAGAATTTCGCAATCACAATCACCGTGAAAATATCGAAACTCATCTGAAAAATATTTTACTGGATAATATAAATGTATTTTTTTAGGTTAATACAATACATTATATCTCAAGAAACTTAGTTGAAAGTAGGCTATCTGCTTCGTTTATGACTTAATGAATGTGATGCAAAAGATACTTAACAGCGTGCGCTGACGTGGGATCTGTGTATGTTGCGTCATCTGCTTGCTGGGACGACCCGATTTCGCTACTAGAAGACAACGTATTTTCGTTAACAAAATGTCAAAGTTTGCTTCTCTTCTTAACCCATCATTTTATTACTGATAAGCAGTGGCGCAGAGCTTGAAATCACACTTAGCACACACATTCAAAAAGAGTTGAAATCTAGTGACGTCAGATAATGTAACATAAATTACATAATAGTATGCCAAATATACGCAAATCACTTTTTATTGGAAAGTATTTTTAGAAGCAGATGTAAACACAGACTACATTAAATATAAATATAATGCATAAAGGTAGATTATTAACTGCGAAAACAGCATGACAAATATGATTTCGCAGCACAAGGTCTTATAACAATTTGACACAAGTGATCACCCGCTTTCATGCCACAATTTTAGATGATTTTAATCTTGACTAATGCACCCTCCGCAGTATAAAGAAATTTTATAAACGTATCTTTATTTGTCAATCTGAAGATACAAAACGAATATGAAATGCATTACTGTTGAATACATTTTTATAATTGCAAGTGATACTTTTTACTTTATCTCTTTCAAAACAGCTAAAGTTTCGTAAAATGTAGGCTTTTAATGACGATTTGTTTCAGGCTGGCCTGTGCACATTCTCGACCTCCAACGTTAGCGTCATCTTCAATATACAAGAAGGCGTATCATGAAATTTACAGAAACAAATTGTATTATTTTTCCATAAAGCCAGGCTTTTTGATATGTCTTCTTGTATACTAAAAATGACACTGACTTGGAGGAATTGAGAATGAAATCAGGCCAGCCCGAAACTAGTCATCAACGAAGACCAACATTTTATGCATCTTTGCCTATTCTGAAACAGTTAAGAAGTAGCAAAGAAGTTGCTGTCCAGCACGCTGTAATTTGAGATACTTTTTTATTCCTTGAATTAAAGCGAAAGAAAGCAATTGAAACAAATACATTAATGACCTTCGAAGAAATAACATTTGCAAATGATCCAAATGTTATACAAACTGGCGAACTCCCCTCAAACTAGCCAAAAATTTCATAATCCAAATACTAAAGCAAGAGGGTGCAGCACATTCTTTCTCAAGAACCGGAATCAGAGAAGGGGCGATGTTGAACGCTTAATATTAACGATAGCTGGTACCGTCTCTACCTGAAACGTTCCAACGGTTGCATTGTGGCCATCCCTGCCTTCGAGTCATCCGATGACATTTCCGAGGACTGTCGGATAGAGTTTGGTTTAATTGGACGCCATATCGTCGGACCACGTGCTGGAACCATATGATTGCACTATGATGATGTCCGTTTCCTCGGACCCTGAAAACATTGTTTCGTCCAGTGGTGTCGTTGAGAGTCCCGCTGCGCAATCCCCTTGTCGATTCATCTCAAGCCGAAATTGAGAAAATGTCGCCGTACTGACAATTCTGTAGACGCCACAGAACTGCCAAACTGTACTGTTTCTTCTTCTGCAGACAAGTCCATTTACTGTATCAAGGCATAAAGTTTTAGACAGACATGTCATAGCAAAGCGACAGAAATCTTAACAGCAGAATTCAAGAAGTTTACTTTCAATTACATGGTGCAAATTTGACATGAAGTGATACCGATTAACGGATCACGCACTGAAACGATAGTCGATAGGAAAATCTGACAGAAGTTATGGATTCATTCAAACATGCGTTGAAAGATTCGTTACTGGTTAAAAACATTGAAAGTGAGGCGTCTGTATGGGCTAGGTTGAGGTTTGCTAAAGACTTTATGCAATCGATGAAGAATAGCCTATTTTTTTATTTTTTTATTTATTTTTTTTTTTTAAATCTCCGCTACAGTTGCCTATATTCACAATTCGTCGGTCATTTTTCAAACCCTTAATCTCATCGTTTGAACGTTATATTAAAACATGATGTGGGCTCCTAATACACCTAATTTTATAAAAATAAAGAATGAGTTTCTTATATGATTGTTGTATGACTTTAGTGGAACTGTTTTAACAAACGTATGATTGATGCCAGGAGTTGAAAATGAGCTGCATCATCCGAAACTATCCACTACAGAAATTGTGTATTAAGAGACGTGTTTCGAAGATTTTTGAATAAATGAAGAAATTTAGTACGAAGTTGTACGTCCTTAGATCGAATATCTTGCAGCTTTATAAAATACTACGAATGTTCAATATAATTTGATGAGATCTTACCTAGACAAACTGAAGCTGATGAAGATACAAAATGTTCACTAACCTAAGAACAACATACAAATGAATGCCCGAGGGAGGACTCGAACGTCCAACGGTGAGCAACGGTGTGTTCCGCAGCAGGGCGCCTTAGACCGCTTGGCCACTCCACGGCTACATGTAACGTGATACTAATAAACATGAAGTTGACTTTACATAAACCATATCATCTTCACTGACCGCCCCCCGCAGCTAAGATGGCAGCGTCACTGACTACCATGGAGGGCACACGGGTTCGATTCCAGTCAGTGGTCCTTGGTGTTGTGTGTCGTCCTCCTCGTCATTTTCATCATCATCGACATGCAAGTCGCCGAGGTGGCGTCAAGTAAAAAGACAAATATTACAGTGAAATTAGGTACTTAGGGAAATAAAGTCTTAATTTAAATTGTCAGCAGCACGAAACAACTTATCTGACTTGACAAATATGAAATTACGTCAATGAGGAGCATATATGTCAACATTCTGCAGGTACATTTCAGAAATCAACAGTAAACGTAATTTATGGTTACAACAGGACGGTACTCATCGTGGATGAAATAGTCTTTAATATGTTATAAACGAATTGATTAAAATATTCTGTTTCATGTCATTAGAGTGACAGTGCTGTGTTTGTTAAAGGTCTGAGTACCAGTGTGGTTGCATTCCTGCCGTTCAGTGGTAGACGCCCAGGTCTCGATCGGGGGTAGGGGCGCCCAAGGCTTGCCATGTCCAGTGGCCGCCATCCACTCCGCAGGTTGCGAAAACGCAGTGCCCTACCACGCCAGCCGCGGGTATATAACCCACAGCCAGACGGTGCATCGCCAGTTCTACGCTCCGCACAGCAAGAAGCTCACCGACATGGCCTGCAAGGTGGGTGCCACCAGGAGAACTTCCACCTGCCGACTGCGTGTTACGTGTCGACAACTCAGTGGTGTTACCTTCCGTCACGTGCTTCGAACTCGACATCGTGCTGCAGCTTTCAGTGATAGCGTGTTGGATGCGAGATGACCGTGCAGAGTTCTCTATCAATCCTGCAAAGAATACTATGTAGAGTTCATGGCCTTGCCCGGGCTACCCTGCGGGACTGTGCTTCAGAGCTGCAAGTGGATGTGCAACTTTTAACTCTGGAAAGTTCCTACAAGAAAATTAAAAATTTTGGACGTTTTTCTCAAGTGGTTTAATGGACTAGTGCGAGATTGAAAAGAGACCGTATGGACCAGATTTAGCCCATTACTCCACCGGAACGTGACTAATCTGAGTATTTACTAGAAAAGTACTCCATTTACAGAGAAAATACGATATGGTGGTACTGATCTTATTATTCTGACTGATCTCCAGTCACAGGATTTGTTTTTCATTGCATTCCGTTCGTCGCTCCAAGCAAATACAGCGATGAACATTCAAAGGGAACGACGATTTTCCTCTCTACCTTACATAATAATAATAGCCCGTGCATGAGATCTGTGTCCAATGAGTATGTTGCCAACGTTAAACACTAATCTTCCTCCCTCTCTTCGTCGTCCTAAGTAAATAAAATGGACGGTGTTTAATGAGTAACATGACGATTGTTGGAGATAAAAAAGTATACTGCTGTCCATAATGCTTAAATGTTTGTAAATCTATGGAACTCAACTGCTTCGTTATTAGTCCCTTGCTTTCAAACTACTTAAATTAAGGTAAACTAACCTAAGGACAACACATACACCAATACTCGAGGGAACACGCGAACCACCGACGGCGAACGGCCGCGCGCACCGCAGCACGGCTCCCCAGTGCGTACGGCTAATCCGTGGCGGCGCTCTCCATACTAAATACGGTGTCTCCACATTCCAAATTACTTTTACACTTTAAAAACGAATTTTCGATTGTTTCCTAAAAGTGAGTCATCGAATAAACGTTACAGACGTGAAGTATTATGTAACAAAATTTTTGGAAGCTGTGTAGATTAGTTATACTCCATTAACCAGAACTACAAATCTCTTATTTTCATTGTTATGAAAGATTTTAATAGTGACGATATTTAACACGTCATCCACACACAGATATTTAAAATACCGTGGCTTGCAAATTTGCATCAGTAAAATCAACACAGACATATAAGTACCTTTATAGGGTTGCTGAAGAACATGATATCAACTTAAAATATTTTATGTCTACATGCAGTCTCACAAGTGAGTAAAGCTACCCACTGTGCCTTACAGAGCTACTGTGTGTTTCAGCTGATCGTCCTCGCCGCCTTCGTGGCCGTCGCCCGCGCGGGCATCCTGGGCGCCCCCGCCGTCGTCGCCCCCGGCGCCCCCATCGCCGCCGCCCCCCTGGCCTACGCCGCCCCCGCTCTGCGTGCCGCGCCTCTGGGCATCGCCGCCCCCGCTCCGCGTGCCGCCCCTCTGGGCATCGCCGCCCCCGCTCTGCGAGCCGCCCCCCTTGCTGTCGCCGCCCCCGCCCTGCGTGCCGCCCCCCTGGCTGTCGCCGCCCCCACCCTGCGCGCCGCCCCCGTCCTGCGTGCCGCCCCCGTCGCCGCCGCCGTCCCCGCCGCCGTGGCCGCCGAGTACGACCCCAACCCCCAGTACAGCTACGGATAAAGCGTGCAGGACGCCCTCACCGGTGACTCCAAGAACCAGCAGGAGAGCCGCAGCGGAGACGTCGTCCAGGGCAGCTACAGCCTGGTCGAGCCCGACGGTTCCGTCCGTACCGTCGAGTACACCGCCGACCCCGTCAACGGCTTCAACGCCGTCGTGCACCGCGAGGCCGCCGCCCACCCCGCCCCCGTCGTCGCCAAGGTGGCCGCCCCCGTCGCCCTCGCCGCCCCCGCTATCGCTAAGGTTGCTGCTCCCCTTGCCTACGGCAAGGCCATCCTCGGCTAAGCCCTTACAAGTAATAAATGATGCTGTATTTATTGTGCGTGAATGTGTTTTGTATGCTATGATGATGAAGACGAATAAAATTCGTTACTAAAAATCCAAAGACTTTAATTCATTATTGGAACCTTATCATACTCCAAACTGTTTTCTTCTGAGTCTCACTGTGCAGCATTGTGAAAATGTGCTACAGTATGATGGAAGGTACTTCTCTCGTCTAGAGACACTACTAGAATTACAATTTTCGCTACATACTTTCTCGACACATAGCGTTGATATCAGTAGATTTTAGGAAATATTTGAGATAAATCGAAACTCAGAATTGTCAAGTTAGGTCTTCAGACGTGTCACATAGATCGTCGGTAGAAACACACCTTACCTTTCGGTGTTCTTTCTTACACATATCGCGGAAGGACACAACATCATGATGAGCGGCAGAACATAATTCTTAATTATCTGTCACATTGCAGACACACACACAGGAAGAATCAAACCTCCTCTAAGGACACCTCCAGGATGCAATGCCAGTGAATATGATCTGACCCATTTGCAGTATGCTGCAAGAACAATTGATACTGTGTCACAGAATAGGGAGTATACAGAAGGGAAAGTTGGAGGCGGCGCCTTTGATCTGTATGTTACCAATCGTTGCGCTCGACGCCATATTGAAAAGCAGTAAACTCGGAACTATAGCCACTTAGTACTTTGACTGGAAATGGACTTTTTCCGAACTGCAGCTAACCTCACCGACTTTTACGAAAGGAAACGGCTTTTCATTATGCTCTCCTCTATTTTGCGCCCTGTTCTTTCATCTAATTGTAACCCAACGAAAAAAAAGTAGGCCTAAATTTTAATACAACTGCGAAAATGTACGATGGAATCAATGATCGTTTTATTTGGTGCTTATTTCCAGAAAAAATCCCGAGTAACGAGAAGTTACGTTTAGGAAATTACTTATAAAGAAGAAAGTGACTTTACAACTGCCAGGTTTTATTTGACACGAATAAATTTGCACAAGTCAGACTTAGCAGTACAGCGCGATTACACAGAAGTAATGATGTCTGGGCATATATAAAACTGTTAAATTACACACAAATGAAAGGCAGGTAGCCGAAACATAAAACTACATAACAAACTTAATCTGTACTTGTCGTATTGTGGCACACATTGTTTCAGTTATGGCAAAGGAAAAAGTGTTCATCATTTTCTTCTTAGTCTTTCTTGTCAATATGCATTCACTAGAACATTACACATCATTTGTACCTCACCGATGGGTGACTTTTATCACTTTGAATTTTTTTTTTTCAATTTTGGTTTTATATTTCAAGTCTGTTTGTGAACCTCAAGAAATACAAAATTCTAACTCTGACAAATAGTTTTACTAAATAGTGGATAATATATTTTTAAGTAAATCAGCTCTCCTTGAATTTACAGTCCGTTTCTTAGCACTGGAAATAAATATTGCCTTTAAAACATACCTGTATGTTATATATTACTTATGACAGTGATGTAGTTGTGTTTCAATGTTGGAAAAGTTGTATTTGCTTTAAGAGGATAATTAATTTACTGATCGGAGAATGGCATATAGAAAAATCTGTCAACCATAGAGAGGAACAGCATAAAATAATTTTTCCCCTTAATCTATTTGTTCCAGTATCCGAAGAGCATTCGTTGCCAACATTAGCACACTACGCCTCCATTGCCGTAAATAAAATTTTACCTGCCTAAGCAGCGTAGAACCAGGGGAGGAGGCAGGATGAGTGTCATCGATTTGACTGGTTCAGTTTTACTTAGGGCAGTGGAGGAGTAATATTTTAATGTTGGCTACATAATGTTCTTTTTACGAGGACAATTATTTTACCTACCAGAGAAAGGTAGATACAAGAAACTGCCAACCATTGAGCAAGAACAGCAAGATTATTCCCCTTATTCCATTTGTTTGAATATTGTAACAAGGGGAGGTCGGCAATCGGGACCCGCCGATTTCGGCCAAGTTACTTGTGTAGGAGGTGGGTCTCCACATAACGTGCCTGACATATTTCGCCTGAGTGGACCTTAGGAAAGGAGGAAATGCTCTCGAAAGTATTTTCCAATAGCACTGTACATGTTATTCAGCGCTCTGTTCGTGAATAAACGGTGTAGCGTAATGAAGAAAAAGAAGTAGGAAGCTCCTGGGATTGATCCCAGGGCGCCAGCTGCGCAAGTAATGCGGTTGACCATTACGCTACGCCGTTAGTCACGGAGAGATAGCTAAATAAGATGTACAGTACTATTGGAAAAACGTTCGAGAGCATTTTCTTCTTTCCTAAGGCCCACTCAGGCGAAATATTTCAGGCACGTTATAGGAAGACCAATCTCCTTCTACACACGCACTTTTAATAATTATGCACACATTGCTCTCATTCGAAACAGAAAACATTTAACTTTTACCACACATATAGCGACGTTCACTAACCGTTCAACATCTTTTGGGAAGGTGAAGAAGCTTATATCCTTATTTGTATGAGAATTATTGCGGCAACTAGGTGCTGAACGCCATCGGCCGTCTTTACTTTTATTGCTGCTCGTAATAGAAACGGAACAGGTACACCTACTGAGCACAGTTCTTTCTTTTCATTGCACCAAATACTAGTTTACTTTTATGCGATTCAGGCAGCTAAAATACACAATTAACAAACAAAGACGGCGCATTACCATGCGGCAGAGTAGGGAGTGACCACGCGTTTACTGCTTTTCAAGATGGCCGATTCCGCGCATGCGCACTAAATTTTGGACGACAGACTGCAGCGGGAGTTTCCTTTCTGTATACTCCTTATTCTGTGACTGTGTCTTATGGAGTAAAACGACTACACACCGTTCAAAGTCTTCGATGAAATCTGAATGTGACATTCAGTTGCAAACAGTTTTCACAGCCCTTCTCTTTCGAGACCTCCTTTCTATGATCACATAGATCACAAAGATCTCTCTTTGACCATTTCTTTCAGGTCGCTTACGCTTACACGAAGACCACATGGGTAACGAATTTTACATTTTCTGATATTTATAGTACGTAAAGTTCAGAACACAAGTAACAATCAAACAAAGCCATTCGTCACAACTTTAAAAAATTCTCGAGAAAATCGAATTTGATGTTTTGGAAGTACACGTAAGAACCACTAATTAAAACAGTTGTAGCATCTGTCGGTGTAGCTCAGATGTTACTGTTCTAACCTTCCAACCATAGGGTCGGTGGTTGGAAACCTGCAGGGACAGAGGTCTTTTTCTCTTTTCTTAAGTTCGAATACTTACACATCTGATAGTAATATTGACGAAAAATGCATGTATTTTTGTGTTTTCTAAATTTTCTATATTTTATAAAAGGTTGTTAGTAATGATGGTTTCAATCAAAATACCTAAGTTACTTGCTTTACAGTATTGGTTTCACTATTAATTGACGACGGTAGTCTTTGTTCATTTTGTGAAGAGCTACGACGCTGTTATTAGATAGGCATCTCCAGAGCTACTAATGGCCTTCCAAGCGACTAGCCTACTAACATAAATGTATATATCAAATAATTTATTTTCGAACGATTTAATACCAAATGTTTATTTTTGCTGTAATCGATTATATAAAATTTTACGTATCAATCTTTAATTATTCTCGTAAAATGTGGTATATGTGTAATTGTAGTTGCGTATTTGTAGAGTATCTTGATTGTACAGTATTTTGGTGGTAATGTTTATTGTTATAAATGTAAAAAGACTGGCCCAAACGCAGGGCATGTTTAAAGATATGTTTAATGAAAAACCATTGGTACTTAACCGTTGCTGACATGGAAGACGCCCAGTTTTGACACGTAAGAAAGAGGCAGAAATACGGGCAGTGTTGCTTAACGAGAGAGACGAGTGTACACAGCCAGTGAGTGAGCACGTCTGTGTGAGAGACGTAAGCGGAGGCTTGGAATTGTAACACGAGTTTCCAAAACTTAGCCTCGGATACTGGTAGACTGACTATTGTATCGTGGCATGGAATAACGGGCACAATCTAAATTTATTCATCGCCAAGTAGAGAAGACAGTGCCACACCGCAAGATCCACGGTTGCCGACGATTCGCCTCTAGTTGTGCAATCATGCAACTGCTCGTCCGCAGCTCGGGATATTTGACAAGGTTATGTACTTTTATAATTGTAGCGACAATGGATCACACATAAAGTAATGACTTGCTTCAATAATCAGTGAATTGAACTAAAAATTTGTGATAACCCTTTGTTAATCCCTATCACCTACCTTGTCAGGGTCCTATCCTAGTGAGTATATGTCCGAGCGTCCTAAATGAGAACAGATGAGAAGTTAAATAATTTTCTTAATGAGCTAATTAAAATTTTGATGTGCTTAGTTATATTTTTGTAGTAGATAATTTGAAAGTAGTAAGAAACTGTTTTGGTTTATTTACTTGCTAGTCAAAGATTGCACTTCATGTCAAATTTAATGAGAAACTATTAAAATAATTGAAATAACAATAAATGATTTAAAGTGCCACTATTGATCAGTTGGTAAAGGAAAATTATGACTGATTAGTAATACAGTATATTTTTTCTCTCAAATTTTATAAAAGCTAAATTATTAACTGGAATAATTATTAAAAATGATGAATATAGTTTAAAGTAACTGTGAATGTAATTTATGTGGGTAAAAATTAATAATACCGTGAAAAAGTGTACTATGCCAGTTTCAGGGCTACCACCATATATTCTGAAAATGTATCAGTAAAATTCCCGTAAAATTATTTATATTTTGCTTAGTCAAAAGGTAGTACAATATGGATTTGTGGTTGGTAATTTTGTGTAGTTTGCGTGTGCAATCCAGAATTGACCTATGTCATAAAATTCTTTGTTGTTTGATTAAGTTGAAACAGTCCCTCTATACTCAGGGCAATATTTAACCCTCCTACTACCACTGGGGTCAATATGACCCCATAAGCACATTTGAAATATATGTCTCCCTTATTATCAATGCGATTATTTTCAAAATTTATGAGATTGTCTCTCTAACTTGCTTGTATGCAATGACATATTATTCAGTTTTACATTTACAACATATTAAAATTTATTCATGGGCTATGCACTGAGTACCACTGGGGTCAGCATGACCCCAATCTAATTTTTTTTTTGTTTTGTTTCTTGAATGTAACATTATGAAAACAGAACAGCGAATATTACGTTGACCAGATGTTATAGGAAACACCTGCAACAATGAAACTAACACGTTCCACTTCTTATTTGTTGCCTCAGTTGTTGCCAGTGTTTTGTCTCAGCATGTGCAAGAACTACATTATGTCTAGAAAACGTCTGAGTAGTGCTGAAATACAAGCAATTTTGAATGAAGAAGAGGAATTAGGAGATACAGCGTCTGATGACGACGAAGAGATTGATGGTGTTATTTCTGGAGGTAGTGAATCAATTGAAGATTCTGATGAAGACGTTCGAGATTTGGAAACTCCTGAAGCTGATGGCATATCAGATCAGAATATTTTCAAGTAAGTATAAATAATCTGCCATATGTTTGCAAAAACCGATACTACTACTACTATTACTACTACTACTACTACTAATAATAATAATAATAATAATAATAAGTAAGTAATTCCATTTTTTCAGGTCGAAAAATGGAAATGAAACGTGGGGAAAAAATCCTGTTACATTACATGGGAGACAGCCAGCACGAAATATATTGAAGACAGCTCCAGGTCCCACGAACGTAAATACTGTGCAGTCAGCATTTGAATTATTTATGAAGCCCAGCATTTTCCAGATTATTTTGAAGTGAACCAACAAAGAGGGTAACATTACTTTCGGTAACAAATGGACAGATATTGATAGAGAAGAATTTGAATGCTTTCTTGACCTGTTTATTCTTGCGGGGGTGTACAAAGGTCACAATGAGGGCATAGTGAATTTATGGAACGAAGAGCATGACCCACCTATTTTCAGTAGTTCTATGGCTAGGAACCGCTTTACAGAAATATCACGCTGTATTCGGTTTGATGATTCTCAGCACCGGCGGCAGAATCGTAGCCCTGATAAATTGGCTCCTATAAGGGACTTATTTGAGCAGTGGGTAAGCGCATTACATGATGCATACGAACCACATGAGAATATTACAGTTGATGAACAACTGGTAACTTTAAGGGGTAGGTGACCATTTCGCCAGTACATCCGCTCAAAACCTGGAATGTATGATATAAAGAATTGGGCTGCGTGTGACAGCACTAAGTACTATGCCACACACCTGGAGGTGTACACAGGAAAGGGCGAAGGCCAGCATAGAGAAATAAATCAGGGGAAAAGAGTAGTGTTAGAACTGACAGAACATTTATCTGGAAGTGGTAGAAATATCACAACAGATAATTTTTTTACAAGTTTGGAGTTGGCAAAGGAACTAGAACGAAAACAAATGATTCTGCTAAGAACACTAAGAAAAAGTCGAAGTGAACTACCGGCAGAATTTATCGAAGCAAGGGGGTTCTTCTCTCATCGGATTCCAGGAATCAGCTGCAGTAGTCTCCTATTGCCCAAAAAAGGGTAAGATGAGTACTATGCATTTCCGGGAGGAAATAGGTGACGGCAAAGCAGCGAAACCTATTATAATCCTAGTCTATAATGCAACAAAATCAGGTGTACACACTATGGACAAGTTAGTCAGAACCTACACCACAAAACGTATGACAAGACGATGGCCCATGGTGATTTTTTTGGTAATATTTTGGATATTAGTGCCCTGAATGCTTTCATGATTTGGTTGGACTTAAATCCTGACTGGAATAAAAAAACCACCTACAAAAGAAGATAATTTCTTCTGGAACTGGGAACAAGTCTAGTACAGAAAAACAGAAGTCAGCGCAGCAAAGCTTCTCTGCCTCGTCCTCCTCCTCGTTCAGCACAAGTGCATACGGGGGTAAAATGTGGACGATGCTACCTGTGCGAACGTTCAGTGGATAGAAAACATCCAGAAACGTCCGGAATATGCTTTTACTTTGTCTGTAAACACCATTCAGACATTCTTTGTTTTAATGCAAAGAGTTGCTTTGTTTTACATGTAAGGATCTATAAGGTCAAGTATTGAGACAAGTTCTGTAAGTGCCTATATATCTACTTCACCTGGTTTCAATCAGTAATGTATGCTTTTGTGTCAGTTCATTAAAATAAATTAAATACTGCCAATATATCCCGTGTTAATTACTTGGGGTCATACTGACCCCAACGGTACTCAGTGTAACAAAAAAATTCTGGTAATAGGAGGTTTAAGTAGTAAACAAGTGATTTGACCTACCTTGTCTTACATACTGCTGTCCATAGATGATTGTGTTTTATATTGGACCATAAAGTCAACGCTTTCTACTTGTTTATGCCTAGTTATTTTAAAGCAATATTTATAACAGATTTGAATCAGCATTTTGTCCCCGTTTAGCAAATGGTCTGCTCGAAGTCCGATACAAATCAGGAGTGTCTTATTCTTAGGTACACACACGGTCACCATGGGTGGTGCCTTTACAATCACTTTAGACGCGTTTTGATCGTCTTTACAGTGATTGGTAGTTATATCCCGACGTAACAGGGTACAACCTACTCAACCATCGTTTTAGGTGACAAGATGTTCAGATCGTCTACACACATAAACAAAAACTGACACAACACGTGGGATTAGAGATCAAAAATGTTTCATATAACTGAATTCTAAAACAACGAAAAATATTTTTCACAGTTGATTCCAACTACCTACTCTATTGTTGTGAGGGCAGAACGCACTATCAGACGCTTTATCTGTTTTAATTATTGATACTTACATGTACTTGCAAAAGTTAAAAGTCGATTTTCTCGAGAATTTTTGTAAGTTGCGTCGAATGGCTTTGGCTGATTTTCATTGACGTTCTGAACTTCACGTACCATAAATATAAAGAAATTCTAAAATCCGATACCCTTGTGGTCTCCTTGTTGGATTTCTACTTGTGCAGCATTATTGAGCACTTGAGATCACTTTCGACAAACAGCTTGCTCACTGACAGTGATCACCCGTGTTGAAGGTTCGAATCCTCCCTCGAGCATGGATGTGTGTGTTGTCCTAAGGTTAGTTTAACTTATGTTAAGTAGTTTGTAAGACTAAGGACTGATGACCAAGTAGTTTGGGCCCATATGATTACAAACATTTGAACGGACTTTAAGAAACATTCAGCTGAGTGACGATAGATTTGGTCTAGCGCCTGAGAGCAACCAACTCCTCCAACACCATACGTGGTTCGTTTGCCTGCATAGAAGTGGTAAACCTGGGATCGAACGGTACTAAGCTGAGTGGTTTCGCAGTAAATGACCAGCTGCATGCTGAAAGTGCAGACAGAGGTGCACACGTAGCCTGTTAAGGCATATGAGGTTAGTAGTGCGACCTCCTGACAATTACTTATGTTGAAATACAGTCTAGATCGCAGAAGGATATTTTATTTAAACGATTTCGACATGATCTTAGGTCATCTTCAGAAACATATACACATTCCATGTGACTGGTGCTGCCTTCTCCAGGGGTGCCGCAGCTGCACACTGTGCCCGCACATTGGCAATTGCCTCTTTATTAATACCTGTGTTGACGTTCCATAACGTTTCCGGATTGCAGAAGGATTGCATTGACTTCTTGCCACTATATTTCGGCTGACAAAAGTTCAGCCATCTTCAGGTGAGAGCGTTTCACTGGCGATGGGTAGTGTTCGACGATGCCTTTACACCAAAAATTGTCGCGGAGGCGCATGCGCATCAGTGGCTAGTCACAAGCGCGCCCTCTTTCGAAATTTCCTCTCTCTACGAAATAGTCCACAAACAGCGCGCAAGAGTCTGTGCGAAGTTGAAACTGCATGTCCGCCATCTATCGGAAAGCGCACCTACTGCATAAGGTGTAAATACAGTAGATGTGCGCCCTCTTTCGAAACGCGCATTCTGCACATTTATTGTCAGATATATAAAATTTTAATTGTCGCTAGAAGCGTCGTCCTGGATATAATGTTTTCTCTCAGATGATATTAAAGAAATCACCGGGTCACAAGCCTGGTCCAGAAGAAAGCCGCCGTTACGATTTATAATATTTTTGGATAAATTTATTTCCACAGTTTCTTCGATTAATTATTCCCAGAAAGATCTCGTCATGGCCAAGATTTCCACTCGTCTTAACGTCTCTCGCCCACACAACTCCTCCAAGTACTGGCAAGCCTTCCACCGCCTTAATGGCAGTCACTCCGCCCCCCACTACCGACTCCACCATAATGACCTTCCTTTCCAGGACAACGCCAGTAAGTGAAACCATTTCGCCACCCATCTGAATGATACCTTCTCCATCCCTCACAATCCCATGTCTGATTACTCCCTCTTCCCAGAAGTCAATGAGTGTACCAACAACTCCATCCCGCCGCTCGCCCCTGGCTTTAAGTACTTGGACAGCATCCCTCCCACAGAACTTAACGCCACGCGAGAGTAGTTGAGCGGTCTGCAGCACCACGTTACGGATCGCGCGGCCTCCCCCGTCAGCGGTTCGAATCCTCCTTCGGACATGGATGTGTGTGTTGTCCATAGGTTCGTTTATGTTAGTTTAAATAGTTTGTAAGACTTGGGACTGATGACCAACTTAGTTTAGTCCCATAGGATTACAAACATTTGAACAGAACTTAACATTCAGATCACTGCCTTCGACATCGAAACAATACTCTGCACGAAACGCAACACAGCACTCAGCCACGACCCCTCACCTACAGGCACCTTCGGGTCTGCCCTCGTTCTTTCCATAGAGCCCTTGCTTCACTGTACACTGTCATCCTCTACAGCGGCTTCTTACACTTACCCTGTATCCTCATGTTTCTCAAACCCAGCAAGCCGCCCTCTGATGCATCATCATATCGTTCCATCAGCGTCACCTCGGTGTTCAGCAAGGTCCTGAAAACAATCCTGTCTCGCCGCATTCACCAGCATCTTAGTCAACTCCAGCTCTTTCCCATCTTCCAATGAAGCTTCCCTACAATCCTTCTCTATCGATGACCAACTCCTGCATCTTACTCACCTCCTTTTCATCTAGGTCAACTCCAGTCGCGCCGCTATCCTCGTTTCCCTCGACATCAAGAAGGTCTACGATCGCTTATGGCATTCCGGTCTCCTTTTCAAGCTCGAAATCTACGCCCTTCCCGTTAACTATGTCCTATTCATAGCAACCTTTCTCGTCCACCACATGGCATATGTCACTGATAGTAATTCCGACTCCCGTTTATTTTACCCTTAGCCGGAGAGCCCCAGGCCTCTGTCCTCTCCCCCCTTCTCTATCTCATATATTTAGCAGACATGCCTCAACCCCAGCCTCCTGTCCACCTCCTGCAAAATGCTGACAACACCGTCTTCCTTGTCCTTGCCCTCCTTCTCCCGATCCCAACAACTCCTTCAATCCCATCTCTCAGAATTCTCCAGCAGGTGTAACCTGTGGCTCCTCACTGTCAACCCCACCAAATCCCAGGCAATCGTCATAAGTCACACCACCCATCCTTCTGCCATCACGACGTCTACCTCACGTTCCATCCCGCCCCATCCTGCAAAATAAAACCGTCAAGTACATAGGCTTTACTCATGACCAATCCCTGTCCTGGAGAGCCCACCTTCAAACAGTACAGGACAAAGCCCTAGCCCGCCTCAACCTACTCAACCTCCTTTCTGGCCAGACATGGGGCCTCAACCCTTCCACCAACCTCTTCAACTACCGTTCCTTTATGCATCGTATCCTCTGCTGCTTCCACCCCGCTTGGGTTTCCTGGTTTCCGCTCCCCCTGCCCATTACCAATCCTTCCAGATACTTGAACTCCACGCTCTCTACCTCGCTTACCGCATCTGCCTCCCTTTCCCTATGTGGATCCTTTATGACCTTCTTTTTCCAAACCTGCTCAAGTTCGTTGAACCCCTTCATATCAGACATGTATGCCTCAAACTTGAATCCCAGTACCCACTTATATCCTGTCTCTTGTTGCATCCCGGGCTTCTGCCACGCTGTTACCTTGTTATCCCTTCCTCCCTTCACCTTTACACCCCTCGCATCTTCTCCAAGGGTAACTTCCATCACCTTCCTCTCCTGGATGACGTCCTCCATCCCGACAACTACCCATACTTCAACCTTAGTCCTTCCCCGTATTTGTACGCCCCATCTCCTTCTCCTTCCCATCCCACTCCCTCCTACGCTTGGCTTCTCTCTCTCTCTCTCTGTCTCTCCTGGAGTAATTGCGACTTCTTTCTTCATCTCCACCCCTCCCACCACTCTTTCCTTATCCCCGCTCCTCCCCTCCCTTCCCCATACCCTGCTGGGTACCTGTGCCCTACAACTTTTAGCAGTGCACTGTTAGTGTTGTGCCTGTGTCAGTGCATCATGGTACAAGTGTCTCTTTTACAACATTAAGCAACCGCCGTATAGACAGAGTATTCATGTTGCCGTGTGTTTTAAACAGTGTCGTCATCGACTCGTGTGCTCCAACATTGTGTTTTTAACCGCCTTAGATTTTAAACCTTTTCTTATGTGTGGCTGTTTTAATTCTGAATATGTATTTTTCACTTCTTTGATTATATATATTGTCTCCATTTTAATCTCCTTTCAGTTTTTAAATTCTGCATATTTTAACACCATAATATCTTTTTTAAAACAACTTGTCAATTTAAGAAATCGATTGGCTGAAGAGCAGCAATCAAGCTGCTGCCAGGATGTCACCGCTGGTGGCTTTAAAATACCAATAAAGAAAAAAAAGGCCAAGATTTCAGTAACGGAGTAATCCATAGAATGTCCTGTGTTAATACAATGCTGGGCAACGGCCGACTTACTGGTCTGCAACAGACGAGTGTGGCGTTCACGGAATCCGGCTGCAATCCCAAAACTTTATACATTTCTGTCCATTAAAATTGCAAAAGCACGAAGATGACGTGCTACAGACGCGAAATTTCACCGACAGGAAGAAAATGCCGTCATATGCAAATGGTTAGCTTTTCAGAGCATTCACACTAAGTTGGCGCCGGTGGCGACATCTACAACGTACTGATATGAGGAAAGTTTCCAACCGAATTCTCATACACAAACAGCAGTTGGCCGGCGTTGTGATGCCTAGTGTAAGGAGGGGAAATGCGTACCATCACGTTTCCGACTTTGATAAGGGTCGGGTTGTAGCCTATCGTGATTGCGGTTTATCGTATCGCGACATCGCTTTGGTCGCGATCCAATGATTGTTAGCAGAATATGGAATCGGTGGGTTCAGGAGGGCAATACGGAACGCCGTGCTGGTTCCCAACAGCCTCGTATCACTAGCAGTCGAGATGAGGGCATCTTATCCGCATGGCTGTAATGGATCATGCAGCCACGTCTCGATCTCTGAGTCAACAGATGTGGACGTTTGCAAGATATCAACCTTTTGCACTAACAGTTCGACAGCGTTTGCAGCAGCATGGACCATCAGCTCGGAGACCATGGCTGCGGTTACCATTGGCGCTGAGTCACAGACAGGAGCGCCTGCGATGGTGTACGCAACGACGAACCAGGGTGCACGAATGGCAAAGCGTCATTTTCTCGGATAAATCCAGGTTCTGTTTACAGCATTATGATGGTCGCATCCGTGTTTGGCGACATGGCAGTGAGCGCACATTGGAAGCGTGTATTCGCCATCGCCATAATGGCGTATCCCGGCGCGATGGTATGGGGTGCCATTGGTTACACGTCTCAGTTACCTCTTGTTCGCATCGACGGCATTTTGAACAGTGGCCGTCACATTTCAGATGTGTTACGACCCGTGGCTCTACCCTACATTCGATCCCTGCGAAAACCTACATTTCAGCAGGATAATGCTGTTTGACGCAGTGCCCAGGCGTATCAAGGCCGTTATTACGGCCAGCGGTGGTTGTTCTGGGTACTGATTTCTCAGAATCTATGCACCCAAATTGCGTGAAAATGTAATCACATGTCAGTTCTCCTACAATATATTTATCCAATGAATACCCGTTTACTATCTGCATTTCTTCTTTGTGTACCAGTTTTAATGGCCAGTAGGTAGAACATTCCGAACGCCGCGCTTGGAAAACTTCAAGAGTCACATGTGCTGATATTACACCTCCATGTGTGCACCCAATACAACAGTGTAAGAGGGCTGCAAAAGCAGGTACATCACATTCACATTTAGTCGAATGGTTCTGCAGAGCCTGTAGGGGTTCCATTATGTGCACCAGTGTAAAACGTTGTTGTTACACAACACACAAGTCATTCTGAAGAAAGTCATTCTGTCGCTCAACTCATTGCCAACTGTCGTGTTCTACCGCGAAATGCGTTGTAATCAAAGCCCGAAGGTAAATGGTGATCCATTGAAGATCTTTATTCCACTCCCTGTGGACTTTCCTGGTCGCTTCTGCGCTGCGAATTGCTTGAAATGTTTACTGTACAAAAACCGAGATTTTGACGCCGTGGATTGCGGATTACAACTCCATTGCAGATACATCAGATGAACGGATGAAAGACTGACGCGCTGATAGTGATCAGGAGTGAATGTCGACCGCTCTGTTAGACTACAAGAATATCATCTATAATTTTAGATTACCATAATAAAATATTGATGTAAGTTAATATTAGTTAACTGCTGAATTTTAGTATGTACTTTTTGCCGGCAATAACGTTCACACAATACTCCGGCAAAAATTCTGTTTTTTTTTTTTTTTTTTTTTTTTGTTTTTACGTATGAATGATGTGTATATCGCAAAACCTTCTGGAATCCAGTGGTGAAGGAAAGCGATAATGACTATTGAGGTCAGTACAAGTTTCGAATGCGAAGCACTTAAATTGAAGGTAAGTATTATATGCAGATCAAAAACAGTAATCTGACACCTCAGGAGTGTTATAGGTGGATGGCGTGCATGTATTTCCGATAATGTTATACTATTACAGGCAAGATTTTATTAAATAGCTTATGCGAAAATTATATAGGAAGCGAAGTGTTATATTCAACCTATACAAAACCAGACAGCAGTTATTAGACTCGAAGGGCAAGAAAGGGACGCAGAGGTTGGGAAGGAAGTAAGACAGGGTTGTAACCTTTCACCAATGTTGTTCAATATGCACATTGAACAAGCAGTGAAAGAATGCAAGGAGAAATTTGGAGAGGGAATTAAAGTTAATGGAGAAGAAACTTTGCAATTTGCCAATGACATCGTAATTTTGTCAGACATTGCAAAGGATTTGTAAGAGCAATTGAATGGATTGGACAGTGTCTTGAAAGGTGCATATAAAGATGAAAATTAACAAGAGCAAAACAAGGGCAATGGAGTGAAAATCAGGCGATGATGAAGGAATTAAATTAGGTAATGAGACAATAAAAGTAGTAGATGAGTTTTCTTATTTTGGGAAAAAGATAACTTTTGATGGCCGAAGTAAGGAAGATATAAAACGCAGAATGGCTATGGGAAGAAAAGCGTTTCTAAAGAAGCGAAACTTGTTGCCATCCAATATTAATTTAAATGCCAGGAAAGCATTTGTGTGGAGTGTAGCATTGTATGGGAGTGAAAGGTGGACGATAAGGAGTTCAGATGAAAAGATATTAGTAGTTTTTAAAATATGGTGATACAGACGGATGGTGAAAATTAGATGGGTAGATCACGTAGCTAATGAGGAGGTGCTTAACCGCATAGGGGAGAAAAGGAGTTTCTGGCATAACCTGGCTAAGAGAAGGGATGGATGGGTTGGTCTCTTTTGTGTCCCAACTTCGACGTCGCTTTTGTGTCCCAGCCTCGTCGTAGGTGTCGGTGGCCGAGTGGAACGAGACCGACACAGGAAAAAAGACAGCACGCTGGTGCAGGTACGGAGGGGAGCAGCCAGAAACTATAAACACTCGAGTAAATTAGAAAGAGATATATATTGCACAGAATGTAACAATACTTAACTTTTACATAGTACTGCAGAATGTTGATACATAGTTGTTAGAGGCCTGCCTAGTGCCTGTACGATAGCAAAGTCTTCACTGGTGCCTATCGGATTCCGAAGTCTTTACTGGTTACTAACTCAGTCCCAAGTGACCGATGTCTTTCCGTGGTGGCCACGAGCGGGGTTGCAGCAGAGGGCGCTCGTGGCTGTCGTGAGAACGCCGCGCCGTGTGTGCATGGCGGCGCGCGGCGAAAGTAGGTGGCGCGCACTTTGTACTTGTGCGACACCACACCCCTCCCCCCCCCCCCCCCCCAAACCGCCGCGCCGTCGTGGCGTAGGGCTGAGGGCCACGGCGACGGCACTGGGAGGAGGGCCTGGGCGGGGGCGTTACTGGTGGGACGGGCGTCGTAGCTGAGGCTGGGATCGAGACGCCGACCGCGCCCCGGCATCCGCCTTGCGATCCTCCAGGAAACCCACCGAAACCTGGGGAAGGGCGCACACCCCCGCCCAGATTGAGCAGGTTGTCTTCTTCTGAGGTGCGTGGCCCAAGCTGGGGGGGCCCGCACGGTCCCGGAGTCCCTCTCGGTGACGCTGTCATCTGCGGCGGCGACAGCGGCGGCGACGACTGCGTCGGAGATGCGTCGACGTCCATAGGGATCTCGTAGTCCGGGGACGAACGATGTGGTTGTGCTCCCTGGCGGTGAACTGGGTCTGGAAGCAAGAAACCGGAGACAGGATCGCGCGGCCTATGCAGACGCAATTGGTTTGCGTGGCGCCGCAGCTCCGACCCTGTGGAAGAACGTACAACATACATATTGCGACCGAGCACGCGCTGAATGGTGCCTGGCAACCATGTCTTCTTCATATCAGCAAACACCCTGTACAGCACCGGCGTAGAAACCTGAAAACGCGTAGCGCCATACGAACCGACTCGGTGCGTGGGAGGCTGCAGCAGGTGAAGGAGAGTGCGGTGACGGCGGCCGTGTAGCAGCTCGGCAGGAGACGGGCCGTCACGTGGCATGCATCGATACGTAGACAGGAAAATTTGAAGAGCTTGCTGCCTGGAGTGCTGACCTTTCATCTTCTCCATGTGAGACTTGAATGTTCGAACGAAACGTTCTGCTTCACCATTGGACTGAGGGTGAAAAGGTGCAGTGGTAATATGCTGAATGCCATTCACACGACGAAACTGTTGAAATTCCGCACTAACAAACTGAGGTCCATTGTCACTGACGATAGTTTCAGGCAAGCCTTCGATGCAAAACACTGATGTTAAGGCACTGATTGTACTAGAAGCTGTCGTTGAGTTCATGGCAATCACAAAAGGAAACTTGCTGAAAGCGTCTACAACAATTAACCAGCGCGTATTCCAGAAAGGTCCGGCAAAGTCAATATGTAAACGTTGCCATGGTCCCTTGGGGCGTGGCCAGTCTGAGAAACGCTGTGGAGGAGCCGCCTGATGCTCCGCACAAACTGTACACTGTGATGTCATGCTCTCTATCTGAGCGTCCATACCAACCCAGGTACAATGACGTCTGGCCAATTGCTTTGTCCTAACAATACCCCAATGTCCTTGATGCAGGAGGCGTAACACTTCTCGTTGCAGGGAACGAGGAACAATCACTCTCGTTTGGTCGTTGTCGGTATGCAACAACAGAACACCCTGACTTAAAGATAATGCATGACGTTGTGCAAAATAACGTCGAACCAGAGGCCGATCAATGTCTTTGGCTCTGGCAGGCCACCCTGAGCGAACAAAACGTGCTACCACACTTAGGTCTGCATCCGCAGCTGTTTCCTGTGCAACCCGACGGGAGTTCAAAGGGAAATCTGCGACAGCGGAAGCATCTCTGGAGTCTATCTGACAACATGCCATTTCTGAAGAATCAAACAAAACATCCTGGCCAACCGGAAGTCGGGAAAGTGTGTCCGCGTTGGCATGTTGAGTGGTAGGTCGGTACAAAATCTCATACTGATAATTAGACAATATCAAGGACCATCTCTGAAGCTTTTGTGCCGTACGTGGCGGAATTGGCTTTGTGGGTGAGAACAACGACGTGAGAGGCTTGTGGTATGTCAACAAATAGAATTTTCTGCCAGAGAGATAATGATGAAACATTGTGTCGCCGTAAATTATTGCTAAGGCCTCCTTTTCTATCTGACTGTAATTCTGTTGCGTTGGCGTCAGAAGCTTGGACGCAAAGGCAATAGGACGATCGTGACATCCAATGCGATGTGACAAAACTGCACCCAGACCGTACGACGAGGCGTCAACTGCTAACACTACAGGCTTCTGTGGGTCAAAGGGAATAAAACATGCATCACTGAGTAGTGCAGACTTTAGTTTGTCAAAGGCAACCTGACAATCTTTAGACCATACAAAAGGAACATTCTTCCTACGTAAGTGATGCAGTGGAGCTGCAATCTGAGAGGCATTGGGAATAAATCTGAAATAATAGTTAAGCTTTCCCATTACTGCTTGCAATCCGTGCACATTCTTAGGAGGAAGCAAGTCTTTGATTGCTCTAAGATGTGACTGTAAGGGATGAATTCCTTGGGCATTAATCACATGGCCTAGGTACTCTATTTCAGTTTGAAAAAACGAACACTTTGCTTTATTACAACGTAGACCTGCTGCAGTCAACACTTTGAAAAGGCACTCCAGGTTTGATAAATGTTCTTCAACTGTACGTCCGGATACCACAATATCATCTAAATAGTTCGAGCAACACGGTACAGAAACTGTCAGCTGTTCCAAAAAGCGCTGAAAAATAGCGGGGGCGGAAGAACTGCCAAAGGGTAGGCGTTGAAATTGAAAAAGGCCCATGTGAGTATTAATGACGAAAAACTTTTTTGACTCGTCATCTGTAAGTATGCTTCTGCTAAATCAATCTTAGAAAAGAAACGAGACTGTCCTAATTTGTCCATTAGTTCGTCAGGTCTGTGCAGGGGATAAGTGTCTACAATTGTTTGACTGTTCACTGTTGATTTGAAGTCCGCACAGAGACGAAGTTTTCCTGACGGCTTGGGTATAATTACTATAGGCGAGGCCCACTGACTCGCAGAAACAGGAGCAATCACCCCACTATCTTGCCAACGTTTAAGTTCTTCGGCAACTGTATCACGCAAGGCGATAGGCACTGGTCTAGCTTTGCGAAATTTTGGAACTGCTGATTCTTTTAAAGTTACATGTGCCACGAAGACTTTTGCACAACCTAGTTCCGGCGAAAACAAGTCACTATATTTGTCACACAATGCATTGATTTTATCCTGAGGCACTATTGACGAAATTTGAAGCACATCTCTTTGAATTGATAAACCAAACAAGTCAAAAGCATCTAGTCCAAAAATGTTCTGTGTCGATTTGGCCTGAAGAACTACAAAAGCAACTGTTTTTGTTACACCTTGAAAAGAGGCGGGCAGGCTACACGTTCCTAGCACGGGAATATTTTGACCTGTATAAGCTGTTAACACTTGCTCTGACGGCGACAATTTTGGCGAACCCAGAAGTTCATAAGTATCTTTATTTATTAATGTAACATCGGAACCAGTATCAAGCTGAAATTGCACAGTCTTATTTTCTATGGAGAGATTTACAAAAAGTTTGTGCTTCTGGCGCACGACAGGTGAGCGAATGTGGGCAACGTCTGCTACGGTTTGTTTGCTGCACTTGCGCGGGCCGCGTAGTGAAGGAAGCGGCGCAGACTCGGCACACGGCGGATTAACAACACTGCCACTAGATGGCACTACCGCCGGATCGGCGTCCTCGCAAGCTTGCGAAGCTACTACAGATTTACTAACTACTGCACTAAACTTTTGAGTAGCTACAACAAGTCTACTGTCTCTATCTACACAGTACTGAGCACTATCACAAGGAGAAGTTGTAGAAGGCACTCGGTTCACTACAGGATTGCACTGTACATAGTCATTTTGCTTGTCCCGAACCCTTTTCCGTTGCACAGAATTACGCGCTCGTCGGCGCTTGCTACGTGGTGCAATATATAGTTTTGCCATAGGCACAGAACTACTTTCTTGCAATTGAGATCCAAGGAAAGCACTGTCCAATTCCACAGCCCGTATAACATTTACAGAATGAACTGTTCTCGCACTTTGCGAAGCACTGTTTCTAACGTTACTGTTCTTTGAGTTGTTAATTTGCATACACACAGACTGTACATGTCCTGATTTGCCACATTGATAACAGGTTGCGTTGCGACTAGGGCAATGAGCACGCTTGTGGCGAGACACACACTGGGGGCAAGATTTACGTACATTTTTCTGAAATGAGCGTTGGCGCCCGTTATTCAAATTACTGTTTCTAACACGACGGGGCGACCTTTGTGTCGCACTTTTACACTGGCTACTATTCACTGTCTGTTCAGCACGGCCTGTACTATTGTAAGAATCACTAGTGCTACACTGAGAACTACGGCTAGGGAAGCGACCGTTGCGGCGCACTGAATTAACACTATGGCTTTGCATTTCTACATCTGCTAAGTCAAAAGTATCATGCGCATCTATAAGCTGCAGTACACTGTCTAATGAGGGGTCAGACTGTTTCAGAATTGCTGCTCTAATTCTGGGGTCCTGAATATTCTGCGTAATCGCATCCCTCAACATCACGTCACTATATGAAAGTCCACAAGAGCAAGTAAATTTACATTTGCGGGTTAAGCCCTTCAATTCCGTAATCCACTCTTGGTGTGGCTGCTGCGGTAATTTTTTAAGTCTGAAAAATCGGTACCGTGCCGCAGCTATGAGAACTTTTCTCTCATAATGAGCATTTAGTGCCTCTACTATTTGTTCAAAGTCTACATCACGAGGAGATGCGTGAGGGAAAAGTTTTTGCAAAAATACGAAGGTCTGGGGGCCCACAATCGATAAGAAAAGGTTCTTCACTCTCTGACCTGTAATTTGATGAGCCGCGACGAGTTCTTGAAACTGTGCGAAATAGTCGCTCCATTCTTCCTCACGTTCGTTGTACTGGCGAAATGTAGGAAGCGGTGCAGCGGCAGGTGTGGGCTGCTGATGTGACGGCTGTTGTTGTTGGTGAGCAGCCTGTGCCGTCAACTGCGACACGGCCTGCAGTAGTTGAGTGATTTGCGCCGTCTGTAACTGAATAATTTCCATTACGTTTGGGTTCGGGGTAGTGGCCATGCTGACCGATTAGGCGCCGCGCATACAAGTAAATTAGTACAAAACACAAATGCAATATGAAAGAGGACGCTCTGCAACAAAAAAAGTCCACAAAACACGTAACTGAATATATTCCCCCAAAAATCTTATAATAAGGGTGGGTGGGCGGGAGCAATTTCTGCGTGCTCCGACTGCTGCTGTCTGGCTGCTGCAAGCGTGCTGGTCCAAGGTTCTATCCCATCCTCGTCGCCACTTTTGTGTCCCAACTTCAACGTCGCTTTTGTGTCCCAGCCTCGTCGTAGGTGTCGGTGGCCGAGTGGAACGAGACCGACACAGGAACAAAGACAGCACGCTGGTGCAGGTACGGAGGGGAGCAGCCAGAAACTATAAACACTCGAGTAAATTAGAAAGAGATATATATTGCACAGAATGTAACAATACTTAACTTTTACATAGTACTGCAGAATGTTGATACATAGTTGTTAGAGGCCTGCCCAGTGCCTGTACGATAGCAAAGTCTTCACTGGTGCCTATCGGATTCCGAAGTCTTTACTGGTTACTAACTCAGTCCCAAGTGACCGATGTCTTTCCGTGGTGGCCACGAGCGGGGTTGCAGCAGAGGGCGCTCGTGGCTGTCGTGAGAACGCCGCGCCGTGTGTGCATGGCGGCGCGCGGCGAAAGTAGGTGGCGCGCACTTTGTACTTGTGCGACACCACAGTCTCATTCTGAGACATCAAGGAATTGTCAACTTAGCATTAGAAGAAAGTGTGTCGGGTAAAAATCGTAGCCGGCCGCGGTGGCCGAGCTGACTGAGGCGCGCCAGTCACGGTCTGCACGGCCACTACAGTCGGGGGTTCGAATCCCCCTCGGGCATGGATATTTGTGCCGTTCTTAGTATTAAGTAGTTCATAAGTAATTTGTAAGTTTAGGGACTGATGACCCCATAGTTAAGTCCCTTAAGTTCTACAAACATTTGAACATTTTAAAAATGGTAGAGGGAGACCGAGGGACGAATACAGTAAACAGATTCAAAATGATGTAGGTTGCCGAACGTATTCTCAGATGAAGAGACTTGCACAGGACAGGGAACCGTGGTGAGCTGCATAAAACCAGTCTGCGGACTGAAGATCACAACAACAACATGCGAAAGTTACTCTGAGAACTGAATCAGAAAACCTACTGGTTACAAATAGGCATTATCGTTCAGTAGATGTAAAGTAGAGCAAGAATACTTTATCACCTAACTGCTATTTCGTCATTTGCTACGGGTAAGAATATTAAGAAAGGTAGTAAGATATTTCTGCCCAGTAAATGCGACAAAAAACAAATTTCCGATTACCTGAAATAACAGCATGGAACTTATATCAATAAAACTGAAAACAATTATTGACATGGTGCCTGTTTTTTCGGACATATGCGAATTAACAGACACCACTTGTCGACATTAACGGCCGTAATTTTACGAATTCGAGATATTGAAACATTCCGACCGTTTCCGGGCGTTGAAATAAATTTAAGGGCGAAGTTGAAAATTTGTGCTGGACCAATGCTCGCCTTAACCAATTCGGCTATTCAGGCACGCTTCTCTTCCAACCCAAATTCCCAACTTCTAGCCCCTTGCCCATTGATTCCTCTTGTTCGCAGCCTATAAAAGATCCGCTCAAGGGATCGAGCGTTTGTTCAGATGTTTGTAAATCTATGGGACTTAACTGCTTGGTTATTAGTCCCTATCTTATAAACTACTTAGAACTAAGTTAAACTAATCTAAGGACAACGAATCTCGATCCAGCACTGATTTTCAACTTCGCCTTTGAAATTATTTCAACGCCCAGAAACGCTCGAAATGTTTCAGTATTTCTAATTCGTAAAACGAGAAACGTTGAGTAACCGCACCAAAGTTGTGTAACGGACTCAAATTGACTGTAAAATATGACACCAAACTTATTCGAAGCAACAGTGATCGATGGCAGATTCAAAGGCGAAGACGTATTAATTACACTCATAACGATAATTTCCAAAGATTTCCAAATGGAATTTAAGAGGCTCCCATCCTCTTTGCGTCTTGCCTTTACTGTTACCATCAACAAAGCACAATGCCAATCGTGAACTACAGCTGGCTTAAATTTGGAACATTCACACTTTCCACACGGCCATTTGCATGTGCCTTACTCCCGAGATGGCACACCAAAAAAAAAAAAAAAAAAAAAAAAAAAAAAAAAAAAAAAAAAAAAAAAAAAAAAAACCATGACAAGTACCTATTGATATGTATATCTCCTACAACTCCCTCATACGATATTCCCCGATCATCCATCAGAAGTAATGTGACTACAGTAGTTTAGTGCTACCCGAGCATAAGCAGGACGGATCGGTAGCAGTGGATAAAATTTAAAATACATCATAAACAGGTACAAGGGGCGTGAAACCGAACCGAAAGGAAAGCTATGTACTTATTTGCCTTATAATTCTAAGAGTTACATTCTTACATTAAATCAGTAAACGGATCAAGGCTGTCTACCTAATGACCACAGTGGCACAGAACTGGAAGATGAGAAAGAGAATATAAAAAAATTAAATTCCTTTTTCCCAAACCGTTTTCTTTGGAAGACTGTAATACGGTTTCTTTTTTCAATACTCGCACAAGCACTGATAGGATATATCGATGTGAGTGGGCAAGGAATAGAACACTAATTTAAATTCCTCAACGGAGGAGGGCTAGTGGAATTTTTGAGTTACCTACAAGATTCTGGCAAAAGTATCAGAACGACTTTGCCGTTTGTTCTAACAACACCCTGCCGTAAGTTCTCCAATGGATGGAAATTGTCTTAGAGAGTAGAAGAATGTGCAAGTCAGTCCCATTTTAACATTAAGCATCGAACTAATGCAAATTACAGATACTGTTAACAGAATTTATAGACGTATTTTATGCTCACGTATTGTGACATCCGTGGAGTCAGAAAGTCTCATATGTAAGAATCCACATAGATCTAGTGAAATCGAACACGTTCTGTTCCTGTATAGAGACCATAGCTCAAAAATACCAGCCGCGGACTGATTACCGGTTGTGCATTTTTAACTTCTCGTGTCTTTATGAATAATGCATTAAATTTCGGCAATACAAACGCACAAATCCCACTTCTTCAGCTCATATTTAGGCAGTAGAATCAGTTGCAAAATGGACGAGAATGTGCGTCGCATGGCCTACATTCCTTTCTGCGACAACACTGCGTTACTTACACATAAACTCGGATTTCTTGTATTGTCATCATTAAAAAGCTTCTCTTCACCAAAAACGACAACAGAAGCCAAAGGTTAATTAATATTTCATCTTTCGAAGATTTATATATAAAGAGCAGTCTAGAGTGCCATTTTTAAATTTTTTTTGACTAGTTTCGGTGTTATTTAAACCATTTTCAGGAAGGCACTAAGTCTCCTGCCAGCTCCACAACATCAAGGAGCTTAATTTCCTGAAGATGGTTTAAATAAGACCGAAACTAGTCGAAAAAACAAAATAAAAAAATTGCACTCTAGATTGTTCTTTATATACAAATTTAAGAGTGCTGTTTCCCATAAGTGGAACAAAATTGTTTCCAAAAATATGTTTCGAAGATTTATTTATGAGCCTTATCAAATATCAGCGGTAGCAGATGGAACACCTGCCAATTTTGTTGATATCGCGAATTTAAAAGTAAATTGGAACAAATTACACACGGCGGTGTTCGTGATTCATTGGGTACTTTTTTTTTAATTTACCATTAATACAACAGGTAAATTTGAAACAACGTATTGAATTCTTGGTTATGGACCAGTTATGAGAAGAAAATGACGAGAACTTTGTTCGCCTACTGCTTCACTCGAAAGTACACACACTGTCAAAAGGCTTACGTTTAACACCGGTTTTCTCACTTTTTGAGACTATGATAGAAATTCTGAATAAAAACAGAGTACTTAATTTCAGATATTCTCGTCAGAATTAACCTAATTAAGCAAAACATTGGACGGAGAGATTTCTCCGAGTTTCCTACTTTATCAAAGTCAGATTGCGAGGATTATGAGCTTTCAGCTTATGTTGAATATTGAAATGTCCTTCACACAGATTTTAAACTAGAATTGAGTTTACGAGTGACGTAATTGTTCCTAACGCAAGGAAGTTTTTTTATGTTGTTGTTGTTTTTGTGGTCTTCAGTCCCGAGACTGGTTTGACGCAGCTCTCCACCCTACTCTATCCTGAGCAAGCCTCTTCATCTCCTCGTAAGAACGGCAACCTACATCCATTTGAATTTGCTTACTATATCAACTCTGTCTCCCTCTGTGATATTTACCCCACACACTTTCCTCCAACACTAAATTCACAATTCCTTGATGTCTAAGAATGTGTCCTACCAATCGATCCCTTCTTTTAGTCAAGGTATGCCAGAAACTCCTTTTCTCCCAAATCCTGCTCAGTACCTCCTCATTAGTTACACGATCCACTCACCTAATCCTCAGCATTCTTCTGTAACACAACATTTCAAAAGCTTCTATCCTCTTCCTGTCCTCACTGTTTATCGTCCGTGATTCACTCCCGAACAAGGCAACACTCCAGACAAATGCATTCAGAAAGGACTTCCTTATACTTAAATTAATATTCGATGTTAACAAATTTCTGTTTTACAAAAACGCTTACTTTCTCATAGCCATTTTGCATTTTATATCCTTTATACTGCAGCCATCATATGTTATTTTACTGCCCAAGTAACAAAACTCATTTACTACCTTTCTTGATTCGTTACTTAATTTAATTCCTGCAGCTACAACCCTGTCTTACACTCTTCCCAAGCTCTGCATTCCTTGCATGCCTTTTAACTCTGATAACTACTGTCTGGATTTTGTACAAGTTGTGAATAACTTTCCGTTCCCTACAATTTACTCCTACTGATTTCAGAATTTGAAAGAGTGTATTCCAATCAACATTGTCAAAAGCTTTCTCCAAATCTACAAAAGCTAGAAATGTAGGTTTGCCTTTCCTTAATTTATCTCCAAATCAAATGTTCAAATGTTTGTATAGCTTATGAGACTTATCTACGGGCTCATCAGTTCTCAAACTTACAAACTACTTATGAACTACCTAATTCTAAGGACGGCATAAATATCCATGCCCGAGGGCGGATTCGAACCCCCGACCGTAGTGGCCGTGCAGACCGCGACTGGAGCGCCTCAGTCACGTCGGCCACCGCGGGCGGCAATCTATCTTCTAAGATAAGCCGTAAAGTGAGAATTTCATCCCTTGTTCCTACATTTCTCCTGAATACAAACTGGACTTCCCCAACGTCGACCTCTATCAGCATTTCCATCCTTCTGTAAATAATTCGTGTTAAAATTTTGCAACCATGACTTATTAAACTGATCGTTCACACCAGTCTGCACCTGCTTTCTTTGGAATGGGGATTATTTCATTTTTATTAAAGTCTGAGGGTATTTCCCCTGTCTCATACATCTTACGCACCAGGTGAAATAGTTTTGTCATGACTGGTTCTCCCAGAGACTTTAGTAATTGTGAGGGAATGTCATCTACTCCAGGGGCCTTGTTTCGACTTAGCTCATTCATGGTTCTGTCAAATTCTTCTCTCAGTATAGTATCTCCTATTTCATCTTTACCTATTTCCTCTTCCCTTACTACTTCTTTGTTGAGAATTGGTTTTCCACCTGTGTTCTTTATACTGATAGAGCTACTTTTCTTGTCTCCAAATGTTTCTTTTATTTTCCTGTAGGCAACTTCTGCAGCTGAAATTAAGTAAGCGAGTAACGGGATGTCCGATATCAATTTGTAAAAATTGTATATGTCAAAAAAAATGTGGTCTTTGAATTTAGAGAGATTTAGTGGAACAGTGACCTATGTAACGGGTAATATTCAATAATGTGTGTAACATATGCCAGAATAAGTATTCGACGGCGAGAGATGATGATTCAAGATGTCACCAACACAGAATATCTATCTCCTAATACTCAGTTTCACAATTTCCGCAATTCTTTCGTATGCATCTGATGCAGTGCTGCGGCTGCCATTTTTTTTCTTTCAAATACGCTAAATCATTTTCCGGAGCTATATTTTTAGTGAAGGGTGTAATGCTCTATTTTGAATTTTACGTGCTTTTTTATGCAGCTACGTTTATCATTGTGGCAAGAGTTAAACAATATCTTGTTTTCTTACATGTGAGACGATAGCTTCAGAACTTCATAATCGCAATCATCGTGAAAATATCGAAACTTTAATTTAAAATATTTTAAAGGATACTATATATATATATATATATATATATATATATATATATATATATATATATATATAATACATACATTATATCTCAATACGCTTAGTTGAAAGTAGGCTACCTGCTTCGTTTATGACTTAATGAATGTGATGCAAAAGTTACTTAAGAGCGTGCGCTGACGTAGGCTCTGTGTATGTTGCATCAGCTGCGTGCTGGGACGACCCGATTTCGCTTTTTTACCAACTACGACAAGACAACGTATTTTCGTTAGCAAAATGTCAATGTTTGCTTCATTTTATTACTGACTAGCCCGTGCTTCGCAACGGTTATTAAAGAGGGACCTGTGTATATATCATGTTTTTTTAATTTCCAGACGTAGGTCAGCAAAAATGGAATTCTTGTTGTACTGCTCTGTCAATAAACTCAGTTCTCCGAGCTAAAATGTCAATTTCAAGTAGAAGTCGTTGTCGAAAATGATGAATGTTCATAAAGTTTTTATACAAAAAGTGAAATTAATTTAAGTCCATACTCCGAAAGTGTAAATTCAATGTTAGTTCATGTTCATAAAGTTAAGACTGCAGTGTGTAATTTCTGTTTGGCGTAAACCTCTGAAAACACTTCCTATCGCCATGTATTGGTTCTATGGTGCAGTATTAAACTGTTTGTCTCTCCCAATAAGTGTATGCTGAAGTATTAATAGAGTAAGGTGGTACAATTCCGATCATTCCGGACAAATGTTGTTAGTACTGGAAATATGTTGAGAAAAGAGATAATTTTAACTATGGCACTTGTTCTTGGATGTTTAACGAATATGTTCAAAGTATGTTCAAATGTTTGTTGAGCTTAAAGGACTTAACTACGGGGTCATCGGTCCCTAAGCTTACAAACTACTTACGAACTAGCTAACACTAAGGACGGCACAAATATCCATGCCCGAGGGGTATTCGAACCCCCGAACGTAGTGACCGTGCAGACCGTGACTGAAGCGCCTCAGTCCCATCGGCCGGCTTAACGAATATGTAACACAAATACTAGACCATTACAAATATTGGTATAAACATAAAAAAAAGGGTTACCACACTAGGTAGAATTATGATCACTTCTTCGTACAATTTTGATCACTGGCTTCTTCCACATAAAAAGCACTTTTTCCCTTGGGCACCAACGCATACTTCGAGGTAAAAAACATTGCATAATATAGAATATGCAATCGCGTGGAAACTAGATAATTTATAAGAGCGCGTTCGACGAAGTTGCTCCACGTACCTCTTAACAGGAAAACATTTATACTCCGTAGCGCAAAGTGGTGTATTCTTGGAAAAGACAGGAGGAGCTGTAGAAACCTGCTACACTACAGCGCCACACAAAGGCAAGTGCTACCAACACTACGAGACTGACAAATTATGTTGATCGGAATAGCACCTATGTCGAATTGGTACCACCTTACCCTATGTTACAGTGTACCACTGGGGACAATGTAGTTATACTGTATGCAGTGCACCCTTTATCGAATACTCGATGAATGCTGAAAGTCTGGTAATTTAATCAACGGAGCAGTTCATGTTTTTTTTTTTAATATAAAAAAATACGTCATGGTGGTGTTAATGTGCGAGAAAGTAAGTCTGGGTAATCGTTGAAGGAATGGCGTCAGCTGATCGTCTGTATAGAACTTTACATTGCCGGCCGCGGTGGCCGCGGGGACTGAGGCGCTCCAGTCACGGTCTGCACGGCCACTACGGTCGGGGGTTCGAATCCCCCATCGGGCATGGATATTTGTGCCGTCCTTAGTATTAGCTAGTTCATAAGCAGTTTGTACTTTTAGGGACTGATGACCCCGTAGTTAAATCCCATAAGCTTTACAATCATTTAAACATTTTTTTTAACTTTCCACTAAAAATAGTATTTCCCGTGAATTGTCTTAACTGTGTTAACAGCATCGACCACTCTTTCAGCTAATACGTGTCCCCACGTCATGCAGTGACTACTTCGTAAAGCACGAAGTTGAAATCGACCTTTTGTAATAGAACTATATATTCAGAAGTCGGAATATAACTCTGAGTTCAATTGTCTCTGCAAAAGAAAACGTCTTTCTCTATCTTAATGTAATACGCACCAAAAGTAATTACAAATTTTAATAATAATATTCTACCGAACAATTATGAAAGCAGAAAGGTTTCTGGTGAGTTTGTCCGAAGGATGCTAACCTCCTTGGTTTGTCCTTCGCGTGTGTACATTATCTCTAGCGGTAGGCACAGAGCAGAAATATTTCTAGAATGAGGATTCAGATGCGAAGAACATATATTGGAAATGTCACGTAATATTTGGGAAAAAAACTAATCGCTAACTTTATCTTCGTCTTTTTTTGTTCAGTTAAGACGGATGACTATGTGTAAAGATGCTGCCACAACTTTCTTGTTGCTTCTGTGACACATTTATTCAGATATTATTTCATTTTATGTGGTTGCTCTGCGAAAAGGAGGTGGAGCTTCTCTTTACAGCCAATGCGGTACAAACCAACCGTAAGAGTCAAATAAATGTGTGGAAAGAGTGGATTTGTCTCAATGGTAATTCCAATTTAATGTTGAGAAGATGCACAGAACGCAATGCTCACTCCACATATATTTCTACTCTATGCACAATTTGGTTGTTATTTCTGTCGAAAGATGCACTTTTTTCCTTTCCATTACATTGCTAATCATATGGGATACAGCTATCAAGAAAAAAAAATGTTTTTGTGTCCTACCTATATACAATTTTACTTACAGTGGCAGCGGTTTAGTTTGCTATCGTTGGCGACGGACTATTCGCTTTAGGAAGATGATTAATTTACTGACTAGAACAGCATAAATAATTTATTTCATCGTGAAGATAAAAGAATTATTCCCCTCATTCCAGATGACTGATTTTTGGAAAAGCATTCTACGTCCGTTGCCAATATTAGCACATAACGCCGCCACCTTAACTAAAATTGTAACCCTTCTTGTAGTGTATTACACCATAGTTATGAGAATGAAAAAAAAAAAAATAAACGCAGCAACACCATAATTATTCCTTGGCGTACTATGTAACTAACGTCGTCTCACTTTGACCTTGCCTGTACTACGGTGTTTTTGAGGCATTCCTAAACGGAACGCACTCAAAATGTAATGAGGATACGCCGAAATCAGAAAGGATGCTACATAAATTCAATTTTCCTTGGATAGAGTTCTTATGTAAATTAGATCATCAACAGATGCAAAGGAATTTCGTTACATTTTAAATTTAAATGCTCTCTGTCAAAAGAAGAAAAGAAAAGTCGTTAAGCTGTGAATATACAAAGCGTAAACAGCAACTCACTGTTCAATCTTAGTTTGTTTTTCCAGAGATAAGATTGCGGCAAATAATTCAAAATACTTCTGTTACTGAGAGAATATGCACATCACAATCTTTGTGGCTCTACAAAACCAACAGCACCTTTAGTGGTTCATTGCTGTTCTATGGCATAACCATCGAAAAGAAATAAAACATAATAAAAATAAAACATGCAGCAGCGCCAAATATTCGTTCTTTGGTGCACTACGTAAATAACAGGGCCTCTATTTGTTCTGTACTGTACTACACCATATTTTAGGCATTCCTAAACAGAATGCACTCAAATGTAATAAGTATGCACCGAAATCAGAAAGGAAACTACATAAATATGTGTTTCCTTGCAAAGAATTTTTAGTAAATCTAAACACCGATAGACGCGAAGGAACGTCGTTATGTTTTAAATTCAAGTGATGCTCGCAGAAAGACGCACTTTTTTGTTTCCATGGCGCTGCAAGGCATGCGGGATACAGCTATTATTTTTTTGTGTCGTACCTGGGTTAAAGTTTACTTGCAGTGGTAGCGGTTTAGCATGTTAACGTTGGCTACGAAATATTCGCTTTAGGAGGGATCATTAATATAAGGATAGGAACAACATTAATTATTTATTTCATTATCAACATGAAGGAGGACTCTAGACAGTAGTACGTATCAAGTAAATAACAAGTGTACAAATATTACAGTAAAATTAGGAACTTAGGGAAATAAAATCTTAATATAATTTGTCAACAACACGAAACTGCTTATTTCATTTAACAAATAAGAAATTACATCAATGAGGAGCATATGTGCCTTCATTCTGCAGTTACATTTCAGAATCGAAAATAAACGTAATTCGTGGTTACAACTGGACGGTATTCATCGTGGATGCAACAGTCTTTGCTATGTAATAAAACAATTGTTTCAAAAATTCTGGTACATGTTATTCGAGTGACAGTGCTGTGTTTGTCAAAGTTCTGAGTGTCAGTGTGGCTGCATTCCTGCCGTTCAGTGGTAGAAGCCCATGTCTCGATTGGGGGTAGGAGCGCCCAAGGCTTGCCTCGTCCAGTGGCCGCCAACCACTCCGCAGGTTGCGAAAACGCAGCGCCCTACCACGCCAGCCGCGGGTATATAACCCACAGCCAGACGGTGCATCGGCAGTTCCACGCTCCGCACAGCAAGAAGCTCACCGACATGGCCTGCAAGGTGGGTGCCATCAGGAGAACTTCACCTACCGACTGTGTGTTAAGTGTCGACAACTCTGCGGTGTTACGTTCCGTCACGTGCATCGAGCTAGACAGCGTGTTGCAGTTTTCAGTGATAGCGTGTGTTGGAAGGAAGATGACCGTGCAGAGTTCTGTATCAGTCCTAAAGCGACTATTATGTAGAGTTCATGGCCTAGCTCTGGTTACTCTGTGGGACTGTGCTTCGTAGCTGTAAGTGGAGAAAAACATGCAGAATTCATGAGAAACCTTTAACTCTGCAAAGTTCTTACAAAAAATTACGAAGTTTGGAAATTTGTCTCAAGTGGTTTAGGGGACTAGTGAAAGATAGAAAAGAGAACGTATGGACAAGAATTAGCCCATTTCACAACTGGAACAAGACTGAGTGTTTACCACAAAAGTTCAAATGTTTGTAAATCTATCGGACCAAACTGCGTGGTCATCAGTCTGTATCTAACCTGAGGATAAGCCCATTTCACAACTGGAACAAGACTGAGTGTTTACCACAAAAGTTCAAATGTTTGTAAATCTATCGGACCAAACTGCGTGGTCATCAGTCTGTATCTAACCTGAGGATAAGGAAGGAAGGAAGCTTAGAGTTTAACTTCCCGTCGACAGCGTGGTCATTAGAGACGGAGCTTACACTCGGAATTTTTGGGTAAGGATATGGAAGGAATTCGGCCGTGCCCTTTCAAAGGAACCATCCCGGCATTTGGCTGGAGTGATTTAGGGAAATCACGGAAAACCTAAATCAGTATGGCCGCAGGTGGATTTGAACCACCATCCTTCCGAATGCGAGTCCAGTGTGTTACCACTGCGCCACCTCGCTCGGTGCCTAAAGACAAACACACACACCCATGCCTCAGGGACGACTCGAACCTCCGACGGCGAACAAACGCAAATATCCGCAAAGAGGTACCACAAAAGTACCGCATGTCCAGAGAAAAAACGATATTTATATGTTAGTACTGATATTATTATTCTGATTGATATTCCAGTCGCAGAGTGAAGTTGCATTCAGAAGAACGGTATCTAGGTTCTGTTTTTCCTTCAAATTCCACTCGTCGCTCCAAGCAAATACAGGGATGATTATTTTCGAAGGGGACGGCGATTTTCCTCCCTACCTTACATAATAATAATAATCCGTGCATGTAATCTGGGTCCAATGAGTAACGAAACGTTAAATCCTAATCTTCCTCTCATTCTTCGTAATCCAAAGTAAATAAAATGGGCGGTCTTTAAATGCCCGAGGGAAGACTCGAAATACCGACGGAGATCGGCAGCGAGCACCGCAGCACGGCACCCCAGTGCGCACGGCTAATCCGCCACGGCGCCTTCCATACTAAATACGGTGTTTCCACATTCCAAATTACTTCTACACTTTAAAAACGAATCCTCGATTGTTTCGTAAAACTGAGTCATCGAATATATCCACATCCATTAACCAGTTCTACAATGCTCTTATTTTCATTGTTCAAAAAGACTCTAATACTAGAGATATTTAACACGTAATCTCCAAACAGATATTTAAAACGCCATGGTATTCAATTTTGCATTAGTAAAATCAACGCACACGTATAAATCCCTAACTTCCATAAGGCTTTATAGCAAAGAACTTAAAACGCTTATATCTACATGTAGCCTCACTTCTACGTAAAGCTTCCCACTGTGTCTTACAGAGCTATGTGTGTTTCAGCTGATCGTCCTCGCAGCCTTTGTGGCCGTCGCCCACGCGGGCATCCTGGGCGCCCCCGCCGTCGTCGCCCCAGGCGCCCCCATCGCCGCCGCCCCCCTAGCCTACGCCGCCCCCGCCCTGCGTGCCGCCCCTCTAGGCATCGCCGCCCCTCTGGGCATCGCCGCCCCCGCTCTGCGTGCCGCCCCTCTTGGCATCGCCGCCCCCGCTCTGCGTGCCGCCCCTCTGGGCATCGCCGCCCCTCTGGGCATCGCCGCCCCCGCTCTGCGTACCGCCCCTCTTGGCATCGCCGCCCCCGCTCTCCGTGCAGCCCCCCTGGCTGTCGCCGCCCCCGCCCTGCGCGCCGCCCCCGTCCTGCGTGCCGCCCCCGCCGCCGCCGCCATCCCCGCCGCCGTGGCCGCCGAGTACGACCCCAACCCCCAGTACAGCTACGGATACAGCGTGCAGGACGCCCTCACCGGTGACTCCAAGAACCAGCAGGAGAGCCGCAGCGGAGACGTCGTCCAGGGCAGCTACAGCCTGGTCGAGCCCGACGGCTCCATCCGCACCGTCGAGTACACCGCCGACCCCGTCAACGGCTTCAACGCCGTCGTGCACCGGGAGGCCGCCGCCCACCCCGCCCCCGTCGTCGCCAAGGTGGCCGCCCCCGTCGCCCTCGCCGCCCCCGCCATCGCTAAGGTTGCTGCCCCCCTTGCCTACGGCAAGGCCATCCTGGGCTAAGCCCCTACAAGTTATAAATAATGCTGTATTTATTGTGTGAATGCGTTTTGTATGCCATGATGAATATGACGAATAAAATTCGTTACTAAAAATCCACAGCTTTTAATTAATTATTTCCTTCTGATTGTTTCCTTCTGATTTTCATTATGCAACATTGTGAAATTGTAGTACAGTATGATGGAAGGCACTTCTCGTGTCTAGAGAGAGATACTATTAGAATTACAATTATCGGTACATACTTCCGCGAAACACAGCACTGAAATCACTAGGTTTTAGTTGGAAAACATTTTAGATAAACCGAAACTCATAATCGTCAAGGTAAGTCTGCAGGTCGCGTCATACATGATGTCGGTGGATCCACGCCTTGCGTTTCGGTGTTCTTTCTCACACATTTCGCCGAAGGACACAGCAGTGCGAAAAGCGACAGAAAAAAGTCTTGACTATCTGTCATACTGCAGACACACACGCCGGAAGTATCAATACACCTCTAAGGACGCAGTTGCAGTGAATATGATTTGACCCATTTGGAGTATACTGCAAGAACAATTTATACTTTGTCTTATGGAGTAAAACGACTACAGACTGTTCAAAGCCATTCGACGAAAACTGAATGTGATATTCAGTAGCAAACAGTTTCTTTAGCCCTCCTCTTTCAAGACATCCTGTGCTGTGATCACATAGGGTTGTAAGACTGATACCTTTGGGAGATACACAACAAAAGATCTCTTTCTAACCACTTCCTTCAGGTCGGTTACGCTTACATGGAGACCACATGGGTATCGGAATTTACATTTTTTTATATTTATGGTACGTGAAGTTCAGAACACAAGTAACAATCAACCAAAGCCATTCGACACAACTTTAAAAAGTTTTCGAGAAAATCGAATTTGATGTTTTCAAGTATACTAAGTACCAATAATTATAACAGTTCTAGCGTCTGTCGGTGTAGCTCAGATGGTACTGTTCTAGCCTTACAATCATAGGGTCGGTATTAGAAACCTGCAGTGAAAGAGGGTTTTTTTTTTCGTTATGTTCGAATATTTACACAATTTTAATATCTAATGGTAATTTTTACTTAAAATGCAGGTAATTTTGTTTATTCGTAATTTTCTATATTTTATTAAATGTTCTTAATAATGATGGTTTCGATGTAAAACCATAAGTTACATTGTTTATGTTTTGGCTTCAATGTTAGTTGTTAACGGTAGTCTTTGATTGTTCAGTTCGTGAGAGCTATTTTTGGAAAGTCATCTACAGAGTTACTAATGGTTTTCCTAACAGCTAACACTGCAACATAAATATTTATACCGAATAGTTTTTTTTTTTTTTTTTCGAATTATTTAGTACCAATTTTTTTTTTTTTTTTTTTTTTTTTTTTTTTTTTTTTTTTTTTTTTTTTTTTTTTTTTTTTTGCTGTAATCGATAGGTCTATATAAAATTTAAGGTATTAATCTTGAATTATTGTTGTGAAATGTGGTATGTGTTTTATCTTACTTGAGTATTTGTAGGGTTAAAATGATGAAGGCACAGTGTTTGGCGCGTAACAAAGAGGCAGGAATACGGACAGTGTGGCTTTACGACAGAGTCCAGTGTAGACAGCCAGTGAGTGAGCACGTATGTGTCAGGATGTAAGCTGAGGCTTGGAATTGTATCAAGAGTTTCCAAAACTTAGCCTCGGATGCTGTTAGACTGTATATTCTATCGTGGCATGGAATAATGAGCACAATGTAAATTTATTCATCGCCAAGTAGAGAAGACAGTGCAGCATAGCAAAAGCAACGGTTGACGCCAATTCGTCTCTAGTTGAGCAATCACGTAACAGCTAGTCCGTAGCACAGGATACTTGATAAAATTATGTACTTTTAGAATTGTAGCGCGAACGGATTACACAAAAGTAATGACTTGTTTCATTATTCCGTGTCCTAGATGAGAACAGTTAAAAAATTAAATAATTTTCTTAATGAGCTAATTAATTTGATGTGCTTTGTTCCATTTTTGTAATAGATAATTGAAAAATAGTTAGAAACTGTTGCAGTTTGTTTACTTGCTATTCAAAGATTACACTTCATATAAAATTTAATGAGAAACTATTAAAATAATTGAATTAACAGTAAATAATTTGAAGTGCCAGTATTGATCAGTTGGTAAACGAAAACTATGACTGATTGCTTCAAATTAATAATACAGTATATTATCTCTCTCAAAATTTTAAAAGCTAAATAATTAACTAGAGCTTTTATTAAAAAGGATAAACATAGCTTAAAGTAACTGTGAATGTAATTTATATAGGTAAAAATTAATAATACCATGGAAAAGTGTACTATACCAGTTTCAGGGCTACCACGATATCTTTAGAAAATATATCAGTAAAATTCCTGTAAAATTATTTCTATATTGCTTAATCAAATGGTAGTTCCATATGGGTGTGTGGTTGGTAATTTTGTGTAATTCATGTGTGCAATTCATAATTGATCTATGTCATAAAATACTTTTTTGTTTGATAAAGTGCAAACACTTCCGTCATATTCAGTGCAATTTTTAAGTACTAAACAAGTGATTTGGTCTGCCTTGTCTTACATATTGCTTTCCATAGAGAAAATAGAGTTTTTATTTGACCATAGAATAAATGATTTCTACTTGTTTATATACCTAGGTGTTTTAAAGTAATATTTACATCACATTTGAATCAGGTTATGAATAACAGTTTGAACATTTTATTGCCTGGAGACCGTATAAATAACATTTAATTCTTGTACACAGCATAGTCTGCCCAAAAGTCCGATACAAATCAGGAGTTTTTTAATCTTAGGTACACATACGTTTACCATGGGTGGTGCCTTTACATTCGCTTTGAACGCGGTTTTATCGAGTTTGGATTGATTGGTAGTTCCATCATTTCGATGACAAGATCCCACAATGTTTCATATAACTCAATTCGAAAAAGATCAAAAAAATATTTCTCACTGCGTGATTCGAACCACCGACTCTATGGTTGTGGGCCACTACGTCAGGGGTTCGAATCCCCCCTCGGGCATGGATTTTTGTGCCGTCCTTAGTCTTAGCTAGTTCATAAGTAGCCATGCCCCCCGGCACCGCCTGAGCTTCACCAACAGACGCTTTAAGTTTTAATTATTGGTATTTACATGCACCTGCAGAACTTCAAAGTCGATTTTCTCGAGAATTTTTGATAGATTGGGTCGAACGGCTTTGGCTGATTCTTCTTTAAGCTATGAACTTCACGTACCATAAATATAAAAAATTCTAAATTCCGATACCCTTTTGGTATCCTTGTTGGTTTCCGACTTGTGCAGCATTATTGAGCTCTTTCAACATACAGATTGCTCACGGACTGAGAGAAATATTCAGCTGAGTGGCGATAGATTTCCGGTCTAGCGCCTGAGCGCAACCAACTCCTCCAGCACCACACGTAGTTAGTTTGCCTACAAATAAGTGCTAAACCAGTAATCTAACGCTACTAAGCTGCGTGGTTTCGCTGTAAATGATCAGATGCATGCCAGAAGTTCTGACAGACGTGTACAGGTAGCGTGTTAACGAATGTGAGGGTAGCAGTGGGATCTTTTGCCACTTACTTATTTTGAAAATCAGTCAAGATCGCAGAAAGATATTTTATTTAAACAGTTTAGACATGACCATAGGTCATTTTCAGAAACATATAGAAATTCCATGTGTCAGGTGCTGCCTTCTCCAGGGCTGCCGCTGCTACACACTATGGCTGCACATTGGTAATTGCCACTTTAGTAATACATGTGTTACACCTCCACGTGTGCAACCCATACAGTGATGTATGAGGGCTGAAAAAGCATCTAAATCATATGAAAATTTAGTCGAATGGTTCTGAAGAGCATGTAGCGGTTCCATATGTGTACCATAGTAAAACGTTGTCGTTTCACAACACACCTGGTGTCTACAGCGCAGAAGTTTCTACCACGAAATACGTTGTATTCAACGCCTGAAGGGAAATGGTGATGATCTTTATGCCACTCCCTGGAGTCTTTCCCGATCGCTTCTGGCCGGCCGCGGTGGACTGCGGCGCGCCAGTCGCGGTCTGCACGGCCACTACGGTCGTGGTTCGAATCCCCCCTCGGGCATGGATATTTGTGCCGTCCTTAGTGTTAGCTAGTTCATAAGTAGTTGTAATTTTAGGGACTGATGACCCCGGAGCTAAGTCCCATAAGCTATACAAACATTTGAACATTTTTGATCGCTTCTGAGCTGCGAGTTCCTTGAAACATTTTCGAAACAAAAACTACAAGATTTCAATGCTGTGGGTTGCGCATTACACCTCCGTTGCAGATACATAGGAGGAAGGGATGAAAAATTGACGCGCTGATAGTGAAAAGGGGTGAATATCAACCATTCTTCTAGACTACAAAGGCTATCATTAGTAATTTTTATATTACCATAGTAAAATATTGGAGTAAGTTGACATTAGTTAACTGCTGACCTTTAGTAGGAAGTTCCCATCACTTGCCGGTAAAAACGTTCACGCAATTCTCCGGCTAAAATGCTGGCTAAAGAGAATAGTAAACAAAACGGTATATATAATTATGATTGATGTGTACATTGCAAGACCAGCTGGAATCCAGGTGATGGAGATATATTTCAGCTGTAAATAAGCGATACTACCTATTGAGGTAAGTACAAGCTTGGAAAGCAAAGCAGTCAAAATGAGGATATGTATTAAACGCAGATCGAAAAGAGTAAGCTGATACCTCGGGATTGGTATAGGTGGATGACAAGCGTGTATTTCCGATAATGTTGTACTATTACAGTCAAGATTTTTATTAAATAGCTTATGCGAAAATTACTTGGAGAACTAAATTTGAAAACCTACTAGCTAGTTTAGCACCTACTGGTTACAAACAAGCATTAACGTTTAGTAGATGTAATGTAGACTAAGAATATTTGATCGTATAGCCGCTATTTCATTATTTGCTACTAGTAGGAATATTACGAAAGGTAGATAGGTATTTGTGCTCATTAAATGCGACAGAAAGTAATTTCCGATTACCTGAAATTACAGTATGGAACATATATTAAGAACACGAAAAGAAATATTGACATTTCAAGCCGTCAGTGATATTTTTGAAATAGTCAGCTGAATTGTCACGATAAGCAAAATGTTGGGTAGGATCGCTACAAAAAATATATCTGTTACCAACACTGTCACAAATATCACAATTTCTTTATCAAACTGCTCCGGCAGCTCTCACTGCCAATACACAAAGCAACTGCTACTACAGAACTCCACCAACACGACCATTCAATTGACACTACTACAGAGCATCCTAACGTCTAAATTCGTTGACAAAGATACACCACATCCTGAGAAGTTTGCTCTACCACGGATAACAGATAACAAAGCTCTGTCAAACTTACACAAATTCAACACTCCACCAATTTCAATCGTATGTGTTTCATCATGGTGTCTGTTTTTTTTTTATACCTGTTCGAAATAACAGACACCATTTGAGGTGATTAACGGCGGTAATTTTACGAATTCGAAATATTGAAACATTTCGACCGTTTTCGCGCGTTTAAATAAATTGAACGGCGAAGTTGAAAATTTGTGCTAGATTGGGATTTGAACGCGAATTTCCCGCTTGCTCCGTTGTCGCCTTAGGAGGCGTTCATTAATTACGTGAGGTTTTTAGTGGGGGGGAGGGGCGACCGAAATCTCACCAGATCTCACGTGAGAAAGACGGGGAGTCTCGGCACTGTTTCCCGCGAGAAACAGTGTAAAACTGCGAGATAACTGGGTTAAATTAAATAAAACATGTTTCACGTCTAAAATGTCGCTAAATCCTACACAATATTATTGAACACGGTTATGTAACATCACATAGTAACATAGTAGGCAAATGACGGTGTTAAAGTACTTAGTGGAAATAGCAATATTGTCACACGAATGACGTTTACAGTTTTAATGATGCATTGATATGCATTAGTTGATTACCTTTGCCCCCTAGAGGACCATAAAGGTGGATTTACACATTGCATGCCATGTCCTTGCCGTGCCGCTGCCGTGCAGTTTTAGTCGAAATAGCTCTATTGAATTTGCCATTTAGTTACTTGAGATGGCAGATTCGCGATTTAAACATAGCCTGCCATGCCCCTGCCGTACCTCTTCCGATTTCATCGGATCACTCACGAGGGCCGGCCGCGGTGGCCGAGGTGACTGAGGCGCTCCAGTCACGGTCAGCACGGCCACTACGGTCGGGGGTTCGAATCCCCCCTCGGGCATAGATATTTGTGCCGTCCTAGTTTGTAGGTAGTTCATAAGTAGTTTGTAAGTTTAGGGACTGATGACCCCGTAGTTAAGTCCCATAAGCTTAACAAACATTTGAACATTTTGAACACTCACGAGGGTGATCCGCGGCAGGCGACCGGTTGGCGGCAAGGGGCACGGCAGGGGCAGGGACCGTGCTTTATAGCACACTAGCTAAAAACCCGGCGTTGCCCGGGTATTTATTTATTCCAACCTAGTGTTTGTACTTCTTCTGTCTCCTCTCTCTGTCCATCCCCTTTTTCGCAAAAGCACGTTATATATGTGTAAAGTAACGCAATGCACATTTATATACGAAGTTTGAATAACAATTAAATTAATGTAATTAATTTCACTCTCTTTTGAGGAAATGTCGCTGATAGAGCGGAACTGAAAAATATTCCTATCAGGTTGTAGAAGTCGATGCACTTACCGTTTATCAAGAAAGTAAGTAATGTAGATCAAATGACACGTAAAATCCAATCACGAAATTCAACAATAATGATTGTAATATCACAGATCGATCACTTGATGTAATGCGCAAAACGTCAAATCGATTTCTTTAGAGAAATGCATTACAAGAAATTCTTTTTTACTGCTTTATTAATTTATTATTATATTTCCTTATTCGTACGCTTATCCTTTCAGAGAAAGAACTGAAGACATTGTAGCACGCATAGACCAAAGATATGGTCTGTGGCATCACGTTTCGCTGTATGTAACCTCCTTCCTATAGAGTCGCAAACGTCATCGCTGGCCTTCAGTCCGATTTTTTTTATAATTTGACGACTTTCAACCACTATATCTTCTACCCCCTTATAGCTATCGGCATGGAACTGCTATGGTGTACAACGGAGACTTCGGACAACAATTAAACACAGACCATTCGTTTGCGTTGTGTAGTTTTCGCTGCAGGGCGAAATATTAACACAATCCCCACATAGAATTTTATCTACATCGATAACTTTCCATCCCAATACACTCCACCCTTTTATCATTATCAACCCTCAAGCAACAATGCAACCAATAAAAACAATTTCAAAGAGTAAATGTAATTTTCAAAGAGTAATTATTGCTCCGCATTTCGCGTTATATTCTTCAAATTACTAAATATCTATCAGATAGCTATAAAACCGTGCCTAAAACCTTCCTCAGGTATAAATTAGTAACTATACAAATATTTAATTCTCTGCGTCTTGTCGTTCGGACGTGATAAGCGTACACCGAACAGACATTCACATTAATATATCGCCGTAAAACAGTGCCTAAAGCCTTCCCCGGGTAGACATTAGTAACTGTACAAATTTTTAGCTCTTTTTGTCTTGTGGTTCAGACGTAATAAACGTACACCGAACAGACATTCACATTTATAGATATAGATTTACACATAGCCTGCTGTGCCACAGTTTACGTGCTGATGCTCTGAAGGTTTCAGTTGTTAAAATGGACATGGACGTAGTAGACGCTTATGTCCCGTTACGTAAACGAAAAAGTAAAAGTAAACAAAAAAGACGTATTGGGTACACAAATTGTTCAGGCGCAAGAAAAGGAGGGAGAGTTCAACACCCTTTTTCGAAGGTTGAAGGATGACCCGCTATATTTTATGACATACTTTCGAATGGAATTTCCCAAGTTCAGATATTTACTCAACCTACTTCCAAGCTCGAAGAAAAACATTAAACGGAGGAAGCCTATTTCTAACGATGGAAAGCTTGCCTTGACCCTGAGGTAAGTTCTTGATTATTAATGTGTTTAATAGCTAAGAATCTAAAAAGTCAACTGAGTTGTAAGAGGTCAAGGTTTTCTTACTTACTTCTACGACAGTTTCATGTAGAGAATCACATTCTACTCGTCATTCCTATTCATTTCATACCTCACACATCATACTTGTATTGGTCATGAGTGTAATGAGTAATGACACATGAAGTCAATTTGTCAGTTATGCTTAATGTTTAACGAGAGGATTCCGTATGCGGACAAGTGACACTTTACGGTGTAGCCGGAGCAAGGCAACGACAACTGCGTCAGTGGGTAGAGAGCCGAACACAAAGGGGACGCCTTTTAAACAGCAGGAGGGCCGAACCAAACATCTTCTAAAGAGCATTTTGGCGGCCAAAGCAGTCGCAAAAAGCAGGGCTACTGCCCACATAGCTTTACTCAGGTGAAGCATTCTACGAAGTAAAAAAAAAAAAAAAAAAAAAAAAAAAAAAAAAAAAAAAAAAAAAATGTTTAGGGAAAGGCCTAATGTGTACGTAACACGCGCTGTTATTGGCGAATACTGGCGGAAGGCGTGTTGTTACGATGACACTGATTGGCTGATACGGACAGATGCGTGGTAGGAAAGATTTGGTAGCTTTAGCTGCTGCCAACGTAAATTGTCGACGGACACTTAAGCGTCTTCTCCCACCTTGTGCAGGCGACGGCGGGAATGCACGCTCTGTGAATTTTGAAACCGACTTGTTGTGGTTACGCCTCAGAGCGTGTACAGCGGAAATTGTGGTAACGCGTAACGCGTAACTGCGGTACAATTCCAGAGCATTGGACATTTTGCCAGTCCATAATTGTGATATTTAACGTCTGCAGACGATTTTAAGTGGCATTTTCTGGTGGGCTAATTTACTGAATTAGCGTACTCAGCCAATATTAGTTTGACTAAGGGAAAATAGCGAGCCTTGGCTTCACCAAGTGCAATTGGAAGTTTTTGGCTGATTTGTCCCAGTCATCGATGTAACCACCTAGATTTCTACAGGTTTCAGAGATGCAGCTGCTCTCAGCATCGACGCAGCATACGGTAATTGTGTCCATACTCAACGTGAGTATATGACGATATATGAGCAGTGTAGTTTCCATGCAACGCCACAGAAACCACTACAATATTATTCCTGACCTTACGGCGACATCTTCTCGTCCGGTATTTCAGCTTATTAACGAAAGAGTTATGCGTAATTGCAACACCTCAGGCATGCTTAAAAGTAATTTTCAGTTATATTTTTATGGCAGACTCTTATCCTGATTTATTTCTTCTGACAACTCATTAAATTCATTTGATTATTTCTTAATTCTATTTACATTCAAGTTTAATTGTTTTTAAATAAGAAATTACGTTTTTAATTCTCAGTAATTAGTTAATTTGTTTATTTACTGAGAGACTGCCAATACCTCATTCCCGTACCAGGTGAGGTCACTTAGCAGTAATTATTCATATTTTTCAACTTACAGGAGTGGTAGTTCTGATCTTTTTGATTATGGTTAACGACCACTTACCTGTCTTGAACTGAAACTTTCTGATGTATAAGTCTAGGAGTCACGGCAAATTTGTTCCACCTGCAGAGCCAAACGTTTAAGGGTTCAAAAATATTACAGATCAATCCTTGTCTCAATTTCCCCAAGAAATTAAGTTCATCTATTTTCAATAAGGTGCCCCAAGAATTCAAGTATTTTAGTATTAACCCAGGCGTTTTCAAATCCAAATGCAAGAATTACATCATGGCTACTCCTTTTATTCTGTCGAGGAGCTCCTGAAAAATTAACGTAATTCCCTATATTAGTTGTTAATTCTTTTTACTTAGGCATAAGATTGTCATGTGCGCTGGACTACTGTAAGTTATCCTATTACCATTCTGGTGCTAAAATTTCATGTACTAACTTGTTCATGACCATGGAATCTTGCTCCTCAGTTAGGTCCTGCGGAACAGAAAACCATATTATTATTATTATTACACTACATTGTGAAGGAACAATTCAAGCTCTACAGAACCGAGTAAGGCTGCAATCTTCATACAACCAAGGAAGATAATCTTAAAACGGTGTTCCCCAAAGGCTAGCCGTATTCACGAGAAACATCGTATTAAGGTGATCCTCCGGACTTCTATTAAGACTTAAGGTTGTGGACGAAGAAGTCGATTAAAAACTTCTGTTCACAAACCATTAAAACAGACGCTAAATGTTAAACAATATTTCATGTTTGGAAGATTATTAAAAACTTCACTTCATAAACAACGACAACAGATGCCAAAGGTTAATCCATATTTAATGTTTCGAAGATTATTTCGTGACCCTTTATCAAATGTAATATCAGCAGTAGCAGATGGAGCACCTGCCATTTTTGTTGCTGTCGCGAATTTAAAAGTAAATTGAAACAAATTACACACGGCGGTTTTCTTGATGCATTGCGTCATCCATCGATAACAGTTAGTTGCTGAGAACCTTAAGAACAGATTGCATCCATTTTTTTAATTTGTCATTAACGCAATAAGCAAAACTTGAAACTACGCGGTCGGTTCCAGGTCATGAACCAGTTATGTGAAGAAAATGACGAGAACTTTGTTCGTCTACTCCTTCACTCGAAAGTACGCACTCTGTCAAAATGCTTATTTTTGACAAAGTTTTTCTCACTTTTTGAGACTATGTTAGAGATTCTGAATAAAAACAGAGTCCATAATTTAAGATATTCTCGTCAGAATTTACCTCACTAACCGAAGCATTGGACCAAGTAATTTTTCTGATATGAGATTTCAGCTTATGTTGAATATTGAAATGTCCTTCACACACACTTTTAAGCTACAGTTGAGTTTACGAGAAACGTAATTGTTCCTAAAGCGAGAAATATTTTTTCCAGCTTTCTAATAATAACACTTCATGTAAAGTCTTGCAGTGCCGTTCAATCTATTCTCACACAATGGAGAGAGAGAGAGAGAGAGAGAGAGAGAGAGAGAAAGAGAGAGAGAAATACAGAGAGAAGAGCGGAAGCTCTAAAGTAAAAACTCAACTGAATAAAGCGAAAGAGTAAAATTTTGTAAAGTCTTGCAGCGCCGTTCATTCTATTCTCACAAAACAGAGAAAGAAAGAGAGAAAGAGAGAAAGGAAAGATAGAGAGGAAAGAGAGAGAGAGAGAGAGAGAAGAGAGGAGAGAGAGAGAGAGGAGAGAGAGAGAGGAGAGAGAGAGAGGAGAGAGAGAGAGAGAGAGAGAAAGAGGTGAGAGAGAGAGAGAGACAAAGAGGTGAGAGAGAAGAGCGGAAGATCTAAAGTTAAACACTACAAAAAACATTCAAAGGCCGAAATTTTGTTAACAGAACATCATACTCATGCCTCCCATTTAAATAATTTGTTATTAAATATACTTCATTTTTATTTTGTATCGTTTACAAATCATTCCCTAAACACTTCACCAGTTGTAAATAAGAAAGCGGGTAGCGGGATGCCCAGTGTCAATCTGCAAAAATGGGTGCGTGAAAAGTAGGAGTCGACGAAAAATAGAAAGAAAATTGATAAATGGTCTACGAATCTAGGTTAACAGTGACCTGCATAATGTCAAATATTCTATAATTTGTTTAATAAATGTCTGAATAATTAGTCGACGACGAGAGATGATGATTCAGGATGTCACCAGCACATAACGTCTAACCCCCAAAAATTCAGTTTCGCAAAATCCACACAGTTCTCGCGTACGCGTCTGATGCAGTGCTGCAGCTGCTACATTGTATTCATTTATTTATTTTTTTACATACGCTAAATCATTTTCCGGAGTTATATTTTCAGTGAAGGCTATAATGCTCTATTTTGAATTTTACGTGCTTTTTTATGCGGCTACGTTTATCACTATCGCAAGAGTGAAACAATATTTTGTTTTCTTACATGTGAATCGATAGCATCAGAACCTGGCAATGGCAATCGTCGTGAAAATATCGGAATGTCACTGAAAAATATTTTACTGCATACTGTAAATATTTTTTTCGGGGGGGGGGGGGGGTTAATACCAAACATTATATCTCAAGAAGCTGAGTTGAAAGTAGGCTATCTGCCTCGTTTATGCGTAAAAAGTTACTTAACAACCTGCGCTGACGTAGGGTCTGTGTATGTTGCATCAGCTGCGTGCTGGAACGACCCGATTTCGCTTCTTTGCCAACTAGTAGGAGACAACGTACTTTCCTTAACAAATATCAATGTATGCCTTTCTCCTTAGACCATCTTATCTTATATATTAAAAGAATCTACGAAAACTAAAGTCAGTCGGTCAGACCAAACTAACCGACCGATTTCCTTCATTTTTGTTTTAAAGGGAAGGTATTCATCCACGGAATTGTCATCAAGTATCAGAAATTACATAACTATCGCCTTCGTTTTTTACACTCAAACGCGATTTCTTTCTGCATATTTCTTATGGGGATGTTCTTCCTGTACACTATAAGTCAGCTGGTCAGGACGTTCAATCCGACCGTATTTCTTCATTTTCGCTTTACATGAAAGGTATTCATTCGCAGATTTGTCATCAATTATCAGAATTAACTTAAGTCTCTCCATCCTTCATTTTTATTCAAACGCAGTTACCTTCTGTCCTTGCATTGATTATTTTAATCGGATAGTTTAACATAGATTACATAATAGTATGCCAAAGATAAACATTTCACGTTTTTATTGGCAAGCATTTTCATGTAAACACAGACTATAGATTAAAACTAAATATAATGCATAAAGGTAGGATATTAACTGCGAAAACTGAACGTCCAATACGATTTCGCATTACAAAGTCTTATAACAATTTGACACAAGCAATCGCCCGCTTTAATGCCACAATTGTAGATAATTTTGATCTTGACTAAAGCAAACTCCACAGTATAAACATATCTTATGAACGTACGTTTATACCTCAACCTGAAGATACGCAACGAACGTTAAATACATTTTTATAATTGCAAGTTTGACTTTTTGTATCATCTCTTTCAAAAGAGCCAGAGTTTCGCAAAATTTTGGCTTTTAATGACGAGTTGTTTCAAGCTGGCCTGTGCACATTCTCAAGTCCTCCAAATCAGTGTAGCCTTCAGTATACGAGTAGACATATAATGAAATATACAGAAACAAAAGTTATTATTTTCCATTAAGGCAGGCTTTTTGATATGCCTTCTTGTATATTGAAGATGACCCCTACCAGGAGGAATTTAGAATGGGGTCAGGCCAGCCCGAACCTAGACGTCAAATGAAGACCAACATTTTATGCATCTTTGCCTGTTCTGAAATAGTTAACAGAAGTAGCAAAGAACTTGCTGTCCACTTCGCTGGAATTTCGGGCACTTTTTTATTCCTTGAATAAAAGTGAAAGAAAGCAACTGGAACAAATATATAAATGGCTTTCGGAGAAATAGCATTTGCAACTGTTCCACTTGATATAGAGAATATATGCTACTGCCGAACTGCCATCAGATAATCCCAGTACTAAAGGAGAAGAGTGTTTATAATTATTTAATAGGCAACTATTTCAGAATACTATCTGTAGAAGGATGACTCCACTGACCAGTTTGGATTCATGAGAAATAGATACTCCATGATCAAACTATCTGGACACCTATTAACAGATATTAGGGACACCTTCAGTAAGGTGTCTTAATATCAATGGGAGAATGGCAGCACATTCGGGAACCAGAGAAGGGGGCGATGTTGAACGCTTAATAATAACAGTAGGTGGTGTTGTCTCTTCCTGACACGTTCAAACGGTTGCATTGTGGTCGTCCATGCCTCCGAATGTTCAAAAATGTTCAAATGTTTGTAAATCTATCGGACCAAACTGCGTGTTCATCAGTCCGTAGCTTACAAACTACTTAAACCCAGGCAATCTAACCTAAGGACAAACACATTCACCCATGCCCCAGGGAGGATTCAAACCTCCACGGCGAGCAACCGCGCGCTCCGCAACGAAACGCTTTAGAACGCTCGGCTACTCCATCGCGGCCATGCCTCTGAGCCATCCGATGGCCTTTCCGAGGTCTCTTGGGTAGAGTATGGTCTAATGGGTCCCCTTACAGTCGCACCAAGTGCTGGAACGATGTGACTGCACTTTGATGATCTCCTTTTCCTCGGACCCTGTAAACATTGATTCGACCAGTGGTGTCATGGACGAACTGCTGTCGAGTTTCTCTTGTCGATTCACCTTAAGCCGAAACTGCCATGACGTCGCCCTACTGACAATCCGCAACTCAGTATACATCAACGCACTGTCAAAGTGGACTTTGTTTTCTACTACAGACGAGTCCATTTACTGATTCAAGGCATAACATTTTAGACAGACATGTGATATTCAAAGCAACAGAAATCTTAACAGCAAAAGGAAGTAGGAATGCAACCAGTCTACTTTCAGTTGGATGGTGTTAACTTGACATGAAGTAACATTGACTAATGGAATACGCATGAAACGATGGTCGTCAGGAAAATCTGACAGAAGTTATGGATTCTTTCAAACGCGCGTCGAAAGTTTCGTTTATGGGTAAATAGATTAAATGTGAGACGCCTGTATTGGCTAGGTTGTTGTTTGCCAATGACTTAAATGATAGATGGAAAATGGCCAATTCTTTAATTATTTTTCTTAAATCTCCCCCACAGTTTTCTTTATTCATAGTTCATCGTTTATTTTTCAAAACCTCAATCATAATTTAGAATAACGTAAATCTCGTCGTTTCAACGTTGTACTAGATCCTGATGTAGGCTCCTAATATTCCTAATTTTGTAAAAATAAAGATTGAGATTTTTATATGTATGATTTCGGTAGAATTGTATTAACACACGTGTGATTAAGGCAAGGAATTGAAAAGTGGGTGACGTCGTCCGAAACTAACCACCACAGATATTGTGTATTAAGACGGCTGTTTCGGTGACTTTACAAAAATAAGGAACTTAGTACGAAGTTGTATATCCTTAGACCGAGTATCTTGCCGCTTCATAAAATACTGTTTAATATTATTCGATGAGGGCTTACCTAGATAAACTGATGTTTATAAAGTAACAAAATGTTCAAGTGTTTGTAAATGCAAGGAACTTAAATTCTGTGGTTATTACTCCCTAGGCTTGAAAACTACTTAAACTAAACTAATCTAAGGAAAACACACACACATCCAAGCCCGAGGGTTGGCTCGTACGTTCGACGGCGAGCAACGGCGCACTCCGAATCAAGGCGACGTGGAGCGCTCGGCCACTCCAATGCGCCGATAAAGTTACATGTGACATGATGCCAATAAACTTGACTTTACGTCATCTATATCATCTTCATCATCAACACAATCTCACTCAACGTAGAAGTATAAAAGGAGGACTCCACAGACGAAGATGTCACACGTAAACTAGTGGCAAGAGTACAAATATTACAGTAAAATTAAGAACATAGGCGAAGAAAATCTCGCTAGCAGTACATTTCTAACGGTTACCATATTATTTAGAAAAATTGTTATCATCACGAAACAAATTATCTGATTTGACAACTATGAAATTACATAAATGAGGAGCAAATGCGCCACCATCCTTCGGCTTTATTTCAGAATTCAACTGTCAGCTTAATTCAAGGTTACAATAGGACGGTACACAATAGTGGGTGAAATAATCATAGATATCTTATAAAACATTTTTTTCGGGTATTCTGGTTCATGTTATTACAGTGGCAGTGCTGTGTTTGCCAAAGTTCTGAGTGTCAGTGTGGTTGCTTTCCTGCTGTTCAGTGGTAGACGCCCATGTCTCGACTGGGGTAGGGGCGCCCAAGGCTTGTCGCGTCCAGTGTCCGCCATCCACTCCGCAGGTTGCGAAAACGCAGCGCCCTACCACGCCAGCCGCGGGTATATAACCCACAGCCAGACGGTGCATCGGCAGTTCCACGCTCCGCACAGCAAGAAGCTCACCGACATGGCCTGCAAGGTGGGTGCCACCAGGAGAACTTCCACCTGCCGACTGCGTGTTACGTGTCGACAACTCAGTGGTGTTACCTTCCGCCAAGTGACTCGAATTAGACAGCGTGTTGCAACTTTCAGTGACACCAGTGTTTGGAGAGAGACGAATAGTTCGTAGAGTTTAGTGTCTTGCTCTTAGTAGTCAGTGTAACTTTGATTCGGAGCTGGAATTGGGGAAATACACGCAAAATATGTAGGAGATGATGAACGTTCTATCAAACTCTGGACAACTCCAACAAGAATATTACAAATTTTGGAATTTTTCTTGAAGTGATTTAGAGGACTAGCGGAATATTAGAAAAATATCAGATGTGCCACATTTATCCGATCGGAACGAGACTCAGCTGAGCGTTTTCTGAAAAAAGGCTGCATGTCTACAGGCACAAGATCGAGCGTGTTTCCAAAACTTTATGGCGTTAAAGTCACAGGTAAAAATCTATCCAAGGAAAGAGAATAGTAATGAAATTTAGCTACATATTAAAGACAATGCTGGCCTGGGATTTCTTTTGGGGTATACGCTAGTCGTCAGGAGCTAGGGGAGCTTGGTATGACTCGTCTGAGGTAAAGCTACATCTCTTAGTTACTAATGGTCAGATGGGGCTTCGTGCAAAGAAATTATACGAATTTCTTTCGAAGAGCATCATACATCATTAAACTACTCCCAAGTAATTACGCCCCTGATTCTTGACTACCACGTTTCACTGACGGTCATCAATTTTTGCAACAGGGAAAATACGATTACTACATGTTAGAACTGATATCATTAAACAGACTGATCTCCAAGCACCGAATGAGACTGCATTAGGAAGGAAGACGGTTCACAATCCACATACGGCACTAGGTATGGGTTTCCTGTGACTTCGAAGAAATACCCCAATGATTCCTTTCTAAGGGAACGGCGGATTTCCTCCCTACCTTGACAAAAGAAATAATCCGAGCATACACTCTGAGACCAATGTGCATGTTACCGACGGGACGTTAAATCCTAATGTGAAAGAAAAGGCTCTCATTAACGAATAAACCAAAAATTGTAGAAGACGCTCTTTCGACATTGCACATTCCTTTTACACTGTAAAATCGAATTGTTTCGTAAAACTGAACCATCAAATTACCGTCACAGACTTGAACTATTATGTAACTAAATTTTGGGTGCTCTGTGGGTTATAAATACTTTATTAAACACAACTGAAACGGTGTTATTGTGATTGTTATGGAACACTTTTAACGGTGAAGATATTAAACATTGCGTCGAAAGGCGGATATTTATAAACCCTATGGCTTGCAATTTTTCATCAATAACATCAACACAGAACATATTTACGTAACTTCCATTACGCTTATAGGTTCACTGGAGAAAATGGAAAGAATATAAAAATATAACGATCTGAATTACGACCACACTCTTCCTCGAAAGGAAGTGAAGCTTCCCACTGTGCCTTACAAGGCTACTGTGTGTTTCAGCTGATCGTCCTCGCCGCCTTCGTGGCCGTCGCCCGTGCGGGCATCCTTGGCGCTCCCGCCGTCGTCGCCCCCGGCGCCCCCATCGCCGCCGGCCCCCTGGCCTACGCCGCCCCCGCTCTGCGTGCCGCCCCTCTGGGCATCGCCGCCCCCGCTCTGCGTGCCGCCCCTCTGGGCATCGCCGCCCCTCTAGGCATCGCCGCCCCCGCTCTGCGTGCCGCCCCTCTAGCCATCGCCGCCCCCGCTCTCCGTGCCGCCCCTCTGGGCATCGCTGCCCCCGCCTTGCGTGCCGCCCCCCTGGCTGTCGCCGCCCCCGCCCTGCGCGCCGCCCCCGTCCTGCGTGCCACCCCCGTCGCCGCCGCCGTCCCCGCCGCCGTGGCCGCCGAGTACGACCCCAACCCCCAGTACAGCTACGGATACAGCGTGCAGGACGCCCTCACCGGTGACTCCAAGAACCAGCAGGAGAGCCGCAGCGGAGACGTCGTCCAGGGCAGCTACAGCCTGGTCGAGCCCGACGGCTCCATCCGCACCGTCGAGTACACCGCCGACCCCGTCAACGGCTTCAACGCCGTCGTGCACCGCGAGGCCGCCGCCCACCCCGCCCCCGTCGTTGCCAAGGTGGCCGCCCCCGTCGCCCTCGCCGCCCCCGCCATCGCTAAGGTTGCTGCCCCCCCTTGCCTACGGCAAGGCCATCCTGGGCTAAGCCCCTAAAATTAATAAATGATGCTGTATTTATTGTGTGTGAATGCGTTCTGTATGCTATGATGAATATGACGAATAAAATTCGTTACTAAAATCCACAGCTTTTAATTCTTTATTTAAACTGTATCATACTCCAATAATGTTTTTGAGTTTCACTGTGCAGCATTGTGAAATAGTACTACAGTACAATGGGATGTACTTCTCGCGTCTATAGAGGGACAGTACTAGAATTACAATAGGGGTAGCAATCCCACTGAATATAATCTGACCATTTGGGGTATAGCCTACTGTTCAAAACCACTGGACAAAATCTGTGCGAAATGTTCAGTACGTGAAGGTATTTTATTATTTCTCAGCTCCCCAGTTTTGCACCTCCTGTGTCGTCATCACATAGGTTTGCAAGATTGATAAATGCGGTAAGTGTATGGCAAGGGGTCTTTCTCGATGGTCCCCTCGGTTCTTTAATACTTCTGGTACTACTTGTGCAGCGACACTGAGCACTTTAAACATACAGCTTGCTCATTGACTGCGACAAACATTCAGCTTAGTGGCGATAGATTTCTGGTCTAGCGCCTGCGAACAGGCAACTCCTCCAGCACCACACGTGGTTCTTATGCCTACAAAGAAGCGCTAAACCAGGGACTGAAGGCCACTAAGTTAATGGTTTTCGCAGTAAAGGAACAGCAGCGTGCTGAAAATGAGCCCACAAGTGCACAGGTACTGTGTTTACTAACTAGAGGCTGGGACCCTTTGCCACTATATTTATGCATGTGTCGATGTTACATCTGCACCTGTGCACCCCGTAGGAGGGTATGAGATGAGGGTGCTGAAAGTGCAACTGCATCACATTCCAATTTTATCGAATGGTTTTAAACAGCCTCTAGCGGTTCCATTCCGCATACCAGAGTAAAACCTTGTTGTACGACACACCTGGCGTCTACAGCTTCAAACGTTGTCATGAATGTCATTCTGTCGCTTAGCTCACTGCCAACCCGAAGGAAAATGATGATACCATTGACGATATTTATGCAACCATCTGAGGTTTCTCTGGATCGCTTCTGACCTGTGATTTGCTTGTAATGCAAAAACTGCGTGCTTTCATCACTGTGGGTTTCGGATTACACCTCCATCTTAGATACATGAAAGGAAAGAATGAAATATGGGAAAAGTGGGGTGTGCCGATCTTTTGCACAATATTACACAGAAAGATTGTGGACAGCAGTGAGCCAAATTTTAAAATTCTTCGTGACAATGAGAGAAAATTACTATGTTTCCAATAAGTAGGCATTTAATTTTGTTGAGTAGTATATTTAAGCCTCATGAATTTTTTTCAGTCTGATAGCTTTGACTTTAAGAAGGAATTACATAACTCAGTTCCAAAATAAATCACTTGTTGAAAAAGGGTTAGCAGCAGCTTTCGGTATAGACTCTTTAACGTCCATCACCTCTTTTCGGAATGACTCAAACTGAGCCCTAACGTTTTCCTGAATTACGGAAAGTTTTGTTAGTTCACAGTCTAAAACAAAGTCATTCCACTGTAGGTGAAGTTGAACTTATCTTATATGCTGGCTGAAGTCCATTGCGTTGTGAGTTATCTTCGGCATTCACTAAAGAAATTGATTCTACAGGATCTTCTTTTAAATGAAAACCATCTCAGTTGATATGGAAACGATTTTATTTCCACTTAAACATTGCACAATCAAGAAATGCAGCAGCACGCCAACAGAGCTGCTTACAGGTTTCTGGCCACTCGAATACTCTATCCACGACTAAACAAACAATGGTTTCTCTCCAACATCTTTCTACATGACTGCATAATAAAAATGATGACAAAGTTTTGTAATTCATAACTAAACAATATTCTTTTACATTAAATATGACAAAATACAGAAATTAAAACATTACATTTAAGCTTTGACTATTTATGTCAATGTATGTGCTTGTTTCATGAAATTTGTATTTAAATGTGGTACACAAATTTAAAGTCATCCTTTTGACTAGTGTTTACAGTGCTCAAATTATTTACATTATGTGTGTTTTCGAAATGCACACATATTTGTTTTGTCAATAGTGTGTAGGCGTAATATTATTGTGACATGTAATTTTAATGTGTTTCGGTTTGCGGTCAAATTATTTATTAATACGGATTTGTATATGGTTGTCGTAGTTTTGTTAATTTCGAAGATAGTTTCTTAGTACCAAACGGATTATTAATTTTAGTGCATGAAAAATTATCAGTATTTAATTTAGGATCTAGTGATATATAAAACATGGTCTGCCCTAATTTATTTAAACAAAAGGTATATATGAAATCATGTTGTGCAATAGTTTATAACATGTAGTATTGTTGTTTTTATACAAATTAGTATCTATATAGGTTCAGCAATTTCCAAAACTAAGTGTAATGCATTTTTAGTGTTTGCAGCTATTATTTACGAAAGTATTAAAAACTGAAAATTACGTAAAAGGTCAGCCAAAGTTATATTTAAATGAATGTACTATTTCTTAAAAGCGTTTTACTAATAGTGTTAATAGAATTTCAAACAGAAGGCGAAAATGTAATATTTTACATGTCCGGTAATGAAGTTTTACTTGAGGTATCAGATATTTCGTGTTTCTATTTTGGCAACTGATTTTTAGGAGTTTGCAACATAGCAGAAACGTTACACACCCCCGTACATAGTGTACCTGAAATGTAATGTAAGGTTCACTGTGTACTATCGTTTCAATATGTTGTAATTTAGGTGTTCATAGTGAGTCTGTATTAGTTTAAGCTAAAACAAAAAATTGTATGTTCATTGTAGTCTTGCGAATGCTGGTGGTGGTTGATGTTGCATGATGCGCCGACAGTGGTGTATCTGCAAACTGCTGTTGGTGATGTAGTGGCTCGCAGCTTCAGCTGACTGTAGATACAGGCATTCAAGATGGTTCCTACAACATGGTAGTATCTTTCTCAGAACCACATACTATTTTTCCCTAACTACATACATAAATAAGCATACTGTTATCAGGCTATTGGAAAGAGTAATCAATTTTTTCAATACGGTATTTAAAACAAACAAAATTATGGGTTCAAATTAACCCTTAAATGTTACTGAAAATTAACGAGAAATCTCTCTCATTTACTTTGGTTTGAATAATGAAATAGCAAGCTTTTACAACTTTTTTTTTTCTTTTCTAAGAGCATTGATATTCATATTGTATACAGTTATGTATGGTATTCATTCATATAAAAAAATATTTTGTGCAGAATAACTTTTTTTTTCTATGTGTACATGTATGTAAATGCCATTATGTGAGAACTAAGCTCCTAATTCCTCTAGAAAGGGTGTTGTACATTGTAATAACTTCACAATATATAGTCAATTTACTAAGTGGAATGAATGACATAATTAAATAGTACAACAATGCATAGAAACAAGCTCTCAGTGAGCACATCAACCAATTATCATTCAAAATTATGGTATAGTTAAAATGGTTATATAGACAGAAAATGTAATTCTGGTTTTGAAACTTTTTCAAGTACTGTAGTATTGAATATTTCTCATACAGTTAGAGATTAGTATGAGTAGTAGTAAAGACTATAAACAATTATTGAAAAAACATATGCATTAATAAAAATTCAAAAATGAACCCCCCTGCGAGTAGTTAGCAGTGGCAATGGTTAATCACATAGCTCAAATCAAGCATGGAAATTAAAGTAATAAATGTCAGTTCTCAACTGATCCACCAAAGTGTCAAATTTTTCCCAAATCATGGAAAAATTTAAAGAAAAACGAAAAAGTTTTTGTTTAAACTGTCAAAATACACCCACTCTCAAGGCAGTAATCAAGAGAGGGCGGAAAAATACGCTGCCATTAAATTACGTCCACGGCCAGGGCAGGTAACTGACTCGCAAACGGCTACAAAAGCAGAAAAAGACTCTGGTTGCATTTACCTATATTTTGTTTAACAACTTAGTGTTCGTAAGGTATTACGATACACCATTTAGTTTTCATAGACTATCTTCTAAACGGAATGTTTGTATTAATGGTAACTACCTTACCAAGAGTAATAAGATGCAACTGGCAACTTGACTCCTTAATTCCGCAGAAGTAAATAACAGTATATAGTTTTTGTTCTTCTTTGAACAAACTGCCCCCAATCAAACACAACACAGTCCAGAGTACCCTATGTTTGTTGAATGGTGAACAGTTACTACCCCCCAATAACTCAAAATCAACATTCAATGTTGTCCAGTAGTGTTTGAAAATGAGTGACAATCATACAGTAGAAGTGAACGTACATGAGTAATTATCTTAAGTGTTCTGAAAGTCTGTACATGTCTACGTTAACAGTGTAAAATCTCATAATTATATACTACACAAAAGTCAAAATTAACATATGGTCTGCCTGATCATTTTCAGATACAGTACCATATCAAAATTAAACACCCTGTAATCAACTACAAATTGATACACAAAGCTACAGCTTGCATGCATGAGCAAGTCAACAAGTGTGTCATGAACTAAACATAGGTGTTCCACATGAAAAATACAAAATTATACAAGTTTGGTGATAATAATAATAAAGAGTAATAGGTAGTCTGTAATGGTTCATTAACCTTTACATCAGGAGTATGTGCAAGTATGCATGATAAACATACTAAGTATGTAACTTGTAAAACATACATAGTTTCATCATGTAAACTTTAAAAATAAAAATGAAAATTAAACCTTGCATCAGCCAAAACTGTCATATGTACAATATACTATAATATGGTCATCTTAAACCAGTATTAAATATTTTCCTATGAAGCTGTAAGCTCAAGGATAGAAATTGAATTTTACATTGGTCAACACTTGTGTGGTCTATGTGTCCTCCCATGCTTATAGTCACTTTTGTACTAATTGTTAGCAAGTCCCTCTTGACACATCAAAGTACAACACAAAATTCAACCAACAACAAAAAATACTAATGAATGACTAACTAGAGTGAAAAGAATTAAAGAATTTGAATTGTAATGCACTGTGGATGTGATTAATAGAAAGATCACAGTACATAACTGAGGTAAGAATTTTCATATATACAATGACATTTCAAGCCATAAACAAATAATGAACACTTCAACATACCTTTGACTATGCATATGAGGTTAATAAATTATTTTTGTGTGTAAATCTGTACATGCAGATATGGTATACACACTATCTATGTGCCATATTCATAGTAGGTATCAACAAATATCTTCCTTATACGTTTCAGAGTAAGAGCAAGGTAAAATTCACAAGACATTAATTAACTTTTCTGTAGGTTGGATTTAAAAGCATTAATCTATCTAAGACCGATCAACTTTATGGATCGTGGATAAACAAAACTATAAGCATACAGCTAAGGGTTTCAGTTAACTTCAAGTGGCTCAATGTATACACGTAGAAAAACTTCTACTCTGATCTTAACAAATGGACTACTAACATAGTGAAACATTACTTGGTTTTTCAGGTTCAGTTAATAGATTTTTTAAACTTCTTCAAAACTATTCATGTTCATGTTACTAGAATCACAGCTTAAGTTGACATTGACAGAAGGTATACTTTCATATTTACTTTCACTTATTTCTATAACATTTCAGTAGATGACTTGACATTTATATCAGGGTTTGGAGCTAACATTTTCAATACACTTAACACTATCATTTTGAGATTCCTCAGCAGTATCAAGCAATTCTAACATTTTAGAATTCCAGTAAAGCATCTGTTCAGAGACTACTCTAATATTAAATACTACATCATCATCATTTTTCATTTAAATATTCATTATTTTCATATTCATTTTCTTTATGACATATTAATTCTTTCTTTTCAATATATGAAGCATTTTTCACTTCCATTTCAGTATCTTAATAACTATTTGTTCAGCACTTTCACTGACAATTCTTAACCTAACTTAAATTTCTCATGAACAGCACTTACCATGTTACCTAATTTGTCATTTCTTTTGATGACTACTCAAAGACTTCCACATTAGCTAGTGGTTCATAAACATCATAACATAGATTCCAAATTCCTGACAAACACATTAAATAAACCCCCATCTACCCATTTTCTTTTTCTGTACTTAAATTCACATAGCATTTTTATTCATAAATCCTTCTCAACATTTGTTATTCATTGTAACTGTATTAACTGTAAACATGAATTCACTATCCGGTTCAAACTGTATTTCAGTATATTTACTTCTTAGCTCTTAAACCCATTGTCTTATACACTGTCATAAGTAAAAAATATTCTTATCGAAAACCCCCAACTAAAATGACACTAGTATCTCAGATTAGGTACAGTATTATTATTTGGTATAAAGTTCTTTTGAACTGATGGTTAACATCCACATACACATTATTTATATTTTCTCAAAAATTCCAACTGGTAATAAAGTTTAGGCTTCACATATTTTAAGTTTCAATAAGCATATAGCAAAAATGTATATATCAAAAGATATGTCTCAGCTGTTTTCATTTGTCAGTGGTAATTAAAATGTTTTTTTCAAATAATCATAAATATTTACACTGAAGGAAAACTTATATACTACAATTTTTTCTGTACTGTGAAAATGATTAATAGAAGTACACAGCACACGACTGGGGACCTGAACTGGTGTCAGCAGTTTCATAACTAAAGAGTAATTATGCCCCTAAGGTATTACATCAATACATAGTCTGATGCATCTCATTTTGTCTGTCATCAGGTAGAATAGGTAGTGGTACATTACTACTAGGTCCTAAATTAAATGCAAACAGTTGGGTCTGGTTTGCCCAAGAACATACTTTACACCTTAGACTTTCCTTAAGCAACATAATTTCTGAAGGGTCATTCAAATCTGACGAAAAACAATCATTGTCCTGTGGCATAAAATAAATAGGACGAAATTTCTTTTTAGGCCTACAAGGTAACTTCACTACTGGTAAACTAATTACATTAGTACATCTAGGAATACTCAAAGTTTCTGTATGTAAGACTTCTTGAATTTCGTCTACACACTGTGGTAATTCTGTGACTGTACATTTACTTTCGACTTCTTGCTCAGGGTTATCTACAACAACGTTACATTCAGTTTCTACTTTCAAATCAGAATTATCAAGTTTGCTATTACATTGTTCAAAATCGCGAATCTTTCCAGTTAACTCTGTTTTAGTATCCTGGCTCTGAGAATTTACATAACTTGAACTGTCATCTATTTCTTCAACATTGTCACTCGTCTGAGAAACTTCTGAAGTAGCAGCTACCATAACACTTTTTTCTACACTATTGAGTTTTGCATAAAATGTTGTGTCTAAAATACATTGTTTTAATTCGGTCCCTGCTTGAGCCATTCTGTGATCTAGGTTTGTTATTGCGTTAGTTGTTTGAGATTTCATATCAGATATCATGGTTTTCATGGTTTCCATAGTTTCCATTTGTAATGAAAGTTTGGAGTTCGTGGTTTCCATTTGTAATAAAAGTTTGGAGTTCGTGGTTTCCAATTTTAATAAAAGTTCCAAGATTGATTTATTTTCTATTTCTGTGTTTGCTGCCATATTACTAATCTGTTGTCCAGTCTCTTGTAAGTCACTAGAAAATGGGACCTGCTGCTTTCTTGTAATTGGTGTAGAACTCGCGATACTAGAACCTTCTACCCCACTGTCAAAGTCCGAAACTTGAGTACTATCATCTCCCTCCTTTCTTACTGTATCCATTTTAAAATAAGTTTTCAGTCCACATAAAACCCCTATCACACAAACAGTCACTACAAAAGTTACTAAAAAAAGTACTTAGCTGGTCACAAAGATGTGGCGATACAGGAATCTAGTAGTTCAAATTACTGCCATCTTCCTCCATTAAATTTTGACATCGTAGGTTGGGATAGTATTGTAGTCGAATTCTGCACTTTTATGATGGTTTTACTACACATCCATCATATACATTATTTTCCTTGTATCCTGAAACACATTTTATATTAGCGAATACTCATTAAAATCCTTTGATCATGTCACCACTTCTAACATTTTACATTAGTGAATACGCTTTTAAAATCCTGGTCACGCGGCACCACATCTAACGTCCATCACCTCTTTTCGGAATGACTCAAACTGAGCCCTAACGTTTTCCTGAATTACGGAAAGTTTTGTTAGTTCACAGTCTAAAACAAAGTCATTCCACTGTAGGTGAAGTTGAACTTATCTTATATGCTGGCTGAAGTCCATTGCGTTGTGAGTTATCTTCGGCATTCACTAAAGAAATTGATTCTACAGGATCTTCTTTTAAATGAAAACCATCTCAGTTGATATGGAAACGATTTTATTTCCACTTAAACATTGCACAATCAAGAAATGCAGCAACACGCCAACAGAGCTGCTTACAGGTTTCTGGCCACTCGAATACTCTATCCACGACTAAACAAACAATGGTTTCTCTCCAACATCTTTCTACATGACTGCATAATAAAAATGATGACAAAGTTTTGTAATTCATAACTAAACAATATTCTTTTACATTAAATATGACAAAATACAGAAATTAAAACATTACATTTAAGCTTTGACTATTTATGTCAATGTATGTGCTTGTTTCATGAAATTTGTATTTAAATGTGGTACACGAATTTAAAGTCATCCTTTTGACTAGTGTTTACAGTGCTCAAATTATTTACATTATGTGTGTTTTCGAAATGCACACATATTTGTTTTGTCAATAGTGTGTAGGCGTAATATTATTGTGACATGTAATTTTAATGTGTTTCAGTTTGCGGTCAAATTATTTATTAATACGGATTTGTATATGGTTGTCGTAGTTTTGTTAATTTCGAAGATAGTTTCTTAGTACCAAACGGATTATTAATTTTAGTGCATGAAAAATTATCAGTATTTAATTTAGGATCTAGTGATATATAAAACATGGTCTGCCCTAATTTATTTAAACAAAAGGTATATATGAAATCATGTTGTGCAATAGTTTATAACATGTAGTATTGTTGTTTTTATACAAATTAGTATCTATATAGGTTCAGCAATTTCCAAAACTAAGTGTAATGCATTTTTAGTGTTTGCAGCTATTATTTACGAAAGTATTAAAAACTGAAAATTACGTAAAAGGTCAGCCAAAGTTATATTTAAATGAATGTACTATTTCTTAAAAGCGTTTTACTAATAGTGTTAACAGAATTTGAAACAGAAGGCGAAAATGTAATATTTTACATGTCCGGTAATGAAGTTTTACTTGAGGTATCAGATATTTCGTGTTTCTATGTTGGCAACTGATTTTTAGGAGTTTGCAACATAGCAGAAACGTTACAACTCTCCTACAGACTACATTCTTGTTAGCTGTTTCCTCCCTCTACACCGATACTAAAACAGACTCTGATGATTCTATAGCAACCTTTATTTCTGTTAGTTTCTCTGACAGGTCTGTTTCTTCTGATTTTATTTTGGTATCGCGATGTGAAATACTTTTAATTGTTTCACGCAGGCGGAGAATTTTTCCTAATTTTACCTGTCGTATTCTTATACTTCCCAAATGTTCTCAAAGGCTGAGTCTGCAAACTTTTCCCCATTATCTATTATTTATTTATTTACAGGAATCGGCCAACTAAAGAACGCGTTACAAATTTTATTTGATATTCAGTTTCTTCTTTCTCTTCTCTAGGGCCGTTCTTCTGTTCTTCTGCCTGCTGCCATTTTTGCCAGATGTTCAGCTGTCAGTTTCCTGTTGGTCTTCTTTCTTGGGGCCTCCTGAAAAATGTCGAATTCAGTTATTGCATTTCTGTATTTGTCCCTATTCATCGCATCCATTTCTGAGAGTCCCAAGTTCCACAAGGCCTTTCTTTATTCCTTGCAACCAATAGTTGGGAGTTTTCCTCTGTTGAATTAAATTGAAGATTTTCTTCGTTAATCTGCTGTCATGCATTCTCACCAGATGACCAAAGAATATAGCCTTCTCTTTCTCATTTTCGTTGTAACTGGTTTCATAAATTAATAGACCTCATTGCTCATCTTTACCCATGTTTCGTCAAATTTTTTGTGTCCACCAAGAAGCTTTCTCAGAATTACCCTTTCTTTCCTCTCGAGCTCATCTACTAGTCCTTTGTTCTTGAGGGAGATTGTTTCTGCTGCATATAGTACTTCTGTTTTTGTCACTGTCTTGTAGTGTAATAACTTCGCATTTATAGATAAGCATTTTTTGTTGTACAGCTTCAATGTTAAAATTTGCGCCCGCCTGAGTTTAGCTACTCAAAGTTTGACAGCTTCTTTTTCTAT